>CM063257.1:13670331-14270331 GCA_032158295.1 Pycnopodia helianthoides | reverse complement strand
ACAATATGTCAATTTTCTCATATGGCCCGTGTAGTATCTTGCCCGTCAGGAAACGCATTATAATGTACAAGGTCACAAACAAAGGTAACATGGTCTACAGACCCCTTGCAATACGCGCAGCGTACTCACATGTGTCTATGCTGGGTGTCATTTTGGGTGTCAAAATCGTATACAAACATGCACAAAAGTGAGTTGAAACCCAAAATTACGCGCATTGTTCGGAGGCATGCTCTGTGTTGTGTAAGAAATCAATAGCTCCCCTTGCATAACGCGAAACACTACAGGTACGCTGAGGTCACGCGCACGTTTTTACGCACAGAGAACAGCCATCGTCCAATGATCTTCCTCCTTTTTGAGAGTGTGACGTCATATGTAATGGGTCTATAGATTTGTCTGTAAAAATGTGTGACGCTATTTTCTGCTCAGGTCTGGGAGTGGGAGCAGTGATCGGAATCATCATCGGCGTTTTGGCTTTCCTCATCGTCGTCATCATCATCGTCTTCATGGCCATGAAGATGTCCAAGAACAAGAAGGTCAATCCACAACAATAAATCAAACCCACAGTCTCCGTGGATTCGTGGTAAGTTCAACCCGATTAACCAGGACTAAAACCGTTCCATCGTGGTTAGCTGAACTGGATTAATAAAGGAGTACCACAATCCACAGGAGCCGACCCACCTATGAATGGGAGTTTTAGTTTTAAAGTTCAACTCGGTTAACTTATAAAAGTCCACATGATAACTATAATTATGACTAAACCTTAGGAAAAGCAATTGATTGATGGGTTTAGCTAAACTAGGTTAAGTAACAGGTATCCCAATCCACAGGAGTAGACCCGATCTGAATGTAACTTATAGTTTGGAGTTTAACTTGGACAACTAATAGTAATCCCCATGATAACAATCTATAACTTGACCAAAACGATTGATGGTTTAGCTAAACTAGGTTTAATGGCTATACTATCACAATCCACAGGAGAAGATCCCACCTGGTTGTGATATTTTAGTCGGGCGTTTAACTTGGTTTACTAACAGTCACCCAACTGATTTAAACACCCTGCCACTAAACTTTCGGCCATGTTTGAATTGGCGGCTATGGCTACGGCTGCAACTGTTGCTAAGGGCAGCATTCTCCCATACCACCGGTCCGCTGACCGAATGCCAGTTAAAACAACATGAGGACCAGTCAAAATTCACTCCAAGTGGCCCGGCCAGCTAGTACAGTGTTGAAAAAGCATCCCATTTAAATATGAATTATGGATAAGTGCAAAAAGCTGACGGACCGGTGAGATGAAAAGCTAACTGGTCCTGCCGGCTATTCACTGAATAAGTTCTGAGCAACAAACCCTTGAGGGGGTCCTATACTTCACCGCATGATGACGCGGCCATCTAGCCATAGCCATCTAGCCACAGCCATCTAGCCACAGCCATAGCCACAGCCCTAGCACAGCCAGTTCGGACAGGGCCTTAGTGAAAGCCACTTGTATACAGACAATGGAAAAATAAAGCTGTAACACCAAATAGTTGTTTAAAAACTCAAATATACAGCAATCATTTATAAAAAAAAGTAAGTTGTTATTATTAAGATGCCTTTCTGGAAAAAGGAAACATTTTTTACATGAAACTTATTTGATACAAACCCAGGAATATAAAACTTATGGTTGCGTTCCACGTATTTTTGCTGACACTAGCCACAATGATCAAATACTGAGATATTTTCTTATTTTTCGAAATTTCAAAAAGTTTTTACAAAAACATTATGCTTTACTTGAAGTACTTTATTCATACCTTCTTTTAAATTCCTTCTTTTTTTTCGTTTTTCAATCGCTTAGAAAAATCACTGAAAGCGTCAAAGCACTTTTGCTTTGTTGTAAAACTATGCCGGTTCATCGGAAAAAAACAAAAACAAAAACAAGTTTGACTGAAATTTGCGTGTGTCCTTCTGAGACTTGTTTAAAAGCCAGTACGACTGAAAGACGTAATTTTGAAAAAACATTTCTGGACATTAACTTTCTTAATTTACCATGAAAGCTCCCCCCATTGTTGAACTTTATAAAGTAATAAGACAACAACAAAAAGAACAACAGTTGAAACCAATTTTACCCCATTTTTTTCCCCACAATGAAACTCGAACATTTTTGTTATTATCCAGTGGTACTGTTAAATAAAAAATAAATAAAAAAAAAACAGTCAATGTATGTTTTTTAAATAAACATTAAATATATAAGCAATATTTCTTGTTTCAACAACTAAACTATTGTATAAGAGGTTCTTAAAAACACGGCTGGAAATTATCAAGTTTACTGATTTTTAAACAAATTATGATGCCTTTTTTGCCTTGTAAGTATTTCGTATCAAAATGTTCATGAAAGGAGTACATAAAGCCTTGTATCATAGTGGTGACACTTCGACATTGATTGATCAACGAGGGCGCTGTCTAACTCAGTTACGCTGTGAAACTGTCGACGTGAGCAGCATCAAGCTGTGAATGCAGTTTTGCATGTTTTAAAGCTAGGGTCTGTGTCCGAATACTGTAATCGCAGTTTTGTCATTTGGTAATTTGCAACTATAAAATGCCCAGAAAATCCCAGCTGTACAGATGGGTCAGGAACATAACTTGGTCGATGACACTGTGTTTATCCGATCAGACTGAAAATACCGAAAGCCATCAACACTAGGGGCCAGTTTCATAGGCTTGCTACGCAGAAATATATAATTTTCTGCTTAGCCAAAATAGGCAGGAAACCAGTCACAAACTGTGCACGTGGCATGGTATTTTGGCAGGTAACCCTTTTCCAGAGAGCAAACATGTTTTGTGCTCAGTAAACTTTTGTGCTTAAACGGCTCTGCGAAATTGGGACCTGAATAAATGGAGAGGCAATGTTATCATCTCTCAGCTTTGTCAAGGTTTGAAAGGTCAGAGTTTATAGGTCAAGGTTCAGTGCACAGAATTGTTCACATCAATGTGACACCTTCAAAGGTATTATACAGGATTGGTAGAGCTGACAGAATATTCACAGACAGTAGACAGTGTTCATGTTTTACAGGATTGGTAGAGCTGACAAAATAGTCGCAGACAGTGGTCATGTTTTACACGATTGGTAGAGCTGACAAAATAGTCGCTGACAGTGTTCATGTTTTGTGTGATCAACCATACGTGCAATAAGAAACCTGTAAAAATGTGGACGTAATTTTTTGTGTGGGTCAGGAGAAAACAGTGAAAACTATTTACAATTTTTCAGCATGTATAACACATTGTCCTTAAATTTGGTTGTAGCAACTGAAATCATCTATTGCGTGTTTTTGATTTTCAGAATATGTTTTCATTTCAGAGGGAAATATTTCATAGTGAGACTGAAATTAAACGATTGTGTTTTTATCCTTACCAATCCTGTATGGTACCTTTGGACATGTTCACAGTCATATTCTAAGAGCTACTATCTTGCAAGGCTTTATGAATGTTTTTAATTCCTTTCGAAAAAGACTTTATTTAGAAATTAGTTGTCAAGTACATTTATACACATTTTTAACATTTTTATATAACAAGTGCCTTATGCCCATTTCAATTTGCACTGAGTGTTAACAAGAATTTCATAATTGACTTTTGTGTTCACCAAGTTCAAGTACAAGTCGGCACTTTTTAAAATTTTGACGCTTTTTGAATGTGTTATTACAGCACTGCACCAGCACTGTATTTGAACTCAGTAACGGTAAGATTGCCAATCGGACAAAAGTAATGATCCCCAACCACAACGAGGCCACGGCCTATGTTGCCCCTGGTCATGCCTCGGTGCCCCTTCAAAGGTTTCCCATAGACTTGAAGATTTTCCAATGAAAGAGCCCTTTTTGCAAAATGAAAATGGCCTTGCCCTCTCAAAGATGAAATTCCAGGCCTGCAATTTATAATCAGGATACTTATCAATCCTAAAGTCAGTTGACAGTGGGACTGGGATTGACCTTTGACACTCTAAACAAACTCATTACTGAAGAATAATCTGAACACAATTTCCCACTCCTTTGGCACTGGCTGCTGCCACCCTACCCTCCCCAAGAAAGTGCCACCCTACCCCCCCCCCCCCAAGAAAGTGCAAGGGAAATAGTGAAATAATGTCATCTTTGATCAAAGATGCCACACCTTTTGTCACAATTGATATGTTACAACCAGCCTTCATCAAACACCCCCCCCCCTCCTAACAAGCCCAAGGGACCGAATTTGTAGACTAGCAACAACACACTGGTTCCCTGCTTCTTGCGAGTATAATGAGCTAGCAACAACACACTGGTTCCCTGCTTCTTGCGAGTATAATGAGCTAGCAACAACACACTGGTTCCCTGCTTCTTGCGAGTATAATGAGCTAGCAACAACACACTGGTTCCTGCTTCTTGCGACTATAATGAGCTAGCAACAACACACTGGTTCCCTGCTTCTTGCGAGTATAATGAGCTAGCAACAACACACTGGTTCCCTGCTTCTTGCGAGTATAATGAGCTAGCAACAACACACTGGTTCCCTGCTTCTTGCGACTATAATGAGCTAGCAACAACACACTGGTTCCCTGCTTCTTGCGAGTATAATGAGCTAGCAACAACACACTGGTTCCCTGCTTCTTGCGAGTATAATGAGCTAGCAACAACACACTGGTTCCCTGCTTCTTGCGAGTTTCTTATGGAGTTTTGAATCGAAGTGTCCGCTCTCAAATTGAACTTGAAAAAAATAATGCTAAAAGACAATTATTGATAGACACTTTTTAACAAATTGAGTTGTATATTTTGTAGACACTGTAAAGTTATTGTAAAGCACGAAGCACTGCACTTGGATGTGTGCACACGACTGTACATTTTGTGAAAAGATAAAAAAAAAAAAAATAACTTGTAAAATTATTGTAAATAGTTGTGATAAATGTAGATTTTTTTTTTTTGCGGAACGGTAAAGACAGGTTGGTAAGAAGACCCTATCATGCTGCGGCCATCTTGGTATGGTGTCCAATATGCAATAACATTATCTGATGTTCTTTAGATGCTAAAAAAGTGACCTGACTAATTGACATAGTACCTACAGTTAACAAATCACACAGGGTTCTCCTGGATCTATTTTCCTGGCAGAATAAAAATAAAAACATGTTTAGCATCCTGCCTTTATGGCCACCCGACGCATTTTTGAAGACAAGCGGCCAGGATTTTTTTTGAAAAAGGTTGCCAGCATTATTCTTCGTGTTTTTTCGGTGTGATCAAGTCAAAAATACGATGTTATGTATTTTAGAATTGATTTAGTTTTCATCACAGATCATAAAAATTGATCCTTAAAATTATTTGTTTTAAAGGAGGGGACCTCTTAAAAGGAAGCAGGTGGGAACGTTAAACCCCCTTTTTTCTTTTTTCTTTTTTTTTTTTGGGGGGGGGGGCTTTACATGGGGTTCAATGGTACTAATTCTCAGATGGCTGCACCATGATAAATGGTCATGAAGGAAAGAGACGGATTTGAATTTCTTGTAAGGAAATGACTTCAGTAACTCACTGTTGGACAAGATCTTATCATTGTTCAACACACTGGTAAAGGCCTGTATAAGGCTCTCGATTTTATTCAAACAAAAATGACAAAATAACAAAAAATATCACAGTCCGGATATATGCAAACAAAAACAAATACTTAATATATTTTATTTATGACAAGATCATCTTGAAAGATCGATGAGCATATTTATTTATTTTTCTAAGAAATATTTATGACCAGAATATTTATATCTCAGCTGATTTGTTCTTAATGTTCTTGAATTCGGTGTTATTTATGGGCCGTGTAAAATGTTGGCCCTTTCGAAAACTCGACGTGGCCTCCAGCTCCGGGTTAGTCTTGATTGGCAACGTCCATTAACGTAGTGCGATATCGCAACACGAATTACTGTCCGCAACACAAATTACTGGAGAAGAGATATCTGTATCACACGAACATCTGGATCTATAGACTTACCCAGTCCTTCTGAGTCAGCTTTGCAAACAGTCAATGTAGTGCCCTCTACTGGTGGCTAATGCAAAAAACAGCATCGCCAATCAAGACTAGTTCCGGTTAGGCTGGAGCTGAGACCATTGTATCAAACACAGTCTTTGTAATTACAGAAAAACATTTCACATTTTTGCGAATTTGAAAGGTTTCGATGCAGGGATAACTTTTTTTGTGGAAGACAAACGAACGGATATCAGATTTGTAAACCTATCAATTGGATACTTTTATTACTATGCACACTGGTATTTAGTTTTAGATAAATCTCATTTGATTCAAAGTGTTGTATAATTACTGTAAATTATTGTACTATATCAGAGAATGATGAAGGGCTCAGGACAAGGTTACATGTTACGCAAAACTAACAAAAAATGGCCCAACGAATCTGATTAACTTATCTTGTTGATTTTTTTTAAACTACTTTATTTACAAGGAGGGTATACCTTTGGTAATTACCTCCCAAAATTATGACCATGAAAAACTTACTTTGGTAAGAAGCACTGCAGCTGTTGATAATGTATAACATTTGAGAAACAATTCCCTTCAAAGGAATGTGGTTTTAGAGAGAAGGATTTAAAAAAAAAAAAAAAATCAATCTGAGAAACGCTTCATGCTTGAAATGTTTCTCAGATTGTGTATTCCAATTACCGATTATTCTTCCTGCGTAGACATAACCGCTCCAGATTTTCGGCAATATCTCAAAAACACTACCACCTTTTGAAATGAAATTTTCGCAGGTTAGTTTTATTGTATATATCTACATTTATATAGGATTCAAATAATCACATTTTTCCAAAAACCAAAGGTATACTTAGCCTTAAATTATTGTTATTATTTTTTTTTACGCCCACGACTTAGGTACACTGCAGCTGGTCTGAATTTGTCGTAGTGTGTTTAAATGATATATAAATAACGTTAAAGCGAACATTTGACATTATGTAAAGATCATGTGAAAAAAAAATAATAATAAATAGCGCCACCGTACACCCACGAAGTAAATTACCACCGAATTATCAAAGCAGCTACATTTAGTAAGCATTACACACACAAACTGTACACATATAGAAAACATTGTAATTTAGATTAAAAATCAGTTCATCAACTTGAATGCTTCTTGTGCCACAAAGCGGGCCCGGGTCTTTATTTTTTAATTATGTAATGCATGGACGTGCCTCATAGCCCTCACCCGCCAACCGTTAAAAAAACATTTCCGGGGCGGTCTTGGAGGAGCGATTCTTAATTAAACAACAATGGAGGATGTGTGACTGTTCGGTCGGAGCGGGTTTCTAATTAAATGACGTAGATGTAAATAATTGTGTGTCGAGCCATTTGCCAACTCGCCAGTCGCCCCTTTCTAAAGTGTGTTTCACACTGCAGCCAAAAAGGCATTGTGCCCTTAGTGGACGGTATCGGTCGATAATGATAAGGAATCAAGCCTCGCTGTGGTGGCCGGGTGCCTCATTAAAAAAAAAAAAATTAAATCAAAGAGAAGTTATGCAAAAGAACTTCAAGGTTTAGTGGAAAACACAAGGTCGTTGATTAAAAAAAATAATAATTATTATTATTATTCTATACCTTTCCCCAAAAAAATTAATAAAGTACTTTTTTCAGTAATTTTCAACACTTTTCTTCATAGACTTGGGCGACTGTGTGTATATGGTTTGCAGATGGGACGATACATAGATAGTTGGAAATCATTGTGTATTTAAGCAATACCTTTAAGTGCTCATTAATATATACTATTTACTGCTTTGTTTATACTACTTACTACTTTATTTATACTAGTTACTACTTTTTTGTATAGTTATTTTATTATGCTTTCCCGGGCCAATTTCAACGGAGACTCGTTCAATAATAACACTCGGTTCATTCGATTTATTTTTGAAGATGAATACTCCGTTGCATCAATATTCAACAGACGGAAGCAGTTACTAAATTTCAACAATTAAGGCCAAGTTCACGCAAGAACTTTCGTAGTGCGACTAAGTTAGCCCAATTAACTCTTTCTAGTCGACAATAGTTGGACTCCGCTAATCGACTATTTGGAACCAGCCTACCCCGGGCGCAATTTGTTTTTTCCTCCCTACCACACGCTGGCTCTTGTATACACGCATCAGGTACGGGCGCCTCCCCCGGATCCCTTCACTGTTGACCCCGTAGTAAGTGTGTGGTACACACAATAATTGCACCCCGGGCATGGTCGCAGCACTGGTTATCAGTAGCCATTTTCATAGCACAGTGCAGAGAGTGGACCAGTTATCAGAAAAATGATATCGTACGCCGGTTGTGTTTACATGACATGACTAGAGTTGTTCGCACTTCAACCTATTGCGCGCATGCCCTACGCATGTCACGTAACAACCACTAGTTAACCATTGGTCCTTGCGTGAACTTGACCTTATCATTCTCCGGTCAAATAAGATCATTCAAATTCATTAGAATGAAAATACCATTCAAACTGGGAATTTAGCGAAACGGCAAGAGCCTGGTCAAGCAGCCAGTTACATCAGTTGTAAATATCAACTGAAGACTGCTGAAAATGTAGTGTCTTGGATGTCTATAAATAAAATGGAATGACTGATTCGAACCAGATAAGAACAACGAAATCATGTGCGCAACAATTGAATGCAACAATAGCTAAAAAGAAACCAGATAGGAAAACATGCGTGATTTTAGATTCATGTTAATAAAATGTAATACACTGTTGTTTGACCGGGAAAACCTAATTGTTACTTTTATCATGTTATTTAATTCATTTCTAATCAATTGATCATAATATGTATTTTCTATAGGCTATTTATTAGAGTGAATGTGAAATTATTGATATGTTAATATTAATGTGTTTACACAAAACAGTGTTGCGTTACGAGGTGCATCCTGTTCGTAAGTCATTACGTCACAAGAGGGCGTATCTGCTGCACGCCTTAAAAGGTCTCGCTACCTCCGGCTCTGAAGCTGGCGCACGTTTGTGCGTATTTTTACCAAACATCGCCGTTTTCATCGTTCAAAATCATTTCTTAAGACAAAAAACTTTGACCTCTGAGAAGACCTCAGTCTCTGAAGAACGTATGTAAAAAGCTAAGACCAGTGGTTAAACCTTTCTTGCATAAATCATCGAAGAATGTGTTTGTGTGACGTGGGCGTGGCTTACAGTGGAACTACGTCACCCTTTACGAACAGGATCAACCTCGTGCACTTAAAATGGCGAAGGAATAAATCAGATTCAACCGTATTGCCATGACAACCGAAGTGTCAACAGATGCAAACTTTTTTTTTGCGAGCTTTAAAGAATTTCAGATATTGCAGGTCCTTAAAAGCAATAAAATTGTATTCATTATTTATTTGCTTATTTAAAAAAGAAAAATCTACAAATCAATTATTTTATTTCATTCCAGACTATGCCACAAATTTTAATTATCAAAGTCAAAATAATATTTTAAAACAAATATTCATAATTTTTTTTTTTATTTTCTTTCTTCGTTCAAATATTTTGAGAACCTAATAATGATATACATTTTTTTTTCCCCTTGTTAGTTTCTTAATTTTCGTTTTCTTTAAGAAGGCAAATTTCCCCTCCTCTACCAAGTACAAATTACAATGTAAACTGACATCCTATTGGTGGGGTGCAATACGGTTGGACTGATGATAAAGCGTGGGCTATGGTCATTACCCTCACTAACTGAAACAGAACAATTCTATTCTTGGTTCTCATCAGTGATAACAAGTATTTATCACAAGGAAACAAAGACAAATTCAAGTTATTCAACCCGGGCCCCAATGTCATCGCTCTGCTTACCGCCGAATTCTGCGCATGCGACCACCTCTCTCCGCTTAACTGTGCAACTGCCGAATTTCCACGCTCGCTGTGTTAGCGAAGAATACCTCTAGAAACGTGGAGTGCGCACACGCGCACTTGTGTTGGCAGAAATTCCCCGCAGACCTGTGAAATACGCTTGACGTAAGCGCGGAGTTCCCTGCTTCCGTAACCTCGGATTCGTTGCTAACGGTGAGCAGAGACATTGAATCGGGGCAGGGTTTGAAACAATGGTTCATACAAACATGTTTGACTCTAAACTATAGCCATGACTGCATGCTCTATACTCATTGAAACGCTACTCTCGGCCTGTACATTGTATTTTGTTTAAACATTATATATTTAGTAGCGTTATAACGGTTTGAAAAAAAACACAATTTTGTCTTGGATCAAGAACATGTATGAATGCAGTTTATGTAAGTAACGACCATTGACAAGGGTACATATTCTTGTGTTGCTCAACGAAAAGCACAGCACAAACAACTAATTCACCAGGTTTCTAACAACAAAAGTTGTATCAGAACAAATCTACTTTTTTTTTAGGTGGAAACAACTGATGTTCGAATATGCACCCTGACGGCATGTAGTACAAAAAGGTAAACGCACTTTCAAAAATAAATTTGTGGGAAAAAAAACCGAAAAAAAGCATTGGACAAATTGGTGTTCTTTCGTGTGTTGTGTGACATCTGACGATTTGCCACCCCAGTCAGTGATTTTTTGTTTCATACCACACGCTGTATACACGCATAAGGTATGGTCGCCTCCCCGGACCCCTTCACTGTTGACCCCGTAGAAAGTGTGTGGTACCAAACAAAAATTGCCCCCAGCCCCAGTCAGTAGAATTGCGCGTATGAATGTGACGTCACAAGTTCAAAAAGGCGCCCTCACTGAAGTCCTAAAATATTCGAATACTCACGAGATTTGAACAATTGGCCGTCAAAGCATCGGTCCAGTTAAGTTAGCCTGAACATCTGACGTCACACTTCGAGTCTCGTGAATAACGCCAGATACCGGGCTTGCCAGGTGCACCTTTGACCTCGCATCACATACACGGAAGGATATTCTTAGTCTATACACACACTACACAGTGAATAAAACAACATAGTATCATGCATTATGCACACGTGCAGACAATCGAAAGTTAGCTGACAAACTACGTCACTTCGGGGCGGACCAATCATAACACAGATATGGGGAAAGCATACCCCTCTACTATAAGTTGCTGCATGTTTATCCAATGAAATATTTGGGCCTGTAAGACCAGTGTCTGTCTTGGGTAAAGACAGGGGATCAGTCTATCATCGGTCCATCGGTAGAAATACAGAAGTGCAGCTTTATAGACCTTTCTATTGCAACGTCACAGCCCGAGTTTTTCGGCCGTCCACGGCAACCCAGCGCGGTTTGTTTATCAACAATAGAAAGGTCTATTGCCGCCTTTCCCATTGGTATGTTCCAATAGACCGATCCATTAAGCCCCACCCCATCAACATATTGACCAATCACAGCATTGGCTGCATCACCACTGCACACGTGGGTGCATCTCCCAAATGCCACACTTGCGACATGAACGTGCGCGCTTTTAGTACGCGTGCGCGCATGTTTACTTTTCTAATGGGATTTTAGCGTGTCGGACTTTTGTCGGACTTTCGCTAGCGTAGCCAAGGTTGTGATTGGTCAACACGTAAAGGGGCGGAGCTTGTATTGGTGTGTAACTCAACAACACAGCTCTATTTACAAGTTTGGAGCAATTATTTACAGTTGACAACATCTCCTATGCTGGAATTCAAAAGAAGGCATACAAAACGGCGATTAAAACAAAAGGGCACATTGCCTTTGATTGGGCGCTTTGGGCTATAAAAAGCGTTTGTTATTAAATGAATAATAATGGTTGGAAAGACATTTGTAAAAGTATAATATAATGATCCACACAAATGACCCTTGACATTTGGTCTTTGTGATGCATGATAAAAACACGGTCCGCTATTGCGGTGTAGAACACAATTTTTGACTCCACAAAATGGCGGACCGTATGTTCCGCTGGTCGTATTTTCCAGAGGCAAATGTTGTTGTGCTTTTGTTTTTAGCTTTTTAATCACTACTTACTAATTAAAACACTGTATTTGTTTCAGTGCACGTACTTCCAAACACAACCGTTTGAGAGATAGGCAATGTGCCCCTTTATGAAAAGAAGTAAACAATTTTTACAAAAGACAAAGTTAATCTCCAAACATAACCGCGATCCTTCCCCCCCCCCCCCCCATCCCAGTACATTAAGAAGTTCTGTTTCAGGGTATCTGCGCTACACAAAAAGTCAAATTTAAAGACACTGT
Source organism: Pycnopodia helianthoides (assembly GCA_032158295.1). Taxonomy (NCBI): domain Eukaryota; kingdom Metazoa; phylum Echinodermata; class Asteroidea; order Forcipulatida; family Asteriidae; genus Pycnopodia; species Pycnopodia helianthoides. Next base: position 14,258,193 of record CM063257.1, on the reverse strand, counting down.
GGACACCTTTGGTAATTGTCAAAGACCAGTCTTTTCACTTTGTGTATCTCAACATATGCACAAAATAACAAACCTGTGAAAATTTGAACTCAATTGGTCGTCGAAGTTGCGAGATAATAATGGAAGAAAAAACACCCTTGTCACACGAAGTTGTGTGCTTTCAGATGCTTGATTTCGAGACCTCACGCGTGAGGTCTCAAAATCAATTCAAATATTTTACTGAGAAATTACTTCTTTCTCAAAATGTACGTTACTTCAGAGGGAGCCGTTTCTCACAATGTTTTATACTATCAACAGCTCTCATTGCCCGTTACCAAGTAAGTTTTTATGCTATAACAACTATTTTGAGTAATTACCAATAGTGTCCAGTGCCTTTAAAGAACCTTTCAATGTACCACCCTTAACCAAATTTAAGACCAAAAATAAGTTAATAAAGCAGGTAACTACAGCTATTACCCACTCACACTTCATGTTATTTTGTTTACATGCTGTGTAATTCGGTTCTTTACGAGCTGATAGGAAAATTAGTATCACGCTTCATCCATTTTATAAGACCTCGACTAACTGAATTTAATACTTTTTGATGCCTTTTAAGGCCTGAAAGTTTTGATAGTTCAATTTACAGACTTGTGAATACTTTTTTTTTAAGGATCTGCAGAAACCATGTGTTTATCACACGTGTAAAAAATGTTGCCCAATTTTGACAATGAGGTTGTTGACTTCAAACTTCGGGTATTTTGGATGACACAGGCCCTGATGGACCTATTTGCTGAGAGAGGGACATTTTGTCAAGATTGATGCTCGGACGTTTTGAAAATTACACCTGTGTAGGGGTGGGTTTTTATTTTGGAGGGATAATAACTCGACGGGCCCAGGGACTCCCCATATAAAATTGAGTAGAGAATAAAAGTTCAAGAGTCAAATAATAATTTTCCCTTCACTGTTAAAAGCTGTGAGACTTCTAAGTATTTTTCTTGTATTTTTGAATATTTAGCATTTTGCACTGTATGCTATGGGAGATTATTTGGTGGGGTGCACCCTAGCCCTGGTGGCCTTTCACTTTCGTATTACACTACAGTGTACAGCACAGAGGAAGAGTCCTACATAGGGCTAGGGTGCACCCGTTCATGTGTGTGGGGGGGGGGGACAAAATCTCTTGCCAAATCGTCTTCGCAGTGGTAGAATGATAATCTCTTTACATGGTGCTCATCAACAGTAAGAGGTAGGGAACCATACCGCCTTGCTGTCAAGCATCAGTGACCAGCCGTTCACTGTCATTGGTCTTACTGTTAGTCTGGTTGGATGGTTGTGTCCGGGTGTCCGCCGCTACCTTTCGCCGTTTCGCCAGTCGTATCTTGATCAAGACCACGGTAATTGCGATGATTATGAGCAGCAAGCCCACTGCACCCGCGGCTATGCCAATGTACCTCTCTGTGGTAAACCAACCACTAGAATCCCCCGAAACATTCTGGGGAAAATATGAAAATAAACCAAAGATGACTCAAAACCAACCACTAGAATCCCCCGAAACATCCTGGGAAAAAATATGAAAATAAACCAAAGATGACTCAAAACCAACCACTAGAATCCCCCGAAACATCCTGGGAAAAAATATGAAAATAAACCAAAGATGACTCAAAACCAACCACTAGAATCCCCCAAAACATCCTGGGGGGGGGAATATGAAAATAAACCAAAGATGACTCAAAAAACAAAGACCCGACTGCTGTTGCCCTGTTTGTCTAATGTCAGTGTGATTATCTGTTCTGCCATAGTATAATATAATATTAATGGTAAGGATGTTTCTTTACGCAAGTTCGCCCCACTCTGGGTTAGGGGCTGCAAGAAGAAAGTATTTAAGATGAACATAATCTCAGAAGAGCTGAAGGTATGAATTGAACACCAGCAATCTGTCTCTCTAATCAGTTGTGTCGAAATGCGCGAAGCACCCTCACTCGTTTCGCATCCAACTTAGACTTGTGGACAAGTCGTTAAAATGTTTGTCGCGGTGATAGCGTGCCGACTCTCTAAGCGCATGTCGCGACACTTGCGATGTTCTCGCGAGACAACTGCTCTCGAGACTACGGTTTGGAGCTAGCAGCCTCGCTCGAGACCAATCGTCTCGCGTGAGCCAGCAGACTCGAGAGGACGTCGCGAGAAACGCGAAGAGATTCGGTACGCTATCACCGCAACAAAATGTTCGACGACTTGTTCACAAGTCTACAACTAACTGTGCGTTGCGTAATAATTTGGTGGAATGCGACAACTCTGTGGCGCTTTGTAATCTTTCACTTCAGCCATTATGCAAAATTTCGTTGCACTCTGGTGGTTCTCGTGCTAGGGTATAGCAAGGTTTGGATTGTCATTTTCGTCCCGTCTACGTTGACCATCGAGTATCGAGAGGCATGAGCTGACTGAGGCTGTAACATCTGGTGAGTACGCTCATTCGTCTAAAATTATTTTTGGAATATTGTTTTACTGTTTTCATTTCACAAGAAGAAACTTGTTTTGCTTAGGCAATAACAGGGTGAGGAATATTTTGTTGCCGGTGTGGCAGGAGATTCTGTCCCCCGGAGATTCTGTGGTCCCCCCCCCCCCATACGGCGAACTGTGTACAATCTTCTTCTGATAGCGCCCTCTTTTGAATCTACCTCCTCAGCCCAAGTTAATTCCCTATTGCGGGGACAGAATCTCCGGGGGGATTTTTAGTTTTGTACCACACAGTTACCACGGGGTCAACAGTGAAGGGATCCGGGAAGGCGCCCATACCGTATGCGTGTAAACATTAGCCAGCGTGTGGTATGAAAAAATTGCCTCGGGGGGGGGGGGAGGGGACACACACAGCTTTCCCTACGAGTACGACACCGGTCTTCGCTGCGTATTAATGACCGCTGGTAATATTGACTGAGCAAAAGGCGATCTCCATACTAGCCTTGTCCAATGCTCTTTACGCATGCACCCGCTTTGAATTCACCAGGTAGCATAACAATACTGGCACGGTACTGCAGTACTTGATATACAGTATATCGTGGGGTCGAAGTATGGTTGTTCAACCTCGCATCAAAAACGAAGCCGAAACAGAGCCTTGTTCATACTGTAAAAAGGTCAGCTTGTGGGCGGAGTTGCTTTATGCTAATATTTCCCATAGGTGTGCTCATCGGTTAATGTATAGTGTTAAACACACATCAATACGTCACAACGAGAGTTTATGATTGGACGATTATCCGCCCAGTACAGGAAATGAATATTCAATATCCAATTCCAGCGTTTGCGCTGGAACCCCTGCGCAATGATAAAGAAAAACATAAGCTGCCGTTTACAGAATGAACAAGGCTCTGTTTCGGCTTCGTTTTCGATACGAGGTTGTAAAACCATACTTCGACCCCACGATACACTTTTGATCAAGTACTGCAATACCGTGCCAGTATTGTTATGCAGCCTGGTGAATTCAAAGCGGGTGCTTGCGTAAAGAGCATCTCCATACCAGCGGCCAGCCACCAACCGAGGTCAATTACCACGCAGTGATGACCGGCTCTTCACACTGATTGCCATTAGTAAATACCTCTAACGAAAAAACGGTAAAAAAAAGTCATCACAATTTATTTATCTTTCGCCAATATGTGTAGATTTTTTCAATTCATGTTCAAGGGCCAATCTACGATCATTGCTTATATGCAATGATGTGTATAGCGTGTGTTATCCCATTTTGAAATTTCAAGGTTATGGCAACCACTTTTTCTTTTAAAAGTTGCTTAGTTGAATTTGCCATGTCAGAAAACATTATTATTAGACACTAAAATCATTAGAATCGGATGTTGGTGAATTTGACTGCCAGTCAAAAGTGCGTTGACCTTTCAACGTTTTTGACCATAGCGCCGGAGGTATAACAAACTATACATTTTTGGAATCCTCATGACTAGACGAGTAATCTGATATGCAAGTCGACACGATTGGAATATATTTGAATTTTGACCCCTGTATGACCTTTGTTGACCCCTCCCAGAAATGCCTGACATTTTTAAGGGGGCAGCCCAAGTCAAAATTGTTCGGTATTCATCAGGAAACACAAAAACACTTTCAAACCTTTGTTCCCAGAATTTGGTCACGGAACCTACACGCTGGTCTCCAACTATATTGCAATAAAGCTGCTTTACAAAACGGAGCGCTCGCAAATGACGTTACATGAGTGATGACGTAACATGAGTGATGACGTCACAGGGCTTTTCGCGAATCTTTCTGAAAAGCACCGGAGATGCGTATTCAAATTGATTGGAATTTTTTTTACTATTCAAATCTGTTTAATAATCTCATGTGAACTCAGTTTCCTTTTGAATGAACACATTTTAAATGAATTTCAGCAAAGATAATTTGTTGCCGTTTTTGTTCGAACTTTACCTTTTTGCGAGAAGAAAAAAAACCAAACCGCGCCAAGCTAATGTCATAGAAATAGAACCCAGAGAATGCTGAGCTCGATTGTTGTCTGTGTCTGCTGCGCACGCCCTCTATGTCAACTGTGGACATAGAGCATCAATAACCATGTGACATGTCTGTACGGCAAAATTAACCAGATCAACCAATGGGGAAGCTGGAATTTGCCATACAGCTAAAATGGCAGCGCGCATGACTTGCCTCAAAGCAGATATGCATTGATAAGCACACAGCATTCTCTGAGTTATATTTCTATGTCTAATGTGCAGGAACTTACCGTGATGTTCATAGTACCCGTCTCGACCGTGGTGTCCAAAATCTAAAAATTTAAATGTTGGATCGAAAAATTAATTAGTTATTAACTTCTTGGTGATTTTGTGATGTCGGCTACAGTAAGGGTGTCGTTGTGCAGGGTTCAATCAAGCCTCGAAGTCTGACATTTGTTGAGCCATGTATTAAAGGCACAGTACACGTTTTGTAATGACTCTGAAAATCAATGGCAATCACAAATTACTTGGTAAGAAGTACAGCAGCTTTAGGTAGTATAATGAATTTTGAGAAACTTTTAAACTTTGAAGTACTAAGGTTATAGAAAATATACCTACATTTAGGATTAACACAATCAGTAGGCTCCAATTACCAAACGTGTACTGTGCCTTTAACCGGCGCTTATTAAAGATTTGAGTTTATATTTTTATGCTCTCCTTATTATGGCCATGTTTAGACAGCGTAACGTTAAACCCGAACCGGTTTAACTTTACGAACAGCGGGGGTGGTCGTAAAAATAAAACTACCAATTGCGTTCAGACAGCTCAACGTTAAACCTGATACGGTTTATCTTCGGTTTTAAGAGGTCAAATAGCACCTTGACCCTACACAACAACATCATCCGAGCTACATTTACATAAAACCCTGCATTTACATAAACAAGCGTGTACAAAAGATGCGTGGTTTATAACAAATTACACGATGTAAAAAGTGCATAGATTTATATTTCAACCTAGACGAGAGCGCTTTTAGCAGCAATTTCCGGGTTTTTTCATTTCTTTTATACAATTACACGTTGACTAACGGAACTCACGGAATATTAAAGTAAATAGCAATCTAAAACTTTATAAATAAATAACTTAACCATAAATGTGTACCGTACAGAGAGGAGAGAGAGGAGAGAGGAGAGAGAGAGAGAGAGAGAGAGAGAGAGAGAGAGAGGAGAGAGAGAGAGAGAGAGAGAGGAGAAGAGAGAGAGAGAGAGAGAGAGAGAGAGAGAGAGAGAGAGAGAGAGAGAGAGAGAGAGAGAGAGAGAGAGAGAGAGGAGAGAGAGAGAGAGAGAGAGAGAGAGAGAGAGAGAGAGAGAGAGTAATAAAATATGAATTAGCATATCATAACTGTGACTTATATCTCATGAATTATATCTCATAATTATGAACAACCTCGATCAAGTAAGAATAATAGTAACTAAGTTCTTAAAAAGCGCATTGGTGTCGATTTCACAAATCTCTTCCTAACTTAGGACTAGTCCTAGGCAATGCTAAGAGATAGGACTAGTCTTAAGTTAAGACCAGTTACTGGGCCTAACTTCAGATAAGACTAGTCTTATCTCTTTGTGAAATCGGTCCCAGCTCCTTGAGGAGTATACAGCCCTGGGCAGCAGTGGCGCTTCGACGGCTTTTTCAAACACAATATCAACCTCTACCCTCGCAGGAACCCATTTATACCCCTGCTATAAGTCATATTAAATATTAAACATTTTATAATATCGTACATGTATATCTGTAAGTATAAGTCGTGGCCGCGTGGTCTAGAGCGTCGGACTCATAATCTGGTAGCGTTTCTGATCAGCAGAGTGTGAGTAATTCGAGTGCCGGTCTTAAAGGGACACGTTGCCTTAGATTGGGTGCTTTGAGCTATGAAAAGCGTCTGAAAGCGTTTGTTATGAAATGAATATGGTTGGGAAGATGTTTTGAAAGTAGAATACAATGATCCACATGTGGTTTTTAGAACAAAATGGCAGACCGTGTTAGTACACGAAGTAAAAGGAAAACCACCCAATTTCGAGGCATATTTGTCTGGATCTTTATATTCTACTTTTCAAACATCTTTCCAACCATATTCATTTCATTACACAGTGCTTTCAAACGCTTTTTATAGCCCAAAGCGCCCAATCCAAGGCAACGTGTCCCTTTAAGCAAGACACTTAAAGGCACTGGACACTATTGGTAATTACTCAAAATAATTGTTAGCATAAAAACTTACTTGGTAACGAGCAATGGAGAGCTGTTGATAGTATAAAACATTGAGGTCGTTGGTTCAAATCCCGCTCTAGTCAATTTTTCTTTGTTCAACCCCATACTATTTGAAATTTACCAAGTCAGTTTCCCTTGTGGTTTATTACTTGACATTTAAATTAAAAAAGTCGCATCCCCTCAAGGTGATCCCGTGGCTGCTGCTTCCCAGGTTGTATCGTTAACTTGGGTGTGATCCCTGGCTACACGGCAGTTAACGGTTGTATGGCTTCTGACTGGCACCCCCGAACAAAGATATTGACAAAATAGGGAGACCGCCAATATAGGGCTAGATAGCTCAGTTGGTAGAGCGCCGGTACGTTAATCCGGAGGTCGTTGGTTCAAATCCCGCTCTAGTCAATTTGTCTTTGTTCAACCCCATACTAGTTTAAAACATTGTGAGAAACGGCTCCCTCTGAAGTAACGTAGTTTTTGAGAAAGAAGTAATTTCTCAGTCAAATATTTGAATTGATTTTGAGACCTCACGCGTGAGTTCTCGAAATCGAAATCAAGCATCGAAAGCACACAACTTCGTGTGACAACATGGACAAGGGTGTTTTTTCTTCCATTATTATCTCGCAACTTCGACGACCAATTGAGTTCAAATTTTCACAGGTTTGTTATTTTGTTTTGTGCATATGTTGAGATACACCAAGTGAGAAGACTGGTCTTTGACATTTACCAAAGGTGTCCAGTGTCTTTAACCGTACTCTGTCCTTCGAATGGGACGTAAAGCCAACATTGCTTGGGCATTTACTTGGAGATAATGCCAAATAAGTTTCATTTAAAGTATCTGCCTTTGAAAGGCAGCTTATACGATCAAGAAAGCATACATAACTTTGAATTTGAATGCAAACTTTTGGAAAATGTTTGCTCATAAATGAAATTGAATGATTGACCAGGTCTTGCTTAATGGCTTTTGCGAAATTGAATGATTCTTACGGCCTAGTGAAATTGAATGATCTGATTTGACTAGTGAATGCTAAACTAGTGAAATTGAATTACTCTTTTTGACTGTTGAATGCTGATTCAACGGAGCATTCGTTTTGAAACTAAATTGAATGAGCCGGGAGTTAAAATGAATGGATTTCTGATGAAATTGGCCGGGAAAACCTATAGTAAAATAACCCAGTTCACTTATAGTATAAAGAGAAGGCGTTCGCCCCGGTGTTCCTGGTTTGATCGGCTGCATGTAGTGCCACAGCATGCACCTTGGGTGATTGTAAACCGTTACACGGTGCTATGTTAAGGGAAAAGGTCTCATACTACAAAACGTAGCTCCACAACACCTTGCAGGACAAGTTATATAATAATGTTGGAGCACCATCACCGAGTGACGGATTTGAGCGCTATTAGGAAGCCATTATTATTATTACTACTAAAAAGTCATTATGAGATATACTATGGCACATTATAAGTCATTTAGTTTCTTTCTTTTTCTCTCAATGTCCGTAGTATAATTATAGACTCAAATACAAAAGTAATAATTATATCAATAATAGTTCAAATTCCAAAGACTATATTTAAAAAAAGTGCAATATGTTCAATAAACGTTTCGGGGCGCAACTGGCAAGACACTTTTTTTCTCGGAACAAGCTAAACCACCAGATCAAGCCCCAACAATTTTATAGCTCTATTTTTTTTAATTTTTTTTTCAGGAACAAACTTTAAGCAATGGACATGGAACACTTTGTGTTTACATTCTGCTCAGTCAACTGCATGTATACATCCCGATATGTGGAGATCATGCAGTTTTCCATCAGAACCAGCGAAGAAAAACAAACAAAAATATGCCAAGCTGAGGTGGCAGGAACTTACCATGTCGTTCATTGTAGTAGTGACCATGTCGCTCACTCTGATGGTCGCCGTGCTGGGTATTTCGGTCGCAGCGGTAGACATTTTCTTTTACGTCTGTATCGATCACTACACTACCGTAAGATAGAATGACATTCAGTAGGTCTACTGTTCTTTCTTTTTTGTTTGAAGGTAGGCACCGGTGACAGGAGATTCTCGCCTTGTTTGGTTGTCAAAACTGTACTATTCAGGATGAAGTTGCGATCATTAAAAAAAAAAAGCTGGAGAAAATGATCGAATGAAACACCAGTTCTCTGGAAACAGTCCAGTTCCAACGCACTTAATAAATGGCCAGCTAATCTTGGGACCGTTTAACGCACACTGCTGAGGCCTAGTTCTTCTTGGTAGACTAAGGGGGGGGGGGGCACGCGATGCTATCAAATTTCACGAGGTATCCACCCAAACATCCGTCGTTGCTAGGCAAGTGTTGCTGTTATCGTACCCCCTTGGTGACCTTAAAGATGTATAACCAGTTTGGCGTGCCCTCGTTTAGGCCATTTCGAGATATGGTGGACACAATTACACTAGGTTTGGGTAAATTTGTCTGTACACACCCAAACCAAACAGTGCACTCCTATAGGCCTAGTGTCCGCCATATCTCAAAAAAGCTAATTAAAACCTTTGTTTTTAATTATTACGTGCCAATTTCATCAAGGTTTGTGACAGTCACAGTGATTCTCTTTTTATGAAAATAAATAAATAAATAAATAAACCAAATGTAACACGTGAATATTTGGGTTGTTACAGGGTTTGGCCGATGGAAGACAACAAGAAGATAACGGAAACGTTCTTGAGTTGGCTGGAGCTGATCATTGATTTAAAAATAAAAGATAATTTATTTTCAATTCGGGGCTCTCTACTCATGATACATACAAAATGGAAGAGAAAATTCAACGACTTTCAAACTTTATTAATAATTAGGGGCAACGTTAATTATAAGCACATTATGCGTGTACATCGTTGGTAATTTTCAAAGACTAGTATCCGCACTTTATGTGACCCAACATGTACATGAAATAACAAACCTGTGAAATGTTAAGCTCAATCGGTCTTCGGAGTCATGAGAAAACAGTGAAAAACCCCGTTATATGTTTTCACTGTTTTCAAAAATAGCATTTCAAGCAAAACTATTTCAAGGGAAGTTTTATACTTTTAATCTTACCAATGCCGTGTACATGCACACCCTTTAATATAATTATACGTTATACCTTTTCCTTTGAAAATGTGCAGTTGCCTACTCGTAAATCTGCGAAAATCGACAAATGATGCTATTTATGTTTGTGTGAATTTACAGTACAGGTTGGCAGATCGATCTCAACTCGCGTTTTTCGGAAGAATGATTCAGGCGCCTAGGCCAATATATTTTTAAAACATGCTCCGCGTCCCCGCCCGCCTCTTTTTTTTTTTTACGAAAAATTAAGGATACAGTTTAAAGATCTCTGACCAGAAAAAAATAATAAAAAATTAAATAAATAATATCGTATTTTTTAGACTTTAGCACACCGAAAAAAACACACGGAAAAAAGCTGGCAACCATCTTGAAAAATAGCCCTGCTGGTTGTCTTGAAAAATGTCTCGGGCGGCCATTTCTGAAAAAGGGCCCTCCTCCTTCTTTTTTTTCAAAAAGCCAGGACGCTAAACATGTTTTTTTGTGGATTATGTTTCCTTAGTCTTCTTGGGAGGTTGACGGGGATTCAGTATAGGCTATAATCAGGAGTTTCAGGGAAGTGGCTGCTGTTGTTGCTGTTTTAGTTTATTTACTAGCCGTTGCCATGGCGACTGATCCAAACAAACCCCCATCGCCAAGGAAGGTCAACCATTCGCATTCCTAGCCCGATAGAGCGCATGACTCGTCACCAAGGTTTTTCTACCGTTGGACTTTTTTTCTTGTGACAGGGAGACAGTGTACATGTACGTACACAATGTGCAAGGATGTAAACATTGTGGTGCCACCTTACACCGCAAAATTGATGTTTTTCTGCCTTCAACCATTCAATACTATCAGGGTTGTAGGCAGTGGAAAATTCAACCGAAGAATAGTGAAAACATATCATCTTGAATGTCTATAAATCATTATATACTGTTGTTATTAGTATCGGTTTATTTCATACAAATAAAAACGTGAACAATTGTACAGTATGGCAACCGATAGGTTGAATTGCACTATACAGTGTTACTGTACATATTAACAAGGGTTATAATGAAAGAAAGAAGGAAAGTACAAAATAAAATAATAGATACACAAAATCAAGCAAAAACTTTTAACAACAAACAAGAAGAAAAAAAGCACTGTATTACAGAGTTTCGTTTAAAATTGTTATGAAAAGGAGTCAAGAAAAACATTTTGTAATATGAAATGAAATAGAATTTCGAAAACGAACCATAGGAGAACGAAATCGTGTGTGCACGAAAACGAAAGTGAATGCAATGTAGAATGTACTATAGCTACAAGGAACCCTATAGTTTGGAATGAATTAGAGAAACCTGGGTGAAATTGAATGCCTGTTAATTAATAAAACTGAATTATGCTGAAATGGGCCGGGAAAACCCAGTATTACAAACAATCTTATACATGTAGAGGCATATTCTTGATCTAGGAGTAGTAGGCCTCCATCTGTCTTGAACAGGCAATACTTATATATATTTTTTAAAGGGGGTGCTGATTTCGCAACTTATTTTTAAACGTGTATATGCTTTACTGTTTTTTAACTTCGGGCAGGGGATCCTTTGGTAGTTACTCAAGAAATACATTAACCATACAAACTTACTTGGTAAGGATCCCTGAGAGCTACTGACAGTATAAACAAAATGTGAGAAACGACTCGATCTGAAGTAGTGCAGTTTTGGAGAAAGAGGTAATTTCTCACTGAAATATTTGAATCTGAGAAAGGCCTCACCAGGCACGAAGCCTTTCTCAGGCATTTGAAAGCACACGATTCTATGTAACAAGGGTATTTTTTCTCTCATTATTTTTTTGCAACTTTAATGACCAATTGAGCCCAAAATTTCACACGTTTGTTATTTTATGCAAATGTTAGGATATACACCAAGTGCCAGGAAAAGTCGTGCTAGTATCTCGTGTTGCACCAATGCTTCGATTTGCTATCAACAATCTAAAACTGATTTATCAGACTTTGTGGTTACAGTTCTTACGGGACCCATGTTCTTCTCATAGTATTGTATTTGATGTTTTTATTGGGATCTACTAAAAGTCAACCACCATGCAAAGCTCTACCTTGCTTGCAATTTTAGTGGCTGCTTATATAAAATACAAGAATCTGTAGTCTCACAACCAAATTTTCCTACAAACTGATGAATACCGGAGCTGGGATTTTCCTCTAAAAGCGGTCTCTGGTTGTACCTCGGATGAACCACACAATAACTGTCATGATTTCACACACTCCCTTTTAATTTGTTTGGTTAAACCAGGATTAAAATGACTTGTGACTTGACTTGACTTGAGAACAAAAGCACCCGATTAACTTAAAACCATGCGTGACACCATCAAACAAATCCACACGGTTACACCATGGGGCCGTAGGCCACTGTCCGATTGTATAAGCGTGTACGGTGTAACTAATTTTTGTGGAGAACCCAATCACTTTCAAATGGCCCAAAACCTTAAATATAGACCCTTTTGACTAAATAAAACAAATTCAAGCATGAATAATTTTGAAGATGAGCCCACATTTGTCTCTGCGTGGATTTTATACCACATGGTTCAATTCACCTAAGTATAGTGGCCATTAGCCCCAATGATGAATAATTGCAGTACAATTCCTTAGTGAATTCCGGGAGAGCTGGTCATTATTGGATTTTTGTTCGGTGAAAAAGACCCCGGATAGTAACAAGACATTTACCATGCTATTTGGCTAAGTGTAGATGGGGAAGTTATCTGAATATTTTCAGATAAAAAAAAATAAAAATGGCGGAGTACTGGTTATTTAATTAAAAACGGACAGTTGATGACAGTACTATGGCATCACGCAGGGCCAGCCCAGCGGTAAAACGATTCAATCCCTTTTGTTTGGTTAACCGACCGGGAAATCAATTAATAAGTCACTCAGTGTAACGCGATATTCCAACATTTATGATTTTATGAAGTTTTTTGGAAATGTTTAATAGTTACGTTTTTGTAAACGAGTTTGTCAATTGACAAATTCACATTCTTCAGTATGAATACATGTAGGTTAGAGTCTCTTGTTTAATTATTATTGTTTAACATTGTAAGTTTGCCTTGATAATTAATCGTTTTCGATCATGACGTCATCGACACTCACATGCGATGCAAGACCTTGACTGAGTACGTATCAGCCACGATGAGGTCACCGGTAGGAGTAAATGTCATGCCTTGAGGATGGTACAAGCCACGAGCTACACACCCGATGTGCTCACCTGATGCATCGTAATGATGTATCTCAGCGGCTCCCAGTTTACCGCAAAGAATAGACACATAGATGTCTCCAGCATCGTCGCAGCATACACCATTAGGTTTTACAGGTTTGCCGTCAATGGAGGTGCTGATATTGAACACCTCGTTTCCCATGAAATCCAGACAAACTACTTTCATTTGATCGTAGTTTGTGAAGATCACACGCTCCTTGCTGCTTACAGATAGACAGCATGTATAACTAATATCGCCATGATGTGTTGTGGAAATGATGAGACCATCCATATTATGAAGATATATTACCCTTCTTCCACAGTCAATCACTGCAATCCGATCTTTACTGTCCACGGCGATATCCCGTAATAGACTCTTTGACTGCCCCTCCACTTCATTCTCTGCTGGTCTGAACTGACGGATATATCGCAGTTCTCTATCATAAACCTTTACATCCTGTATGTCAGTAACCAGAAGCAGGTCATCAGAGGTCACCGCAACACCATAAGGGTATTTTAGTTTACCTACCTCTGTTCCACTTTGAACATCTGTATATTTGTAACTACCCTTTGATGTAAATGTGGATAATAGCCACCTTCCTATATCAGTAACGACAATGTCACCATTGCTAAAACAAGCAACGTTTGCTGCAAGCTTGAACTCCCCTTCACCTTCCCCTTTTTTACCAAACTTGGTCTTCACCTCCCACTTCTCTTCCTCTAGTATTTCACCGAGATCTGCATTAGTGACGATATCGTGACCTTTGAACCCAATGAATGACTTTTTATGCTGCACTGTTTGAAACTGGAGCTCTTTGTGGAAATCTAAGCTGTGCATTATCTTTGGCTTGAGGTCCAGCAGCTCAAAGTCATCCGCATGTTGCATCAAGTCTTTGACTGAAGCTACGATCTGCTCTGCACGGCTCATCTTATCGCGATTGCCGCTCTGTGTTCTATTAAATTCCTCACCTCTTGCTTGACTGATTTTAGTGACTCTTTCTTGAAGGATGCGAGATGCATTTCTTATTTTAGCGATTTCCTCCTCCTCCTTAGCCACAATATCTCGAAGAGCCCGGTCGACCATGAGCTGTAGTCTATGCTGTGAGTGTTTGATAGAGTCATCCACTTTTTGGAATTGCTTGCGACAATTGTCAAACCTCTGCAAGGCCTCATCAACAGCTCCACGATAAGATCGAATGGAGACAGTGATTTCAGAGAGATTGTGATTTGACGCTCGGTGATCACACACCACACAAACAGGGCATGTAAGTAAATCACACGTGTCGCAATAATAACGCAGTTCCTGGTCAGTGTGTGTCCGGCACTTCTGAGATTTAGTTTTGTCCTTGTCTTTCGGTCGCTCAATTGACGAGCTGACTGCTTTAACGATTTGATGGTGTTTGTTACATTTTAATTTTGCGTGGATTTCCAGACATGTCCCGCAAAAGTTCACCTCACAGTCAACACACCGTGAAACGACTTCAAGACCTTCGTCGCATCCTTCGCAAGTCGAGACAGGAGGGTTGATGTCCTCCTTCAACCCTTCCAGATTGATGACGTCATCGACGAGCGAGCTCAAGAAAAAACAGTTGAGAAGAGCAGACAATCCTTTATCTGGGATTGATGTTTTCTCTCTGCACACCGGGCAAATAATAATATCCGTCTTCGGATCTTGTTTGTCTGTAAGTTTTTGAAGACATTTTAAGCAGAAGCAGTGCAGACAGTCCAGGATTTTCGGATCGATGAAGCGAGTCAGGCAGATTGGGCATTCGATGTGTACATGTCTAATCTTGCAAGTGGTCTCAGTGTGTAGTGCAGCTTCGGCCATCTTGATGAGAATGGGCTGATGTTACCTGAAGTAAAACGAATGACATGTTCGTTAGTTCATACATATCAGTGAGTGCAACAATGGATTGATACTTTTAGACGCTAGGTGGCAGCACATTTACGTCGTAAATTAGTTCGCAATAGAAAAAGTGCGCATGCCCGGGATTTCGTAAATAAGGGGGAAATTTATTTAATAGACCACAGAATGAACACAAAATGTTCATAAGACCCGTTACCATTTTGGACCGTTACTCGTTCATTTATTTTTTTAGTTTTTTAGTTTCTATTATTTATTTATTATTTTGTTCATGACGATTAAAGTGACATACAGACAGCGGCGGCGCTAATGGGGGGGGGGGGGGGCAACGGGGGGAGGGAAATCCCCCCCCCCCCAGTTATTTGTTTGCCCCCCCCCCCCCCAGTTTTTTCCCCGATGGCGGAAATTGAGTTTAATCCCAAACCATTGCACCCAATTTGTCACAATGTTGTTTGCGCTGTAAATAATAAACTCAATTTCATCCATCATAATTAGCTGGCACCATCAAAAAAGCCCAATACACTTTCCATTTCCGGCAATGTTTGTAAAATGTGGATTTATTTATCTGTAAAAGCTTGGAAACTTGCTATAAATAGAAATGCATTGTCTGCCCAAAACCGTACGCAGCCATTGCACACGCAGTTCGCACAACACGTCACATTCACACAGTGCAAAATCTTATTTCTGGAGTGAATTGTAGGCTTATACAGTGCATTATAGGCTTGTGTTTGCCCCCCCCCCCCCTAAATTTAAGTTTGCCCCCCTCTTGCCCCCCAGATTAACAGGTCTGGTGCCGCCGCTGAATACAGAAACCTAGTAATAGATAAGACAAAGCCACAATTTGACCGTTTGTATTCTTTCGGAATTTTGCGCGTCTTCTCATAAAGGTCAATCATGATCAATTCTACAAGCTTGTGTTGAGTCTGACTCACTGTTTGCTAAAACTGTGGATTTTGACAATAATATTATACCCGGTGTGGTAGGAGATTCTTTCTTCCTGAGATTCTGTCCCCCACATACGGTGAAGTGTGCAGAAATTTCGTCTGGTAGCGCCCTCTTTTGAATCAATTTCTTTCTTTTCAGCCCATGTTAATTACCGTTGGGGGACACACACACTTGGCACGAATTCCTCTTCACAGGTATTACAGAGTAATTTGTACGCAACGTTTATGAACAGCATGGTCGGAAAATACATAATGTTCGTCACTTGATCAAATGTATCATCGTTGATTATAATTAGAACTTAACAAAGATGTACAGCAATGGGTAATCACATTTAACATCCTTACTCACACTTTGATGTTGACTCGAAAACCAATCTTACTGACCCATCCCAGACTTTTAACAAAACGGACAATATGTTCATTCAACAAAACAAAACAAATCTCCAGAACATCCGTGGACAATTTTAACAAAAGCTTTCGTACAGTGTGTCAGATCGGGCTATAATACAAGATCGTCTACTGTTCTTAAAGGCCCTGTACACTATATTGGTAAGATCGAAAAACACAAATGTTCACAGCACACACAACTTACATGATTTAAAGTAAGTAATGGTAGAAAGGGTTCCTTAAAATATTTCTGCCTAAAATGCTATCGTTTCTGAGAAATGAATAAAACAATAGTTTTTATCACGCTTGATAAAAAACTCGATGTTTGAAAAAACAGAAAACATATAAGGTCTTTTTTCACTATTTTCTCGTGATCTCGATGACCAATTGAGCTCAAACTTTCACAGGTTTGTTTGTTCATGCATACGTTGAATCACACAAAATGTGGACACTGATTTTGAGCCGTTACCAATAGTGTACAATACCTTTAAACAAAATTCTAATTTTGTGAAAAACCGATACCATGACTGTATCATTTTTGTATGTTTTATTTTTTTACCATGTCCCATCTGCCAATCGTTACACTACGAATACGATAATGTGCGTCAACGCAGCATGCATTAAACCCCTGGCCCTGTGCAAGTTCAAGTCCTACCTGAAGCTGTAGATGTAATTACTTGCCTTTACTCACTCCGTACAGTTTATCCTCTTTTCTGACCTTTAGGAAATGGCTGATGGCCGGCAACAATAATGGATTGTTCTAACACCAAACATCGTAAATATGCACAAAACAGTGCATGCCTTCGTCAACTCTACTTCCGCATATGAAATACAAACGCAACATGTCTGAAGTGCGACCAAACACGCATGCGCAATGGGACTTTCAACAAAGCTGGAAAAACCCTAATGCTATTAATATTATTCAATGAAAGGGTCGCGTGACTGCTTTCTATGGTGGCCTGTTGCAGCCATTGCGATTGTGCGTGCAGTATAAGTTCCTTTTGTTCACTCATATTTCGCACCGTTTTTTATAGGCGTTTGTGAAACAACATTTGGTCAATCTTTCTCCAAAAAAAAAAAAAAAAAAAATTGACAACATGCTGGTTGTGAGGTTAAAGTACAGTTACCTGAAACTCCGAACTTATAATGCCATGGCACAGCTTTCAACTTATGGATATTCTGGGATATTGTTGATATACTGTCGTATTTGCTCTTCATTTTGTAACTCCCTGGAATGCTACTTTTTTTACCATCAGAGTGGAAACAATTGATTAAAAATCCCAACAAATGGAAAAAGCTTGAGATTGTTAGGAAATCGTTATTAAATGAAAATGTTATTTGATTGTGGTTATCTTACATATTACTTAAAATAGTAAAAAATTAAATACGAATTTTAAAAAGGGTCACGTGACGTTCCTGAGACTTACAGCATCAAAACGTTTCAAACCGATAACTCACGTCTGATCATTCAGCTAGTTGTATTTCTATATCTGTATACAAACCTGACTCACTGGACCCAATTTAACTCTGATTTAAAACAAAATTGTTATGAGTAAATAACAAATGTTGACATTTATTCACAAAGTGGTTTTAAATAAAAACCAATAATGATGGCATCTTCAACTCGAATTCTGAAAGTCCAAGTAACGGACCGTGGCTCAGTCGGGAAGTGCATCAGTTGGGTAGCGCATCTTAGAGTTAGACCAATGACAAAAATCCATAATCTGTAAAGTTCAGGACTAACTCAAGCAACATGATTTGTTGAAAAAGGTGGAACTCGAGCCAATTATCAATAGAATTATGAATGGAAGAATTTGTTCTGAATCTGGGATGTTAAAGGAACATTACAGAATTGGTTTTTGCAAACAAAACAGCTGCAGGCAGTGTAAGCACTTTATGTAATCCACCATATACATAAACTGACAAACCTGTAAAAGTTTGAGATCGATCGGCCATCTGTGGGTCACGAGAAAATAGTGAAAAAACGATTACACATTTGCATAAAATCATATAGATTCAACAAATGAATAAAACGCTCACTGAGCGATAAACTCCTGTTGGAAAATTAGTTTATTCATTTCTCATCAAATAAGGCATTTCAATGGATGTTTTCTACTCTCATCATCATTAGACCGTGTAAGTTTAAAGTAAATCTTGATTTTAAACTAAAAACTAATTTTCTGTATTTTTTAACTTTTAATTCTTACTGTAAATTGTTGCAATTTAGCATGTGGCTGCTTATAACAAGTTTGTCAATAAACCATTCTATATTACTTTAATTGAGAGATGACTCTTTCTCAAAAGACCGCGGGCACCACGGGTTTGCTAATGAGGCTAGCGAAGCATGAACTCCGTAGCGAGAACTCATACGAGACGCCTTGGACTCGGTGTTGGAGCAGACCACACAACCTTTATACTGAGTTGCTGTGAAGGTCTGAACTGACGGATATGTCGCAGATCTCTATCATAAACCTTTACTCCTGTTCGTCAGTAACCAGAAGCAGGTCATCAAAGGTCACAGCAACACCATAGGTTTTACACTTTGAACACCACCTGTTGATTTGTAACTACCATTGTATGTAAATGTGGATGTTATGTCTTCACTATTGCCTTAGAAATAAGGTGGAGGGAGAGACAGCCTTCTTTCTTATAACTGTGGATCTAGGCATTTATTTCTGATAGGCTGCCATGTTGGTGAAGTACGGTAGTTGACAATAGAGGGCGCTATTCATATTTATCTGTGAATGTAACATCTCCTCTTCTTTAAAGATTATTACACAGTAAAATCTTCCAAGAAATAATGAAATAAATGTTGTTTACAAAATTTGAAAAACAAAAGAAATGTTCATGAGTCCGTTTGTTCCATAAACGATGCAATACAGTTCACAAAAGTTACATAGGGTCAAAACGATTATCCTGGTACTAAGATTTGACTGGTGAAATTTTGATCAAGCACTTTACAAATCCAGTTTTTGAGGTTTGATAATCCTTCTGCCTGATCGAGTGAACATAGGGGCATTGGAACGAGATTGAGTTGGCAGTCCGGGTGGGGGTGTGGTTGGGAGGTTGAGGGAGGAGCTGTTGTCGTTGTTGTCGTTGGTTGGGCAGGTCTCAGGTGGAGCCTGTTCCGTCGAAGTTGGTTTCCCTGGTCAGTTTCCACTCGGTATGACCTGGGGGTTTTGTGGTGGTTGACGATCCTGCCTGTGCGCCAAGTCTTATCCAGCGGATTTTGGACATAGACTGATTGATCTTGTAGTAGTTCGCTGAGGGGGGTAGAGTGTTTGTTGTGTTGCGTGTTTGCGAGGTTTGGCTCTCTGTGAGATGATTGCGGACATCCTCGTGATTCGGTGAGGGGCGGAGTCGTGAGGGTAGAGTCGTTTTGTATTTGCGATTGTTCAACAACTCTGCGGGAGAATCCATGTTGGATTTAAGTGGGGTTGTGCGTAGACTGAGGAGGGCAAGGTTGGGATCATCTCCAGATTCGCGGCATTTCTTAAGGATGCGTTTCACTGTCTGGATTTGACGTTCAATGAAACCATGTCCCCGTGGGTAGTATGGAGATGAGGTCTGGATCTGGAAACCATATTGCTCAGCCAATGATCGGAATTGTGGGGAAGTGAACTGGGTACCATTATCGCAAATGATAACATCTGGAATTCCTTGCTCAGCGAAAAGCACTCGGGTCAGTTTGGTGACTGTGTTTGCTGTGAGGTCAACGAGTTTGCGAATGAACGGAAATATAGAATATAGTAGTCAGCAATGATGAAATACCATGCCTTGTCGTAGTGGAAAAGGTCTGCTCCCAATGTGTGCCATGGACGGGGTCGGACTTCCATGTTGATCATGGGCTCGCGTTGTTGGGAGCGTTGAAACTTTTGGCATGCTTGGCATTCTTGGACAATGTTCTCAATATCGCGATAAATTCCTGGCCAGTAAACGGACGATTTGGCACGTAGTTTGCATTTCTCTATGCCTTGGTGACCTTTGTGTATTTGTTGAAGAATATCCTGTCGTAGCGTTGCAGGGATCAGGATTCGACTGCCTACACGGAGTACTCCATCCTCAATGGCTATGTCATGTCTTACTGACCAGTAGGGTCGGATAGAGCGATTTGTCTGTTTGATATTGTCAGGCCAACCTTCTGTGATTTGCTGCGTAAGCAGCTGCAGATTTGCATCCTTTTTCGTTTCTTGTCGGATTTTGTCCAGCTTAGTTGGCGTGACACTGACGATGTGATGTATCCGAAATTTCATGTGCGGAATAGCTTGCCTCTCATATGGGGAAAGTCGTGAGAGGGCGTCAGCGACAACCATTTCTTTTCCAGGCTTGTAGCATATCTCACAATCATAAGCCTGTAAGCGCAGTAGAATGCGTTGGAGCCGCGGTGGGGCTTTCATCAAGTTTTTCTTATGGATGTGCTGAAGGGGGCGCTGGTCACTTTCCACCTTGAATCTGTATGTATGTATGAAATTTCTCGCAGCCATACATTACTGCGAGTAGTTCTCTTTCGATGTTCGCGTATTGCGTTTCTGCTGGGGTAAGGGCTTTGGATGCGAAAGCGATTGGACGGCCATTCTGCACGAGCGTTGCGCCAAGCCCTTTAGTCGATGCGTCGACTTGGAGTATCACTGGTTGTTTCTGATCATAGTAGGCCAGTGTAGTCTGAGCTGCGATTAGCGATATCGTAGTGTTGAAGACTTTCGTGTGCGGCGGGGACCAGTTGCAATCAACGTCTTCTCGAAGGAGTTCTCTCAGTGACGCTGTGTGGTCGGCCAGGTTGGGGATGAAGGGACCCATGTAATTTACCAGACCAAGGAAAATGCGGAGTTCCTTCTTGGTTCCTGGAGGGTGCATTTCTGTAAGCGCTTTCACCTTGTTGGGCTTCACTCATTCAGGTGTGTACAGTAAACCGAAGAATTTGCATTCGGTCGTTTTGATGACGCACTAACTTGTTCGCTTTCAGTTTTATGCCAGATTTTCTTGTGCGTTCCATAGCGTCATGGAGGTGTATGTTGTGGTCACGTTCTCTAGTGCCATAAACTTGAATATCATCTGCAATTCCAACAGTGCCTGCACATTCGCGGTATGTTTCATCAATTTTCTGTTGGAAAACATCTTGACTCATGCGGAGGCCGAATGGCATGCGTAGGAATCTGTAACGGCCATATGGTGTATTGAAGGTCGTAAGGTATGATGACTCTTCATCTAACTGGACATTCCAGTATCCATTCCGCGCATCCAGCTTACTGAACATTTCGTCACCGTTTTCACGAAGAGACAATTCTGACAAAAAGTGTACATTTTGGCAAACCGATGTTTTTACATATTTTAAATGTTACTATTGACATCAACATTTTCCCCAAGTTTCAAGTGATAAAACGATATACTTTTTGAATTACACTAATTAGCACAAGGACAATTTGACCAAACTATAAGGTTTTCGTTTTCACGAACAGACAATTTTAGATTTGTCATTTGTTACATTGAAGTACATAGCGCTGGCACGGTGCCAAAAACGAATACTCTGCGTTTTACGTTTTCACGAAGGGACAATAATGTATGACCTAGATAAATTCGTTTTCACGAACAGACAATCATCGTTTACGCATTGGTTTGTACACAACGCGCACACGACGCGCTGCACACTCACCTCGTTTTGCAGTTTCACGAACAGACAATTGTGTTAAACAGTTAATTACTCATTAATAAAACCAACTATAATTAAAATAGCAAAAGATTTGCACGATTTAAGAACTCCACTTTCAAGCTTGGAAAAATTTAAACGTTTCAATGACAAACAGTGTCCGAAACAGTGATTTCAAAAGTAGTTTAACTTCAAACAGGGTTTTCTCCAAACAAGAATGTTTGTTGAATGACCAAAATTGTCTCTTCGTGAAAACGGTGACGATTTGTGCACCAGAAAGCTTTGGGGTTATCTCTTCGAGTGTGGGCACCGGATAGTGATCTCGCTGTATAGCTTCATTGAGATCCTTTGGGTCGAGGCATAAGCGTAGTCTCCCATTGTCTTTTTCTCGTATGACGAGGGAGTTGACCCAGTTTGTGGGCTTCGTTACTTTCGTGATGATTGATCTATCCTCCATTTCCTTGAGTTCCACCTCAAGTCGTGCTTTGAGCTCTAAGGGGACTCGACGCGGTGCGTGTATCACTGGCTTCGCGTTAGGGTCAATGTTGATGTGGTATGTGAAATTCTCGAAACACCCAACGGTTTCATCAAAACAATCCGGATACATTTCGAGTAGATCGGCCTTGCTGATGATTGCTGGTCTCTTTTCGAGTGGCGTAGCACTGCTTATATGTACTTAGGCGATCGTTGCGTTGCGTTGGGTGTTGCAGACTGTTTTGGTTGGTCAGCAAAATGGACTTGTCGGTCACTGCTGGATCGTGGATTGTCCTTTGTAGTCTGCTCTGGTGGGTTGCAGTGGGTGTATTCTCAGTCCCAGTTACTGGTTTCGTTTCCACTGAGCAGTGTAGTATGAGCAGATTTAACGCTTGACAAGTTTGCAAACCAAGAATTGCTGGGCCCGCTGCATCTGTTACATAGAAAATGCAGTTGTATTTCGAGTCTTTGTATGCACAGGGAATCTTTACTGTGCCCAGCTGTGTAATCTTGGATCCACCGTATGCAGTGAGGGCCATGTTGTTTTGCTTGAGGTATTCCGGTTTCGGATTTCCTTCACTGTCCAGCTTCTCTGGGAAGATTATGCGAAAAAGGTGGACCGGTAGTATGTTTGTCTGTGCTCCTGTGTCAACCTTACAACGGAGCTTGAGTGGTCGTCTGCCCTTTTGCTTTATGTTTAGCATCGCGAAAACTTCTGCTCGAGTGTCATTAGTCGAGCCAATGCTATTGATATCAATGGTTCCAATAGTGAGAAACTCATCAGGGCTTTCCTCATCCTCATAGACATAGTGCACCCGTCTGCGAGGAGATTTGGAACGAGGTTTTCGTGGCTGTGTTTTCCCCGATCTGCAAACGGATTTCCAATGGTTGTCTTTTCCACATTTGTTGCATGTGGAGCCATAAGCGGGACAGTTGGTCTTTGGTTTGAACGGATGTACACGACCACAGTTGTAGCATGCTTTCTGTCTCGGATTCCTGCCTGACTGTTTTGATTTGATTGCGCTTACACTTCCTTCTGGTGTAGCACTGTGAGGGGTCTGAGCTTTCTCCGGCAGGGATCTTAGCTGTTTTGCAGTTGCCTCATGGCTGCGGGCAACATCAATAGCATCATTCAATGACAGGGTTTCATCTCTTCCGATGAGTACTTTCTGTACGTCTTTATGGGCTGAACCCCATATGAGTTGATCCACAACCCTGTCTTGCATTTCCTTTTCATCTCGGAATTTGCAGTTGGCTGCTATTGATTTCAACTTTGTTGCAAAGTCATCGGCAGTTTCAGTTGCGTCTTGTCTCATATCTTGCAGCTTGTATCGGAAAATGCGATGGTTTGATCGGGGCTCTAGGTGTTGTTGGAAACGAGGCAGCAATACTTCTGGTTTTTTTTTTGTCATCCTCGTCTTCAAAATTCCAACTGTTGTACTTGTCTAGTCCTTGTTCCCCGACCCATAAGAGGAGATAGCTTGCTCTCTCTTCATCTGTGGCCTTTTTCAGGACGCTTGAAAACATCAGTTCACACTTTTGACGGAATCGTGCAAATGTCAGAACAATATCTGGGGCTTCCCAGTCCATCTGGGGAGCAGAAACTGCTGAACTGAATGCCATTTCGATACGGTATTACTGCAACGGTATATAGCGGCGTGGAGAATGTTCAATGTTCAATGGCAACAAAAATAACGTTGTATACGTGACGAAAATGCCTGAAACTATTGAGTATCTTTTTATCCTAAAAGACACTTCAAAATCTTCTGTTTGTTACTCACAAGTATGTAGATCTTTTCTTTACCGCTGCCACCATGTTATGTCTTCACTATTGCCTTAGAAATAAGGTGGAGGGAGAGACAGACTTCTTTCTTATAACTGTGGATCTAGGCATTTATTTCTGATAGGCTGCCATGTTGGTGAAGTACGGTAGTTGACAATAGAGGGCGCTATTCATATTTATCAGTGAATGTAACAGTGGATAATACTATAGCCACCCCATTGTATTAGCAACAACAATGTCACCATTACTAAAACAAACAAGGTGCGTTGCATACTTGAACTCCCCATCACCTCAACCCCTTCTTCACCAAACTCGGTCTTCACTTCCCACTTGTCTCTCAAGTTTAATATCGATTCAATGAGTTCAAAAGTGGATTGAGACTTTTAAACGCTAGGTGGCAGCAGATCTATACAGGGGAAAATCTCTTGCACTCGAAAAAAAAATGATGGGCATATTTTCGTAAACAATGGACTTACCACTTACATTTAAAGTCACCTGGAAATATATGTATTTTTTTTAAACAGAAGAGTTTATGTATATTAACAATAAAACAATTTTTTGAGTAATTTTATTTTTGAGGATTTATATGTAAAAAAAATAGATAAAGTTGTTCGGGGGGTGACTACGCCCATCCCCTTTTGTGACATTAATCAAGGCAGACTTCGCCTCGATCGAACATCGAGCCCCCCTCGAATTTGCTTGCGTTTACGTTGTAAACACACGTGCAAGTAGGTCCCAGTAGTAATCTTGTCCGTTTCGAAAAACGTTTTTTTCTTGCATTTTCCGGCCACCATGCCGACCAGGTGTATTGCTGCTGTATGCAGCTAAACAACTAATGATGGGTCAGTCTGCATTTGTTTCCTGCAGATCCCAAGTATAAGCGGTTGTGGGACGCGAAAGTTGGACTAACGACGTCATTTTCGGCGCGATGTGCCAGCTAGTATACGCTAGCTAGTACATGTATACTGTGATGTGGGTGACGTCCGCATACGCACATTTTTTCTTCTTCAAATATCGTGCCTTGATTGACGTCATGAACAGCGCCACCATGTGTCAAGGTAAAGGGGGCCTACTCTTAAATTTGTAATCAAAATAAAAACTAATTTTTAAAAACCTTAATTAATTGTTTATTCACATTCCACTCATCAAAATACATATATTAAGGACAAAAGCTTTGTTTTTACAAAATACCACTGCCAGGTGCCTTTAAAGGAATTTTGTCATCTGTATGCCATATTTATGAACATAAACATATGTTTAAAATTGTTCTCTTCATTTCCCCATCATACTTAAAACCAAGAATAATACTAACGGGCAATCATAACGTTTAGCATTTGTCTATACGCAGACCCGAGTCAACTTGTCAACGTGGTTTGTTTCCAAACTGACCAGTTATTACGTAACTGTGTGTCCGAGTTCAAGTTTTGGAATTTTAATTAAAAAATTCGTCTCACTGACCTTTGAATGGAGGCTTTGGTCCATACGGTACCTGGAATTCTTAGAGTTCTATAATGTTTGTTTATACCATGTTTCATTCGAGAGCGCATACTGTTCTTAGTAAACAAAACACTGGTTTGTGTGAACCGAATCATGATCATGTACACCTGTCGGTTATTACATTAATATTGGTCATGTGCGTTAAAACAACATCGAGACCCTATAGTGCAAGTACAATGGGTCGTATGAATAAAAACTAGTATTTTCTTTTACTTGAAAATTTCAAGTGTTTACTACCATCCATATGAATAAAAGAAAGTAAAAGCTTTTACTGGAAAGTATTTACCAAATGCTAAAAGAATCTATTTTTACATGAAAAGAAAATTCTTTTCTTTTTAGCACTTACTTACTTCCGTATGAATAAAACGGAGAAAATACTACAAAATGCAAGTAAGTACTGATCATTTTTCAAGGTAGCCTCAGAGCTACCTTGGACACAGAAGTAAAGACACGTCTGAAGAAATTACAGTGTTTGTGAATGTTCCTCACAGGATAAATGTTTATGTCCCAAGGAGACACATCACTGAAATACTGAATAGACTCATGTACAGTGTTTCACGACAGAAACAATACACAAAAACTCACACGGCTTTTACACCATTTAAAAAAAAATTATTTATGATGAGGATGAAATAAAACCGTTTGGGTTAATATAACAAAGAATGTTTTCTTCTCAGAAATGTATGCCTTGATCATTAAGGTTTTTTTTTCATGAAATCAGAGGTAATTTTTTTGAAAAAAGTAAATGCATTTCAACAGAAAGTTGTGCATATATTATTTGAACTTTTAAGTTTAAATTTAATAGCTAAATATGATTCTCATATTCAGCTCTCACCTTCTCTATAAAAATTAGCACTCTCCTACTCCACTTTAACTTTTGGTAATTGTGCTTTGGTCAATTAAAAGACTCTATGACGTTTCATCAGCCTAACAGCAACGTTTTGCTTTGATTCTGGGGATCCATATGAGTCACCTTCATCAAATTGTTATCAGAATCAATACCTCATGGCTGACTTGTAGATTTCTATGTTTCTGTTAATTCAAATGCTGCTTGGGTTGTGTGTGTGTGTCTGTGTGTGTGAGTTTGTAGTGACATTCAAACCGTGGACTTACAACAAAAGGGACAATAGGTCCACGTTTGCTATCACAAAGGAAAACAATGAGGTCCACGTTTGTCATGACAAAGAGTTGAACAAAGGAGGGTCCACGATTGGAGGTCATTACACACTTGTGTGTGTGTGTGTGTGTGTGTGTGTGTGTGTGTGTGTGTGTGTGTGTGTGTACACACAGAAGGGCATATGTGGGGTCCTGACAACAATGGAACAATGGACCCCACAAGGTCATTTCAATAGGAACAATTGGGCCCCACAAGGGAATTCTTCAGAAAAGGGAATAATAGAACAACAATAGCAGTACCCCACAAACCGGATCCGTAAGGATGTGTGTGTGTGTGTGTGTGTGTGTGTGTGTGTGTGTGTGTGCGCGCGCGCGCGCGTACATAGACGTGAATGGGAGTTGTAATACAAAGGGAACCTTTTGTTAA
The DNA here is from genome assembly GCA_032158295.1 of Pycnopodia helianthoides. Classification (NCBI taxonomy): domain Eukaryota; kingdom Metazoa; phylum Echinodermata; class Asteroidea; order Forcipulatida; family Asteriidae; genus Pycnopodia; species Pycnopodia helianthoides. The sequence goes on along the minus strand of CM063257.1, from coordinate 14,231,110 downwards.
GAGCCATTCAGCCATGGCAGACAGCTAGATAAGAAGTATTTACTCCAAATAAATGAATACTTTGCAGTATAAGAATAAGTTTATTCATACGGAATTTAAAAGATGCTAGTACTGAATGCTTCTACCACGAAGTTGATGCTTTTACTTTTTGCTAGGACTTGTCAGTATTTACTACTTTTTATTCATGCGACATTGTCTATATACCTACCTGAAGCTGTATAGATGTGCTACAGAATATCTGGACATTTTCAAAATCATGCTTAATTAAAACACATTTGTTCGAAATTGCTTATGACTGACTCTGTTTTGTTAATCCACTTTTCTTTTTTGGGGTGTGCAAGTCTCTCTTTAAAGGCACAGTAGGCCTACACGTTTGGTAATGACTTTGACAATTAACGGCAATAAAAACTTACTTGGTAATGGTAAATATATCACTTTTTTTTCCCCAAAATTTGAATCTGGAAAGCGTTTCTTTCAGAAACGCTTCTCAAACTGTGTATTCCTATGGGGACTTTTTCAGTGCTCAGAATGCTCTGAGACTCATTTTGTAAGGGAAAACAGGTTGTTCTGAAGCTTTTAGTTGAACCTCAGCTTGATTGGAGACAAACAAATTTAAAAAGTGCTCTGAGACTTTTTCAGTGCTCAGAATGCTCTGAGACTCATTTTGTATGAGAAAACAGGTTCTTCTGAAGCTTTTAGTTGAACCTCTCACTTTAGCGATTTGCTATTAATCCCAGGCTTAATTAATTAATTAATTGATAGGCAATCAATTAATAAGTCACTCAGCGATATTCAAACATTTATGATTTTATGAAGTTTTTTTGGAAATGTTTAATAGTTACGTTTTTGTAAATGAGTTTGTCCGAATGACAAATTCACATTCTTCAGTATGACTACATGTAGGTTAGAGTCTCTTGTTTAAAATTATTATTGTTTAACATTGTAAGTTTGCCTTGATAATTAATCGTTTTCGATCATGACGTCATCGACACTCACATGCGATGAAAGACCTTGACTGAGTGCCAATCAGCCACGATGAGTTCACCGGTAGGAGTAAACGTCATGCCTCGAGGATTGTCCAAGCCACGAGCTACACACCCAATGTGCTCACCTGATGCATCGTAATGATGTATCTCAGCGGCTCCCAGTTTACCGCAAAGAATAGACACATAGATGTCTCCAGCATCGTCGCAGCATACACCATCAGGTTTTACAGGTTTGCCGTCAATGGAGGTGCTGATATTGAACACCTCGTTTCCCATGAAATCCAGACAAACTAGTTTCATCTTGATGAAGTTTGTGAAGATCACACGCTCCTTGCTGCTTACCGATAGACAGCATGTATAACCAATATCGTCACGATGTGTTGTGTAAATGATGGGACCATCCATATCATGAAGATATATTACCCTTCTTCCAAGGTCAACCACTGCAATCCGATCTTTACTGTCCACGGCGATATCCCATAATAGACTCTCTGACTGCCCCTCCACTTCATTCTGTGCGGTTCTGAACTGACGGATATATCGCAGTTCTCTATCATAAACCTTTACATCCTGTCCGTCAGTAACCAGAAGCAGGTCATCAGAGGTCACCGCAGCACCACGGCAGTTTTTTAGTTTGCCTACCTCTGTTTCACTTTGAACATCTGTATATTTGTAACTACCCTTTGATGTAAATGTGGATAAAAGGGACCTTCCTGTATCAGTAACGACAATGTCACCATTACTAAAACAAGCAACGTGCTTTGCAGCCTTGAACTCCCCTTCACCTTCCCCTTTTTTACCAAACTTGGTCTTCACCTCCCACTTCTCTTCATCTAGTATTTCACCGAGATCTGCATTAGTGACGATATCGTGACCTTTGAACCCCATGAATGACTTTTTATGCTGCACTCTTTGAAACTGGAGCTCTTTGTGGAATTCTAAGCTGTGCATAATCTTTGGCTTGAGGTCCAGCAGCTCAAAGTCATCAGCATGTTGCATCAAGTCTTTGACTGAAGCTACGATCTGCTCTGCACGGCTCATCTTATCGCGATTGCCGCTCTGTGTTCTATTAAATTCCTCACCTCTTGCTTGACTGATTTGAGTGACTCTTTCTTGAAGGAAGCGAGATGCATTTCTTATTTTAGCAATTTCGTCTTCCTCCTTAGCCACAATATCTCGAAGAGCACGGTCGACCATGAGCTGTAATCTATGCTGTGAGTGTTTGATAGAGTCATCCACTTTTTGGAATTGCTTGCGACACTCATCAAACTTCTGCAAGGCTTCATCAACAGCTCCACGATAAGATCGAATGGAGACAGTGATTTCAGAGAGATTGTGATTTGACGCTCGGTGATCAATCACCACGCAAACAGGGCATGTAAGTAAATCACACGTGTCGCAATAATAAACGCAGTTCCTGGTCAGTGTGTGTCCGGCACTTCTGAGATTTAGTTTTGTCCTTGTCTTTCGGTCGCTCATTTGACGAGCTGGACTGCTTTAACGATTTGATGGTGTTTGTTACATTTAAATTTTGCGTGGATTTCCAGACATGTCCCGCAAAAATTCACCTCACAGTCAACACACCGTGAAACGGCTTCAAGACCTTGGTCGCATCCTTCGCAAGTCGAGACAGGAGGGTTGATGTCCTCCTTCAACCCTTCCAGATTGATGACGTCATCGACGAGCGAGCTCAAGAAAAAACAGTTGAGAAGAGCAGACAATCCTTTATCTGGGATTGATGTTTTCTCTCTGCACACCGGGCAAATAATAATATCCGTCTTCGGATCTTGTTTGTCTGTAAGATCTTGAAGACATTTTAAGCAGAAGCAGTGCAGACAGTCCAGGATTTTCGGATCGATGAACCGAGTCAGGCAGATTGGGCATTCGATGTGTACATGTCTAATCTTACACGTGGTCTCAGTGGGTAGTGCAGCTTCGGCCATCTTGATGAGAATTGGGCTTGATGAGAATGTTACCTGAAGTAAAACGAATGACCTGTTCGTTAGCTCATACATATCAGTGAGTGCAACAATGGATTGATACTTTTAGACGCTAGGTGGCAGCACATTTACGTCGTAAATTAGTTTGCAATAGAAAAAGTGCGCATGCCCGGGATTTCGTAAATAAGGGGAAAATTTATTTAACAGGCCACAGAATGAACACAAGATGTTAATAAGACCCGTTACCATTTTGGACCGTTACTCGTTCATTTATTTTTGTGATTATTATTTTGTTCATGACGATTAAAGTGCCATACAGAAACCTCGTAATAGATAAGACAAAGCCACAATTTGACCGTTTGTATTCTTTCGGAATTTTGCGCGTCTTCTCATAAAGGTCAATCATGATCAATTCTACAAGCTTGTGTTGATTCTGACTCACTGTTTGCTAAAACTGGGGATTTTGACAATAATATTATACCCGGTGTGGTAGGAGATTCTTTCTTCCTGAGATTCTGTCCCCCACATACGGTGAAGTGTGCAGAAATTTCGTCTGGTAGCGCCCTCTTTTGGATCAATTTCTTTCTTTTCAGCCCATGTTAATTACCGTTGGGGGACACGCACACTTGGCACGAATTCCTCTTCACCGGTATTACAGAGTAATTTGTACGCAACGTTTATGAACAGCATGGTCGGAAAATACATAATGTTCGTCACTTGTTCAAATTTATCATGGTTGATTATAATTAGAACTTAACAAAGATGAACAGCAATGGGTAATCACATTTAACATCCTTACTCACACTTTGATGTTGACTCGAAAACCAATCTTACTGACCCATCCCAGACTTTAACAAAACGGACAATATGTTCATTCAACAAAAAAAAACAAATCTCCAGAAGATCCGTGGACAATTTTACCAAAAGCTTTCGTACAGTGTCAGATCGGGCTTTAATACAAGAGCGTCTACTGTTCTTAAAGGCCCTGTACACTATTGGTAAGATCGAAAAACACAAATGTTCACAGATTCACACACAACTTACATGATTTAAAGTAAGTAATGGTAGAAAGGGTTCCTTAAAATATTTCCCCCTAAAATGCTATCGTTTCTGAAAATTGAGTAAAACAACAGTTTATATCACGCTTGATAAAAACTCGATGTTTGAAAAAAAACAGAAAACACATTATGGTCTCTTTTCACTATTTTCTCGTGACCTCGACTCGATGACCAATTGAGCTCAAACTTTCACAGGTTTGTTTGTTCATCATGCATACGTTGAATCACAAAAAATGTGGACACTGATTTTGAGCCGTTACCAAAAGTGTACATAATACCTTTTAACAAAATACTAATTTTGTGAAAAACCGATACCATGACTGTATCATTTTTGTACGTTTTACCATTTACCATGTCCCATCTGCCAATCGTTACACTACGAGTACGAATACGATAATGTGTGTCAACACAGCATGCATTAAACCCCTGGCCCTGTGCAAGTTCAAGTCTTACCTGAAGCTGTAGATGTAATTACTTGCCTTTACTCACTCCGTACAGTTTATCCTCTTTTCTGACCTTTAGGAAATGGCTGATGGCCGTCAACAATAATGGATTGTTCTAACGACAAACAATGTTAAATATGCACAAAACAGTGCATGTCTTCGCCAACTCTACTTCCGCATATGAATTACAAACGCAACATGTATGAAGTTCAAGTACGACCAAACACGCATGCGCAATGGGACTTTCAACAAAACTGGGAAAACCCGGCTTGCTATTAATATTACTCAATGAAAGGGTCGCGTGACTGCATTCTATGGTGGCCTTTTGCAGCCATTGCGATTGTGCGTGCAGTATAAGTTCCTTTTGTTCACTCATATTTCGCACCGTATAGGCGTTCGTGAAACTTAATTTGGTCAATCTTTCTCCCCCCCCAAAAAAAAATTGACAACATGCTGGTTGTGAGGTTAAAGTACAGTTACCTGAAAATCCGAACTTATAATGCCATGGCACAGCTTTCAACTTATGGATATTCTGGGATATTGTTGATATACTGTCGTATTTGCTCTTCATTTTGTAACTCGGTGGAATGCTACTTTTTTTTACCATCAGTGTGAAAACAATTGATTACAAATCCCAACAAATGGAAAAAGCTTGAGATTGTTAGGAAATCGTTTTCAGATGAAAAAATGTTAATTGATTGTGGTTATCTTACACATTACTTACAATAGTAAAAATTAAATATGAATTTTAAAGAGGGTCACGTGACGTTCCTGAGACTTACCAGCATCAAAACGTTTCAAACCGATAACTCACGTCTGATCATTCAGCTAGTTGTATTTCTATCTGTGTACAAACCTGACTCACTGGACCGAATTTAACTCTGATTAAAAAAATTGTTATGACTAAATAACAAATGTTGACATTTATTCACAAAAGTAAAAAAACAAAAAAAAACAAATCAATAATGATGGCATCTTCAACTCAAATTCTGAAATTCCGAGTAACGGACCGTGGCTCTGTCGGCTAGTGCATCCGTTGGGTAGCGCATATTAGACCCATGACAAAAATTCATCGTCTTTAAAGTTCAGGACTAACTCAAGCATTATGATTTGTTGAAAACGGTGGAACTCGAGCCAATTATCAATAGAATTATGAATGGAATTTGTTCTTAATCTGGGATGTTAAAGGAACATTACAGAATTTGTTTTTGCAAACAAAACAGTTGCTTGCAGTGTTAGCTCTTTATGTAATCCACCATATACATAAACTGACAAACCTGCAGAAGTTTGTGATCGATCGGCCATCTGGGTCACGAGAAAATAGTGAAAAACCGATTACGCTTTGCATGAAATCATATAGATTCAACAAATGAATAAAACGCTCACTGAGTGATAAACTCCTATCGGAAAATTAGTTTATTCATTTCTCATCAAATATTTGCATTTCAGACAGAAATATTTCAAGGGATGTTTTCTACTATCATCATCATTAGACCGTGTAAGTTTAATGTAAATCTGTGATCAAAAAGTATATTTTACAAGTTTTTTTCTTACCAATTCTGTGATGTTCCTTTAATATCGTATTACTTTCATTGAGAGATGGCTCTTTCTCAAAAGACCGCGGGCACCACGGGTTTGCCAATGAGAAGCATGAACTCCGTAACGAGAACTCATACGAGACGCCTTGGACTCGGTGTTGGAGCAGACCACACAACTTTTATACTGAGTTGCTGTGAAGGTCTGAACTGACACCGCAGATCTCTATCAAAAACCTTTACTCCTGTTCGTCAGTAACCAGAAGCAGGTCATCATCAAAGGTCACAGCAACACCATAGGTTTTACACTTTGATCACCTGTTGATTTGTAACTACCATTGTATGTAAATGTGGATAATACTATATAGCCACCTCATTGTATCAGTAACAACAATGTCACCATTACTAAAACAAACAAGGTGCGTTGCATACTTGAACTCCCCATCACCTTAACCCCTCTTTCACCAAACTCGGTCTTCACTTCTCACTTCTCTTCCAAGTTTAATACAATCAATTCAATGAGTTCAAAAGTGGGTTGAGACCTTTAAACGCTGGGTGGCAGCAGATCTATACAGGGGAAAATCGCTTGCACTCGAAAAAAAATGATGGGCATATTTTTGTAAACAATGGACTTACCACTAACATTTAAAGTCACCTGGAAAATTTAATTTTTTTTTTTTTAAACATAAGAGGTTATGTATATTAACAATAAAACAATTTTTTGAGTAATTGTTTGTGAGGATTTATATGTAAAAAAAAAAAAAAATAGATGAAGTTGTTCGGGGGTGACTACGCCCATCCCCTTTTGTGACGTCAATCAAGGCAGACTTCGCCTCGATCGAACATCGACCCCACTCGAATTTGCTTGCGTTTACGTTGTAAACAGACACGTGCAAGTAGGTCCCAGTAGTGATCTTGTACGTTTCGAAAAAGGTTTTTTTTTTTGCATTTTCGGCCAAGCCGACCAGATGTTTTGCTGCTGTATGTAGCTAAACAACTAATGATGGGGTCAGTCTGCATTTGTTTCCTGCAGATCCCAAGTATAAGCGGATTTTCGGCGCGATGTGCCAGCTAGTATACGCTAGCTAGTACATGTATACTAAGATGTGGGTGACGTCCGCATACGCACAACATTTTTTTCTTCTTCAAATATCGTGTCTTGATTGACGTCATGAACAGCGCCACCATGTGTCAAGGTAAAGGGGGCATACTCTTAAATTTGTAATTAAAATAAAAACAAATTTTTAAAAACCTTAATTAATTGTTTATTCACATTCCACTCATCAAAATACATATATTAAGGACAAAAGCTTTGTTTTTACAAAAAACCACTGCCAGGTGCCTTTAAAGGAATATTGCATCTGTACGCCCTATTTATGAATATAAACATATGTTAAAAATTATTCTCTTCATTTCCCCATCATACTTAAAACCAAGAATAATACTAACGGGCAATCATAACGTTTAGCATTTGTCTCTACGCAGACCCGAATCAACTTGTCAACGTGGTTTGTTTCCAAACTGACCAGTTATTATGTAACTGTGTGTCTGAGTTCAAGTTTTGGAATTTTTACTCAAAAATTCGTCTCACTGACCTTTAAATGGCGGTTTTGGTCCATACGGAACCTGGAATTCTTAGGGTTCTATAATGTTTGTTTATACCACAGCTTTCATAGAACTCAGGTCATGTTTGATTCGAGAGCACATACTGTTCTTAGTAAACAAAACACTGGTTTGTGTGAACCGAATCATGATCATGTACACCTGTCGGTTATTACATAATATTAATCATGTGCGTCAAAACAACATCTAGACCCTAGTGCAAGTACAATGTCTATATACCTACCTGAAGCTGTATAGATGTGCTACAGAATCTCTGGACATTTTCAAAAGCATGCTTTTAATAACTAAAACACATTTGTTCGGAATTGCTTATGACTGACTCTATTGTGTTAATCCACTTTTCTTTTTTGGGGTGTGCAAATCTCTCTTTAAAGGCACAGTAGGCCTACACGTTTGGTAATGACTTTGAAAATAAATGGCAACAAAAACTTACTTGGTAAGAAGTACAGCAGCCTTGGGTGGTATAATGAATTTTGAGAAACTTTTAACTTCGAAGTATTACGGTTATGGAAAGTATATCACTTTTTATTCCCCAAAATTTGAATCTGGAAAGCGTTTCTATCAGAAACGCTTCTCAAACTGTGTATTCCTATGGGGACTTTTTCAGTGCTCAGAATGCTCTGAGACTCATTTTGTATGGGAAAACAGGTTGTTCTGAAGCTTTTAGTTGAACCTGAGCTTGATTGGAGACAAACAAATTTAAAAGGTGCTCTGAGACTTTTTCAGTGCTCAGAATGCTCTGAGACTCATTTTGTATGAGAAAACAGGTTGTTCTGAAGCTTTTAGTTGAACCTCTCATTTTAGCAATTTGCTATTAATCCCAGGCTTAATTAATTAATTAATTGATAGGCAATCAATTAATAAGTCACTCAGTGTAACGCATTATTAGAACATTTATGATTTTATGAAGTTTTTTGGAAATGTTTAATAGTTACGTTTTTGTAAATGAGTTTGTCCGAATGACAAATTCACATTCTTCAGTATGACTACTCTCTTGTTTAATTATTCCTGTTTAACATTGTAAGTTTGCCTTGATAATTAATCGTTTTCGATCATGACGTCACCGACATTCACATGCAATGCAAGACCTTGACTGAGTGCCTATCAGCCACGATGAGGTCACCGGTAGGAGTAAACGTCATGCCTAGAGGATTGTACAAGCCACGAGCTGCACACCCGATGTGCTCACCTGATGCATCGTAATGATGTATCTCACCGGCTCCCATTTTACCGCAATAAATAGACACAGATGTCTCCAGCATCGTCGCAGCATACACCATAAGGTTTTACAGGTTTGCCGTCAATGGAGGTGCTGATATTGAACACCTCGTTTCCCATGAAATCCACACAAACTAGTTTCATCTTGCTGTAGTTTGTGAATATCACACGCTCCTTGCTGCTTACAGATAGACAGTATGTATAACCAATATCGCCATGATGTGTTGTGGAAATGATGGGACCATCCATATTATGAAGATATATTACCCTTCTTCCACAGTCAATCACTGCAATCCGATCTTTACTGTCCACGGCGATATCCAGTAATTGACTCTCTGACTGCCCCTCCACTTCATTCTGTGCTGGTCTGAACTGACGGATATATCGCAGTTCTCTATCGTAAACCTTTACATCCTGTCTGTCAGTAACCAGAAGCAGGTCATCAGAGGTCACCGCAGCACCATGAGGGTATTTTAGTTTGCCTACCTCTGTTCCACTTTGAACATCTGTATATTTGTAACTACCCTTTGATGAAACTGTGGATAAAAGGGACCTTCCTATATCAGTAACGACAATGTCACCATTACTAAAACAAGCAACGTGCTTTGCAAGCTTGAACTCCTCTCCACCTTCCCCTTTTTTACCAGTCTTCACCTCCCACTTCTCTTCCTCTAGTATTTCACCGAGATCTGCATTAGTGGCGATATCGTGACCTTTGAACCCAATGAATGACTTTTTATGCTGCACTGTTTGAAACTGGAGCTCTTTGTGGAATTCTAAGCTGTGCATTATCTTTGGCTTGAGGTCCAGCAGCTCAAAGTCATCAGCATGTTGCATCAAGTCTTTGACTGAAGCTACGATCTGCTCTGCACGGCTCATCTTCTTACGATTGCCGCTCTGTGTTTTATTAAATTCCTCACCTCTTGCTTGACTGATTTGAGTGACTCTTTCTTGAAGGAGGCAAGATGCATTTCTTATTTTAGCGATTTCCTCCTCCTCCTTAGCCACAATATCTCGAAGAGCACGGTCGACCATGAGCTGTAGTCTTCTATGCTGTGAGTGTTTGATAGAGTCATCCACTTTTTGGAATTGCTTGCGACAATTGTCAAACCTCTGCAAGGCTTCATCAACAGCTCCACGATAAGATCGAATGGAGACAGAGATTTCAGAGAGATTGTGATTTGACGCTCGGTGATCAACCACCACGCAAACAGGGCATGTAAGTAAATCACACGTGTCGCAATAATAACGCAGTTCCTGGTCAGTGTGTGTCCGGCACTTTGGAGAATCAGTTTTGTCCTTGTCTTTAGGTCGCTCATTTGACGAGCTGACGGCTTTAACGATTTGATGGTGTTTGTTACATTTAAATTTTGCGTGGATTTCCAGACATGTCCCGCAAAAATTCACCTCACAGTCAACACACCGTGAAACGACTTCAAGACCTTCGTCGCATCCTTCGCAAGTCGAGACAGGAGGGTTGATGTCCTCCTTCAACCCTTCCAGATTGATGACGTCATCGACGAGCGAGCTCAAGAAAAAACAGTTGAGAAGAGCCGACAATCCTTTATCTGGGATTGATGTTTTCTCTCTGCACACCGGGCAAATAATAATATCCGTCTTCGGATCTTGTTTGTCTGTAAGTTCTTGAAGACATTTTAAGCAGAAGCAGTGCAGACAGTCCAGGATTTTCGGTTCGATGAACCGAGTCAGGCAGATTGGGCATTCGATGTGTATATGTCTAATCTTGCAAGTGGTCTCAGTGGGTAGTGCAGCTTCGGCCATCTTGATGAGAATGGGCTGATGTTACCTGAAGTAAAACGAATGACATGTTCGTTAGTTCATACATATCAGTGAGTGCAACAATGGATTGATACTTTTAGACGCTAGGTGGCAGCACATTTACGTCGTAAATTAGTTCGCATTAGAAAAAGTGCGCATGCCCGGGATTTCGTAAATAAGGGGGAAATTTATTTAACAGACCACAGAATGAACACAAAATGTTAATAAGACCCATTACCATTTTGGACCGTTACTCGTTCATTTATTGTTTTATTTTTTTAGTTTCTATTATTTATTTATTATTTTGTTCATGACGATTAACGTGACATACAGACAGCGGCGGCGCTAATGGGGGGGGGGGGGGGCGCACGGGGGGAGGGAAATGCCCCCTCCAGTTATTTGTTTGCCCCCCCCCCCCCAGTTTTTTCCCTGATGGCGGAAATTGAGTTTAATCCCAAACCATTGCACCCAATTTGTCACAATGTTGTTTGCGCTGTAAATAATAAACTCAATTTCATCCATCATAATTAGCTGGCACCATCAAAAAGCCCAATACACTTTCCATCTCCGGCAATGTTTGTAAAATGTGGATTTATTTATCTGTACAAGCTTGGAAACTTGCTATAAATAGAAATGCATTGCCTGCCCAAAACCGTACGCAGCCATTGCACACGCAGTTCGCACAACACGTCACATTCACACAGTGCAAAATCTTATTTCTGGAGTGAATTTTAGGCTTATACAGTGCATTATAGGCTTGTGTTTGCCCCCCCCCCTAAATTTAAGTTTGCCCCCCTCTCCTCTGCCCCCCCAGATTAACAGGTCTGGTGCCGCCGCTGAATACAGAAACCTAGTAATAGATAAGACAAAGCCACAATTTGACCGTTTGTATTCTTTCGGAATTTTGCGCGTCTTCTCATGAAGGTCAATCATGATCAATTCTACAAGCTTGTGTTGAGTCTGACTCACTGTTTGCTATCACTGTGGATTTTGACAATAATATTATACCCGGTGTGGTAGGAGATTCTTTCTTCCTGAGATTCTGTCCCCCACATACGGTGAAGTGTGCAGAAATTTCGTCTGGTAGCGCCCTCTTTTGAATCAATTTCTTTCTTTTCAGCCCATGTTAATTACCGTTGGGAGACACCAACACTTGGCACGAATTCCTCTTCACCGGTATTACAGAGTAATTTGTACGCAACGTTTATGAACAGCATGGTTGGAAAATACATAATGTTCGTCACTTGTTCAAATGTATCATGGTTGATTATAATTAGAACTTAACAAAGATGTACAGCAATGGGTAATCACATTTAACATCCTTACTCACACTTTGATGTTGACTCGAAAATCAATCTTACTGACCCATCCCAGACTTTTAACAAAACGGACAATATGTTCATTCAACAAAACAAAACAAATCTCCAGAACATCCGTGGACAAGCTTTCGTACAGTGTCAGATCGGGCTTTAATACAAGAGCGTCTACTGTTCTTAAAGGCCCTGTACACTATTGGTAAGATCCAAAAACACAAATGTTCACAGATACACACACAACTTTCATGATTTAAAGTAAGTAATGGTAGAAAGGGTTCCTTAAAATATTTCCGCCTAAAATGCTATCGTTTCTGAGAGATGAGTAAAACAACAAATTATATCACGCTTGATAAAAACTCGATGTTTGAAAAAAACAGAAAACACATTATGGTCTCTTTTCACTATTTTCTCGTGACCTCGACTCGATGACCAATTGAGCTCAAACTTTCACAGGTTTGTTTGTTCATGCATACGTTGAATCACACAAAAATGTGGACACTGAGTTTCAGCCGTTACCAAAAGTGTACAATACCTTTAAACAAAATACTAATTTTGTGAAAAACCGATACCATGACTGTATCATTTTTGTATGTTTTATTTTTTACCATGTCCCATCTGCCAATCGTTACACGAGTACGAATGTGCGTCAACGCAGCATTAAACCCCTGGCCCTGTGCAAGTTCAAGTCTTACCTGAAGCTGTAGATGTAATTACTTGCCTTTACTCACTCCGTACAGTTTATCCTCTTTTCTGAACTTTAGGAAATGGCTGATGGCCGTCAACAATAATGGATTGTTCTAACACCAAACATCGTAATAATGCACAAAACAGTGCATGTCTTCGCCAACTCTACTTCCGCATATGAAATACAAACGCAACATGAAGTACGACCAAACACGCATGCGCAATGGGACTTTCAACAAAACTGGAAAAACCCTAATGCTATTAATATTATTCAATGAAAGGGTCGCGTGACTGCATTCTATGGTGGCCTTTTGCAGCCATTGCGATTGTGCGTGCAGCATGTTCCTTTTGTTCACTAATTTTTCTCACCGGTAGGCGTTTGTGAAACTTAATTGGGTAAATCTTTCTCAAATAGGCCTCAGCACATTTTTTATTTAATGGACAACACGCTGGTTGTGAGGTTAAAGTACAGTTACCTGAAACCCCGAACAATGCCATGGCACAATTAATCAGCTTTCAACTTGGGATATTGTTGATAGGCCTACTATTGTATTTGCTCTTCATTTTGTTAATAACTCGGTGGAATGCTTTTTTTTTAACCGTCTGAGTGGAAACAATTGATTAAAAATCCCAACAAATGGAAAAAGCTTGAGATTGTTAGGAAATCGTTATGAAAAAGTTATTTGATTGTGTTGTCTTACACATTAATTAAAATAGTAAAGAATTAAATACGAATTTTAAAAAGGGTCACGTGACGTTCCTGAGACTTACCAGCATCAAAACGTTTCAAACCGATAACTCACCTGGGGTGGATTTCACAAAACTCTTCCTAACTTAGGACTAGTCCTAGGCAATGCTAAGAGATAGGACTAGTCTTAAGTAACTGGTCTTAACTTAAGACTAGTCATATCTCTTAGCATTGCCTAGGACTAGTCCTAAGTTAGGAAGAGTTTTGTGAAATCCACCCTGGTCATTCAGTTCGTTGCATTTCTATCTGTATGCAAACCTGACTCACTGGACCCAATTTAACTCCGATTTAAGAAAAAAATAAAATTGTTAGTAGTGAGTAAATAACAAATGTTGACATTTATTCACAAAAGTGATTTAAAAAAATCAATAATGATGGCATCTTCAACTCAAATTCTGAAAGTCCGAGTAACGGACCGTGGCCCAGTCGGCTAGTGCATCCGTTGGGTAGCGCATCTTAGACCCATGACAAAAATCCACCATCTTTAAGTTCAGGACTAACTCAAGCAACATGATTTGTTGAAAAAGGTGGAACTCACGAGCCAATTATCAATAATATTATGAATGGAAGAATTTGTTCTGAATCCGGGATGTTAATATCGTATTACTTTCATTGAGAGATGGCTCTTCCTCAAAAGACCGCGGGCACCACGGGTTTGCTAATGAGACAGTTCGTCAGTAACCAGAAGCAGTTCATCAAAGGTCACAGCAACACCATCAGTTGTTATTTTTTAGTTTGCCGTCCTCTTACACTTTGAACACCTGTTGATTTGTAACTACCATTGTATGTACATAGCCACGTCATTGTATCAGCAACAACAATGTCACCATTACTAAAACAAACAAGGTGCGTTGCATACTTGAACTCCCCATCATGCACCTTAACCCCTTCTTCACCAAACTCGGTCTTCACTTCCCACTTCTCTTCCAAGTTTAATACAATCAATTCAATGAGTTCAAAAGTGGATTGAGACTTTTAAACGCTAGGTGGCAGCAGATCTATACAGGGGAAAATCGCTTGCACTCGAAAAAAATGATGGGCATATACATGTACATAATTTCGTAAACAATGGACTTAATTACTACTGACATTTAAAGGAATTTTGTCATTTGTATGCAATACTTATGAATATAACCATATGTTGAAAATTATTCTCTTCATCCCCCCCCCCCCATCATACTTATATACAACCAAGAATAATACCGACGGGCAATCATAATGTTTAGCATTTCATCTCTACGCAGACCCGAGTCAACTTGTCACGTGGTTCTTCGTTTCCTGGGTCAAACTGATCAGCTATTATGTAACTGTGTGTCTGAGTTCAATTTTGGAATGTTTACTGAAATATTCGTCTAACTGACCTTTAAATGGCGGCTTTTGTCCATACGGAACCGGGACTTCTTAGAGTTCTATAATGTTTGTTTATACCACAGCTTTCATAGAACTTGTCAGAATGTCAGGTCAGGTTTCATTCAGGTTTGTGTGAACCGAATCATGATCATAATTATGTCACAATGTCCCACCTGTCGGTTATTAAATTAATATTGGTCATGTGCGTTGAGACAGCATCTAGACCCTATAGTGCAAGTACAATATGTCTACCTACCCGAAGCTAGTCTGTATGTGCTACAGAATCTCTGGACATTTTCAAAAGCATTCTTAATTAAAACACATTTGTTCGGAATTGCTTATGACTGACTCTATTGTGTTGATCCACTTTACTTTTTGGGGGTGTGCAAATCTCTCTTTAAAGGCACAGTAGGCCTACACGTTTGGTAATGACTCTGAAAATTAATGGAAATAAAAAACTTACTTGGTAAGAAGCACAGCAGCCTAATTGGGTGGTATAATGAATTTTGAAAAATATGGAAAATAAATCATTTTTTATACCCCAAAATTTGAATCTGGAAAGCGTTTCTTTCAGAAAGGCTGTGTATTCCTATGGGGAATATCATCTTCCTGCGTGGAAATATTCGCTCCGGTTTTTCGGTGATATCTCAAAAACGCGACCACCTTTTGAAGTGAAATTTTCACAGGTTTGTTTTATTGTATGAATTTTTTCTTTTGCCCAACTGACCATCCTCGTGTGTCATTAAGCCAATCTAGAAGTTAAAAAAAAAGTTGGGCGTGATTCCAAATTGGGCGTGATTCCAAGTTGGGATGGAAAGATTCACTCTTTCTTGCCACAACAGCATTTATATTATTACAGCAAAAGACAGCAAATTTGTGTACATTCGTACCGTCCTGGGGAATATTTTTTTATTTATCATAAAAATTCAAATAATACAGTATTTATTGAAAAATAATTTTGTACCATAAAAAATATTAAAAGATTAACATGTTGCATCACACAAGTGACAATATCCCCCTAATTGATGTATTGTCTGTTCACTCGTCCCGAAATACGTCATCGGGTGTTTGAATAAAAAAAAATTAAAGTTTAATAATTAACAAATGTATTACTGCTGAATCACACAATGGTTTTTTACAATCTATACATCATCTGAAAGGTCCTCTAAAACTTAACTAATGCTACACAGAGTGTGACCCCATGTGACCTTGCCTTCCTTTCGAAAACGGAGGTTAAAAATTTCAACCTGCTCAATTTTTTGCACAGAGATGTTACTAATTCGGCCTTTACTTTCGGTCAAAAAAGGACTTTTAAAGTGCAAGTACGTATTGTTGTGAAATTGCAGCGAAAGTGCGCCACCGCGCGGCGAGAAAAGTTGCTCTCACAGTTCGCCATCAAGGCTAAAATCGGATGGTGAGTTTCTCCCAATTAACGTAAACTTATTGATTAATATAATTATGTTGTGATAAAACCCAGTCTGTGATTGTTTCTTATAACTGATATAGATTGTTAATCATTCATATTTGGTACATTCTTGTTGCATAATTATGGTGAATTTACAGCCAAAACCAGTCACGATTCACTAGGTGTCGGAAATACCATCCCTTTCGCTTGAAGCACAAACTCGATGGGAATTTTTGTAGTGCATTTCAATTGATATACTAATCGCCTTCTAATAGTTATCTTGCACAACTGATTTAGTAATCCCTGTGTCTTTTCCTTTGGTTTTACAGACTAATTAATCTACCGCTATATAGTAATTCCACGATCAACAGCCACACCACCTTCCGAGTGATCCAATTAGCCTCAAATTTACCAATCAACCGTACTGTTCCTGATTTGCCTAACTGATTGTGTTGAACTGATTACTGTGATTAAACTGAACCAATAATTATTTGAGATGAATGCTGCCTCCAATGCTTATTTTTCATGGTGACCCAGACGTGATACCAATAACATGGATGGCCACGTACCCCCTCCAAGCCTAGCGAGCCAGCATTCTAAGAAATCAACAAAATCAATATTAAGCCGCCATTCCAAGAAATCAACCGAATCCATATTAAGCCAACAAAGTAGCCTCAGTGTCAGTTTGCTATCTGTGAGAGCCCGGATCCAAGTTGCTGCCAGGGAAAAGGAGCTAGCTGCCACCCGTAAGAAAGCCGAGATAGAAGCAAAAGCTCGAGCCGAGAGAGAGAAAATAGAGAATGAGCTTTTGGCAGCGCAAAGGACCCGTGAAGAATTTGCCCTACACCAGAAAAGGGTGTACCTACAGCGACAAAGAGAACAAGAGGATGAAGAATTGGCCGATCAGGAGGAACAACGGATCCTGAAGAGAAAACAGGAGTTCTCCAGCCAATTAGAACTTGAGAAACAACTCACAGAGGCAGAACTTAGCCTTGCTCAAGCCAGAATTGAGTCTGCCATCCTCACTAAAACTGAGACGGAGAACAATGATATGCATTTTAATGATAGTGGTTCTTTAACAAATATCAGCATGTCCTTGGACCCTACTCCCAGGGTCAGTTCCAATGACTCCCCTACCGTGAAGTCACCTTCCGATAAGCCAGATGAGACAAGCTTGCGCTCTGTGCCTGCGCTTTGCGTTTCCGCTGCACCTGTGCGCACGCTTTCTGCCAGCACTCCAGCCGCTAGCTTTGCGCCCGCTCAAACAATAACCGTTAATTCTGCTTTTTCCACAGCACAGCCCAGTGTCACATACACAGTTGATGATACTCCCCGTCTTTGGTCTGCCACCCCACACCTAGCATCCAAAACAACACCCAGTACCGGCCCGACGACAATTCCCGCTGCTGTTTCCTGCTACACTAGCAACCCAGCTCCCTTGGCGTCCCCAGTAATGACTCAGACACACCCCATACGACAACCTCCATCTGTTGTAGTTGCAGAGCACCCAGTTGTTCCATCCGTGTCAGATTCCGGTGTAATTAACCAAATGATGCTTAGCTCCATGCTGGTGGCAACGGCAGGTGGACTGAACATGGAAGTCCCTCACTTCAGCGGAGGTGATCCGTCAGAATATCGGTGTTTCGAGACGATGGTTGATAGCTGTATTAGACCACTAGTCCACCTTAGCGAAATTCAGAAATATTTCATCCTTAAGTCCAAGCTGAGTGGTCAACCATGTAAGGATATTAAAGGCCTCGAGCATGATGCGAAGTCCTTTACCAAGGCCATGGCTGTGCTGAAGAAACTGTATGGTGACATCGGAATCCTTATCAGAACCAAAATTGAAGAGATCACGTCGTGGCCGAAACTACGAGCCTACGACTCCAGGGGGTTAGTTGAGTTCGCATCTACCGTCTCGGCATTAGTCACTCAACTCAAGAGTGCTCCTGAGGGACAGGCAGAGTTAAAGGCCAATTCCACTGCTTGTATTCTGTACAGCAGACTTTCCCCTGCTCACCAGACTACCTTCCTGAGGAGTATGCAGAAGAAAGATGTGAAAAATTTCTCCCTTGAGGACATCAACAAGTGGTTACAGGAAACATCAGATATATCTCGCAAAAAGATGCAATTGGAAGATAATCGACCAATCGAGTCTCAGATCACCAACCGAGCCAAGCGAGGGAAAGGTGCCATCACATTCTATTCTAACACAAGTACGAACAGCGCTCACACCAGTACTGCTCGCCTATCAAAGCCTGAAGACAGCAATGCCCATAAACCGCGACAACAAGACAGGAAGTTCATCCGGAAATGTCCTCATTGTGACGGTGAACATTGGTTGTCCCGGTGCTTCAATTTCAAGAAGCTTTCACTTCCTGACAGGTTGAAGTGGATTAAAGAAGGTCATCGTTGTTGGAAATGTGCCCGGAAGCACAGAGAAGGCCAGGAGTGTGATCTGCGCAAGCCGTGCAGAGAGTGCGACCAAACCCATCTGACAATCCTTCATGATCTTGTTGTTCAGCCGGGGTTTCTACGGAGATGGCAACCCTTGGCTCCTCCGGGATGTTTGCATGAAAATCCTACCAATTACGCTGCATAATAAAGGTGCTAGGTTGGAAACCTACTGTTTACTGGAAGATGCATCCAATTTCACCACGATTCTCGATGAAGCTGCTGAATCATTGGGTCTTGGAGGTCAGGATGCAGTGATGCCTATTGCTACAGCCAGAGAAGAATGTACACCATGCAAAGGCAAGATTGCCAAGCTAGATGTTTCACCAGCCGACGACCCCAAACACCGTATTAGCATCTCTGATGTGTTTTCATCCAAAATGCTCAGACTGTCTGAACATTCCATTCCCGCACAGGCCTTGCGCAAGAGATGGGCTCATCTGAGGGATGTTCCCCTGCATGAGTGTAAAGAAGTACGACCCCTTCTACTGATAGGCAGTGATCATCCTGAGCTGGTGGTTCCGTTGGAGAGCCGCTTTGGTCCCGAAGGTGCTCCTGTGGCAGTGCGAACTGAACTTGGATGGGCAGTGCAAGGCCCCACCATGAATCACCGACATCGTGGTGAACTTAACTACATGTCGGGCCCCACACCTTCTGATGCAACCCTACACGAAGGTGTCTGTAAGTTATGGCATCATGACTTCAAAATGTATGCTGAGAGAAAGCAAGTCACCCGGTCCAAGCAAGACCAACGAGCCATAGATATCCTTGAATCCCAGTCTACCTATATAGAAGTGGATGGTATCCGCCGAGTGGCAACCCCACTTCTCTGGAGGCAGGATGATGAAAACCTCAGAAGTCCGGCAAGTTCCGTGATGCCGACTCTTCTTCGAAATGAGCAACGCCTTAAGCGAGATCCAGAGCTTGCAAAGGTTCACTGTACTAAAATTCAAGAGCTGAAGGATGCCAGACTAGTTCGTACTGTTTCTGACCAGGAGAAAGCGAACGATGCCGTGCGTCAGTGGTATATCCCTCATCATGTTGTCAGACATAATGACAAATGCCGACTTGTGTTTAATTGCGCCTTCAAGTACTGTGGCCACTCTCTGAATGATAGACTCCTACCTGGTCCCATACTTGGTTCATCTTTGATAGGTGTACTGTTGCGGTTTCGGCAACATCTTGTGGCCGTCTCAGGAGACATTAAGGCAATGTTTCACTGTGTCTATACCTTGGAGAGAGATCGCTGCATGCTGAGGTTCTTGTGGAGGGCACTCCACCCTGAAGACAAACCAGAAGAGCTTGAGTGGAACGTACTTCCATTTGGTACGACTTGTAGCCCCTGCTGCGCTTCATTTGCTTTACAAAAGCATGCCAAAGAGAATGTTGAAGACCCTGATGTACTGCGAAGCGTAGCAGGTGCATTCTATGTCGACAATTGTCTAGATGGAAAAGCAACGGTGCAAGAGGCCAAGGAACTAGTGCCAAAGCTATGCAAATCCCTCAGGGAAGGAGGATTCCCTATTGTCAAATGGGCAAGTAACGTGCCAGAGGTCGTAGCCGACCTTCCAACTGCAGCAAGGTCTGAAAGTGCTGAGAGATGGCTCAATCTCAATTACACGTCACCAGAAGAGGCTGCCTTGGGCCCGAGATGGAATTTTGGGTCCGACTCCTTCACATACCAGTTGGAACTCAACGATTGGCATGTTCTCACCAGGAGAGCCGTGCTAAGTGACGTAATGAGATGTGCGGGGAAGGACCCCTTAGGTTTCCTGATGCCCTTTATGGTGAGAGGCAAGATGTTGCTTCAGGAGCTGTGGAAGAGACCATGGGGGTGGGACGATCCAATTCCAGACGAAGGTGAGGCAGGCCTGAGTGCCCAACATATGAGATGGTGGGCTGAAATTGCTGATCTTCCTCGTGTTTGTTTTCCCCGCTGCTACCTACCTCAGCACGTCAACCCTGATGGAGTGACATACCAACTCCATGTTTTTACAGATGCCTCGGAAAGAGCATATGGGGCAGTTGCCTACCTTCGATCCACTGCTACCAATGGTGAAGTGTCTGTGCGCTTTGTGATGTCCCGATCCCGTCTTGCCCCAAAGCGTGTTCAGACGATACCACGTTTGGAACTCCTTGCAGCTGTCAGTGGAGCCGAACTAGCAGAACTGATTGAGAGTGAAATGAAGATGACACTTTCGATCATATGCTGGGGTGACAATACCACCGTACTTACTTGGATCAAGTCCGAGTCTTGCCGCTACAACCATTTTGTTGGTGCACGTATCGCTGAGATTCAACGGCTAACAGATCATGCCACATGGCGGTATGTTAATTCCGAACAAAATCCAGCTGATGACCTCACTCGCGGTCTGGAACTTGGACAACTGGCTGAGACTAGCAGATGGCATGCTCCACCCTTCCTTTATTACTGTGAAGACAGGTGGCCTGAGTGGCCAGCCCAGCACAACCTGGAAGAAGCCAAGTCTGAGCTGAAACAACAAGGCTTCAGTGCAGTCACTCTGGCGACCAAAGAAAGTTTTCCAAAGATGGATGCTACCAAATACACCATGTGGGATGAGCTTGTGGAGGCATCAGTTGCAGCCAGGTACCAATCAAAAGGACATGATAAGCCAGAACTCCTGAGTGCTGATGACTGGCAGGAGAGTGAGAAGTTACTCTACCATCAGGCCCAGTCTGAAAGTTTCCCAGGCGAACTGACTGCTCTCTCCTCCAGGCGAGATGTTTTGAGAAAGAGTCGACTGGCTGACCTCTCTCCAGAGTATGTCCAGGTTGACAACCTCATCCGTGTCGGGGGGAGACTTCGTCGAGCACCTGCACTTGATGAAGGAACCAAACATCCCATTGTGCTTGACCCTCAGCACCCTATCGTCCAACTTCTGATCAAGGCTGCAGACACCCGCTTAGGACACTGTGGAGCAGGGGCAGTCCTGGCTGATTTACGACGACGCTTCTGGATTTTAAGAGGTCGACAGTCTATTAGGAGTTTTCAAACTCGTTGTACAGGTTGTCTTAGAAGAAGAGGAAGGCCGTCCATCCCCAAGATGGCTGACTTGCCTCCAGCTCGGTTGCGAGTTGGAAAGCCTCCATTTTATTCAACTGGTACTGACTGCTTTGGTCCCTTCACCGTCAAGATCGGTAGACGCACCGAGCAAAGATGGGGGATCATATGGAAATGTATGACTGTAAGAGCTGTCTACCTCGACATATTGGAATCAATGGACACTGATGCATTTTTGATGTCCTTCACTCGCTTTCGCTCTCGTCGTGGTACCCCGCATGAGATTCTCTGTGACAACGGGACAAACTTTAAGGGAGGAGAAACCGAGTTGAAGAAGGCCTTCGAGGAGATGTCCCCTAGCTTACAGGAGAAGTTGGCAAGGCACTAGGTTCGTTTTAAGTTTAACCCTCCTGTCGCACCCCACTTTGGTGGAACCTGGGAGCGGGAAATCCGATCAGTGAAGAACGCGTTGTACGCCATCCTTGGGAAGCAAACAGTGACCCCCACTGTATTGTATACCATGCTGGTTGAAGTGGAAGGTCTGATGAATTCCAAACCCCTGGGTTACGTGTCTTCAGATGTCTCTGATCCTGATCCAATCACTCCCTTCATGCTACTCATGGGGCGGCGAGACCATACGCCACCACAGGTTGTCTACCCAGGGGAGGACATTCTCAGCAGAGAGCGTTGGAGACAATGCCAAGTTCTGATCCAGAGATTTTGGAAAGAGTTTGTTCAGTCTTACCTACCGGCCATGCAGGCACGCCAGAAGTGGCGGGGTGAGACTGCAAACCTTTCTGTGGGTGATGTCGTCCTGATGATTGATCCCCAGCAAGTCAGAGCCCGCTGGCCAGTGGTTAAGGTGGTGGAAGTGCTTCCTGGCGAGGATGGCCGAGTACGTGCCGTCAAGGTACAGACCGACGACCGAGTTCTCACTCGACCTGTGACTCGTTTGATCAAGCTGCCAGAAGTGCCAGATGAGGATGAATGATGATATTGAGAAGTAGACCCTTGTGTATCTACAAAGCTCCAGTGTTACACCCCTAATGGGGCGGCCATTTTTTGTTTTGAAGTTGTTCCTGTTGTATTTTCGATTTATTCTAATTAACCTCATTGATCACATTGTTGATTCCTGATTTACTAATCCTCTCGTCATTGTGTAAACTATTGCGCATAGTTTAGGGGCGGCTGTTGTGAAATTGCAGCGAAAGTGCGCCACCGCGCGGCGAGAAAAGTTGCTCTCACAGTTCGCCATCAAGGCTAAAATCGGATGGTGAGTTTCTCCCAATCTCCTCACATTTTTCTTCGCCGTCTTCCTTCCCCCAAGACCTTTTCTCGCAATTTTCACAAAAAGAATAGGTCATACAAACTTAAAACTTGGCATGTACTTAGATATTAGTGTATAGATAAAACTGTCACTTTTTTGTGATAATGATGTCATCATTGTTTAATATTTCACAAAATTCATATTTGAGGAAACACACGTGCAACATACTGTACAAGATCTTTGCACCACATGAAAGCTCTTGATGCATTCCACAAATCTTACAAAAAATGTGACCCAAACACCTTTTTGTAAATGTACATAACCATATGTGACCCAATCGGTCGAATAATGAGGAATGTGTCAGACAGGACGTATTGCGTGTAATTCGCCATACCAAAGTTGGTCACATTCGAAAACCATGAAAAAACACTACAACAAACGATTCCGCGTTTTCGGTGGTATTGGGTTAAATAAAACTTGATCTTTCTTGTCGTGGTCTTACCTTTAATTAAAAAGATAAATAAATCCACAAAAAATACGCTTTCTTGAGCTTGTTTGTCCGCAGTTAATTCTCTTCAAAGTTAATTAAAAAGGAGTATCTAAACAAACACGTCATAAAAAAATGGAAGTGGCCTTGCCTTGTAGACTTTCTTCATTTCGCGATAATTTCTGACTGGAATAAGCTACGGAAATAATAATGGTATTGCTGGAATGAAATGAACTAAAATTGCTTACTAAAACAAACCATAGAAGAACGAAACCATGTGTGCACGAAAACGAAGGTGAATGCATTGTAGCTACAAAGGAACACTATAGTTTGGAATGAATTAGAGAAACATGGGTGAAATTGAATGCATGTTAATAAGACTGAAATAATTTATGCTGAAATGGACCGGGAAAACCCAGTATGTTACAAACATTCTTATAGACGCATATTCTTGATCTAGTAGTAGTAGCCTCCATCTGTCTCGAACAGGCAACTGATATTATATATATATATATATATATATATATATATATATATATATATATATATATATATATATATATATATATATATATATATATAAAATTTGTAGGGTAGATGGCCTTAGCTTTCGATCCAAACCGGACCTTCGTCAGAGGCAAAAATATATATATATATATATATATATATTGCCTCTGACGAATGTCCGGTTTGGATCGAAAGCTAAGGCCATCTACCCTACACATTTTATATATATATACATATATATATATATATATATATATATATATATATATATATATATATATATATATATATATATATATATATATATATATATATATATATATATATATATATATATATATATATATATATATATATATATATATATATAGTCGCATCCCCTTAAGGTGATCCCCTGTCTGCCGCTTCCCAGGTTGTATCGTTACCTGGGTGTGATCCCTGGCTACACGGCAGTTTGCGGTTGAATGGCTTCTGACAGGCACCCCCGAACAAAGATATTGACAAAATAGGGAGACCGCCAACATAGGGCTAGATAGCTCAGTTGGTAGAGCGCCGGCACGTTAAACCGGAGGTCGTTGGTTCAAATCCCGCTCTAGTCAATTTTTCTTTGTTCAACCCGAAATCATTTAAAAAATATACCAAGTCAGTTTCCCTTGTGGTTTATTATTTGATATATATATATATATCTGGATACCATCCCATTGTTCTTTGCCTCTCTTTTTTGCTATAAATGGATATGTTTTTCGTTTGTGCTTGTTTTTGCCTCTGACGAAGGTCCGGTTTGGATCGATAGCTAAGGCCATCTACCCTACAAATTTTATATATATATATATATATATTATATATATATATATATATATATATATATATATATATATATATATATATATATATATATATATATATATATACCCCCTAAGAACCGAGATGTAGCTCTAGACGCTTACATCAATTCAGTCAACTCTGAGGTTCTTAAGGTCCCCAACACCTCGACACCCAATAACCTCCCCCAAGATGAACGCCACGCCCTAACACAGCTCCGCCAATCATCAGACATAGTGATTAAACGAGCTGACAAGGGGTCCGCAGTTGTAGTCATGAACACACATGATTATATAGCTGAGGGCCTCAGACAGCTCAGCAACACTGATCATTATATTGAATGTGACACTGACCCTACTCAATCGTTTTCCAAACAAATCAGTGACACTCTGGTTAAAATTCACAATGCCAACGGTATCGAGAAAGATACGTTTAACTATCTCCTCCCACAGGACCCCCGTACAGCACGCTTCTACCTTCTACCCAAGATACACAAGCCCAACAACCCGGGTCGACCCATTGTATCTGGTAATGGTAGCCCCACAGAACGCATTTCTGAGTTTGTCGATAGTTTCCTCAACCCCTTAGTCTCCCGCATCCCGTCCTTCATAAAAGATACCACAGACTTCCTCCATAAACTAGAGGAAGTCAAACATCAAATACCCGACTCTGCTATTCTGGTTACTCTGGATGTTTCATCACTGTATACTAACATACCCCATAATGAAGGCATGAGTGCTTGTGTCTCTGCTCTCAGGGCCAATAGACAATCCCGCCCCTCAGTGAGAGAGATTAAGGAACTCATCAGCCACATTCTCACTAAGAACAATTTTTCATTTACTGACAGACATTTTGTACAGGTACAGGGTACCGCAATGGGTACCAAAATGGCACCTTCATATGCCAACCTATTCATGTCTGACTTAGAGGACAGACTCCTGTCCTCTGCCCCCAACCGCCCACTAGTTTGGTGGAGATTTATCGATGATATTTTCTCCATATGGTGTGGTGGTCAAGACAGCTTGGATGAGTTTATCGACCATATAAACTCATTCCACCCCACCATAAAGTTCACTACTGAATGCTCTCTCACAAGTGTGAACTTTCTAGATGTAACCGTAACTAAATCCCCTAATGGCATTATTACGGATGTATACAGCAAACCCACTGACACCCACCAGTATCTTCTCTCCAACAGTTGCCACCCTAGTCACTGTAAGAAGGCAATTGCTTACAGTCAGGCATTACGTATAAGGCGTATCTGTTCCACAGATACCTTGTACAAAAGTCGTTCATCCGACCTAAGGAAACACCTTGTTTCAAGGGGCCACAGCGAACGCAGGGTCCAACTTGCCATCAACAAAGCCCTCAACATACCTCGTCACACTTTGTTGACCAACACGAGAACAAAAAAAGCCCCGACCAAGAGAGTTGCCCTAGTCACCACCTTCCACCCTAAACTGCCTAAACTCTCATCAATCCTCAATAACAATATGAATATACTTCACTCCTCTAACAGGTTATGCTCAGCAATCCCTGAGCTCCCCATGGTTGCATTCCGCCGCCCTAAAAACCTGGGAGACATCCTAGTCAGGGCTAAACTCCCACCAGGTACATGCCAAACACCACCCATAACAGAAATACTAGGTTGTCACAAATGTACCCGCTCCAAGTGTAGAACATGTCTCTACATCAAACCGGCACTTAGAGTAAAGAGTCATACCACTGGCTCTTCTTACAACATCAAGACCGACTCCCAATGTAGCACACCTAATGTAGTCTATGTTATATCATGTAAGAAATGTGGACTACAATATGTGGGAGAGACTAAGACCAAACTTAGTCTTCGCTTTGCGAACCATGTCTCTTCCATAAAGACCAAGAAACAGTACCCCGTCTCCATCCACTTCAACAGCCCCAATCACAACGTCAAAGATGTTGAACTTATGGTGATTGAGGCTTGCAATGGTGATGACACACACCGCAAACTCAGAGAATCGCATTGGATTCACCAACTTAAGACAGTCCAACCCTTTGGACTTAACATCAACACCGGTGTCAAATAAATTCCCACTTCATTTACTGCTTACTTATTCATTTTATGTAATATAAATACAATTACTGGTAATAACCTGTTCTTTCAATGATTGATTTGTTTTCCATTCTTAAGTTGTTTTAAAAATCATATTTTCTCCACTGGCTAACTGTTACCATTCTTTTTCTCGACAAGTTTTTTGGAGATCGACCTGTTCTTTTCCTAATAACCCCTTCTCTCCACAGACTTGTTGTTCTATAATTACCTCCCTTTCACATTGTTGTATATACTTTGGTCCTGTTCCCTATTGTTAGTTCATCATACCCGATGCCTCGTGCCCCTTAATCCTGTCCTTTCATGTCTCCCCCTGGTCCAGCAATCCTCCTTTCACTGACCATCCTTTTGTCCCCACCACATAACTCTGATTGGTCTACGCCCATTGTTTGTAACTTACTTGATTGCTAATTTCCTCCTTTTTCTGGATACCATCCCATTGTTCTTTGCCTCTCTTTTTTGCTATAAATGGATATGTTTTTTCGTTTGTGCTTGTTTTTGCCTCTGACGAAGGTCCGGTTTGGATCGAAAGCTAAGGCCATCTACCCTACAAATTTTATATATATATATATATATATATATATATATATATATATATATATAATATATATATATATATATATATATATATATATATATATATATATAAATATATATATATATATATATATATATATATATATACTTTTGTAGATGAGCCCACATTTGTCTCTGTGTAGATTTTATACCACATGGTTGAATTCACCTAAGTATAGTGGCCATTAGCCCCAATGATGAATAATTGCAGTACAATTCCATAGTGAATTCCGGGAGAGCTGGTCATTATTGGATTTTTGTTCGGTGAAAAAGACCCCGGATAGTAACAAGACATTTACCATGCTATTTGGCTAGGTGTAGATGGGGAAGTTATCTGAATATTTTCAGATAATAAAAAAAAATGGCGGAGAACTGGTTATTTAATTAAAAACGGACAGTTGATGACATTACTATGGCATCACGCAGGGCCAGCCCAGCGGTAAAACAATTCAATCCCTTTTGTTTGGTTAACCGGCCGGGAAATCAATTAATAAGTTACTCTTTCGTGTGGCGCCTAACAGGCTGCAGCACTCTAAAATTGCTCTCGAATTTCATTACTTTTTCATGCTTTGCTGGTTGCAGTTACTCGTTTTTTCTTCAAGGACAGCTTTATTGTTGGTTGCTGACCTGACTGGATCAATTTGCCAAGGATTCTCTGCCAGTTTCCAAGATATCTGATGTGACTTTTCCTGGCTGGCTGTCTGTGCACTTTTAGCTAGCCCTGACATCTTGCCTGCCCTGGTGTTCAAACCCTATAGCTTGTGGATTCACCACTTGACCGCACAGAGAACAATGGTGCTCTTTTGTTGACTATCTTCTATGGGTATCATCCTTTTGTTCCCCAACAATGGGACCTGCTTGCTGGCTTCTGGTGTTGTACTTAACGCATAGATCATACACTGTATGGTTTGATGAGCCGATCTACAAACTACACTTACAGGTACTCACTCCCTTCCAACATGCATTTGGCAGAAAATTTGCTCGTTGTAAATTTATTGGTGCAAGGATACCATACTACAGCAACTCAACATCAACCTGGCAACTTGAACTACTCAAGTCTGGTGACATTGATCCGAATCCTGGCCCATGTCCTAGAGATTCACACCCTCGCACATCTACTGACTGCATGCAATCAACTGAATATGGTAGGACAACTCCAAACTTTCTTTATACCACGGATGAACTAAAAAGTTTCA
Organism: Pycnopodia helianthoides; assembly: GCA_032158295.1. Lineage (NCBI taxonomy): Eukaryota > Metazoa > Echinodermata > Asteroidea > Forcipulatida > Asteriidae > Pycnopodia > Pycnopodia helianthoides. The sequence continues at coordinate 14,202,605 of CM063257.1, read as the reverse complement.
ATAATTTCACTGGACGGCTCTCCCTGGATACCTGGCACACGATAAAATCACTTAACATTCAATCAAAAAACCCCACCTACAGAGGGTGCAGGGGGGGGGGTACTCGCAAGCAACGCAACCATGGATGCACTACCGTGCAACCCATTCCAGTTCTCTACCACCCGAGAGTTCCTAAAACATACAGCTATAGACCTGGTTCTAATCCTTACAACCTCCACACTATCAAATGTGTCTCTGACTTCAAAGATGCTAACCTCAATGTGTGTGTGTGGAATGCCCATTCCATCCGAAACAAGACAGCCATTCTTAGTGATTACATCATGGAGAGAGATATTGATATAACTTTCCTGACTGAAACCTGGCTTTATCCAGATGACCATGTCGTCATTGGTGAATGCACCCCAGCTGGGTATTCTTTTATCAACCTTCCACGCAGTGGGACTGATTTTCACGGAGGTATTGGGGTTATCTTCAAGACACACCTTAATCTCCAGACCCTCCCGAGCCCTATCGTTTCCACTACATTTGAGCATGGCTTGGTAACAGATCATAACAAGACTATACTGTTTGCTGCTGTCTATAGACCACCGCCTTCACAATCCAACAAGTTCAAATCCTCAGATTTCCTGACTGAATTTGATAACTTCATCACCGAATTGGACAACATCCCTGGTAAACATCTCCTACTAGGTGACTTTAACGTTCATATTGATGTGCCCTCTAAATCTGAAACGTCCAGATTTCTCACAACTCTGTCCAGTTCAGATCTTCATCAGTTTGTATCTGGCCCCACTCACAAATATGGGCACACGTTGGATCTTGTAATTGGACGTCAGGAAGACGACTTGGTCCATGACTGCATAACACATGACAATTTAATGTCCGATCACCACGCCATAATTTCAAACTCAACCGTATGAAGCCTGACTTCCCAAGAGTGCATACAAACTTGCGTGACTTTCGGTCTATCAATAACGATGCCCTGGCATGTGACCTACAGGAAAAACTCAAACCGTTGCTCGATCTTGGCAAAGTTGATGATCAGGTCATGTTATATAATAAAACTGTCCGTCAAATAATCGGTGATCATTGCCCCCTTAAGACACTTGACCGCTCTGTGCGACCGAGAACGCCCTGGTACAACAGCAGCATCCACGAAGCTAGACGCAATAAACGCCGGCTTGAACGCAGATGGCGGAAGTCCAAAAGTCCGGTTGATTGCCATGTCTACGAAGCCCATCTATCAGTCCTCTCTGACCTCATCACATCTGCCAAGTCGACTTACTTTAAGAAAAAGCTGTCTAACTGTAATGCCAAGGATATACATCGGACAGTACACAAACTCCTTAATAACAAAAGAACTGTTTATCCTAATGCCAATTCTAAGCAAGAACTCAGTAACCAATTTTCCAAGTTTTTCACAAACAAGATTGTTCAGATTAGAAGTGACCTTGATGGCAATCTTGAGACTAATCCCATTACCTCAGTGGTCCCTGATTGTGACCCGCCTTACGTCGGCTATGACAACCTTCTCTCAGAATTCGATAGGGTTACTGATCATGAAATTCTCAAGATAATTACCAGTTTCCCTAGCAAATGTTGTTCTCTTGATTCCATGCCAACCTGGTTATTTAAAAGTAATGTCAATGTGCTTTTGCCATATATTACCCACATTGTTAACTCTTCATTTTCTACAGGTACCTTCCCTAATGACTTGTCTCACGCCATTGTCACTCCCATTTTAAAGAAACATAACTTGAATGAGAATGAGCTTAAAAACTACCGTCCAGTCTCTAACATTCCCTTCCTTTCCAAAGTCATAGAAAAGGTTGTCCTTCATCGCGTAAATGACCATCTTAATGTAAACTCCTTGTGTCAAACATTCCAGTCTGCGTATAAGACCAATCACAGCACTGAGACAGTCTTTTGCGTGTCAAGAATGACATAATGCTTGCCATTGACAAAAAGATGGCAGTGTTACTTGTCATGCTCGATTTGTTATCAGCTTTTGACACCATAGACCATGACCTTCTTATTGCTAGACTCTCTAAAACCTTTGGTCTCCGTGCTCTTGCCCTGCAGTGGTTCAGCGACTACCTTGGGGGTCGCCGAAGTCGTGTCTGTGTCGCCGGTTTCTTTTCTGATGAACAACCGGTCGATTTTGGCGTCCCTCAGGGCTCGGTCATTGGACCAATGCTTTTCAATTTGTACACCAAACCTGTTTCTGACATAATAGAGAGTCATCAGTTACATTACCACATTTATGCAGACGATATTCAGCTTTACACATACTTCAATCCCTCAATTCCTGGTAACTCTGACAAGGCACTTCACAAACTCTCTACCTGCATCACGAGAATTAAACAGTGGATGGGTGTCAACAAACTCAAGCTCAACGACAATAAGACAGAGTTCTTCATCGCTGCCTCCCCTCGTGTTATAGGCTCACTCTCTAATCTTACTCTTCATGTAGGAGATACAGTCATTCAGCCTTCTAGCTCAGTTAGGAACCTTGGGGTCATATTTGACTCTACCATGTCCATGTCCAAGCAGGTCACCTCCGTCTGTAGATCCCTCAACTTCCATTTACGCAACTTAAATCGCATTCGCAAATACATTGATCAACCTACATGCCATCATGCAGTTCGATCTCTCATCCTATCCCGCATTGACTACTGTAATTCTTTGTTGTACGGTGTCAATCAAGGGGAGATCAACAGGCTCCAGAAAGTCCAAAATCGAGCTGCTCGGCTGATTTACTCAGTTGGCCGGTTCTCTAGTGCCCCGGAACTCCTGCAGCAATTACACTGGTTACCAGTCAAACATCGCATTGTTTTCAAATTACTTCTCACTATTTTCAAGTGCCAACATGGCGTAGCTCCTCCCTACCTGACTGACCTACTGTCATTTCATGTCCAAGGTAGGCAGGGGCTTCGGTCTTCATCTGACACTTCCCGTTTACATGTTAACTTCAAATCTTGTAGTAGAGGCGACAAGTCTTTTTCCATAGCCGGCCCTAGGGAATGGAACAAACTTCCTGTTCACATCAGAGACTCTCCTTCCATCCAGACATTCAAAAAACGTCTCAAAACCTCCCTCTTTTCTATTTTAGTTTAACTCTGTTAATGTTCTTTTGGTTCGCTGTGAAGCGCTTTGATCTTGTTAAAGGCGCTATATAAATACTCATTATTATTATTTATTATTATTATTACTCAGTGTAACGCGATATTCGAACATTTATGATTTTTTGAAGTTTTTTGGAAATGTTTAATAGTTACGTTTTTGTAAATGAGTTTGTCCGAATGACAAATTCACATTCTTCAGTATGACTACATGTATGTTAGAGTCTCTTGTTTAATTATTATTGTTTAACATTGTAAGTTTGCCTTGATAATGAATCGTTTTCGATCATGACGTCATCGACACTCACATGCGATGCAAGACCTTGACTGAGTGCATATCAGCCACGATGAGGTCACCGGTAGGAGTAAACGTCATGCCTAGAGGACTGTACAAGCCACGAGCTACACACCCGATGTGCTCACCTGATGCATCGTAATGATGTATCTCAGCGGCTCCCAGTTCACCGCAATGAATAGACACATAGATGTCTCCAGCATCGTCGCAGCATACACCATAAGGGCTTACAGGTTTGCCGTCAATGGACGTGCTGATATTGAACACCTCGTTTCCCATGAAATCCATACAAACTAGTTTCATCTGGATGTAGTTTGTGAAGATCACATGCTCCTTGCTGCTTACAGATAGACAGCATGTAAAACCAATATCGCCATGATGTGTTGTGGAAATGATGGGACCATCCATATCATGAAGATATACCCTTCTTCCATAGTCAACCACTGCAATCCGATCTTTTCTGTCCACGGCGATATCCAATAATAGACTCTCTGATTGTCCCTCCACTTCATTCTGTGCGGGTCTGAACTGACGGATATATCGCAGTTCTCTATCATAAACCTTTACATCCTGTCCGTCAGTAACCAGAAGCAGGTCATCAGAGGTCACCGCAGCACCACGGCAGTTTTTTAGTTTGCCTACCTCTGTTCCACTTTGAACATCTGTATATTTGTAACTACCCTTTGATGTAAATGTGGATAAAAGGGACCTTCCTGTATCAGTAACGACAATGACACCATTACTAAAACAAGCAACGTGCGTTGCAACCTTGAACTCCCCTCCACCTTCCCCTTTTTTACCAAACTTGGTCTTCACCTCCCACTTCTCTTCATCTAGTATTTCACCGAGATCTGCATTAGTGACGATATCGTGACCATTGAACCCAATGAATGACTTTTTATGCTGCACTGTTTGCAACTGGAGCTCTTTGTGGAATTCTAAGCTGTGCATAATCTTTGGCTTGAGGTCCAGCAGCTCAAAGTCATCCGCATGTTGCATCAAGTCTTTGACTGAAGCTACGATCTGCTCTGCACGGCTCATCTTATCGCGATTGCCGCTCTGTGTTCTATTAAATTCCTCACCTCTTGCTTGACTGATTTGAGTGACTCTTTCTTGAAGGAAGCGAGATGCATTTCTTATTTTAGCGATTTCCTCCTCCTCCTTAGCCACAATATCTTGAAGAGCACGGTCGACCATGAGCTGTAGTCTATGCTGTGAGTGTTTGATAGAGTCATCCACTTTTTGGAATTGCTTGCGACACTCATCAAACTTCTGCAAGGCTTCATCAACAGCTCCACGATAAGATCGAATGGAGACAGTGATTTCAGAGAGATTGTGATTTGACGCTCGGTGATCAAACACCACGCAAACAGGGCATGTAAGTAAATCACACGTGTCGCAATAAAAACGCAGTTCCTGGTCAGTGTGTGTCCGGCACTTTGGAGATTCAGTTTTGTCCTTGTCTTTCGGTCGCTCAAGTGACGAGCTGACTGCTTTAACGATTTGATGGTGTTTGTTACATTTTAATTTTGCATGGATTTCCAGACATGTCCCGCAAAAATTCACCTCACAGTCAACACACCGTGAAACGGCTTCAAGACCTTCGTCGCATCCTTCGCAAGTCGAGACAGGAGGGTTGATGTCCTCCTTCAACCCTTCCAGATTGATGACGTCATCGACGAGCGAGCTCAAGAAAAAACAGTTGAGAAGAGCCGACAATCCTTTATCTGGGATTGATGTTTTCTCTCTGCACACCGGGCAAATAATAATATCCGTCTTCGGATCTTGTTTGTCTGTAAGTTCTTGAAGACATTTTAAGCAGAAGCAGTGCAGACAGTCCAGGATTTTCGGATCGATGAAGCGAGTCAGGCAGATTGGGCATTCGATGTGTATATGTCTAATCTTGCAAGTGGTCTCAGTGGGTAGTGCAGCTTCGGCCATCTTGATGAGAATGGGCTGATGTTACCTGAAGTAAAACGAATGACATGTTCGTTAGTTCATACATATCAGTGAGTGCAACAATGGATTGATACTTTTAGACGCTAGGTGGCAGCACATTTACGTCGTAAATTAGTTTGCAATAGAAAAAGTGCGCATGCCCGGGATTTCGTAAATAAGGGGGAAATTTATTTAACAGACCACAGAATGAACACAAAATGTTAATAAGACCCGTTACCATTTTGGACCATTACTCGTTCATTTTGTTTTTTATTTTTTTAGTTTCTATTATTTATTTATTATTTTGTTCATGACGATTAAAGTGACATACAGACAGCGGCGGCGCTAATGGGGGGGGGGGGGGGCACGGGGGGGGAAATGCCCCCCAGTTATTTTTGTTGCCCCCCCCCCCCAGTTTTTTCCCCGATGGCGGAAATTGAGTTTAATCCCAAACCATTGAACCCAAATTTGTTACAATGTTGTTTACGCTGTAAATAATAAACTCAATTTCATCCATCCTAATTAGCTGGCACCATCAAAAAGCCCAATACACTTTCCATCTCCGGCAATGTTAATAAAATGTGGATTTATTTACCTGTACAAGCTTGGAAACTTGCTATAAATAGAAATGCATTGTCTGCCCGAAACCGTACGCAGCCATTGTACACGCAGTTCGCACAACACGTCACATTCACAAAGTGCAAAATCTTATTTCTGGAGTGAATTGTAGGCTTATACAGTACATTATAGACTTTTATTTGCCCCCCCCCCCTAAATTTAAGTTTGCCCCCCCCCCTCTTGCCCCCCCCCCCCAGATTAACAGGTCTGGTTCCGCCGCTGAATACAGAAACCTAGTAATAGATAAGACAAAGCCACAAATTGACCGTTTGTATTTTTCGGAATTTTGCGCGTCTTCTCATAAAGGTCAATCATGATCAATTCTACAAGCTTGTGTTGAGTCTGACTCACTGTTTGCTAAAACTGGGGATTTTGACAATAATATTATACCCGGTGTGGTAGCAGATTCTTTCTTCCTGAGATTCTGTCCCCCACATACGGTGAAGTGTGCAGAAATTTCGTCTGGTAGCGCCCTCTTTTGAATCAATTTCTTTCTTTTCAGCCCATGTTAATTACCGTTGGTGGACATGCACACTTGGCACGAATTCCTCTTCACCGGTATTACAGAGTAATTTGTACGCAACGTTTATGAACAGCATGGTCGGAAAATACATAATGTTCGTCACTTGTTCAAATGTATCATGGTTGATTATAATTAGAACTTAACAAAGATGAACAGCAATGGGTAATCACATTTAACATCCTTACTCACACTTTGATGTTGACTCGAAAACCAATCTTACTGACCCATCCCAGACTTTTAACAAAACGGACAATATGTTCATTCAACAAAACAAAACAAATCTCCAGAACATCCGTGGACAAGCTTTCGTACAGTGTCAGATCGGGCTTTAATACAAGAGCGTCTACTGTTCTTAAAGGCCCTGTACACTATTGGTAAGATCGAAAAACACAAATGTTCACAGATTCACACACAACTTACATGATTTAAAGTAAGTAATGGTAGAAAGGATTCCTTAAAATATTTCCGCCTAAAATGCTATCGTTTCTGAAAATTGAGTAAAACAACAGTTTATATCACGCTTGATAAAAACTCGATGTTTGAAAAAAAAACAGAAAACACATTATGGTCTCTTTTCACTATTTTCTCGTGACCTCGACTCGATGACCAATTGAGCTCAAACTTTCACAGGTTTGTTTGTTCATCATGCATACGTTGAATCACAAAAAATGTGGACACTGATTTTGAGCCGTTACCAAAAGTGTACATAATACCTTTAAACAAAATACTAATTTTGTGAAAAACCGATACCATGACTGTATCATTTTTGTATGTTTTATTTTTTACCATGTCCCATCTGCCAATCGTTACACTACGAATACGATAATGTGCGTCAACACAGCATGCATTAAACCCCTGGCCCTGTGCAAGTTCAAGTCTTACCTGAAGCTGTAGATGTAATTACTTGCCTTTACTCACTCCGTACAGTTTATCCTCTTTTCTGACCTTTAGGAAATGGCTGATGGCCGTCAACAATAATGGATTGTTCTAACGACAAACGTCGTAAATATGCACAAAACAGTGCATGCCTTCGTCAACTCTACTTCCGCAGATGAAATACAAACGCAACATGTCTGAAGTACGACCAAACACGCATGCGCAATGGGACTTTCAACAAAACTGGAAAAACCCGGCATGCTATTAATATTACTCAATGAAAGGGTCGCGTGACTGCATTCTATGGTGGCCTTTTGCAGCCATTGTGATTGTGCGTGCAGTATGTTCCTTTTGTTCACTCATATTTCGCACCATGGCGTTTGTGAAACTTTAAAATTTGTCATCTTTCTCAAAAAAAAAATTAAAAAGACAACACGCTGGTTGTGAGTTTAAAGGCCCTGTACACTAAGATCCAAAAACACAAATGTTCACAGATTCACACATAAACTTACATGATTTAAAGTAAGCAATGGTAGAAAGGGTTCCTTAAAATATTTCCGCCTAAAATGCTATCGTTTCTGGGAAATTAGTAAAACAATAGTTTTTATCACGCTTGATAAAACTCGATGTTTAAAAAAACAGAAAACACATAAGGTCTCTTTTCACTATTTTCTCGTGATCTCGATGACCAATTGAGCTCAAACTTTCACAGGTTTGTTTGTTCATCATGCATACGTTGAATCACACAAAATGTGGACACTGATTTTGAGCCGTTACCAAAAGTGTACAATACCTTTAAACAAAATACTATTTTTGTGAAAAACCGATACCATGACTGTATCATTTTTGTATGTTTTATTTTTTACCATGTCCCATCTGCCAATCGTTACACTACGAGTACGAATACGATAATGTGCGTCAACACAGCATGCATTAAACCCCTGGCCCTGTGCAAGTTCAAGTCTTACCTGAAGCTGTAGGTGTAATTACTTGCCTTTACTCACTCCGTACAGTTTATCCTCTTTTCTGACCTTTAGGAAATGGCTGATGGCCGTCAACAATAATGGATTGTTCTAACGACAAACAATGTTAAATATGCACAAAACAGTGCATGCCTTCGCCAACTCTACTTCTGCATATGAATTACAAACGCAACATGTATGAAGTTCAAGTACGACCAAACACGCATGCGCAATGGGACTTTCAACAAAACTGGGAAAACCCGGCTTGCTATTAATATTACTCAATGAAAGGGTCGCGTGACTGCATTCTATGGTGGCCTTTTGCAGCCATTGTGATTGTGCGTGCAGTATGTTCCTTTTGTTCACTCATATTTCGCACCGTATAGGCGTTTGTGAAACTAAATTTGGTCGATCTTTCTCCAAAAAAAAAATTAAAAATGACAACGTGCTGGTTGTGAGGTTAAAGTACAGTTACCTGAAACTCCGAACTTATAATGCCATGGCACAGCTTTCAACTTATGGATATTCTGGGATATTGTTGATATACTGTCTTTGCTCTTCATTTTGTAACTCAGTGGAATGCTACTTTTTTTACCATCAGAGTGGATACAATTGATTAAAAAGCCCAACAAATGGAAAAAGCTTGAGATTGTTAGGAAATCGTTATTAAATGAAAATGTTATTTGATTGTGGTTATCTTACACATTACTTAAAATAGTAAAAAATTAAATACGAATTTTAAAAAGGGTCACGTGACGTTCCTGAGACTTACAGCATCAAAACGTTTCAAACCGATAACTCACGTCTGATCATTCAGCTAGTTGTATTTCTATATCTGTATACAAACCAGACTCACTGGACCCAATTTAACTCTGATTTAAAAAAAATTGTTATGAGTAAATAACAAATGTTGACATTTATTCACAAAGTGGTTTTAAATAAAAACCAATAATGATGGCGTCTTCAACTCAAATTCTGAAAGTCCAAGTAATGGACCGTGGCTCAGTCGGGAAGTGCATCTTAGAGTTAGACCAATGACAAAAATCCATAATCTGTAAAGTTCAGGACTAACTCAAGCAACAGGATTTGTTGAAAAAGGTGGAACTCGAGCCAATTATCAATAGAATTATGAATGGAAGAGTTTGTTCTGAATCTGGGATGTTAAAGGAACATTACAGAATTGGTTTTTGCAAACAAAACAGCTGCAGGCAGTGTAAGCACTTTATGTAATCCACCATATACATAAACTGACAAACCTGTAAAAGTTTGAGATCGATCGGCCATCTGTGGGTCACGAGAAAATAGTGAAAAACCGATTACACATTTGCATGAAATCATACAGATTCAACAAATGAATAAAACGCTCACTGAGCGATAAACTCCTGTTGGAAAATTAGTTTATTCATTTCTCATCAAATAAGGCATTTCAAGGGATGTTTTCTACTCTCATCATCATTAGACCGTGTAAGTTTAAAGTAAATCTTGATTTTAAACTAAAAACTAATTTTCTGTATTTTTTAACTTTTAATTCTTACTGTAAATTGTTGCAATTCAGCATGTGGCTGCTTTTAACAAGTTTGTCAATAAACCATTCTATATTACTTTCATTGAGAGATGGCTCTTTCTCAAAAGACCGCGGGCACCACGGGTTTGCTAATGAGGCTAGCGAAGCATGAACTCCGTAGCAAGAACTCACACGAGACGCCTTGGACTCGGTGTTGGAGCAGACCACACAACTTTTATACTGAGTTGCTGTGAAGGTCTGAACTGACGGTTATGTCGCAGATCTCTATCATAAACCTTTACTCCTGTTCGTCAGTAACCAGAAGCAGGTCACCAAAGGTCACAGCAACACCATAGGTTTTACACTTTGAACACCTGTTGATTTGTAACTACCATTTTATGTAAATGTGGATAATACTAGCCACCTCATTGTATCAATAACAACAATGTCACCATTACTAAAACAAACAAGGTGCGTTGCATACTTGAACTCCCCATCACCTTAACCCCTTCTTCACCAAACTCGGTCTTCACTTCCCACTTCTCTTCCAATTAAGTTTAATACAATCAATTCAATGAGTTCAAAAGTGGATTGAGACATTTAAACGCTAGGTGGCAGCAGATCTATACAGGGGAAAATCGCTTGCACTCGAAAAAAAATGATGGGCATATACATGTACATAATTTCGTAAACAATGGACTTAATTACCACTGACATTTAAAGGAATTTTGTCATTTGTATGCAATACTTATGAATATAAACATATTTATGTTGTAAATTATTCTCTTCATTTCCCCCATCATACTTCCAACCAAGAATAAGATTAAAGCGCAATCATAATGTTTAGCATTAATGTTGTCTCTACGCAGACCCGACTGTCAACTTGTCAACGTGGTTTGTTTCCAAACAGACCAGCTATTATGTTATATTACTGTGTGTCTGAGTTCAAGTTTTGGAATGTTTACTCAAAAATTCGTCTCACTGACCTTTAAATGGCGGCTTTGGTCCATACGGAACCGGGACTTCGTAGAGTTCTATAATGTTTGTTTATACCACAGCTTTCATAGAACTTGTCAGAATGTCAGGTCAGGTTTCATTCGAGAGCGCATACTGTTCTTAGTATACAAAATACTGGTTTGTGTGAACCGAATCATGATCATAATTATGTCACAATGTCCCACCTGTCGGTTATTAAATTAATATTGGTCATGTGCGTTGAGACAGCATCTAGACCCTATAGTGCAAGTACAATATGTCTACCTACCGAAGCTAGGCTGTATGTGCTACAGAATCTCTGGACATTTTCAAAAGCATTCTTAATTAAAACACATTTGTTCGGAATTGCTTATGACTGACTCTATTGTGTTGATCCACTTTTCTTTTTGGGGGTGTGCAAATCTCTCTTTAAAGGCACAGTAGGCCTACACGTTTGGTAATGACTCTGAAAATTAATGGAAATAAAAAACTTACTTGGTAAGAAGCACAGCAGCCTAATTGGGTGGTATAATGAATTTTGAAAAATATGGAAAATAAATCATTTTTTATCCCCCAAAATTTGAATCTGGAAAGCGTTTCTTTCAGAAAGGCTGTGTATTCCTATGGGGAATATCATCTTCCTGCATGGAAATATTCGCTCCGGTTTTTCGGTGATATCTCAAAAACGCGACCACCTTTTGAAGTGAAATTTTCACAGGTTAGTTTTATTGTATGAATTTTTTCTTTGCCCAACTGACCATCCTCATGTGTCATTAAGCCAATCTAGAAGTTAAAAAAAAAAGTTGGGCGTGATTCCAAATTGGGCGTGATTCCAAGTTGGGATGGAAAGATTCACTCTTTCTTGCCAAAACAGCATTTATATTATTACAGCAAAGGACAGCAAATTTGTGTACATTCGTACCGTCCTGGGGAATATTTTTTTTATTTATCATAAAAATTCAAATAATACAGTATTTACTGAAAAATAATTTTGTACCATAAAAAATATTAAAAGATTAACATGTTGCATCACACAAGTGACAATATCCCCCTAATTGATGTATTGTCTGTTCACTCGTCCCCAAATACGTCATCGGGTGTTTGAATTAAAAAAAAAAAGTTTAATAATTGACAAATTTATTACTGCTGAATCACACAATAGTTTTTTACAATCTATACATCATCGGAAAGCTCCTCTAAAACTTAACTAATGCTACACAGAGTGTGACCCCATGTGACCTTGCCTTCCGTTCGAAAACGGAGGTTAAAGATTTCAACCTGCTCAAACTTTTGCCTTTACTTCCGGTCAAAACTGGACGTTAAAGTGCAGGTACCTAGTGACTCAAATTGGCAACGCATAAAGAACAACTTCTTCATGACTATGGTGTATAGTCTTCGTTCAAGGCGTTATGCTTAGTTAGTCTTTATTACAGTCATTGTGGGCATTTGTCAGCTACCATATGCACACTTCCCAGTCTCGCATAACTTTCGAACCTCTCACAGAGTAAGATCTGCACTAGTAAATGATACCCCCGCAGTGACGTCACAATGGCGTCATCAGTAGATCTACATTACCTCAAAGTTTAATATTTCAACAAATCTTAACTCCTGTCCTGCATAAGCTATTTCAACAATCTATACATAATACGAAAGGACTTAAACATACTGTATAAAAGTTGCACTAACATAACCCCAATTTGACCTTGTCTTCCGGTCGAAACTGTAAGTTTGAGTGAAGAAATATTTCCGGGCCTCGTGTTGAGCTCTGCAGACAAAAAGAACTTGAATTCAGACATGGTCTCTGTGTATAAAGTAAGCTTTGACCCCCTAGGCCTTCCTAAGAGGAATGTGGTCATCATCCACAACAGCGCCCTCACATTTTTCTTGGCCGTCTTCCTTCCCCCTAAACCTTCTCTTGCAATTTTCACAAAAAGTAAAACTTGGCATGTACTTAGATCTTAGTGTATAGATAAAACTGTCACTTTTTTGTGATAATGATGTCATCGATGACATCATTGTTTAATATTTCACAAAGTTCATATTTGAAGAAACACACGTGCAACATACTGTACAAGATCTTCTCCACCACATGAAAGCTCTTGATGCATTCCACAAATCTTACAAAAAAATGTGACCCAAACACCTTTTTGTACATAACCATATGACACTCCTTAGGTGTTTGGCATTTCGGATCTTTCCTCTGGATTGCATGATAATAGCAACCTCATTTTATTTTGCCATCATTAAAAAGACCTGATCTTTCTATCTTTTCAACCATAGTAAGCTTGGGTATGAGGGTGGGTATGGAGCTATACACGCCACTGCGTACCAAGCCTTAATTTTGTGAAACCAGTTCTCAATGAGATGAAACAGCGAACTCAATTATTCCCAAAGTGTGTGTGTGTTTCTTTCATTCATCGGTGTTAAAATCAAACGGCTCAAACTTCTTGCGGAACGCGGCCGCTTGCCTCGTCTCCTCGTCCTTCTCGATGGTACAGGCTTTCCAGTTGGCCCTCTCTGGCATGTCAAGAAGCTCTTCACAAGCCATCACCTCCCTGTCCGAAAACAATGCAGACAACAAAACACAGAGTAAGGGTAAAGGTTATGGAGGGTAGTTATTTCTATGGGTTCATTTACTTCTGGCCAACTTCAGACTTCTGGTCAGTTCATAAAAAAAAGGTCTTTACAAAACACCTGAAGGAATTTTTCACTTCAATAATAGAGGGTTCCCACAGCTGCCCTGTTTTTAAAGTGTTGCTCCTTTTGCCACTTTTAATAGTTTTTTAATCGATGCCCATTCTTGCCATCAAGTCACAATGTTGGTGTTTTATGTTTGGTCTGGATAGCCTGGAACCCTGTTTGACGATTTCTGTAAGAATTTTGTTTTTCATTGTCACTTTTGGTCGGTCCATTTAGTCTTTTTGTTTTTGTGGATTTCTTTGTATTCTCTTTTAAAATGTTGTTGTTGTAAATTTGTAAAGTAGGTTCTTCACTTGGCCATGTGACTTTAAATTTTTTAGTTAAAATTATTTTTTTTTTTTAAATATTGCACTTTAAGTTCAATTGGGCCTCTGGCCGTGGCGTTTGAAATGTTTTTAATCAACCAATTACATCAATAAGCACAATGAATTTGCTTCTACAAATCGTTCTCCTGCAGCTTTCTAGACATATCATGTGACTTGCTCTACACCAATCACTTTGCTGTGAAGATTGTTCTTTTAAAAACTTGTCTTGCTTTTACGACAGGTATAAAGAGCAAACTATGGAAGAATAGCAGAATACAATGATCCACACAAATACGCTTTGAAATTGCGTGGTTTTCCTTTAACCTTGTAAACATACACGGTCGGCCATTTTGTGGAGTCAACAATTTAACTCCACAAAATGGCCGACCGTGTTAGTTCACGATGTAAAAGGAAAACCACGCAGTTTCGAGGCATATTTGTGTGGATCATTCTATTCTACTTTTAAAACATCTTTCTAACCATATGCAGTTTATAACAAACGGTTACAAATGCTTTTTATAGACCAACTCGCCCGATCCAAGGCAACGTGTACCTTTAAGGGGACATTGAGAAAACAAAGAAGCCATAGTTACGACTTAAAGGCCCGGTACACTTTTGGTAGATTGAAAAACACAAATGTTCACAGATTCACACATAACTTACATGATTTAAAGTAAGTAATGGTAGAAAGGGTTCCTTCTTTCTGCCTAAAATGCAAACATTTCTGAGAAATGAGTAAAACAATAGTTTTTATCACGCATGATAAAACTTGATGTTTCACTATTTTCTCGTGACCTCGATGACCAATTGAGCTCAAATATTTACAAGTTTGTTTGTTCATGCATATGTTGAACCACACAAAATGTGGACACTGATTTTGAGCTGTTACCAAAAGTGTACAATACCTATAATATCTAATAATTATGACTTAGTACAAGTCATAAATATGATTTAAAGTCTTATATAGTGCACGTATCTACATGTACAATAAGGTACTCAAGGCGCTAGAAGAAACAGAAACATTTTAAAGGCACTGGACACGTTTGGTTATTCTATTGTCAAAGACCAGTATTCTCACTTGGTGTATCCCAACATATGCATAAAATAACAAACCTGTGAAAATTTTGGCTCAATTGGTCATTGAATTTGCATTTCAGATGCATAGTAAAAGGCTTCAGCTGAAGTCTTTTATTATTTGAGTGAGAAATTACCTCTTTCTCAAAAACTCTGTTACTTCAGAGGGAGCCGTTTCTCACAATTTTGTATACTGTCAACAGCGCTCCATTGCTGGTTACCAAGACATTTTTTATGCTAACAAGTATTTTGAGTAATTACCAATAGTGTCCAGTGACTTTAAGAATTTTGAATTTCTTTGAATTATGAGCCCAATTTATGCGGCACTTTATGATAGATGAATTTGCCTTCTTGGATGAAAATACTACAACAGTTTTTTTTGCTATTTCCTCAGCAAGTATACCCTGTATTCAGCTGAAACTTTCACATGTGACTTTTCTTGATAATTTTAGCATTACATTGACAAAACTCAATCTATGACCCTACATTTAATAACTTGCCTTCCAAACTGTAAAGGGAAAAACACGTTCTTCTTCATTTGGTGTAATAGTTTTTCGCCGTTGTCCAACTCCAGGTAGAAATATGGTGTGTCTGCAGGTATTACCTAGAGCAGATTGAAAGAATAAAATAATCATAATAATAGTCGGTTTTTATATAGCACTTTCATCTCAAAGCGCTTCACACTTATTACCCCTGGTCACTGGGCCATTAGTTTCATTCCTGAAACCATCTCAGCTCCCTGGGGAGTATACAGCCTGTGCAACAAATATGCGCTACTAAGCTAAATCAATCACAAGAACCATCTCTGCCCTCACAGGTACCCATTTTACCCCTGGGTGGAGAGAAGCAATTATAGTTAAGTGTCTTGCTCAGGGACACAAGTGTCACGACCGGGACTCGAACCCACACTCTGCTGAACAGAAACACCAGAGCCTGAGTTCGCTGTTCTTAACCGCTCGGCCACAACACCCTACAAATAGCAATTGTGACGTGTTCTTATATAAGCAGATCGAATGGGCCATGGCACTCTGCACAAATGCTAAGAATAGAAGCTCAGCACCTAGACTGGTCCTCTGTCTTTATCTGCAATGATAAAGACAGGCACTGGTCTTATTGGATAAACATGCTGTGACGTAAGCTTTCCACATCTGTGATATGATTGGTTCGCTCCGAATTGACGTTGTTTGTCAGATACCCACTATGCATGCATAGTATCTGACAAACAACGTCACTTTCGATCGTCTGCTGCATGCATAATGTTTGTACAAAACATTGTCGTATTCACTATGAAATGTGTGTAGGTGCGTAGTAGACTACGAATCTCCGTTCGTGTGAATGGGATGCGAGGTCAAAGGTACATCTGGCAGGATCCTGGCAGGTGCCCAAGGCCGGTATCTGGCGCTATTCACGAGCCTCAAAGTGTGACGTCAGGGTCCAATTTCATAGCGCTGCTTAACGGTAAGCAAATTTTTGTGCTAACTGTAGCAGAAAAATTTGCTTAAGCATAAGCGTATTTCACAGGTTAGCAAGAAAATAAGGCAGTCATCTTGCGCGTTCACCATGTAATTGCATTGTTACGTCATTAATTTTCAGGCAATAAGCACCAGAAGGTTAGCATACCTTTTCGTGTGCTTACGGTTAGCAGGGCTATGAAATAGAAACTCGTACGTAAGCACAGAATCGGCCTTTAAGCAGCTCTATGAAATTGGGCCCTGATGTTCAGGCTACTCAATCATGTACCCACAGGCAATCCACATGCAAGGCTCTGGTTCGAACTGGGGTTCGTAGAAGGGCAAGATACCAGCAAGGCCAACCTTGTTCCCAGTGGTGTAGAATCTCGTCGCGCCATTTTGTTCTTTCCCGGATTGCCTTGCTCAATAAAAACCCCTGGAAGTTTGACTTTGAAATAACCAAACTTATTGGATAGTTAAACTAGTCCTGTGGTTAATCCAGTCTGTGTTAGAGACTATGCAGAGTGCACTAGCAAAAGACACACCAAGTCATAAAGCAACTGGTCCCCCCGCATTTTTTTTCTTTCTTGCAATATGTCTGTTTAGGGTGACCACATAAAAAAAAACGATTCACTTAAAGTGTATAGCGTAAATGTGCATTTTGACCCGCATGTACTGCGCCTCCGACAAGTACCCTACAATTGCTCGAAAGTTTACAACGTATATCAGCGTTGTTTTTCAGTGCTGATAACTGTGTATGGTTTTTCACTATTTTGTCCCGACTCACACAACTGATTAAGCCCAAATTTTTACAGTTTTGCTATTCCATGTATATGGTTGATCACACAAAACATGAACACTGTCTGTGAGTATTGTGTCAGCTCTACCAATCCTGTATAATACCTTTAAATAATTAAATACGTTAGTGGCTTAACATTTGGATCGTAGCCGAGTCTTTCTGTGTATTTATACCAGCTTAAGGTCTGTATGTGACTATTTTGTCAGCTCTACCAATCCTGTATAATGTCTTTAAGTAATGAAATACGTTAGTGGCTTAACATTTGGATCGTAGCCGAGTCTTTCTGTGTATTTATACCAGCTTAAGGTCTGTATGTGACTATTTTGTCAGCTCTACCAATCCTGTATAATGTCTTTAAGTAATGAAATACGTTAGTGGCTTAACATTTGGGTCATAGCCGTGTCTTTCTCTGTGTTTATACCTGCTTCAGGTCTGTTCGTGTCGGTATCTCGAACAACTCCAGCTTCTGAGCTTCTGCTTTCTCCATGAACACTTCCTTGATGTCCTCACAAACCGATCGATCGATTGGTACGACCTATGACGCAGCGGAATAATTAAAACAAAAGATCAGCCAATCTCTCTCATACATGTACAAACATTGGTTTAAGGTTTCATTCAAAACTTCGTAATCTTGGGTGTGATCCCTGGCTATACGGCAGTTATAGGTTGAACGGCACCCATGAACAAAGATATTGACAAATTAGGGAGAATGCCAACATTAAGGCTAGATAGCTCAGTTGGTTGAGCTCTGGAACGTTAATCCCAGGCATGCAACTGCAACTTCACCAAAAAAGAGGAAATTACAAAATGTCAATGATTTTTGTACAGTATTTTTCAATTTTGAATGGTAAAACTGAGAATAAAAAAAGAGGAAATCAGCTGATCCGAGGAAAAGTTGCAAGCCTGTAATCCAGAGGTAGCAGGTTCAAGTCATGCTCTAGTCACTTTTTCTTTGTTCAACCACAAATTACTTTAAATTACAACAATTTGCATTCTGTCATGAAACACTGATTCTACAATTTTTTTGCACACAAGGTTATTGTGGGTTGAGGTCATAATGGGTTGAGGTCAATATGGGTTGAGGTCAATATGGGTCAGAGGTCAACATGGGTAAAGGGTCACTCAATTTCTGCTTGTTTTCTACCTGTAACTGAAGGTGCTGTGTTTTGAAATTCCTCTCAAAGATGGCGCATGTCTTCCCGACTGACTTGAAGTATTTCCTTAACGCTGCCTTGTACTGATCCAGCTCTGAAATTACGTCCTGAGACAAAATCGAAACAGTACAGACTAAGGGTAATGCCAAATCAGGTTGCATGTGCCTTGAGTGGAGACTATATCACATGACCATGGTTGATTGCATCCATACCCAGATTGCACATGTGTAGTAAACTTGCATTCTTTATGCACTATCAATGTGGTTCAACGTCCACACTTGGGTCAGCGTGTGCTGTTAACGTCCATTTTTGGCAGGTAAAAGTCAAACTTGTGTCATCTCAAAAGTTTGAGCAAGCTCAAGGACCTACAACCTTATGTAAAAAATGTGATTAATGTATGAGTAGTTCTTGAGTAAGAATCTACGAAATTCTCAACTTCTGGTTTGTATCGGAAGTCAAGGTCAAATGGGGTCACACTCTGTGAAGAGTTTGTTGGGTTTTTGAAGACCTTTCCGATGATGAATAGATTGTATACATTCATTGTAATTTGACACCTGTTGACGTCAACATGACGTCACTACAACGGTGTCTTCTACTAATGAAGATCTAACTTTATGTGAAGTTTTATGGTTGTGTAAGCTTAGCAAGTGTGTCTTTTTAAGCAGCCAATCGAGATGGGAAAGAAGAAGAAGAAGAGGTATTAAACTAGACATAAGTTTTTGTGTAACAAAAACAAGGTGTTCAGCATACGATCAAATCTTGGAAGTAACACATTCCAGCTTGAACATATGCAAGCTTGGTTTCAGCTTGACCAAGCATGTATTGCTTTGTATATAGATCTGGTAAAAGAAATATTAAATTTTGATTTAATGTAACTTGATACCTGATGACATAATCGTTATTTTATTGTGAGATGGGATCCAGTGTTTTTTAATGATTGTGCAATCATTTTCTCTTTAACCTTCTATTCTGTTATTTTAATTGCATTTCTGTAGGTCAGTGAGTTTGTCTTACTAAATGGATTACTTAGGATAAATAAAAAAATATAAAATAAAAAATAATAAAATAAAATTTCTCAAGATTAGTTTTTAACATCTTATAACACCAACAATTTCCTTAAAAAAAATGGGAAAAAAATTTAAAAAAAACCCTATTGCAATTAGTTTCAGATAATTTCTTACCTCTGGGAGATCCACCATTGACCGGTAGTGACCTATAGGTAGTATAAGAATGTGGTCTGGTACCATGCCTCCTTTAGCAAGAGCCATGTATGTCTGCGGCAAGAACAACAATTATAGATTAAGGCCGTGTCCGAATTCATGACTTCAGCAGTAACTATGTTGGATCCCTGAAATGGCATAATTATACCAGCCCGAGATGTGACAAAACTTAATGCCCGCTATTTTGACCTCTTGACCTCTTTTGAGCATTGTCATTCCGCCAACGGTCATAGCCGTAACCGAAGTCACTTGATGTGAACTTGGCCGAAATTTGGCCCTTCTTTAAACCAGTTTTGGTAGTGGCTTAGGCCTGTTTGAAGCCACCAAAAGCGCAAATTTTCAAAATAAATGACAAAAATCTCTTTATTTTGGAATACATAGATTAACTCTTTCCCGTCCATTTTGTTGTGCTAGTTATTTGGCTTATCTATGTAATGTTCTGTATATATGTTATATTTTGAGGAAAGTAGTATGACATAAACATTGACTTGAATTGAATTCTAAGCCTAAGCCATAGTTTCAAACAGGGCCTTAACAAGTAGTAGAGAATTAGCGGATTGCAAACTGCTTACCAACCAAAATAACCAGTCAGATTAATGTCAAAGTGTTTAATGGCCTGGCAATTTGACTACAGCAGAGTCTTTCTCAAAGGCTAAAGCCCCTTACCATGAGTAACTTTTAGCCTCATTTGGGGTGAACTTGAAAAAAAAAATAATAATTTACATTAAAGAATGAAATAAGTGACTGAGAAATCTGCTTACCGTTGTTCCAACGCTTACTACAAGGTGTTTCTCGACTTCTGGACTACCCAAGCAAAACCAGCAAGGACCTCTAGGTTGAGCTGCAATGAATCAAGAAAATTTGAGCCTTTTAGGTTTTGAACCTTAAGTGCCCAGCTTTTTCAGTTTTTTTCGAAATTCTGTATAAAAAATCTTTCTCATTAAACAAAATGTATCTTGCTGATTTGCGTTACCTTGGTACATCCCAAAGCCAATAGGTATTTCCTGAGTGATACTGCCCTCTAGTGATAACATGTATATTATGGGTTGTACATGTACAACTGATGACACTTTTCGAATACATAAAATAAATCCTACATGTACGACCTTGGCACTGAAAGAGTTAACACTCCTACAGGCCAATTTGGCGGTGAATACAGAAAAATTGACTAGAATGGGACTTGAAGCTGCGCCCTAACAAAAATAGTAAAGCAGAGGTCCATTAACCCTCCTACTGTCAGTGACTCTTGGCAACATTTTCCAGTGAGTTGACCAACCATTTGAAACCATTCGACTGCCAGAGGTTGTGTACGATGGCACAACTGTGCACAGAACTAACTGTGTACTGTGTACATGCATTCCCTCATGGTATCATATTTCAGGCTGGCATAGTTGATCTATCATTCAAAACCACTTGAATGGTATTGAATGGTCAGACAGCAAGAGGGTTAAAAGTTTTTCATCTTGACGGAAAGTTGGTACTGGAAGGCTGAATTCTGTATCCAGCTTAACAATAACTTCTACTCTTACGTGGTTTCCTTTGACCTTCATGCCCGCTGTGTTGACCTCTTGACCTCTTTTGACCTCTGCCCCTTTGACCTCCTCTCTGGGAGAAGAAGTACTGGTTGGACATGTCTGTCTGTAGGAAAATAAATTGAAATTGACAAGGGAGCATACTTAAAGGCAAAACATACCTTTGGTTTGTGGAACCGTCCGATTGTTTTTTCATCATATCTAAATGTAGATATGATATACAATAAAACTAACCTGTGAAAATTTCAGTTCGAAAGGTGGTAGCGATTTTGAGATATCGCTGAAATTCTGGAGCTGTTATGCCCAGGCAGGAAGAATAATCCGTAATTGGAATACACAATCTGAGAAACGTTTCATGCAGATTAAAATGTTTTTGAATCCTTTTCTCTAAAACAACATTCCCTAGAAGGGAATTGTTTCTCAAAATGTTATACACTATCAACAGCTGCAGTGCTTCTTACCAAGTAAGTTTTTACGGTCATTAATTTTTGGAGTAATTACTAACGGTATACCCTCCTTTTAATTGTGGCGTTTGTGCTCTATACAACATTTATAGCGGTATGGATTTTATAAACTACATGTAAGTTCAGAATCAAAAAGCAATTCAGCAGAAAATACTTGCTAAGCAAAATTTGCAGGGAGCCAGTCACAACTACAACACATAACATGGTATTTTGGCCGGTAATCTGCTGAGCTTCTGGTAAGCACAATTTTCTTTTTGGGCTTCTGAGATTATCGAAAGTTGAAAAAGTTCAAAAGTGCTTTGGAAATGTAACAAAATGAACGTATCATGTGATCAGTCAATGATAATCTTTCCCTTGTTGAGTTCTAGAACTGGGCATAATTTCATGGCTCTGCTTACTGTAAGCAAAGAATCGGCGTTTACAAAATTGTTGCTTGTGCGCGTGCGTACTCCACGCTACACAGCTAGCGCAGACGTTTAAGCGCTTGCACAGCAATGGTGATCGCAAGCGCAGAATTCGGCGGTAAGCAGAGCCATGAAATAGGGTCCAGATTCTCCTAACACTTACCTGTGGTTTCTGTTCTGGTTTGGTTCTAGACCAACTGTACGGACATTCCGTCACATCTTGTGGCTGTTTCACCAACTCTTCTCTTTCCATTGTCTTCATTGGGACTATGTTGAAGGCGTATAAATACTGCGATTGAGAAGTAAAAAGGCCTCCACTTTACAAAGAGGTATGTGACTTTTGTATGGTCTTTCAAGAACTTGTAACAAATTTATGAAAAAGGTTGTCTGTTTGAAATAAGCCCAATATGAGCGGCACTGAAAAAAATTATCATACAAACCTTTTGCTTTGCTGGGTTGCCAACTTTTGCGAGACCGAGAAAGCGCGTTGCGTGTTTCGCCGATTCGGCGAGGACCTTGTGGTTTCGGTATGGGAGACGCTCGTAGTACACGCCCTCTTGAGCTGAGAAATGATAGCGTGGTCTAAGAGCTAGGGTCAAGTCAGCAACTAGACTTGAGCCTGTTGTTTCCTCGTTGAGTCCTTCCTGTGTGAAGGTAAAAAGATTTTTGATGCTAAAACACCATTTTCGTTTCCATGTTTGCTAGCTTTATGTACATGTAAAAGGCAGGAAAGGAAGAAATGAGGTTTTTAAAGGGAGGGTATACATTTGGTAATTACTCCAAAAATTGATGACCATAAAAACTTACTTAGTAAAGAGCGCTGGAGAGCTGTTGATATTTAAAAAACATTGTTAGCAACATCCCATTTGAAGTAATGTACTCTTTAGAAAAAGAGGTAATTTTTCAACAACAAATTTAAATTTGAGAAAGGTTTTAGGTACGATATGAAGCCTTTCTTGGGCATCTGAAAGCAAAGAATTCTATGCAACAAGGGTGTTTTTTTCTTTCGTTATTTTCTTTCAAGCTCCATGACCAATTGAGCCCAAATTTTCACAGGTTTGTTATTTAATGCATATGTTGGGATACACCAAGTGAGGAGACTGGTCTTTTGACAATTACTAGAAGCATACTCTGCTTTTAAACAAGCAGGTTGCACAGTTTTTTGTAGTCCATAGGGAAAGTTGAGAAGTAACGGTAAGCAAATTTTCGTGCTAACTGTAACAGAAACATTTGCATAAGCATATTTCACAGGTCATTGTTACATCATTCATTTTTGTGCAGTAAGCACCGGGAGGCTAGCATGCCTTTTCGTGTGCTAAGGGTTAGCAGCGCTATGAAATAGAAAATCGTGCAGTAAGCACAGAATCGGCCGTTAAGCAGCTCTATGAAATTGGGCCCTGATGTTGCTCCACACTGGGTATTTGGGTAATACTTGATTGAAATTTGTTAATGTTGAAGCTACAAGAACTCACCGCTGGGCTGGCATACGGTTTTAAGCGGCCGGTTAAGACCTCATCGCCTACTCTTTTATTCCCTTAATAACTCACCGCCGGGCTGGCATACTTGAAAACCCCCCTGGGCCACGGAGACGTCATGAGGACGTCAACTCCTTTAAACTTGGAGTCCGAGACCAGGGGCACGGCTAGAGCGTCGATATCGGCTTTATTGAAGTTGTTGGGCATCTGAATGGTGGGGTCACTCTGTTCTGTGCCGCTGAGATACGCAATCTGCAAGCCGGACGCTCCACTGAAAACTCCTTTTTTGCCTGGAATAAGAAATCAATAAAATTTTACAGATGTTAAAGGAACATTACAAAATTGGTAAGAAACAAACTTGTAAAATATACTTTTTGATCACAGATTTACATAAAACTTACACGGTCTTATGATGATGATAGTAGAAAACATCCCTTGAAATATTTCTGTCTGAAATGCCATATTTGATGAGAAATGAATAAACTAATTTTCCGATTGGAGTTTATCGCTCAGTGAGTGTTTTATTACATTTGTTGAATTACATGATATGATTTCATGCAAATGTGTCATCGGTTTTTCACTATTTTCTCATGACCCAGATGGCCGATCGATCTCAAACTTCTACAGGTTTGTCAGTTTGTGTATATGGTGGATTACATAAAGCGCTTACACTGCCAGCAACTATTTTGTTAGCAAAAACCAATTCTGTAATGTTCCTTTAACAGATGTTAAATTTGCACCAGTGATAAAGAATATTATTTGGTTTTGCCCTTTCAACGGTGTGTGTAAAGCACTGTATACTTAGTACTACCCCAAGTTCTGTGAAAAAAAATCCACAGGCATACCCGCTGCTAAAATAAAGGATTCAAACTGCCTCTAGCTGCTGGGAAATATTGGTGGTCTAGTTGGTAAGACATCTGCTCTAAAGTGGCAAAGGTCGTGGGTTTGAATCCCACCTGAGTAATATGCCTGTGGATTTTTTTCCCCAAAGAACTCAGGGAAGTACCGAGTATACAGTGTTTTGCACACACCGGTGAAAGGGCAAAACCAAATAATATCAATAAAATTGTTGTTTGTGTTTTACCGATACACCTGTAATGTACGCAAGTGCGCCCTCAATCCTACATGGGCCAGATGCAACTTTTTTGATTGCGTATTTACTGTCAAAACAAAAATTTTGTGTCCGGGAACTTAAGACCTTTCTTTTTTTCCATTTTGGCTTGGAGAAAGAGAGAGCACATGGCCATGCTCCGAATACTGTTTACAAGGGAGGGATAATGTCCCAGGGCTCTCTGTAAGTATTGTTTTGTGTTTAAAGACACTAGACACCTTTGGTAATTGTCAAAGACCAGTCTTCTCACTTGGTGTATCTCAACATATGCACAAAATAACAAACCTGTGAAAAATTTGAACTCAATTGGTCGTCGAAGTTGCGAGATAATAATGGAAGAAAAAACACCCTTGTCACACGAAGTTGTGTGCTTTCAGATGCTTGATTTCGAGACCTCACGCGTGAGGTCTCAAAATCAATTCAAATATTTTACTTCTTTCTCAAAAACTACGTTACTTCAGAGGGAGCCGTTTCTCACAATGTTTTGTACTATCAACAGCTCTCCGTTGCTCGTTACCAGGTAAGTTTTTATGCTAACAATTATTTTGAGTAGTTACCAATAGTGTCCATTGCCTTTAAATCATCTTCTTTAATCACCTTCCCACCGACCACTCTTTGGGATACTTACCCAAGTAGGTGATGTTTTCGCACAGTTCACAGCCTTTCGCATCTTTGATGAACTTCATATGTTCTGGTTTATTCGGGCCGAGTAGAAACACCGGCATGGGTGCTGATCATCCAGAGAAAGCAAGAGAGAGGGAAAAAACATAGTAAATACAGATTGAATCTTTTCAGTAAACTTTTAACTTCTTCGTAGTATATTCAGTTTGCAGTAAACACCATGTGTATTTATCTACTATGCCCTGTAGATACTGTTCTTTGAGAACTTGTCTTGCTGTTTATTCTACTGCCGCAGATTTGGGAGACTACATGTACTTAGTTCTTGTCAGAACTGTCCTGCTTATTAAACTACTACCTGGGTGGAAGGTAGGAAACTGGCCGGGACTACTACTTTTGCTTAGTGGATTGAGGGAACTTCTCGATATTATCTTCACTGCCGCGGAGTGAGTTCTTAATTGGTCTCAACGTTTCAACTAGCTTGCTTTAGTCAACTCTAAAGCTGCGTTGTTATTGGATAAATATTTAACTGAGACCATGGGTCACATTACAATGCAGCGTTCTCCCTTAAAGAAACATTACAGAATTGGTAAGAAAAAAACTTGTAAAATATACTTTTTGATCACAGATTTACATAAAACTTACACGGTCTAATGATGATGATAGTAGAAATCATCCCTAGAAATATTTCTGTCTGAAATGCCATATTTGATGAGAAATAAATCAAACTAATTGTTGGACTCATGAGCGTTTTATTCATGCATTGTATAACACATGCAAATTTGTAATTGGTTTTGCACTATTTTCTCGTGACCCAGATGGCCGATCGATCTCAAACTTCTACAGGTTTGTCAGTTTATGTATATGGTGGATTATATAAAGTGCTTACACTGCCAGCAACTGTTTTGTTAGCAAAAACCAATTCTGTAATGTTCCTTTAAGGAACAAGAGAGATAACCAACCTGTTTCTTCTCCACTCTGGTATTTATTCCACTCTGCTTCATTGGAACCGAAGAATTCACCAACGCACAAAAGCATCTGTAAGTGCAAATCAGCAAAACTTCAGAATATCAAGATCTTAAAGGTAGGGTTGAAAACGTAATGCTGATTTAAAGGCAAAATTATCAAGAAAACAGTAAATGTCACATGTGAAATGTTCAGTTGAAAACAGTGTCTTAGGCACCATTGTTCTGTAGGCCCTAGGTACTAGTGTTCTGTAGGCCCTACATGTAGGCACCAGGGTTTTGTAGGCCCTTGGCACCAGTGTACTGTAGGCCCTAGAACCAGTGTTCTGTTGGCATGATTTAGCACCAGTGTTTCGTAGGCCTAGGCACCAGTGTTAAGTAGGCCCTAGGCACTAGTGTTCTGTATACCCTAGGCACCAGTGTTTTTTTTAATAAGGCCCTAGGCACCAATGTTTCTGTATGGCCTTTTGGCTGCACCATGTTCTGTAGGCCCTATTCAGCGTTCTTGTATGGCTTTGAAATGGCCCTGCTTCATAAAGTCAGACCAAGGGGCAATACATTATGGATGTGAACCGTACAAAACTCCCAAATAAAGTCAATTGTTGAGGCTTGGTATGACAAGGACCACCACTACCTTAGGCTTCTTACCTCAAATGGTCCAGCTTTCTTGTTAACGTTGTTGACTCTCTTGAAAAGTTGACTCAAATTACCCTCTACATCGCCGCAGACCAAACTGTAACCATAGTAACAGACATAACATCAATCAAGAAATTCCATTTTTAAAATGGCATGATTCAGTTGTACAATAAATAGTTGTCATAATCATAACCCTCCACAGATTTCGAACATTGAAACGTTGAGCTCACAACGGATTTGAATGGACCGCCTGCAATCTACTGTCTGTTTCATACTTTTCGGTCGGCTGAAGGAACCTCCTAGTCCTATGTATAAATTTCACACAGACTAATTCCCAAGAACTGCATGCATGCCGTTGAAAAATTTACCAGATGTATTATGTTTATCTATATCAAATAAAAAAATATGGTTCATTCCTGTACGATCGTCGGGAGGATATGCCCAACCCAATGGTAGCCTTTATTATAGTAAAAATTTCCTTTTTTCAAATATATTAAAATTAGACATCAAGTTAAAGGTCTCTTCAGGAGAAATTCAATGGTGCAAACACAACTGTCATAGGTGCTTTCGTTAATGAGTTATGCCTTTCAAAAGACACCATACACGAGGTACTCTTCTGGTCGCCAACTGAGGTAAAAGAGATTGTTAAATTAAGACCCCCCGGACTGCTAAACATTTCAGCCCTATCTCTAACGTGTCCTCAAAGGTTAAAAATGAGATTTTACCGAGTGCCGTGATTGAATTAAAACCTCCATAAAAAAAATGCGCGACCTCGCGCCGGAACAAAACCCAACTTTTCTTACTCAAAAATGGACAAGGATTCTACTGACATAGGTTTGACAGCATACCCCACCGTCGCTGAATGTATAAATTCCTTAAAAATATGAAATTTAGTCAAAATTTGGCCAAAAACGGAAAAAAAATTACGTAAAAACCTTGTTTATTCACCGATTGAGACGGGGAAAAAAGCACTGTAGACTTTCCAATCCTCTCTCTATCCATAAATGGCAGTATTTTTTTATTAGAAGTCAAGAGAGGGCGGTATAACTGAAAACGGTCAGAGCCAATTTATTTCTCAAAAAGTTCAAAAATGGCTACGCTCGCGGTCGTCGCGTCGGTGACCATCTCTAAATTTTGTTGATGTGTGAAAAAGTGAGGAAAAGTTTTGCCCTTTTTCAAAGAGATTATGAAAGAAGAGAGTTTTATTGACCTACAGGAGTAATTTGAATCTCAGACAGCATGTCAGTTTGAAGCAACATTAATTTGAAAAACCTCTTTTTTGTGTGCGGCCAGAATAGGAAATGTCAATATCGCGCTACCTCTGCTCTAACATAGCTACCAATGGAAGATTTGCGGTCAATCGCAAACAAAGAGAAGAGGGCTAAAGAGTATGCCATAGGCTGCTTTGTTTGATCATGACGGCACTACCCCTAAAGACTTACAAATATTGCACATTGACATATCATGATATGTATGAGCACAGAATCAGCAAAAATGCCATTTCGACATTTGAGTTAAAATGATACATTAAACAGTCGCCGGATGAGTCCGCTGTCGGACAAGCACGAGTAGAGCGGGTAAACAAACTATCCGATGACTGTTTCATGTTCTACAAAACACAGCATGGGTCATCTTCAAAATCTTGTCCTGAGGACAAAATATGTTGGATTTACTTACATTTTAAGAGGTTTTCCGGCCATGATCCTTCGTCTCCAGGTGGATTTAAGTTTTAAAAATAAAGGAATGTAACCACAATCACTGACAACAAAGGCTGATTTCAGTTATTAAGTTATAAATAGTCGATCACTACAGAATCGATCTTTTTGCTTCCATGGGCGCATCCATTTTGAATATTTTGGAACGAATGACGTTGGTGGCGCCCTTTTAAGCTGAGCGTCGCGCGCAATGTGCGGTCCAGAGATTGCGTGCTCAGTTTAGAGAGGATGTGCACAAAATCCCTAGTCCGGTATTGGCGCATTTTCGAAATAGCGTAGTATCACCAAAGTTGCGCTCAATCAACGTTTACACAAAATTTGCCGGCTTGGCTTGGAAGATGCTGTAAAAATCATTGTCCGTAACTCTCAAGAAAGAGAAAATACCCCAAAGGTGGGCAAATATAGGTGAGTGTTTTGTTTGGTGCAAGTTAAGGTCCTCAGCTTGTTTATTCTGTGAATAAAATAGTTATTAGTTTGAACAACAAAACGCTCAGCTTGCATTGCCATGCATTTGGAATGAGAATACAAAATTAAATTGTGTTCTAAACAAATGGCAGTCCCCGGCCCCGTGGTCAGTGGTGGATATTTTACCGGCGACGGTAAAATCATCCGAAACGTTATTGGGCCGTACCGCAGTTTTGAAGTTTATTTCTCTCTGAAAAAAATCCTTGAGAAACCACAAATCAGGCACAAAAGTGATGATGTACTACATTACATTAACAATAACATTCATTGTCATTGTCAACGTAACTAGCTAGTACATTTTGCAATAAAAATAATTAAATAAAAGAAAAAAGACCCTTTCACGGCAATATGGGCCATGTTGAATCTGCCCCGTGCACCATGATGTGTTGTTTATTTTGAACTGATATTTACATGAATCGCTTCGCCGTGCATCCATATCCATCAAGCAAGTGTGCTTATGAAGTTGCAGCGGTCCTACTAAAAAGCCGACAACATGCCGACAACAAGTCCAGAGTGCCGACAACACGCTGGCAACAAGTTTCAAATACCTATAAAAAAGTAAATAAACCAAGGTTTTATTAAAAATGTGTGTACTTTGTAATATGTGTACTTTGTTGGAAAATGGCCTAGTAATTATTATGCCGATAGCAATAATAGGCTGTGGGATGACGCCCCCCCCCCCCCTCTGTTGTTTGTAAGTGCTAAATACATCTTACCAGTATCATAATGGAATGGTCGAAACACGATTTTTAGGCCAAGATGACGTCCGACCGCACTCCGCGTAATTTCAGGTGTTTTTCCGGTTAAAAATTCAAACTTTTCGTGAAGTTATTTTTGTTAATATTACTACTTAGTACACATATTTCTAATAACTAATTGGTTTATTTGCTGTTTGTAAGGTATTTAAAACTTGTTGTCGGCGTGTTGTCTGCACTCTGGACTTGTTGTCGGCTTTTAGTAGGACCCAGTTGCAGAGTTCAAAATAAACCTGGCACCACGTCCACAGGGCTAGGGCACAGGGCAGATTCAACATGGCTTCTTATATAGCACTCATATCCGTCACTCAGTGACGCTCAAGCGGTTCAACAGTCAGTATTTTCCTGCAAGGTATTGTGGAGCTACGTTTTTGAAGTATGAGACCTATTCCTTTACATAGCACCTTGTAATGGTTTACAAGGTGCTGTGGCGCAATATGCAGCCAATCAAACCAGGAACACCAGGGCCAACCCCTTCTCCTTTCGATAAGTGCACTGGGTTCTTTTACGTGCATTACACAACAACATGGCGCATGACTGTGAAAGGGTCTACTAAAAAGTACTATTTTTTTCTATACGTACTAAATAGACCAAGTACGTGTAACCGGGGTGCTGTACTCCTCTTTTTGAAAATTTTGACTTCTACGGTCGCACCACTACTGAACTAGTGCCCCATGCAAACGTACATGTATGTAGCTTGTTGTACATGATGCAAGTGTTTTCTCCAGTTATTTTGATGATTGAAGACTATTTCTATGAATGGAAAATCATAAACAAAAATTTTTGTATATCAAGTGACGTCCTAAAATGTAGTTACAATCCTTGGTTAATTTGAAGTATGTAAACAAATCTTACAACTTGGAACACCAGGGCCAACCCCTTCTCCTTTCGATAAGTGCACTGGGTTCTTTTACGTGCATTACACAACAACATGGCGCATGACTGTGAAAGGGTCTACTAAAAAGTACTATTTTTTTCTATACGTACTAAATAGACCAAGTACGTGTAACCGGGGTGCTGTACTCCTCTTTTTGAAAATTTTGACTTCTACGGTCGCACCACTACTGAACTAGTGCCCCATGCAAACATACATGTATGTAGCTTGTTGTACATGATGCAAGTGTTTTCTCCAGTTATTTTGATGATTGAAGACTATTTCTATGAATGGAAAATCATAAACAAAAATTTTTGTATATCAAGTGACGTCCTAAAATGTAGTTACAATCCTTGGTTAATTTGAAGTATGTAAACAAATCTTACAACTTGATCAAAGTCTCAACTTTCATTCCTCTCTCCCATCTCTGATGGCCTTACATTTACAAGAAGCGCCATCCATTGTCGTCGCCATTAACCGTAATTTTCTGTTTTCTTCACAGTGTTAGAGGACGTTTAAACCAGAACCCACACAATGACTACTCCATCAGAGATAGCAGCTGCAAAGAATGCGCTCATTCAGTCGACAGCTGGTGCCATCCCCTTCATGAACGAGAAGGGTATGTATGCGCTGAGATTTCCCTGGTACTAGATTTCCCTGGTTCTAGATTTCCCTGGTTCTAAATTTCCTTGGTTCTAGATTTCCCTGGTACTAGATTTCCCTGGTTCTAGATTTCCCTGGTTCTAGATTTCCCTGGTTCTAGATTTCCCTGGTACTAGATTTTCCTGGTTCTAGATTTCCCTGGTTCTAGATTTCCCTGGTTCTAGATTTCCCTGGTTCTAGATTTCCCTGGTTCTAGATTTCCCTGGTTCTAGATTTCCCTGGTTCTAGATTTCCCTGGTTCTAGATTTCCCTGGTTCTAGATTTCCCTGGTTCTAGATTTCCCTGGTTCTAGATTTCCCTGGTTCTAGATTTCCCTGGTACTAGATTTCCCTGGTACTAGATTTCCCTGGTTCCCCATTCCTTTACAATCTCCACTTCTCAGACCCTTAAGGTCGGTTTTGCTGCGTTTTCACTGCGTATGCATCGCGCAGACCCATCAATAATAAGAGCAGGCCTTGAATTTCGTTTTCAAAAGGGCATGGCAATTTCCCCAAAATGAAGGGCACCCAGTGAGGAAAATTTGAATTTGTATTGAAGGTTTTTAAGGGCACCCACAGCAATTGCTGTGGTGCCGTGGCAAAATTTGAGGCCTGTAAGAGGCTAATCGTCCTTACTTGCAGCTGGGAAGCTGAATTGCGAAGGAGGCGGCTACAACGTGTTCGAGCTGCAAGCATGCGAGGGCGCCTTTGACAGACGGCCACATCAACCCGTATGACCACAGAGCACAGCCAGAGATCGAAAGTATAAGATTTTTCCCGGAGGGAGGAAAACCGAAGGGCCCAGAGAAAAAACTCTTATGGCATAGGACTAGAGAGAACCAATGCACAACTCTACTCACATGGCCTTAGCTGGGTATCGAACCAGGGCCACAGTAGTGAGAGGCGAGCGCTTTACGCACTAGCCACCCATATCACAGTCTGCAGTGTTTAAATGGAATCGCAATACGTAATTATATTGCGCTTCTGTGTTAATTTCTTAGACACTGTTCAGCACTGTGCGACTGTCTTTGATGAGTAAGAACGCTCTATAAACCCCAAAAAACTAAAACATGTTTAGCGCCCCCCGCCCGCTTCCTTTTTAGAGGCCGCCTTCCTTGTTTTTTAAATATAGGATAAATTTTAACGATCACTGATGAATTATAATTTTTTTTTTAATAAGTCAGAATGTATTTTAGACTTTATCACACCAAAAAACACAACAAAAATAGCCAGTACAGTGGTCTTGAAAAATGTGTCGGCAGCCATTTTTGAAAAAAAATAAAAATAAATTACCCTCCTCCCTTTTTTCAAAAAGTAGGACAATAAACATGTTTTTTTTGGAGGGGCCTTATCATATTCATTGTACTGTATTGTATTGTAACATCAAGTTGACATGCCTTTGGATCTATCCCAACATTATTTCTGCAACTTTGGTTTAATCTCTCTAGGTGAGATGAGCATGCAGAAAGTCAAAGTGAAGAGATATGTCACAGGAAAAAGGTAAGAGCTGCGAACAGTGTGTTATCATTTTCTTGTTATAGTTGCAAGGCGGTTTACATTGCACAGATATTATGGTGAGAATCAATACTTAGAGGTGGCCAGAGTTTGAAGTTAACACTGGATCGCAGGCCCAAGGCCAGTGATTTTGAGAGTTGGGCCAGTAACCTCATTAGCAAACAAGTTGGGTTGTATTGTGCTTTTGGATGTCCGTCACTTCGTACCTTGGTCACTTCGTACCTTGGTCACTTCGTACCTTGGTCACTTCGTACCTTGGTCACTTCGTACCTTGGTCACTTTGTACCTTGGTCTCTTCGTACATTGGTCATTTCGTACCTTTGCCATTTTTGACTTTGGTCACTTTGTACCTTGGTCACTTCGTACCTTGGTCTCTTCTTACCTTGGTCTCTTCATACCTTGGTCATTTCGTACCTTTGCCATTTTTGACCTAGGTCACTTCATACCTTGGTCACTTCGTACCTTGGTCACTTCGTATCTTGTTCACTTTGAAAACAGTACTGTATACTCGGACCTTTCCCGAGTCCTGTGAAAAAAAAACAGAGGCATATTTCTTGGATGGGATTCAAACCCCACGACTCTTGCCATTTTATAGCAGATGTCTTACCACTAGACCACCGAGATTGGAAATGCAAATTTAACATCTAACACAAAAAAGGAGCTATTAAGTACAACAAAATTATGCTTACCATGATAAGGTTACCAGCCAAAATACCATGTCACATGCACCACTTATGGCTGGTGTTCTTCTCATTTGTGCTTTAGCAGAACATTGTTAAGCAATATTTTCTGCTTGAGCAGCTCTTTGAAATTGGGCCCAGGCATCGAATTGTTCTTTTAAAACACACCAAGCTCATCACTTACCGTTCTGTCACTGTTTTTTGTTGTTGTCGCACCGTAGGCCAGACTATGCCCCCGACAGCAGCGATGAAGAAGACAACGAGGTTGAGGTTCCCTTCGTACGTAAATCCAAACCTCCCACAGTGGTGGCATCAGTCAACGAAGAGGCAGATTCCAGACTGAGACGACTCCGTGAGCACGAGCAAGAAATTGAAGGTGATGTTGTTGAGAGGTACGTATCAAAAACTGTCTCCTTTACTTTCAGTGATGCTAAACATCGTGAAAAGCCCTCAACCAGGTTCGATCCCAATGTGGCTGAATCAAAGTGACAACGAAAAAAAATGGGGCTAGAGCGGTATCAGAATCGGCAGTTACAGCTACGGCTATGACTGTTGCTAAGGGTGTTGCTAAGGACGTCTTATTCTTCAATGCATGATGACGCAGAAATCTAGCTGTAGCCTTAGCCGTCAATTCGGGCACGGCCTCACATCAATATCTTTTTATTCAGGAGCACTGGTTACACATGGAGCAATGTTGTCAGTTTTGTTTATTGTTGTTGTGAAAGACTCTGACAGAGGGCTCAATTGGTCAAGCACGTTAATCTGGAGGTCGCTGGTTCAGGTCCAGCTCTAGTCAAGCTTTTTTTTGGTTTACAAATTTACCCAGTCAGTTTCCCTTGCAGTTTATTACTTGATATTTAAAATAGAAAGTCGCTTCCCCTTGAGGTGATCCCTCGCCTGCTGCTTAAGGTAAGCTTGGGCGATACCACGATATTATCGAATATCGCGATACTAGTTCTGAAACGATTACGATATCGGGTCACGTTTTTTTTAATCGTGATATCGGTAAATCGCGATATCGTTAAGTATCGCGATGTATTTCCTAGCCGAGACGATCTTGCAACAATAAATCTCCTTGTCGAGACGATATTTCAACAATAAATCTCCTTTTCGAGACAATTTGCTGCAACAAAGAGTTGCAAGTCACAGACCGCAACCGCAAGGTTCCCAAACAGATCCGATCCGACGGGGTTTAGTCTTCGGAAAAAAACCAACATCAAAGCCTTAGCGGTCAGGCGGTCTCAAACAGACGGGTGTTATCACGTGCAATATCACGTGCGTGTTGCGGACGTGCGAGTAGCGTGATCTAATTAGCTATGCACACATAAAGAACAGTCTGTCATGCGCAGTTAACACATTAAATGTGTGTAAGTAATAGGCCCAGGTTTTCATACCATAGGTTTAGAGTAAAACCCGAAGAATAGGTGATTGGAACAACGATATAAACGTTAGGTCAATCATAGCCAAAACTCACACCGTGAGATTTGTAGTAAATTGACGTCATAAAAAAATAATCGCGATTATATCGAATATCGCGATATATTCTTGACGATATATCGTGGCTGAGAAAAAGCGATATCGCCCAAGCTTACTGCTGCTTCCCAGGTTGTGGCTGTAGCCACCAATTCGGACATGGCCTACCGTGCATATGAGCCCTCAGCCCGAACCACTAGCCTGGGTCACCTCACAAAAATTCTGGACAGTAATTTTCTGGATATTGTGGTATAGTGGTGCCTTAATATACAATATACGCTTCAACTCGGCGTGTTTTGGCCGGGTGGATAAGAGCACCGGACTCAAGCTCTGGTGTTTCTGATCAGCATAGTGTGGATTCGAGTGCCGGTCATGACACTTGTGTCTTTAATGTATCCATTAGCTCAAATACCTGTGACATAATAACCGTGTGATCCATTATTGGTCCCCTCCAATGTTTGGCCCATATCTAACAAAAGTACACAAAAACAGTAATTTTCCATCACCTTGTTACAAGAGGCATAAAGATCTATTGAAAAGGGGAAAATACTTGAGGAGTTTGGCTTTTAAGAAACAGTTTCTAACAATTTTTCTACTTCTTTCTTAACAGAATCGCAAGACACCGTCGCGTTGACGGCCCTGAAGTCTTAGACGACGGCGAGATGGAAGCGGAAGACGAGATGGAAGAAGACAGCGATGAGGACTACCCCTCCCGTCGGCACCGTCATGTCATCCACCGTATGGAGGCGGAGGAGAGCAGCTCAGACGAAGAAGAGGAAATCGACGAGGACGAGATCGAGAGACGGAGATCGTTGATGCGGGACAGGGCGAAGGGGAGGGTGACCAGAGAGGACGAGGAGTTGCTCGGCGTCGAGGAGGACGAGAAATCTGATAAGGAGGCGGGGGATGAGGACGACGAAGAGGCGTCTTCGGAGTATGAGGAGTATACCGACTCGGAGGAGGAGTCAGGGCCGAGGTTAAAACCGGTCTTTGTTGCAAGGTTGGTTCTGGGTTTATTAGGGACTTGTCAAAATTAGTCTAGGACAACTAACAAAGAGTATGGAAGTATACTGACTTAGAGGAGAAGTGAGGGCTGAGGTTCAAACCGGTCTTTGTTGCAAGGTTGGTTCTGGGTTTTGTACCTTGTCAAAATTTAGTCCAGGGGCAGATTTCACAAAGCGCAAAGGTTCATCTTAAGATGAGTTGGTTTTTAAACTTTGCATGGTGGAAGTATAGCTAAGAGAGGTTTGCGATAACACCATGTGAAAATCTCTTTTTTGAGTTGTGTTGGTTCTGAAAAGAACCGGTGGTCAACGACTCAACGTTTCTATCAGTATGCTCTGATCGTCTTCAAGAGAATGCTGGACTCTGTTGCTGGATGCTGCTTATGTACTGCCTTGTAGGGGATTAACTGGTAGTTGCGCTTGGCTCGGTGGTGCGCGAAGGCGGGAACAGGAACTAGATAAGCTGGGTTGTCGATATTGCCATTAGTGATAATGTATTGTGACATCATACTTTGCTTAGCAATTAAGAGTGATTTGCAGTTAAGATCAATCCCATGACAACTAGCGGTAAGTACCATCCGGGGCAAGGTTTTTAACCTCGTTAACTCACCTTGTTTGAAATTGGTGTCGAAAAAACTTTCGAGAAGTTCTCAGTGCCGGGTTTACATTTGTTTACAAAACCACAGAGACTTTGATCGCTATCTACAGGAAAACAAGCATGGTGCCTTACATGTCTTATTAAAAAATCACACTACACTCTTAGTTAACTCAATGACCTCCAAACCTTCGAGATCGCTACAAAACCGCAAGTTTGTTTATACTACATTTAATCAGCCAGTCAAACTGCAGAGTGCTCAGCGGGGTGCATTGGCATAGGGCATGTCTTGAGTGCATCGGAGAACTGTGTCCTTTTAGCGAGTAAAACCATGTCTCTCATAGAAAAACAGTCCGGTGAAAGTCCAACAAAATCAGAGAATTGTTATCTGACTAACTGTCCTGGATTAATTTTGACAGGACCCCTAAATAACCAGAGTCTAGGGGTGATTTCACAAAGACCTCAGATGGATCTTTAGATTTGTATCCATCATAATTGCTAAGCAAAGTTTGATGTCTAACTACAAGTCAATAAAGCATTTTATTTATTTATTTTATTAAAAAAAATTAGATATCGCCTAACTCACAAGGCCGGACAACCAGTACACTTAACTGATTTGGGCCGTCGACCCAAATAAATTGTCACCAGGGGCACGTTGCCACCTACTCCTGGGGCTGAAACAGGGTTACCCCTTCACAGTTCGTAAGGATGTAGGCGTGGGTATCATCCACAAGGAGCCTGGCTGGTAGAGCAGAATACACTACCTTCCGCAACTTTTTGACAAAGCAATTAA
This sequence comes from Pycnopodia helianthoides, assembly GCA_032158295.1. Taxonomy (NCBI): domain Eukaryota; kingdom Metazoa; phylum Echinodermata; class Asteroidea; order Forcipulatida; family Asteriidae; genus Pycnopodia; species Pycnopodia helianthoides. Next base: position 14,165,374 of record CM063257.1, on the reverse strand, counting down.
TGGTTAAGTGCCTTGCTCAAGGCACAAGTGTCATGACCGGGATTCGAAACCACACTCTGCTGCTGACAACACCAGAGCTTGGGTCCGTTGAACAAGACCGCTCGGCACGACATACGCCACACTATTATCATCTTTAGAATAACTAAATTCATTAAAATCTGATTTCGTTTTACTGGTGTTTGATTTCTCTCTCGTGGACAGGAAAGACCGAGTAACTGTCCAGGAGAAGGAACTAGCAGTGCAGAAGGAGAAAGAAATAGAGGAGATGAATAAAGTCAAGATGGAGGAGAGACGGAAAGAAACACTCCGAGTAAGAGATTAATGATTAGTGTGAATTGGGGATAATAACATTCACATATGTGATGCGATCGAGCTAAGTTAGTCTTTTGTCGACCCTTTTCAATTTTTATTTTTTTTTATCTATTTGAAAGAAGTACAATCTCAGCTTTAAGGATATGAAAACCCCGTGTTGATACCACCTTTGGTTCAAAAGTTATGGAAGTCGAAACACCAAAAGATGTATAGAAATGTAGACCCCTGTCGACCTATTTTGGCCTGTTATTCAATAATGCATTTACCGACAAACGACTCATTTAGCTTGATCGCATTACATATGGACTGGCAAAGGCCTGGGGAAATAGGTCCCCCTTCTGGTCACTCACAGTCCCTCGGGGGGAATAGACGTGCTCTAGTGACCTCATTGCCAGTCCATATGAAAGACGGAAAGAAACACTCCGAGTAAGAGATTAAATGATAAGTTTGAATCGGAGTTAAGAATATTATTTGTGCTTCGCCCTACACTGATGTCTGTTAACACGTTGACTGCCGCCTACGAGTATATGCGTAGTAACAGGTTAGACGGATTCTGCCACTACGAGTATACTCGTAGAGAATGAAAGGGCTTGTATTGTTATTTAAATACACTGGCATCACTGAGCATGCAACACATACACTTCCTGGCAGTGGTGAGGACATCGACCTTAGAATGTACAATGTATGTTTTTTTTTTAATTTTTATAGTACCTATTTGGTATGTGCGCATGCGCATCGCACTTGGCAAATGGGAACACAATACGAATATAATGACCGGCAGTCAACGTGTTAAGCACTGTATACTCGGAACTTCCCCTGGGGTTTGAACTTCACATAGCTCTGCGGAACACTTTTCTCAGCACTAGAGAAGTACATTAAAGAGCAGGATTTCTTTATGTTATTTGGACAAAATTTACAGCTGATTTTTCTCACCGTGGAATGCGCTTCCCCACATACGTGCGCACTGCGCATTGAATTGTGGGTATCTTTCGCTTGTAATCGAGTCGTTGGACATCGCAGGCTCAAATCACGGAAATATCTGTAAATTCTTCTTGATATGTTCTGGTTTTTATTTCAAATGTTGCCTAAAACATGGTAAGTTGGTAAAAGTCAGACATTTTTTTTCCAGGTAAAATAGGTTTTTGTTTTTGTTTTTTTGTTTTTTTCCTGTTTTTGTTAAAGGCCGAATAAAAAGTTTAGGGTCGCGGCTTAAAAACTAGGGTCGGTCGGGGAAACCGGAAACACAACCCTTTTTTTGTTTGGCCTTATCACCTTTTTATGGCCAAGTAGACATCGTAGATACCGGTTAATAAGTATTTTACACTTAAAATTTGTATTAAGTAGGAAATAATTGTAGTAAAAAAATGCGCCTCTCAGCGCAGCTTTTTCAGCCGAAAGTCAAAAACTGCTTATGAAAATGATATGCATTAACCCCTTGACGTCATCGGTTGCTAGAAACACACAGTCAGTATTTAACACACACACATAAACGTCTCTTTGCTTAGAAAACAAAAAGAAATTAAGAAAAACTAAATTTAAATGTTCACAGATTTGCACATAACTTGCATTGTGTTCATGGTGTAAAGATGGTCATGGTGGAAAACTTCCCTTGTAATAGTTTTGCTTGAGATGCTGTAGGTTTTAGGAAATGAATAAAACAATTAGTCTTTATCACGGTGATCAAATCTTTCTGTCAATCTAGGGTATCTTAAATTGTGTCATTTTTGTAAAACGAAGCGTACATGTATAGTTTTTCGTAAATTACCAGCTAAAATTTTGAAGGAACTGTGCTCCGAAGACCGTGTGCGTGCAGACCGTTGACCGATGACAGACTGATGACAGTGCGTGCAGACCGATGACAGTTTTGTATATGGTATTAGCGCGCACCAGCGATGGTGATTATATATTTACTAAACATTTCACAGCATCTTAGAGCCACTCTTTAAATTCCAACTTGACCTTCGTTTTTCCTGCAGTTGGTGGAGAAGACAAACAAACAGGAGTTGGAGTTGCAGGTGGAATCGTCGGTCAAGGAACTCAACCTCAACGTTGTCAACACCGACGATGAGAACGACGAAGAGGAGTACGAGGCCTGGCAGGTCAGAGAGCTGAAGAGGATCAAACGAGACAGAGACCTCAGGGAACAGTACGTATCCGTAGCCTATAATATTCGGTTTTTATATAGCGCTTTATACACTATGTCTCAAAGCTCTTCCAACATTATTACCCTGATCACTGGGCCATTTCATTCCTTAAACCATCTCAGCTCCCTGGGGAGTATACAGCCTGTGCTGCCAACTATGTAGCGCACTAAGCTAAATCAATCACAAGAACCATCTCTGCCCTCACAGGTACCCATTTACCCCTGGGTGGAGAGGAGCAATTATAGTAAAGTGTCTTGCTCAGGGACACAGGTGTCACGACCGGGGTTCGAACCCACACTCTGCTGAACAGAAACACCAGAGCTTGAGTTCGGTGCTCTTATCCGCTCGGCCACGACAGCCTATAAATGTGACCTGATCTATCGAAATGAGGAATGTGACAGACAGAACGTATTGTGTGTAATTTGCGTGTAAAGTTGGTCACAATCGAAAATCATGAAAAAACACTACAAAAAACGATTCCAAGATTTCGGTGGTATTAGGTTAAATAAAACTTGATCTTTCTTGTCGTGATCTTACCTTTAATTGAAAAGATGAATAAATCCAAAAAAAGTATGTTTTCTTGAGCATGTTTGTACACAATTGATTCTCTTCAAAGTTATTTGAAACGAGTATCTAAACAAACACGTCGTAAAAAAATGGAAGTGGCCTTGTCTTGCAGACTTTCTTCATTTCCCGATAACTTTTGACTGGAATAAGCTACGGAAAAAATAATGGTATTGCTGGAAAGCCAGTGAGTTACTTGTTAACACGGTATGCACAACTCAATTTTATTAAGGGGTCGATATATTCCTTATTTTGACCGATCGGGTCACATTTGACATTTTATTCAAAAGCATGACCCCACTTTGACCTTTCCTAGCGGTCCAAACAGGACATTCAATTATTAAAAATCATATCTCCTGAACCACATGTCATAAATTTCCTATCAATGTGGTGTCTTGTAGCTTGTGACACACTTGACATTTTATCCATACACATGACCCAACTTTGACCTTTCCTTCCGGTCCATTTATAATGCGCCAAGTCTGTCTAAAAGACGATCCTGACGCTCGCTAACATCAAAAGCATAACATAATATTGGACTTCAACCGCTCAAGAGAAAGAAGGCTGTAAAAGCGCGGAAATCTGAAACACTTGGCAGATCAGTGCTCAAGAAGCAACCGAGACGGTTACCTGATATTTTTTAGTCTAAGAAAAGAAAAACAAGAAAATGGCAATTGTCCATAAGCAATCGTGCGAGTGTACAACATCGGAAATGGATATGTTTTCCGTTCTGCAATTGAGACGACTTAATAATAATAACAATAATAATAGTGGCCATTTATAATGTGCCATGTCTGTCTAAAAAGACACTCCTGGCGCAGGAGAGATGCAGAAGTGGGCCTACAATGAGTTAAATAGATGAAATTTTAAGCACAACAATAAGTTTTCAAATGAGTTTTGAAGCTGGTATAGGTAGTGACTTGTCGGAGATTAGGGGGAAGGGGGGAGTTCATTCCATAGTGATGGGCCAGAGTGTGAGAAGGTTCCCCATGAGTGGAATGTGAAAAAGTTTGGTGTCAGATGATCTGAGCTGTCTGGGTGATGCATGAAGATGTATCAGGCTCTGGATGTATGTTAGTGCTGTGCCCAGGAGAGACTGATACACAAGGAGAGTTTTGAGTATTGATAGGTTGCAATATGACGTAAATCGGTCATCTTTACCTGCAATTTGGAACACACAGTCTTGCATTTCTCGTGAGAACGGCGTGCAGCTCGCACACATTTCACAAAACTCATTGCACGATTGGTTTGTAAACAATGCGGCTGCAGTAAAAATTTGAGCGCTTAACGTGCCTGCTAGCCAAAATTTGCTAGCCAAAATTTACTCTATCTTTCTTTATAATTTTGCCTATAAATCAGTATTTTGTTGACAAAACCAATCTATGACCCTACCTTTAACAAACGAATCTACAGCAGACTGTAGTTTCCTAACAATTTGTAACAAATGTAATGTTACATATAGATTCATAAAAATAAACTACAATTTTCGCCCAGCAGACAGTAGTTTCTTAACAATTTGTAACAAATCTAATGTTACATATAGATTCATAAAAATAAACTACAATTTTTCGCAATAGTGTCATAGAAATAGTTTAAGGTTTGAGAAACGAAAGTTTCACACCAGCACGAAGAGCTGTTTCAAAATTTCAGCATGAGTTCATTGTGACTTTTGTTCTTGCTGTGTTCAGAATCCAGAAGGATTTGGCGGAGGCAGAACGCTTACGTAACATGACTGAGGAGGAGCGACGCAACGAGCTGCGCGTCAATCCACGCGTCGTCACCAACAAAGCAGTCAAAGGCCGCTACAAGTTCCTCCAGCGGTACTACCACCGCGGAGCCTTCTTTATGGTAAGCAACTGGTCAGAGTCGGACAGTAGGTGGCGCCTGTTAAGTGTCTACAAGCTGGTGACGATAAGCCATTTGCAAGTTAGATTTGAATAATGTCTGGTACAAAGTTACAACTTAAATTTGAATTCCTCGGATTATCGAGACAGTTGCTATGTCACATGACTCGGGGCAAGCTTTTGCGTAGTTACATAAGAGACGGCGAACACCCAAACACAATTCTAAATGAATGTGTATGGGACAATAGTACCAGGGTTTGCCCATCAGGAGGTTGCTATACAAAAAGCTTGCCCCGAACTATTTGACATAGCAACTGTCTCTATAGTCAAAGTATTGTTAACTATGGTCCTTTATCGAACTTGCTCCTTGCTGCTTTGCAAACCACGAACGAAGTTAAACAATCATGTAGCAGGTGATGCGAGACACCTAAAAACTTATCAACCTTTCCAACACAGCCAAGTGGTTAACTTACAAACTGTGCAAGGAATTTGATAAAACTCCCGCGTGCTGTTGGCACATGCACAAGCGACTACACTTTGTTCATTTTGAGAGTCAAATTGTATGTAAAGATATGATGGAGGGAATACTAACTGTGCACAAGGCGCCTTTAACACACACCGTACGGTATCACGGAGAAGCGGCGGTTGGGTTGGCGAAGTGGTGTCTTTTCTCGCCTTCCACCTCTGGGACCCCAGTTCGAATCCCGCCGGGGTAGCTGTGTGGATTGGGTTTTCAGTCCCGACCTGAAGGCGTAGGGTTTTCTCTGGGTTATTTTTCTGGGGTTTTCCTCCCACATTAAAATCTGAAAGTCCCTTCTTTGTCTTCTATCCATGGGTTCTTGGCTAGTGTAGTGATGTGGTTCGCTTTTCTGAAAGTCTCTGGCGTCACAGCCAAACTAAATGAAATGAAAATTTAATGAAATGAGAATGCGACTCCCAAAATAGAATAACCAAGATTTATCAAGGAAGATGACGTTGGGTGAATTAATATACAAATATTGACTGCTGCGAGTGCTATGGTTAAAACTACGACGCCCGAGGTGATCCCCGGCGCGTTCTATTTTCCGAGGCGAAGCCGAGGGAAAATAGATCGTGCCGGGGATCACCGAAGGAGTCGTAGTTTTTACCTTAGCACGAGTAAAAGCAGCCAATATTTGTTTTATAACACCCCATACAAAAGACGTCTAGGTACCATAGAGCTGCTGTTGCTATGGATGGAGTACATCGGTTGCCATGTGATAGTACATCGGCGGCCGTGTGATAGTACTGCACGGTTCACGCGCGGTTTCTAGTAAAACTAAGACATATCATGTGACGCACTGTAAACCAATCAAAAGGGGTGTTATAAAGCTAAATAGTAGCTCATGAAAATCCTTGCTACTCATCATTGATTTCTTTTCTCCGCCATTTTCTACAGGATGAAGACGCTGATGTCTTTCAGAGAGATGTTGCCAAACCTACTCTGGAAGATCACTTTGACAAAACCGTCTTGCCCAAAGTCATGCAGGTAATTGGTTTTTTTACCGTTTACTTTTGAACACTTCTTTTTATTGTGGTGTTGCCCTAGTTGGTATTTTTAAAACTTTTTTTTGTTATGGAGCTGCCCAATTTTTTTTTGTAATTGCCTTATCTAGGATTATTAAAAGTTTTTTTTAATTTGAATTTTGAATTTGTATTTTGAAAAACTTTGGTTTCTTTTTTCTTTTAAAAAGAAAATGGTAATAGATTCCTATGCTAATGTAGTGTGAATTGCAAAATATGGGTTAAAATTACACTGTTGTTAGAATTAGAATTAGAATTATACATTTTATTGTCCGCATCATAAAAATACAGAATTTTTTTTTCCATTGGCAGCAATTGCTGTGGGTGCCCTTAAAAACCCTTCAATACAAATTCAAATTTTCCTCATTGGGTGCCCTTCATTTTTGGGAAATTTGCCGTGCCATTTTGAAAACGAATATTCGAGGCCCGTATTGGCACATAAGAATAGAACATTCAGTTAATAGTTAAAAACAAAAAACAAAATCGCCAAAGTTACACAGATTAAAAGGACAGTATATACACTTAAATAAAACACCTACCAAAATACGCAAAGTGTTACAAAGTTTTACAATGAACGAGAAAACCTGCAGTAAACAGACATACAAGTAAGTACCTCTATTTACGTACAGCTGACGTGCGAAATAAATGAATGGAGTTTGCAACATGGATCGACCAATCAGAATTTAGGATTCAAGTTTGTTTGAAGATAAATTTGTCTTATTATTTCAAATTTTATTTGTTCAATTTTTCTGAAATAATTCCGGCTCTGTTATGATGAATTGAATTGACCATTTCTTCTTTCATCCATTGTCGCTTCCTAGGTCAAGAACTTTGGCCGATCGGGCCGGACGAAATACACCCATCTCGTCGACCAAGACACAACCGAGATTGACGCACCGTGGATGCAAGATACGGCAATTACTCGCAAGTTTCAGGCCAACGCTGCCGGAGGAATGAAACAGACATTTGAAAAACCGACCAAGTCGCGAAACAACGCCACAACGTAGTGTCAATGTAGCCCGAAGAATTTTTTTCAAGTTAGGGAGTGTCTCAAAAGTCGGAATGGTAGGAACATTCTAATAGGCCTTTATCATGCTACCACCATCTTGGTCATGTTCCCTGTATCCAATAACAGTAATGAATGCTAGTATTCATTGCACTTAAAAAGGAACCAGACTATTTTTTCTTCCAGCATCGGTTTGGCACCATTGACTCAGATTGGAGAAAATCAAACTGGCCACACCATGATAAAGGTCTATAGGATCGGATAAGTATTCCAGCGCAGGTGTATGGATCGGTCCATTGGACCGCTGGATCGTTCCATTTTCAAATGCTAACGCGTGTATTCACTCGTGTGGGATTGTTCCTGAAGTTTGGCACAATGACGCGGTCCAGTAGAACGTTCTGGCGGTTCAGAGGATCACTACTACCGTATGGCTACAGGAACTTTCTTTTGTGCTCAGAATGTACCCAAGTTTTTTTAAATCCACCCTAAAACTTCCTAAAAATGTACCGATCTTTCTTTTGCAACATCCCGTCACAATGGGAGGTTTGCCAGCCAGTTGGTTGGCAAAAGTATGGGCAGCCTTCACTGCAAAAAAAGTACAATAATTTATCATTAAAGGGTGTGCTCAACATTGGTAAGATTGAAGCATGTGCTTTAGGCACTTAAACCAGCCATTACACTGTGTCACAAATATGCCATCTGTAACTGGTATCCTGCATATTTCTGCTCAGCAGAAAATTGTGTAAGCAATTTTGTTCTGCTTGAGCAGCTCTGTGAAATTTGGCCCTGTTGCCTGGGGACCAGTACCCAGAAAAACAACGCTTCAGAAACTCTATTCACCTTCCACCCCTCAAGAAATCCTTGCATATCTTATTAATCAATAGTAAAAACCATTAAAGCACATGTACAACATTGGTAATTTTCAAAGACTAGTAGCCACACTTGATGTGACCAAACATATACATGAAACAACAAGCCAGTTAAATGTTAAGCTCAATCGGTCTTCGGAGTCATGAGAAAACAGTGAAAAACCCCATTATATGTTTTCACGGTTTTCAAACATCGGGTTTTGGACACGCGCGAAAAGGATGGTTTTACTCATTTTCCTAAAAACTAATGTATAGCATTTCAAGCAAAACTATTTCAAGGGAAGTTTACCACCATGACCATCTTTATACCATGTGAGTCATGTGCAAATCTGTGAACATTTATATTTTCAAACTCACCAATGTTGTACACCCTTTAAGGTGCCATTTTAGGCTTGTTACCCGTATTTTGGTGAGCAGGATTTTTCAATTGCTTAGTAAATTGGTTAACTATAAGCATCGGAAAATAATCTCCAGACTTGGCACATTTTTATCGCTCTATTTCGAGTTATTACACTTATATTGGGAAAGTATAACAAAGGAATTATGTCTTATGGTCATTCCAAATTGTTTCATCTCTGTGAATATAATTCTGACTTAGGTTTTCGATATTGTCTCCTTGTTGTGATGAATAGGCCTAAATCAGAGTCTTGCAAATAAAACCTAAGTTTTTGTAAATAATAATATTTTGGTTTTTCCAGTGTTTTATTTATTGTTGTTAATTTTTGTTTCCCAACTCAACAATAATTTTTTGGAGATTTTTCTCGACAAAAGTTTATTTACATTCCATCAAAGGTGAAACTACGCTCGCTACCTGTGGTCATGGTGAAAGTAGATGAGAATAATTTTTTTAGCAGGTTTTGAAATGCAGTGTAATTTTGAAGAGAATAGAGAAACACTAACAAGAGAATAGGATAAATAATGAAAAAAGAAAGAAAAGGGCAAAAATGTATTTTGATCTTGCCAGAACTCGAACCTGGAATCCACTGATTGGTAGTCAGATGGGCCATTACTGCCCCCGATCGGACTACAACCGAAATCCTGTCCAATTCCTAACAAGTCCTAACAATTCCTAACCGATTCCCAACAATTCCTAACCGATTCCCAACAATTCCTAACCAATTCCTAACAAGTCCTAACAATTCCTAACCGACTCCTAACAATCCTTAACAGATTCTTAACAAATTCCTAACAATTCCTAACAGATTCCTAACAGATTCCTAACAAGTCCTAACATTTTGGCAAAGGGGGCATAAAGAAAGGGGCAAAGACTTTGGTCACATGACTTTCACCTGACAAAAAAGGGACAGTTGAGGGCGCTTAAGTTGAATTTAGTCAAACAGTTGAATACATAGTTTTGATGGCCAAAAATCATGGTTTCAACATGTATTTCACCAAACGGTATCTTTCATGTAATTCTTACTCCTCCAGTGCTTCATGTTAGCCCATGGAGACCCCTTGGTATGGTAACCAGTCTAGGCTGTGGTCTGGTCAGGGTCAGCAACTCTGTGTCTGTGAGAGAGCAGTGTGAGTGTCGTTAAAGGAACATTGCAGAATTGGTTTTTGCTAACAAAACAGTTGTTGGCAGTGTAAGCACTTTATGTAATCCACCATATACATAAACTGACAAACCTGTAGAAGTTTGAGATTGATCGGCCATCTGGGGCACGAGAAAATAGTGAAAAACCGATTACACATTTGTATGAAATCATATAGATTCAACAAATGAATAAAACGCTCACTGAGCGATAAACTACAATCGGAAAACTAGTTTATTCATTTCTCATCAAATATGGCATTTCAAACAGAAATATTTCAAGGGATGTTTTCTACTACCATCATCATTAGATCGTGTAAGTTTTATGTAAATCTGTGATCAAAAGTATATTTTACAATTTTTTTTCTTACCAATTCTGTAATGTTCCTTTAATCCTTCCTCTTTGATCTTTACCTATGGCCTACTGTCTATTCAGGCATTCTGTTATTTAAAGTGTTAATCTTTTGTCTTCTTGGATGATGTTAAACAACACCTTTGTTAGCCCTGTTTCTAATTGAGGGTGTAACTTACTTGTGTTGGCTTACAATAGGTTTTCATGCATGTGTCATGTTGTAAAATGTACTGCCCTTGACCACATTTTTCACAACTTTTCCTCAAGCTGCGAAGCCATAAATTTTTACTTACATCATCCCTCTCCCTTTTTTAGCTGACCAATCATCTTGAGAGCTATGGATGACATTTTTGAAACTATCCAATGGGAAGTTAGACTGACCTTCCCTGGGGCATGGTCAAGGTGCTGGTTTTGCCCCAAACTTTGGCATGTTTGGGGAAAGCAGTTACTTCACTATTTGCCTCGGAGTGGACTGGTCCTGTTCTCCTGCTCCTCAACTTTGACCGAGTGCTTGCCAGCATATTTTGCTCTTCCTTCAACTTTTTCTGTGAGTGCCCTCAGCAAATTCCTCTTTCGAAGCAGTCCTGCAAGCAACTGTCATGTTCACAATAGGTGAGTTTAAATTTCATTTACTTGAATATTATAAAAATTTAAGGTTTTTGGGGGAAACAGGCACTTGAACCAAAGATAAATGTTATTAGTGGGCTTCGTGCTTGCAAGTTTTGGAGCTCGCAAGCTTAACACTCAGAGTTCATTTTTTCTTATTAATTGCTGGACCAGCTTCCCCTACCATACAAATTCATGGGACTAGCTTGCTTGGGGCCGTCGCCTCCCTTCCCAGCTTTCTACTCTATGTGCCTAATCATTCTTTCTGCTAATTGTTGATACATTATTGAAGGTATGACCAAGACGGGGAAGCCTGACTCATACTGGGAAAACATTTTCCACCAATATGCCCAGGGGAAGTACCGCTTCAGCACAGGCAAGAAGCCAGGGACAAAGAAGCGGAAACATGTACTGAAGAGGATGGATGCTTGACTGTCCCTTCACCAGGCGACTAGAGCATACAATCTTCAAGTTCTTGGAAAGAGGGTAGTTTGCAGATGTGGCTATAAGGAGGTTTGTTTCAGAATAATAATAATAATAATAATAATAATATTTGGTTTTTATATAGCGCTTTACACACCCGAAGGGCGTCCCAAAGCTCTTCACACTTATTACCCCTAGTCACTGATGGGCCATTAGTTTCATTCCTTAAACCTCAGCTCCCTGGGGAGCATACAGCCTGTGCAACAAATATGCGCTACTAAGCTAAATCAATCACAAGAACCATCTCTGCCCTCACAGGTACCCATTCTACCCCTGGGTGGAGAGAAGCAATTATAGTTTGTCACAGCTAGACCCATTGGAAATTATTGAATTGGGTATTTTTGTATGTTCTTTGTCCAATGAACTTTAAGAGCCATTGCTACTGTGTAACTGCTAGTGCGATTTGCTACTGTGCAGCAGCTGCTTTGTTACTAACTATTTTGGCAGGTGTACAAGTGCTACTGTGCAGCAGCAGTACTTGTAATGTAAGTACAAAGGCAGTGCTAGATTCTGTTTCTTTTGTTCTGTGGGCGTAGTCCCTCAGGAATGTCTTGAGAATGTCACTGGTGTGCTTCAGTGACCAAAGTGGTAGTGTGAGATATAAAGTGGGTAAAGTAAAAGTATGTGCTGAGTACCAGTTTGATTTAGGGCGTGTGAGGTGTATGAAGTTAGGCACAGGGAATCAGAGTTCTCCAATGCATGCTGCGGCATAGATGTCTTTGGATCTGTTAGGCACTGAGGAGGACTGAGCTTGGCAAATCGTAAGTTCTTTTAACTATGTTTATGGAGGAAACCCTGTGAATTGTTTTAGTGTTTTATATTAAATTTAGGGCAGTTGATCCAAGAGCAGATAATTGTATTTTGATAATTTATTTCTGCAGCGTGTTTTCTTCCTTTGTTTCAACCAGAACCCCATCGGGTTGGTTGTGACATAGTTAAGTGTCTAATTGCTCAGGGACACAAGTGTCACGACCGGGACTCAAACCCACACTCTGCTGAACAGAAACACCAGAGTTTGAGTTTGGTGTTCTTAACCGCTCGGCCACACACCCTACAAAGAAAGTAGTGGCCATAATGGTTGGGGCTTCATAGTGCATTTTGTGATGGGTCCAACAGTTGTGTCGTAAAAAAAAATACAAGATAGATGAATTACTAAATGAATAAATTTTGCTGAAAATACATTGTATATTTAATATAAAAAATGAAATGTAAAGAATTCAACTCATCAACTCATTTTATGAGTGCTTTTGAACAAAGTTTTGGAAAAACAAGTTTCTAAACATGGTTTACCATAATTAATGCAACAAAGGGTTTTACATTTTTATGATTCTTTAGTTGATGTACATGAATATCAAGGGGTTCATTATCATAATTAAAAAGGATTGTAACATTAATATTAATTTTAAAATTCGATTAATATTAATGATTTCATTGGGCTTTTTCCCCACACAAATTGTCTAGTAGTATCTTTTACAGCAAACACTTTTTGTAGTTTCATTCATCTTAATTGTACTCCGATAACAAAACATTATACAGCCACATGCTTTGTATTTTAGGCGAGTTTTCCTTCAAAATAGGCCAGTCCTTCAAAACTTACTGTTTTGAAAATTGTTTGTGTGGAATTTGAATGTGGAATCAAAATGTCTTTCCATTCAGTCTTAATATTGGAAAACTTTTTGGAACAAAAGTAACAGGGATGAATACAAATCTTAAAACAAATTTGATAATTCAATGGCAAGTTGCCTAAAAGTTATTTTTCATAATGTTCATGCAGAATGAGCAAGCCACTACTTCAAAGGGCACAGCTACTCAGGAGCAAGCTGCATCGAGTACTGTATCGGCTCCTTCTTAACCCGCTCAACCTCAGCCAGCTCCACCTTGACCAGCTCCAACTCGACCAGCTTCACCTCAGCCAGCTCAACCTCAGCCAGCTCCACCTCGACCAGCTTCACCTCAGCCAGCTCCACCTCGACCAGCTCCACCTCGACCAGCTTCACCTCAGCCAGCTCCACCTCAGCCAGCTCCACCTCAACCAGCTTCACCTCAACCAGCTCAACCTCAGCCAGCTCCACCTCGACCAGCTCACCTCAGCCAGCTCCACCTCGACCAGCTTCACCTCAGCCAGTTCCCCCTCACCAGCTCCACCTCGACCAGCTTCACCTCAGCCAGCTCCACCTCGACCAGCTCCACCTCGACCAGCTTCACCTCAGCCAGCTCTACCTCAGCCAGCTCCACCTCAACCAGCTTCACCTCAACCAGCTCAACCTCAGCCAGCTCCACCTCGACCAGCTTCACCTCAGCCAGCTCCACCTCGACCAGCTTCACCTCAGCCAGTTCCACCTCAACCAGCTCCACCTCGACCAGCTTCACCTCAGCCAGCTCAACCTAAGCCAGCTCCACCTCGACCAGCTTCACCTCAACCAGCTCCACTAAAACAGCGACCAAAACCGGGGATCTTCAGTGTGGCCAGTGCAAACAATGGCTAGCAGTTGAAGAATTCAACGAGCACTTGGTTGCGTACCATGCTGAGATAACCTGTGAGCAGTGTGGGAGGAAGGTAAGGGGAGAGGTGGGACTTGCACAGCATTTTGAGGCTATGCATAATCTTTCACCAAAGGTCACACCTGCCCCCATGCCTCAGCCGGATCCACCTCAATCAGTTCAACCTCAACAGGCTCCACCTCGACCAGCCCCTCCTCGCCACCTCCATCTCGGCCAGCTTCACCTCAAGTACCTCCACTTCGACAAGCTCCACCAGCTTCATCTCACCTAGCCCCACCTCAGCCAGCACCGCCTCAATCAGCTCAACCTCAACTTGTGACCTCATTCTTGCCCAAGCAGTTCAGGAGTGTGCTGCAAAGAGGGGATCTGATGTGGGTGGCACGGTGCCTTTATGATAGTCGAGGGAAATTTAGGGATAGTTTCCCTCAAAATTGGTTCAGTCCACCTCCTCCAGTTAAGCCAACTGCATCACACCTCCTGATCCACACAGCTACTTCCGACAGAAGCTGTTTGTTTGGGCACCAATGCAGATGTGGGGTATTTCCTTCAAATGTCCAGCATGCGATGGCAAAATGTCCCATGGGGGAATTTACACCAAGACAAGAGAGGTCATTGACATCAACTGGAGATATTACATGGTGGATGAGTACCTCAAGTGTAACCCATGCAGGTTGCCCCAGTGCCCATGGAGCTCACATTTGCTCAACCAATTAGACCCTGCCCACCGCGGTCTATTTCCAGCCATCTTGACCTCTCATGAAACCTAGGATGGCAGGAAACAGCTCGCAAGCTACCTGAGGCAGACTTTGGAGGAAGTTCACAGTGAGGAGTGGGGAAGACGTTCCCTTCAATATTAATCTGATTGTGAACTTCACCAAAAAGGAAGCAGGCTTGTGACTCTGTCACTGTCTATCGTCCAACTCCAGTTTATCGTCCAGTTCCTCTTGCACAGTGGTTTGAGACGGTTCACAGCAACGAGATCGTCCAGCATGTGCAGGAGATGCAAGGGTCATCACCTCCACCTATGGGAGAATTCTAAAGTTGGATTCCACCAAGAAGATCACCAAGAAGCTGGCCGGTGGCATTGATGGCACTGCTGCCTGGATGTCCAACGTAGGCAACGAGTCTGGCGAAATCTTAAACAGCATTTTGACGACAAGAGAGGGGGCTGGTTTGCCAAGGTATTGTAAAAAGATATAAGGATGCCGGTGAGCCAGAGCCCAATGTCATATATGTGGATCGAGATCGCTGTAATGTATCTGGAGAGCCCCCTGCCCCTGCGCTTTTCCATCCCTGGAAATTTGAGGTGAAACTGGATATCTTTTATTTCATGAGGCGTTTCTCTCCAGGCCGCACAACCGAGCACCATCCTCTCTATGGTACATTTTGCTCAAGGCTTTCAAGTGCAATCTTCGAGTGGGATGAGGATGACATTGGGCAGCTCCGAAAAGCAAAATCACAACAGCTAAAAAAGGAGTTCGATGGCCATAAGCCTACAGAGAAACAAGTTTCAGCCAACATCTCAACTGCGGAGCTGGCCAAACACTGCAAGAGGAGAACTCGCGGAGTTTAAAGGACACGCCGCTCCATCAAGAGACTCCTGGATGCAATGTGGGACCTCACGGATACTACTGGCCTGCGCCTCATCAATGCCGACAGCATGAGACGTCTGTGGGAGATGGAGCAGAAGCACCTGTCATGATCCAAGATGTAGCAGGATCGGAGCTGTACACAAAGGTGGGGGACAGTGGAAAAGGGTGATGAGGTGCTGAATGTACTGAGGTGTGGGCGGGGCTCTTCATCCCTCAAAAGTTTCCATCGACACCAGTGCAATTTTATACCAGGTGAGAATCAGATATACATGTTATCCTATCAATTTATTTATTTGTTATACTTTTTCCAAAACTTGGTAACAGCTTGGACTTTCATGGGTTAACTTGTAATAACTTATACTGTGATATTTATTTATTCATCAGGCTACAGGTGTAATGCACTACAGTCACGCAGATGTACATGCTGGAAGGACTTTCTCGATGGAACTTAAAGACAATGGACACCTTTGGTAGTTGTCAAAGACCTGTCTTCTCACTTGGTGTATCTAAACATATGCACAAACCGTGAAATTTGAACTCAATTGGTCGTCGAAGTGGCGAGACAATAATGGAAGAAAAAACACCCTTGTCACACAAAGTTGTGTGCTTTCAGATGCTTGATTTCGAGACCTCACGCGTGAGGTCTCAAAATCAGTTCAAATATTTTAATGAGAAATTACTTCTTTCTCAAAAACTACATTACTTCAGAGGGAGCCGTTTCTCACAATGTTTTATACTATCAACAGCTCTCCATTGCTCGTTACCAAGTAAGTTTTTATGCTAACAATTATTTTGAGTAATTACCAATAGTGTCCAGTGCCTTTAAACAGAGGACGTGATCGAGTAGACATGGGTAGTACATCAGGCACATCAATGTTTGATGTGCGTTTGATGTCGGGCATTATACAGCTCCAGTATGAAAGTCTTGGGGACGAAACTTATTGAAGAGTTCACTCCTACTGGAAAATCCACAGGTAGGCTTACAAGACACGTACCAATTCTTTCACCTTTCTCAGGGGCCGTCTGAAGTTTTAAACATTTTTATTAGGTCATACATAATGTACTACTCTTCACTTTACTGCTTTCGTCTTTCTTATCTTTACCTTTTCGACGATTCACTCAAACAACTGAGCGCAGATTTAATTCTAAAATCTTCACAATTCTTTCGCCGATTGTATGGTTTCCAAAATCAATATTTTATTCACCATTTAAAGTCCTAAGTGATTATTTTATTTAGTTTTTATTAAGCGCCTCGTAAGTTCATCATCATCGAGGCAAGCATGCAACCTGGGATCATTTGATTTTTTTTTTCTTTCTAAATTATAATTTATGCCGTTCAAAATTGAAAATCGTTGTACAAAATCATTTGAATGTTGCAGTTTCCTCTTTTTTTTTTTGGTGAAGTAAAGGATTTTATATGCCTGGTTATTAATGTTGATTAGCCGAGACATGAGCATTGGCAAACACTCTCCACAAGTCCTTATCGTGTATGTATTATTATTCTGGCTTGGCATTTTAACATCAATGTTTTCACAAATAAATAGTAAATGTAGGTCTCCTTTGGTTTTCCCCGTGATTCTCTTCTACTTTACATAAAACTGTATAATAAAAGACACTGCCATTTCTGAAGAGAAAGAACTATAACATACCAGATAAGACAAAATAGCTTCCATGTATTTCCACTTTTAATTGATCAGTACAAAAAAATTCATTTTTTATTTTAATTTTTTTTTAGGAGTTCTGTTACAGATGAGCATATAGCTGTGGAATACCTGCTCGCCCAGTCTGGCAAGGGAGACCTTCAATCTGAGGTACAGGACGAGGAGTTTGACCTCCACGACTGCCCTGCAGGAGGAGGTCAACGAGGGCGAGATAATTGATGCCACTGTGGTGTCAATCAGCTGACGTTAATGTAGATTTCACATCAGATAGGTATGTAGCCAGTTATACTCAGACCAACAAATAAAGGGGGAAAATAAACTAACTGACATTTCCGCCACAGCTTGAACAAAAGCTATGACAAAAGTGATGCCCCCTAACTTGCATTCCCGCTTAAAAGAATTACGCCAATCTGATTGGTCGAAAAACTCAAAAAGATACAACTATTATCTCCTGTCCATCTCTGGACCTAGCGCCTCGGTGATTGGCTTGCCTGCCGATATCATAAACCCACAAACCTATATAAATAGCGCCACCAACCAAACTGCACATTTTGCTCAAACACACACACGCACAACTGAGCATGCCCAGCATGAGTGTATAAATTATGACCAAGTACACAAACCAATGCACGTACTGCCCACGACACAACTGGATAATCCCGCAGGCATGTACTAGTCACATAAAGCATGAATGTAAGTGCTGAGTATAAAACATGTTATCATTAAAATGATAAAATGAATTATACAAGTTGCACAGGCACCTTGAATGCTTGCTTATGATCAACAAAAGAAAGGTCTATAGGGTGTTTCCCCTCCCCATCCTCCTCCCCTCACCCCCATGAACATTTTGGAGTTTAGTTGCTAGGAAAACTATCATTTATCTTCATTTGTTTATACACATTTCCCCCATTTTGATTTCCAGGACAGCCGATGTGATGTGCGAGGTATTCCAGGGTTAGATGCAGTGGACAGACTAGGGGGCTACCTGGTCACTTTGAATCGCACTATTACTGCGTTGTCAAACAAAGAGGCTGCGGGGATTGTACGACTATGGTCAAAGTTGGACCATCTGGATAAGTCCCCAACGAGATACAGCAAGAAAATGAAGAAGCGGCAGCTGTCAGGACGATGGAGAGCCCCCCAAAAAACGGAGTGGATCAGCTCCTGGTCAGCAGGCAGCTGAGAGGTATATTTGCCCCTAAATACATATCTTTAATAATAATAATAATAATAATATAATAATAATAATAATAATAATAATAAATATTAGGTATTTGCAACGCGCAAAATCAATCAAAAAGATGTTCAAGGCGCAGAGAAATAGACAATGTAAACAAAAACAATACAATCATATCCAGTGAAAAGAAAGCAAAACAACAATTATGGGAAAACATACAATAATTAACAATGGATAACAACACAACTATGAATTAAAGAAATACATCTTGAAAAGGTGAGTTTTGAGAGTAACTTTGAAAATTTGAACTTCAGAAATATTCCGGAGATCTTGAGGAATTTCGTTCCAGAGAGAAGATCCAGCATGTGCGAATCAACGATCCCCCCATGAGTTGTGAGTTTTAGGAACAAGTGAAAATTAATTGGATGAAAACTAAATGAATGAATTAACTAAAAAACTAACTATTACAAATTTTACCTGTGTTGTAAACCTCAAAAGTCATACCCTGTTTTGAATGTCTTAATCTGAAGAAAAAAACATTTGGCGTTGCCTGCAGTGAAGTCAGGTTCATGTGTGACTGACCACATACCCTCCATTTTTATGTTTCATGTGAAAAAATATAAATTATCAGAAAGTTAATTTTGAGTGAGTTGTCATGTACTAAACAACACTTGCATATACACATATTTTTCTAAAAGGTCAAAACATATTTGGTTTTCACGTTATTCATGAGTCACAGCCAGGCGGCACAGCGACCTGACACCAACCGGGTCTCTGCCTACGTCTCTAATCTACAAAGAGTTCTGCCAAGTGCGAAACAGGCCCAAGGACGTAAAGGGAAAGAAACTTCCCATTCCGCAAACTATTGTGCAGACCTATTCACGTATCAAACAGCTGCTTGAGGACAGCATAGATGTACAAGAGACAACATTTAAGACTGGGTTGCTGTAAAAATCAAAATTATTTTCAAAAAGGTGGCAGACTTCAAAAAATAGATTTTGGCAATAGGCCTACTCCATATATGAGTAGTTTTTACCTTTTATTATTTAAGTAATGAAATAATAGGTAAACTGGAAGCACTGGTACATCTAAAAGGGAAAAAGTAGAAGTTTTTCTTTCACACAAACTTGCACAACCATGTTTACTCTTTCAGAAAATGTTTAAAAAAATTAAGTTTGTGATCCACTCTGGATCAAACCATTATTTCAAATAGGGGTATTTTTGTCATATTTTCTCATAGCGAAAAATGGGGGTATTGAATTGGGCCATAAATCCGAAAGTGGCACTTTGTTGATAATGCCACTTTCATAGTTAGAAGATAAGATACCAACCTACATAAAAATGTAATAAAATGTTTCGGTATTTCAAGTGCGCAAAAGAACAGTGCTGCCGGAAAGTTAGCACTTTGGCAGGGAAAACGCACTTATGGCCAAAACTTTATACATTAAACAGTACGGGTGCATAGACATTTTACAGGATTTTTTGCTGTGATGGGATTTCTTGCAATAGTCAGACATGACTAGTTTTAGGCATTCAATCCTGTTGTCATGCAGCTGACGTGCCGTGTGCAAAACTTGTGCGAGCGATCTCCAAAAATACCTAAGTTACTGGTAATTGTTATAAATCAAATAAGTAAAATGTACCTGAAATTTGAAAAATAAAATACTAATTTTACCTTTTGAAAACGTAAATAAAATGTTCGTATTTTCTATGGGTGTTTCAATTGGAAACAAGAAAGTAAAAAAAAATAATTATTATCCCAACCAGAAAAAACTACCTGCCAAGATCGGTCTAGGGGGCCTTTTCACACTGAACACAATGACGCTATTCACACCGCGCGAAACTGGATCGCTTTTGCCGAAGAGCTTGCCAAATAATTATTGTCTCAGCATTGTCAGATTTTACCACTATGAGAGGACAATAACTTCCGATCATAGTAAGAAATCCGACTATTGAAGGGCTGGTAAGAATGTCCCGTAAAAAGTCTACGCACCCGTACTGTTAAAGGAAGTCTTAAAAAGGCACTTGGCAGTGGTATTTTGTTAAAATAAAGCTTCTGTGATTCATATAGGCTACGTATTTTGATGAGTGGAATGTGAACAAACAGTTAACTAAGGTTTTTAAAAATTAGCTTTTATTTTAATTACACATTTAGGAATAGGCCCCCCCCCTTTACCTTGACACATGGTGGCGCTGTTTGTGACGTCAATCAAGGCACGATTTGAAGAGAGAAAAATGTAGTCTGGCCCCGTAAATTACGTCTGGGTACCTGTTCGGTTTGATGCGTATGCGGACGTCACCCAGATACATGTAGTATCTCATGTACTAGCTAGCGTATACTACAAGCTGGATTCAGCGTAGCCTTGTCCAAGGCTCTTTACGCAAGCAACCCCCTTTGAATACTAGCACGGTACTAGAAACTGCAGTACAATGTACATTGTACATACTGTACTTGATCTATGTACAATGTACAGTATGCCGTGGGGTCGAAGCATGGTTTTCGAGGTTTTTCAACCTCGTACCAAAAACGAAGCCGAAACAGAGCCTTGTTCCCACTGTAAAAAGGTCAGATTGTGGGCGGAGTTACTTTATGCTAATATTCCCGAAGGTGTATGCTTTGACTCCAGTATATTTTATTAACTAAATTCAAATACGAAGACTTAAAGCACATCTCCCAGGTCCTTGGACCTTATCAGTTCTACTTATCTTTTGACTTTGAGTCGGGTTATCATCATACTGATATATTTCCCCCTCACCAACAATACCTGGGTTTTTCTTGGACACATGACAATTGTGTCAATTACTATGTTTTCACAGTTCTCCCATTTGGGCTCAGTAGTGCATGCTATATATTTACAAAGGTCGTCAGACCATTAGTTTATCATTGGCGCGCACAAGGAATACTTTCATTTGTGTACATTGACGATGGTATCATAATATCCCCAACCAACCATGCTGCTTTGAAAAACTCGGTTATTGTTAAGGAGACAATAGCCTGCAGCGGCTTTGTTCTAAGCAAAAAGAAGTGCGTTTGGAACCCCTCCACAAGCATCAACTTTTTGGGTTTCATCATAGACTCTGTTTCATCATTGCTTTACATTCCAAACGCTAAGCGTGACAAATTAACGTCATCAATTCATAATCTTTTGTCCCTGCACGCGTCACACTCGATAACCCCAGTAAGGGATTTAGCGTCCATCGCAGGCCAAATCATTTCCATGACCCCCGCTAGAGGCCCAATAGCCAGACTCATGACCCGCGAATGCTATCGCACAATCGAAGAGCGCCAATCCTGGGCAAGCTCAATACTTCTTACAACCGGCGTCATTACCGAGCTTGATTTCTGGATTCAAAACATTCATTCACTAAACGGCTTCCCATTCAAATTTTTTGCTTGTTCCAAATATTCAAATTTCCTCAGATGCCAGCGCTACGGGTTACGGCGCATACATTCACGGCTCCGCCAAAATGCAAATTCACGGTCTTTGGACCGCAGTCGAAAAACTCAATAGCTCAACATGGCGCGAACTAGCCGCAGTACTCAGAGTCCTCAAAGAATCTAAATCTTTCCTGGCAAACCACAAAGTGAAATGGTTAACTGACAATGCAAACGTCCCACACATTATAAGTTGCGGGAGCGCTAAGCCAGATCTACAAAAATTAGCAATCGCTATTTACACCATCTGCCATTCACACGAGATTGTCATTGTTCCTGAATGGTTACCCAGGGCCGAGAATAAGATAGCAGATAAAATAAGCAAATTCGTCGATTACGATGATTGGTCCATTGATGACCGTGCCTTTGCAACAATCGATTTAGCATGGGGACCCCACACAATAGATCGATTTGCATCTCCTCAGAACAGAAAGCTCAGAGCATTCAACGCCAGGTTTTGGTGCAGGGGCGTTACCGGGGTTGATGCATTCTGTCAAGACTGGTCCGGGCATAACAATTACATTTGCCCGCCTGTTTCCCTAAATGTCAAGTCCTCAGACACATGGAATCATCCAAAGCAGCCGGTACCTTAGTCGTTCCAAAATGGTCCACCCCACATTTTTGGCCAATGATTTGCCCAGACGGCTTGCATTTGAACGAACATGTTCTAGATTGGAAATTGATGAATATTTCCTTTCACCCACCCTCTTTGGGTAACAAGTCGCCTTTTTGCGCAGAACCAACATTCCTTACATTGGCATTGAGATTAAACTATACAAAGAAATCCAGATTATCTAATCGAGGCTTTTGTTGTTCAGATTTGGGATACTGCCCAGGATGTATTTAAACTGGGCCTACAATGGTAGTCCATACTAAAGCCTCTTGGCTATTAATGTCTATTTGACAAACGAGAGGATTGATATATAATCCGTTACTCAGTGCAAATGCACAAGGCCGATTTGTGCGCCAGACGTTTGTGAAGATATCTTGCTTATGTAATGCTTTCTATCAAAGATATTTTTGACTTTCTCTTTCGAGACGTTGGGAGATTTATCGAAATGTCAGAAAAAGAGAAACCCTTCTTTTGCGTCTCTCATTGTGCAGGTGTTTTTGATGAGTAATTTATTAAGGCAAGTTTTGCGTTATGAAGGTAGCTCAATGTGTACTTGTGGTTTTCTTGTTTGTTTGTTTTTTATCGACAGAGATATGGAAATCGATCGGCAACTCGATCCAGGATCACACTCTGCAGTCACTCGCTAAGTCCCTACCTAACCTGCTGATGGCAGCCAAGGCATCATCCACAACCAAAAAGTACTTCGCCTCGTGGACTAAATGGGAAAACTGGGCAAACTCAAAAAACGGAATCCAGACCATACCAGCTGCCCCGTTCCATCTTAACCTCTACATCACACATCTATCTGCGACATCTGGGGCGAAAACCGCTGCAGACGCTTTCGCTGCAAGCATCAAGTGGGTCCATAACCTAGCCGGGCTACCATCTCCTACAGAAGATCCCATGTTCAAACTAGCATTACAGGGTTACAAACGTCTCCACGCCACACCAGTTAAGAGAAAAGAACCCATTTCACCCGACATTTTAGAAAAATTACTTGTTTCACATGGTCATCCAACTGCGACACTGGCTGACCTTCGAACTCTTTTCATATGTTTCATCAGTTACGCCGGATTTTTGAGATTTGACGACACCAGTCAGATCAGACGACGGGACTGTATTTTTACACCAGACCGTCTCGTGTTACACCTACAAAAATCTCAAACTGACCAACTACGTCAGGGCGACAAAGTCATAATAGCCAGGACACATAAACCAACGTGTCCAGTCATTATTGCAGAGCGATATTTGAACACCCTTGCAGATCCACCTGACTCGGATTTGCCCGCACTACGCAGGCTGACACCTTCAAATAGAGGACTCGTACCGACTAAGCATAGTCTGAGCTATACAAGGGCACGCGAAACCGTCCTTCAAGCATTGCAGCCATTGGTTCCAGACATTGGACAATACGGACTCCACAGTCTCCGATCAGGCGGAGCAACGACTGCGAGCAATGCTCATCTCCCCCTACTCTGATATCTCGTCACGGTAGATGGAAAACAGAAAAAGCTCGTAATGCCTACATCAAACCTAGCCCCGATTCCACGTTAATAGTACCGAAAAACATAGGAATTTAAAACCAACTTGATTGTAAATTGATTAGAATTTGTATGAATTTTGAACGAGTTACGAATAAAGCAGGTGTTTTTGCCTAAGCGAATCCAACTTGTTAACCAAACAATGCACCTTCGTGCTAATTATTTGTTTGCTTGTTTATTTATTTACCGTAAGGTAGATTTAGAAAAGAAATACATTTTCTGACGTAGGAACGTAGGAAGAAATTCTAGCACTCTGCATCAACAAATGCTCAAAGTCATCAGGAAGTGATAAGGTTTGCTCCAGCCACTCTGAATTTTTGCTCAAAAAGTTTGTTACAGTACGCTGACAATTCTGTTCCACCTTTCTTTCACTCGTAGAGAAAAACCCTAACAGTTCCGATAATCTGCTGTTTGAGGTAATCAGAAACATCCGACGTATCAAAATACCATTAGATTGACAAATATAATCGAGGCATAGACGCATCAAACCTGAAGATTGTACAATTGTTCAAACAACTGCCTTCGGGATATATTTGAGGATGCCATTCTGATGCTTGCTGAAAAGATTTCAAGCACTGCCGCCTTATTGACCAAAAAACAGTAGCTTTAAACTAATGCAGTCACGTGAAGGATAAAAGATAACACGCGTATTGGGTTTCAAGGCGCGTGTTGACAAATATTAAGCCGGTGTAAGCCGGTATCAGGCGCTCATAAATCAGTATATATCTTACAATCGGGCACAAACGGGCAGCTAATTTTGGTAGCTTCATACATCAGCAATACACCTGGTCGGCATTAGTCTTGGATCCAGTTGTGTAGTCACGAAAACCTAATCCCTATCTAGTTAAACCGCCATCACCCACGAACCACTCGCCATTAGAGGGTGTGATAGCGGTTACTGGAATGACAGCGCCCTCTAGTGGCGAGTGGTTCGTGGGTGACTACACCACTGGAGCGTCTTGGAACCAAGACTAGGTCGGCATTGTCGGAAAAATGCGAGAAAAACCCCTTTTTTCGAAACGTACAAAATCACTACTTGGATCTGCATGTACTTGCACGTGTGTTTACAACGTAAATGCAGGCAAATTCGAGGTGTGTGTGGGGGGGGGGGGGGTCGATGTTCGATCGAGGCGAAGTCTGCCTTGATTGACGCCACAAAAGGGGGTGGGCGGAGTCACCCCCGAACAACTTTATCTATTTTTTTAACATATAAATCCTCACAAACAATTACTCAAAACAATTGTTTTATTTTTAAAGGAACATTACAGAATTGGTAAGAAAACACTTGTAAAATATACTTTTTGATCACAGATTTACATAAAACTTACACAGTCTAATGATGATGATAGTAGAAAACATCCCTAGAAATATTTCTGTCTGAAACGCCATATTTGATGAGAAATGAATAAACTAATACATTTTCCGATTGGAGTTTATCGCTCAGTGAGCGTTTTATTCATTTTGTTGAACCTATATGATTTCATGCAAATGTGTAATCGGTTTTTCACTATTTTCTCGTGACCCAGATGGCCGATCAATCTCAAACTTCTACAGGTTTGTCAGCTTATGGTGGATTACATAAAGTGCTCCACTGCCAGCAACTGTTTTGTTAGCAAAAATCAATTCTGTAATGTTCCTTTAATATACATAAACTCTTATGTTTAATATATATATATAATTGAAAAACTATAAAACAAATTGGTCATATTTAGGATAGAATATGTAAAATGAATGTTGATATATGAAGAGAAAAAAATACTTAAATGGCATTAAAGGCAGTCAGTGTTGCCAGAGACATGATTTTTAAATGTGAACCAATTGATAGTAGGCCTAAAATAGTTAAGATACATAGAATTGCTAAGTGACTTTTTTTATCAAACATTTTTCTTTGGACCTGGACTACACTGTACAGTATTTAACAGTAAAAATGGATGCCTGTAACCCATCTTTTTAAGCCTAGTTTGTTGGTAACATCCATTGTAATCCACATTATAGCCCTAAAGTCGGCATTATATCAAGCATGTATTGTGAAACATTCAAATTTCAGGAATGAAACCTACATGTTTTTGAAAATTTATGATATATATTATTGTTTACATTGTTTAGCAATCCTTACAAAGGGCTATACTATAGAGGGGGTTCAAATGTAGGAGTTTATGTTCTTCGAACCATGGAGGTAGGATCTTCCTACCTTCATGTTTGAACTAAATACATTTGCTGAACGAATTGACCATCTGCTCAAAGAAGCTGACCGCTGCCTCAGAAGAGAGTAATATGTTTACATTATATCCCCCGGCCAGTCCATTGTTTACATTTTATCCCTGGGCCCAGACATCTGTTTTATATTAGATCTGCTAAATAGGCCTGCACCTTTGGCTATAGTGATCATCCATTGTCCCCAACACATGCAGACTGGTAATAACCAACTTGCCACTGCTACAAGAAGTGGTACCAGGTTGTCCCGTACAATGTAGATCAAGTTCAACTGCTAGGAACATTGGATTTTTTAGCAAGAAGGAGTTGTATATTTATCTCAAGATATTCATAATACATGTCAATGTTGGAGAATGCTGAAAATATTGTAACGAAATAGTGATTGCGTGCTGTGGGGGTTTTCCCCTTAGCTGGGCGCTGGTGCGCGGGCTGCGGTCCGTGCATCAGCATGCGTGGCTGGTGCCCCGCGCGGGTATATAAGCGCGTCGCACGTGTGCTGCGGGGTGGAGGTTTTTGGGCAGCGCTGTGTCTGCGATCAGTTCTCCCGCGCCGAGCTGTTGCTGGATTGTGTGTCAGTGGTACGCCGCAGGCTGTGAGTAGCTGCCGAGGGTGAGTAGCTGCACCTCATGTCATATCCGTCCCGATGTCCATTTGATTTATTAATTAAGTTGTAGTGATTCTTGATTGAGATAAATTCCCACTGATATTAATTACGATTACAACCTAATCAACCGCTGATCAACCTGTGTATCAACACCTAATAAGGAACCTCTAATCAACGCCTATTAAAACGCCTACTTAGGGAACAGTTATTTATTTAATAAACCAGTCCAGACCAGGTAAATAATCAGTGTTAAGTGATGAATCTTTGAAGTGTCAGCCCCTGTATGGTGTGGTGTGTGCGTGGTGACTAAACTTAGGCGCCTGGAGGTAGACTTCCCCCAAAACGAGTCCGCCCCTCAGGTCTCCTGCGGTTACCGCTCGTCGCGGAGGCCGAAGTCCTGTGGTGCCCGGCGACCCCGCCGGGAGAATCCGTTACAATATGTAACTAAGTCTGTCTTTGAATATGGTTGAACATCCAATTACGTCTGGCCTCAACACTCGCTGTAGACGCTGAGCCTATAAGATGCATGGTTTGTAGCTCACCTCTAAAAAAGGTATGAATTTTTACTGTACTTTTTAGTCGAAAGATAATGAGCATTGTGTTATCAAATATTGTGATTTGCCTCAGTTTATAAGTAAATACATTTTTTTACAGAACTCGGCCTGGGACAAATTTTATTATCCCTTAAGCATCAAAAACCATTATGTGGTGTACATATCACTATTATGTACTCAACTTAAATGAACTATATACCTTGCAGGCCTACTAGTTTATTTCGTGAGTTGTTGTGATTTGTGTTTACATTGTATCCAAACTTTGTAAACTTAATACATGCCATAGTATTGGTAGTCTCAGTAGTGGCTGTTCGGCTGAATTTTCAGAAGCTGGAGTACGGGCTTGGCGTGCACATATCACATCGGCCAATGACGGCTCTACAAGTGGGAGAACTTTGAAGAGTTACCAACGGCTAAGCAGTTAGAGTGCATTGATCAGCCGAAACAAAAATGAAGCTTTTAAAGCCATGGTTTCAACCATCGAGGTGTGAAGAAAGTGAAAGTAACCTTGTCTCTAATACCAGCCATGATGGCAGATGTGCAACTGCAAGTGAGAAGCAGCGTCGGAAGCTGACCATAGGCTTTTTTTCTGCCCAGAAGACGCCTGCCCAGAAGTCTTTCCAGAGAGTTTCTGCCTTAAAAAAAACATGTACTGGTAGGAAGGCATAGGCCTACAGTAGACAGCAACTAAACCCTGGCCGACTAAGGCTAGAATAGGTTACGCCGAGACGCTAGAAGGCGGCTTCAAAGCAGTTCATCAGCTTCCCTTATTGACAAATCCGAAGGTGAAAGCCAGTCAATTAAGCAACTCACGAGTGGCTGGGCCTTTATAAAGAAACCAAGCAAGCATGCAAGGTTCAGTGTTCAGCAGAAATCATACCTTGTTCAAAAGTTCAACGTATAGGGGAAGAGTGTGGTCGGAAAGTTGATGCAGTCGATGTCAAGATGGACATTCGTAGAGCCAAATACGACAATGGCAAGAAATTATTTAAAGACACTGGACACTATTGGTAATTGTCAAAGACCAGTCTTCTCACTTGCTGTATCTCAACAGGGATAAAATAACAAACCTGTAAAAACTTGAGCTCAATTGGTCGTCGAAGTTGCGAGATAATTATGAAAGAAAAAACACCCTTGTCACACGAAGTTGTGTGCTTTCAGATGGTTGATTTCGAGACCTCAAATTCTAATTCTGAGGTCTCGAAATCAAATTCGTGGAAAATTACTTCTTTCTCGAAAAATATGTCACTTGAGGGAGCCGTTTCTCACAATGTTATACTGTCGACCTCTCCCCATTACTCGTTACCAAGTAAGGTTTTATGCTAATAATTATTTTGAGTAATTACCAATAGTGTCCACTGCCTTTTTAAAGCCAAGTGAATATTTGACGGAGCAACAGATCTCTGGTTTCTTCTCAAGAGAAGCTTCAAGAAGAAGAAGGAAGGACAATGTAGATGATAACAATTTTTCAGCTGCTGTTGATTTTAGTACACAATAACCATCGATATTCAACATTTCATTGTAGTTAATACGCTTAATGTTTGTAAACTAGTTAAAACAAATAGTCTTACCAAGCGAACACTTTCAAAACTTAAGGACATGTACATACCTCAACATTTGGATTCTTATTCCTCCATGGATATTCCAACGACGGGCCATTTGTCAAGAAAATTGAACGTTTTGTTGAAGATTGTAGCTGCTATATAGCCAAATGTAAATATGACCACAACAAATACAACAAACTTTGCACAATGATTCTATATATATTCTCTCAAATTTGCTGTGGTGTTTTAAGAGTTTATGCTTTTTTTATGCTACTTTTCTGGCAACACTGTCTTTGTGATGCATTTTTATACAATTAAGAGTCATGTTTTTATACTTGTAAGTTGCCTTACTATATTTTGTCCTGGTATTTTGTCAATCAACATTATTGTTCAGCATGTAGAAAGTCATTAAAGAGCATTTGTTTCCATAAATGAAATTTGAAAATATACTTTATTTTCAAAAAAAAAAAAAAAGGATGAAGTTTCTGGCAACACTGCTCCCCGGTAAAACAAAATACAAAAACCTTTTTTTTGTAATTCTTACAGACCAGCATCTTATCTTTCAATCCTGGAAGCAAAACTTTCCTAAATATGCTACTTTCAGACTTCTACCAACTTTAGCAACCACCTCTATTTCCCAAATTGAGTTTTGCTCGAAACACCCCTTTATGAAATAATGGAATCTTCCATTCACAATTAACTTTACTTGTGTCAAGTGCATTTTTTGAAAGATTAAGGATGTGTATTTACCATATTCAGATGAGAGGTAGGTCAACTATTTGGTCTTTACACAGTGCAGCTCACAACCTTAGGTTATTTTTACTTATGAAAGCTAAATTAGGTAAAATATGGTTACTTTCTAGTTTTAACCGTTGCCATGGCAATGCAAGTGTGGATGCAAAGAATATGCTTTCTTTTTACACTTTGGTTGAAGGCCTTTACAAATGTGCAAAGAATAAATGAAATCCATTTAAAAAAATCTGGCACCACTTCTTTGATTTTCAGAGCAACTTGTTTCACTTTTTTTTCTTGTGATTGAAATGATTGACTGAGGTTAAACTTTCACAGGTTAGTTATTTTATGTATAAGTTGGGTCACTTTTTGTGTGGCTACTGGTCTTTTGACAATTGCAAATGTGACACAATGTGCTTCAAGTAGCAAAGATTTTGATGAGTTCCTATAATATTATTATTTAGCCATTTTGACCCAGGTCATCTTCCTCAGTCAATCTCAGTGATGCCATTATAATCACAGTCTCCTATTACGGCGGTGTGTTTGTTATATTTAAAGGAACATTGCAGAATTGGTAAGAAAAAACTTGTAAAATATACTTTATGATCACAGATTCACATAAAACTTGCACGGTCAAAATGATGATGATAGTAGAAAACATCCCTTGAAATATTTCTGTCTGAAACGCCGTATTTGATGAGAAATGAATGAATATTCCGATTGGAGTTTATCGCTCAGTGAGCGTTTTATTTATTTTTTGAATCTGTATGATTTCATGCAAATGTGTAATCGGTTTTTCACTATTTTTCTCGTGACCCAGATTCCCGATCGATCTCAAACTTTTACAGGTTTGTCAGTTTATGTATATGGTGGATTACATAAAGTGCTTACACTGCCAGCAACTGTTTTGATAGCAAAAACCAATTCTGTAATGTTCCTTTAAGCCACACCTACACTTTAATAACGATAACTAGTTTTTTATATAGCGCTAATTGATCTATGGGAGTCTCAAAGCATTTATCATTATTTATTTCCAGACAGGTTCACCTTCTCTTCTGTAACTTTATATGCAAAAGCTAACCATTATGCGACATAGCAACTGTCTCTAAGGTCTGAGGAATTCAAATTTAGTTAACTGGTTACTTAGCATGTATTTACCAATGTGGCAAGTTTCTAAACCATGCAAATTTGTACTTTATGGTACTTTGTTTTCTTATTCTGCAAGATTTTTATCAAACACATTTTTACTTTTTGGTAATAGTTTTACCAATGATTAAATTAGTAAAAATAGTACCCAAAAGTATAAATTTGGTTGGATGAAAAACTTGTATGCCACTTGGTAAAAAATAGTACCTAAAAGTAAAAACAGTTTGATTAAAAACTTGCAACATTGGTAAAAATAGTACCAAAAAGAACAAATTTGTCAGATTAAAAACTCTGCCACGTTGGTAAGAAAAAATAGTACCCAAAAGTACAAATGTGTTTGAATAAAAACTTGCCAAAAAACATATTTTTACTTTTTGGTACTTTTATTTACCAATGTGAGTGGCAAATTTTTAATCAAACAAATTGTTACTGTTTTGGTACCATTTTTACTTTTTTAAAACTATATATTTATCAACATGTTTGAATAAAATTTGACATTTTTACTTTTTGAGATGTTTCAATAAAAATTTACATTTGTTCTCAAAAAGG
Source organism: Pycnopodia helianthoides (assembly GCA_032158295.1). Lineage (NCBI taxonomy): Eukaryota > Metazoa > Echinodermata > Asteroidea > Forcipulatida > Asteriidae > Pycnopodia > Pycnopodia helianthoides. The sequence continues at coordinate 14,134,253 of CM063257.1, read as the reverse complement.
AAACAAAATCTTTGTCTTTTCTTCTATTAGAACTATACAATTTTTGTTTTATTTAGTACAGAAGCAAAAAGAGTCAAAAAAATCCCCCCCCCTTCCTCCTCTTTTAAAATTATTTTTACCCCGAGTTGGTAGCCCTTTTTGGGGCTCCATTTTGGGCCACCGACTGGACTACTACAACCGAAATCCTAACCAATTTCTAACAGTCCTAACGATTCCTAACAATTCCTAACATTTCGGTAAACGGGCATAAAGAAAGGGGCGGAGCTTTGGTCACATGAAAAAAATGCAAAAACATATTTCGATCTTGCCAGGACTCGAACCTGGAATCCCCTGATTCGTAGTCAGATGCCTTATCCATTGGGCCACAAGACCGCTTGCTTAATATGAGATGATTGATGGTATATATAGCTAAGTATTATTATTATATTTATTATTATTGTTTGGTTTATTTCAGAAATAAAAACATTACAGCCGTTAAAAATGGCTAAATTATGTGTTATTTTTACAATATTAAAAAGAGAAACAATTATTAACCATAAATAAGATAAAAGTTAGAGAATTTAAAAATTGTAAACCAAAACAACATGGATGATTATGATTTATAAACAACGAACTAGCGCTTCGCGCGGCATCCCGCTAGATGGATGGACATAAATACGGCGAAGCTAAATATATTTTTTGGGATGTCTAATCTGTCATAAAAATTTGCCTACTAAAGGAAGTAACTGAAATAGTTAACACATCTCTGATTTAAAACTGAATAGATACAATTTTTTTGCTGAAATTTTCGTTAGTTCATGTCCTTTCCACCATTGGCCGAGTAGAAAATGTAAATTTTTCGTATAGTAAACATGCAATATATATTTCCTTATAAAACATATTTTTGTCACAGAGGGATTAGAGTGTTTACTCCAACAGCGAAAATGGGTATATTTTTTTTGTCTTTTCATTCATAAAAAATAAAATTAAACGCTTTTTTAGGTCTTATCAAATACTTTTTAACTGACCAATCACAATCGTCGTTTCATTTTTTGTAACATATGCGGAAGTCAGTCAATTTTCCTCGCAAAACTTCAAAATATAGAACTAGTTGGATTTAAAACAGTTAAGAGTTTATCTCGGCCCAAAAATTTCCAGCTATAATTCATAAAGATAGGATCTATCATGTCAATGATGAAAGGATGAATTTCGGGGGAAATCAAGTTTTGGGCGTGGTTTTTGGGTGTACTTCACAGCTCAAGTAGCCAGACCACACACGGGCAGCACACACGTTAAAATTGGTCTGTTCAGTATATCGCTGGTGTCCTACGCTGTTGTTTTAGCGCTATATAGTGCGTACATACAGGAAACCAGCTAAAGTGACCGAAAGGCAATTAACGTTGTATTTTGGTTCTCAGCAGAGAATTATAGAAAACAACTCTCTGCAGGATTTACTTCCTGATGGCAGTTTCTTCTCAAGTTTAATAAACTACCGCTGAGCTGGGTGGACATATTATTTTGTAAGTATCACATTTTTCTTTCAGTTTCGTAAATGATTACTGTTTACATCCGAAAAAGGTAAATTTAAACGTTTGGTTTGGGTAGAGTTTCTCTTTTTCGGTGACTTGCTCAATGATTATTACGGAGATCATGTCGTCATGGTCGTGTGTAGACCCGAGACTGGTGTGGTGACTTTTAACTGCAGCAACTTGCAAACTTCAGCATTTCATTTTTTAACAGTCACCCTGTTCCTTTTGCAGCCCTTGCCCTTTCTGGTCATCATAATATGATGATATCGATATATTATTGAAAGTAGTTTCAACTGTGTTAAAAAAAAGGGTAAATCGATAGAAAGATAGTGATCATCATTCATAGTCAATGATGATTGAATGTTCACGATGGATTTTTAAAATCAGACATAGAACCAACCAGATGACATGTTAATTAACTAATCATTCATAAAACAAATGTCAAATTTGATATGATCATGATGTTCTTTCAATTCTGTTTTATGTTTTTGGAATGAAGTGTAAACTTACAATTATTAATAAATTGTGCTCACAATATGATTTGTATCAGTTGCAAGTACACACACAGTCATGACAGTTAACTTTACTAGTTTAAGGCAGGCCTGGAATTACATGGAGGCCATGGCCTCCGTTGCCCCCTGGTCTTGGCCTTGGTGCCCCTTCAAAATTTCCCCATATACATGTACTTTAAGATTTTCCAATAGTGGAAGTGCCCTTTACAAAATGAAAATGGCCTTGCCCTCTCTCCAAGATGAAATTCCAGACCTGCTCAGGATAGAGAGAGAGAAGGAAACTTCAGCGACATGTCGCTATAGTATCCTCCTTTGTACATGTTTATAAAATAACAATGCAAACATCTTATTCGTACTTAACCCTAAAGAACCCAAGTCCTACAATATCCTCATTGCCAAAGTGCAGGATTGCGAAGGATTTGGGCTATTAGGGATCTGCAACACACGAGGATTTTGAAGGGTTTGGGCTGAAATGAGTTTTTGTTAGGGTAGGATTTCGCAGGACTTGGGCTATCGGGCTGTTTTTACATAGGAGGATTTTGAAGGTTTTAGGTATTATGCAGCTTAGCCAAAATAGGATTCTGAAGGTTTTGGGCTTTTTTGACCTTTTTTGACTCCCTAACTTCTGTCTCTAAAGGATTTTGAAGGATTTGGGCTAATATGTATACTTACAATAAGTTGAAGGATATCAAAGGATTTGGGCACTTTAGGTTTATGACGACTTTAATCTGAAGGATATCGAAGGATTTGGGCAGTATGTCTACCCAAGGGTCAAGTCTGTTAGGGTTAAATAACAAATTAAGTTTTTTAGTACTCCAGTAGTTCTGTTTGCAGTTGTGTCGTGTTGATCCGTTCAGCTGTACGAACAATCCAGCTACAACCCTGGCTGAAGGGTTAAGAAAACAACAAACACGGTTATAGGCCTAAAGTACAAAGTACTCACATTTACTTCCCTGTTTACATTTGAGGGTAAACTTGTGACTGCCATGGTTGAATTTTTCAACAGGGAAGCGAGCGTGGTGGTCAGAGACCCCGGTCCATGTTTTTAGATGAATAACTCTTTTCCCATAGCAGCCATAAGCGGCTTTTACCATAGACAGTGAATATTTTACTGGCGACAGTAAAAACGATTGTAGCACCATTTTATAGCGCTTCGACCTCTCTGACATGACTAGCTGAAATATTAAACCATTTTTTGAACACTGCCGTAAAGCTTGATTCGATGCATTTCCACCTAGCCTCACTTAACCCAATGAAGCTTTTTTTTCATCACCCAAAATAAGAAAATTCTTCTTATTGTACTTCTTTTGACTCCTTACATGTAAATGGATAGTATTGCTTTTTTCTGATATGTGGCTCCCGAGTACAAAGGGAAGGGAAATAAAGTTCAAAATTTCTATGTGGTCTGACTCACATCTTGTAAATACGAAGTCACAACTACATTGTTGGGGCGGAACCAGACTAACATTCCTAACATGCGCACTCAGGGTGCCAGACTAGACTGAACATTGGGTTGACTTGTGTTTGTTTGGACCGAAAATGGAGTCCAGCAACCATGTGACCAAAGAAAACTGGTCCTTCCAAAACGGCACTCTCACAATACGCAGAGCTCTGCTTGGGGTGAAAGTGGTTCGTGGTTGATAGTGTGCTCTTATCGGCGAGGGAAAAAAAAACAAAGGAGTAGAGCTTTCCAGATAATAAACAATGGGAGCGTCTTGAACCAAGACTAGTGATACACTGGCCAAATGTTGTAGCTTCTGAGAACCAGTCATAATTCTCTCTAAAGCCCGGTTCATACTTCCTGCGAATGCGAAGCGAATTTGACGTGAATTTGACGTCACAACTCTGTTTTCGCTGCGAATATTCGCAAGAGTTCAGCACAGCTCAACCCCTGCGAATTATCCGTTGCGAATTTGTGACGTCAACATTCGCTTCGCATTCGCATTCGCAGGAAGTATGAACCAGGCTTAAGTGGTCCTGCTGGCTAGGAATATACACATGTACACGTACATGTAGCTTCCTATAAGCTGAACCACTGCCTGCTTGGAGTGATTCGTTTCAAACTCAAGTCCCATTAGAGTTGTGAATTAACGTTTGTTTTCCTACATGTTGGTTAACCCTCCTACTGTCACTGACTCTTGGAAACATTTTCCAGTGAGTTGACCAACCATTTGAAACCATTCGACTGCCAAGGTTGTGTACGATGGCACAACTGTGCACAGAACTAACTGTGTACTGTGTACAAGCATTCCCTCATGGTATCATATTTCAGGCTGGCATAGTTTATCTATCATTCAAAACCACTTGAATGGTATTGAATGGTCGGACAGCAAGAGGGTTAAAGGAACATTACAGAATTGTTTTCTGCTAACAAAACAGTTGCTGGCAGTGTAAGCACTTTATGTAATCCACCATTATACAAAACTGACAAACCTGTAGAAGTTTGAGATCGATCGGCCATCTGGGTCACGAGAAAATAGTGAAAAACGGATTACACATTTGCATGAAATCATATAGGTTCAACAGATGAATAAAACGCTCACTGAGCGATAAACTCCAATCGGAAAATTAGTTTATTCATTTCTCATCAAATACGGCGTTTCAGACAGAAATATTTCAAGGGATGTTTTCTACTATCATCATCATTAGACCGTTTAAGTTTTATGTACATCTGTGATCAAAAGTATATTTTACAATTACCAATTCTGTAATGTTCCTTTAAATGGAACTTGTGACTTCCGTTTTTTAAAACTGGTCCCTCCATGTCAGCACTCTCTCAATACACATCTGTGCTTAGCGTGAAAGCAGTTCATGGTTGATTGTGTGAATTTTGTGTTTGTTTTTCCTAAACGGTTAAATGGAACTTGTGTCTTCCGTTTAAACTGATTTGACTTCCGTTTAAATTCTGACTTCCGTTTAAAATTCCATTAGAATGGTGAATTTTACGTTTCTTGTCCTAAATGGTTGAATGGAACTTGTGACTAAATTCCAACTTCCGTTTAAAATTCCATTAGAGTTGTGAATTTTCAGTTTGTTGTCCTAAACGGTTAAATGGAACTTGTGACTTCCGTTTAAACTGTTGGACTTCCGTTTAAAGCTCTGACATCCGTTTAAAATTCCATTAGAGTTTTGAATTTTACGTTTGTTGTCCTAAATGGTTGAATGGAACTTGTGACTTCGGTTTAACCGTTTTATCGTTTCTACCGATTCCAATCAGAAACGTATTGTATAATGAACCCATCTGTAATAGGAGCAGATGTCAACACACTTTCTTGTTCAAGGTTGTAAATAGACCCTTCCCATGAAATATGCAAATTGAACATCGCGCATGCGCACTCTCCCTACTGGTTGGCAAAATGAGTGAACATCGCGCCTTTTTGCATGGGACTGATGGTGGCGTGACGCACACGCGTTTGTGCGTCTGCCTTGTGCACATCTCTATGGCGTTCGCCAACCAGCAGCGTCTGTACGCATGGGTGAATGTAATTTACATATTTCATGGGAAGGGTCTATTAAAACACTGTATCCTCTAGTCTTCACAGTCTCAAAACCACAACCCACAGTGGGGTGGCCTACAGAGCAAAATGTATACATGTAGCAAAGCGTAGGGGATTGAAAATAATGTAGTATTACGTTTGTTGGGGATTAATGTAAGATAAGAAACATCTCACCAACAAAAGGGATGTTAATCTTTCTCCCTGGATAGTGTCCAGGGCTAACATTTAAACAAAAATTATAAAAAGTTATAATTTCTTTTTTTAACTGTTGACTTGGTTTAACCGTTGAGGAAATTTGGTTAACTGGTTAAAACGTCCCAACCCCCAAGTTCCATACAAATGACAGTGGGGAAACCCTTCGGATAAGGACCAGTGAAAAAGTTGGTGGACCGGTGAAATGACTTGCTGGTCCCATTGGCTAGTCACTGATTGGCTGATAGTGAAGGACGAACCAGGGACCGCGCCCCTTATTACTTGGTCTGAGGGGTGCAAAAAACAGCACTTTGTAAAAGGAAGCTGGTTGTAAAATAGTATTAATGGCTAAAAGTCCCAGCCAATACACCTGTTTGGATCATTTCCGCTACATGTATGTTATGATCTGCGCAACAGTTAAATAACAAAAAATTGTTATTTAACATTATCTCCCCCCCCCCCCCCAATTTTTATAATTTATAAATAAATTTATAATAATAATAATTTTAAAAATAAATGAAACATTTTACAATCTGACCGGAATCTTAATGAAAGATTCCGGTCAGATTGTAAAATGTATTCTGGTTTTGTAAAATTTTAGAGCTACATGTAGAAGCCCTGTGGTCTTGTGGTATTTTACCCCCAATTCAAGCCCATCAGTAGATCCGTACATTACCTAGATTTTTTTATGTAGAAATCCTTTTTTTGTATTATATTACAAATGATTTGATTAGTGCCAAATTGTAGTTTAAAATCCGACTGATACAAAATGAGCACATGTAGGGGTTGGCTTACACACTAGTACAGACTACTAATCTGTCCATATGGTATCATTTTATAGACAGTTCCAATCTTCTCCTTTCCTTGTGGCTACTTGATACCAGTAATCCATTGCAGCGTGCATGAGCGAGCAAACCACAAGGATGGCACAGAGTGGCCATTTCTGTATTGCTGAAGCTGGGTACTCAAGCAGAAACTTGAACTTACATGTATCATGTGTAATGGATGCACCCAGTACTAACTCACATTTGTACAGTTTGTGATCTGTAAACTGAAGCTTTAGATAGACTCTGGAAGAGAGTAACACTGTACTTTATTTGAAGAGAGCATAAATTAAAAATGAAATGTAAAATATACCTAAATATGTATTAGAACCCTTACATAAAATGGAGTTACACATGTAACCTACCAAATGCACCAAAATGCATATCAGTTGGTGAGAGTTGTGATTTGTTGCATTTTTAGCAGTCAGCTCTGAAAGTCAATTTACAAATGTAGATAAGAACTCAGTTGCATTGTGTTGCATTTAGCAGAGTGCAGGGCTCTGTACATAAAACACTTAGTCCCTTGCAAGCTGGCACTAAACCAATTCATTTCACAAGGCAACAAAATCTTTTAGAGCTGTTTTTGGCACTGAATTTAGCATGATTATTATTTCAGCTGTTTTGCAATTTGATGCATTAAAGCATGGTGATTAGAAAACACCCGGTGATACTTAACTGTTGTTAGTTAATGCATAGTACTTAACATGTTCTGATGTTGGTGTGAGGAAAACCCCAAATGGGGGAAAACCCACACGATCAGGTAGGAACTGAAAACCCAATTAACATGCAAGGCTCCGGTCTGAGGTGGGATTCGAACTGGGTTCAAAGAGGTAAAAGGCAGCTGGAAAGAAAACACTATTCCTTGGAACCAGATTTTCCAAGTCAAAACAAAAAATAAATAATGCATGTTTACATGAACGTTTTCAGGAAAACCTTTGTTTCATGTTTAAAAGGAAGCCTTTTAAAAAACTTTTGACTGTCAGAGAAAAGTCAACAAACACTCGGGATCCGCGACCACAACTTTGTGTATGGTGTGTTGGTTCTTCAATGTCCAACCTTTGCTCATTTTCCCACTACCCAACTTTACGATGTAAACTTGCCAATTTCCTTTATATAGAAACAGGGGTTTAACTTTACATTTTTGTTGCACTCACCGGCCAGGCATACATTTACACGTGTACACGACTGAGCATTTTTTGGAGTACAATACAGTAGTCGGCAAGATTTCTCCGCTATTCCGCAAGTCTTTGCAAGAACTTTTTTTTGTTTTTAATTTACTTTTGTTGTTGAACACCAGTATTCTTTTTTGTTCTTTCACCAAATACATTTAAATTACAGTGTAGAACGTTAACATCCATGATGCAGTTACATATGAGAGAGTCAATCTGTTTTTGTGAACTTTGTGATCATTTTCTCTTGTCATTTGCGTTGGCCAAACATCACTAGGTTTTCCCCATGATGCACAAGCTGGTGTATCGGGCTGATAGACACGAATTACATGCCGATACGCTCAAGTTGCGGCCACTACGCAAAAATATATAATTTATTTTGTTTGACTTCAGAAAAGATTGTAACCTAAACCATTTGAATGCTCCAGATTGTACAGTGTGGGCTTATAAACCAAGATTAAACATTTGAACACCAAGTATAAAACATTCGAGGACCTCTTTTCAATAGACCCTTCCCATGAAATATGCAAATTGAACATCGCGCGTGCGCAGTCTCCCTACTGGTTGGCAAAATGAGTGAACATGGCGCCTTTTTGCATGGGACTGATGGTGGCGTGACGCACACGCGTTTGTGCATCTGCCTTGTGCACAACTCTATGGCGTTTGCCAACCAGCAGCGTCTGTACGCATGCGTGAATGTAATTAGCATATTTCATGGGAAGGGTCTATTCAGCGTGCTTTGGCCAAACTTCCAAAATTTTGATCCAGAACGCCCTCACACAGTTTTGAAATTTGACACTTTCCTGGAGCTTTTGTTGTGACATTCAAGGTTAGTTCCGCAATCATTCACACGTTATGACCAAAATGAAAGTTTTTACTGGCCGTTGTTGGACCGCTGTACTGTGGAAGTGTTTTGACTTGCCCACCAAAGCTGTAGTTTTCGCATCCATTTTGGCAAACGGTTAACTGCTAAAATATTGCTACAACGTACACTGTCCGACGTATGTACGTACGTACGTACATCTACGTACGTACATGTACATCTACATGTACGTATCTACATGTTCGTGCATCTACATGTATGTACATGTATGTACAAGGTCATGAAGGTCCAAGTCTGTACAAGGTGATGGATGTTGGAATCTTCGTTCATCCAATCATGTTAATTCTCTGACCATGAGACGGAGGAAAAATGCTCTGACTAAAATGAAAGTTTTTGCTAGCTCTGCGGACTGATGTGGAATTGTTTTGAGTCGCCCACCATACTATAGTTTTGGCATGAATGCATTTTGGCAACAGGTCAACTGCTAATTAATTGCTTTACCGTAGAGTAAGAGGCCAAACAAAATAAAATGTTTAGCGTTCTGCCTTTTTGAAAAAACGAAGGAGGAGGACCTTTTAATTTTTTTGGCAGCCCGACACATTTTTCAAGACAACCGGCCGGGTTGTCTTAGTGCTTGTTCAATTAAATGTAAGTTAAACTGAGCAACAAAGTCTTTTCTCAGTTTGAATCTGGTCTTGTAAATTTATTTCTGGTCCAGTAAACATTTGGAGATACAATACAACTACAAGTCCTGTGGTCTCGTGGAGTTTTCCCCCAAATTCAAGCCCTAAAAGGTATTTGCCTTTAAAAACATGTCTCCGAATCTTTGTATCTTGTCTTCTTCTTCCTTTTCTTTTCTTTTTCTTATGTACTAAGTGTATGTACACGATGTAAGTTAAAAATAGTTCAACAGTAAAAGTATCGTAACTCATGTACACTGTACTCTAAGCTGATCTATGAGGATTTAAAAAAAAACTCATCAATTTTGTTTTGTATCATAGAAAATCACAGTACCGGATAATTTTTATCGTCGGGCTCAACACGAGCGGAACACACACACCAATGGCAACCCTGATAACAGCGTGCCAGAACTAACAGCTCGTTATAAACCCTCGGGTCCGCTCACCAGACTCTGTATTCGGCCGGCACCGGATCATTGTGCGGCCGTACGGATAGAATAATGAAATTGTAATCAATTTTGATGCCGAGTATTTTTGTTATCCTGTGGGGAGTTAACATACTGTATGTCTTATAGGAGGACAGTATATGCGCCAAAGATGCGAATAACAAATGTGTGCTTTGGCAAAGTATGGAAATAAGCCCAAGGGAAGGAGTTAAAGGTGGCTTGTATTGATAATCATTTTTTTCTTCTTCATCAAAGCCAACTCGGGGGGGGGGGGGGGGATAACTCGACCTGTAAAGAAAAAAATTTGATATTTTGATCTGCCTTTTTTTTCCTTTATAAGTTTTGCTGAAATTGTTTCAGTGTACTTTTAATGTTTTTGAAATTATAAAGGGGCATGTCGCCTTTGGATTGGGCGCTTTGGGCTATTAAAAGCGTTTGTTGTGCAGATGAATATGGTTGGAAAGATATTTTAAAAGTAGAATTATGATTCACACTTACTATCCCTCAAAATTGTGTGGTTTTCCTTTTACTTTGTGAACTAACACGGTCCGCCATTTTGTGCAGTCAAAATTTTGTTCCATAGGCAACCTCAATCCTCCACTATTGTATCCTCCACTATTGTATCCTCCACTATTGTATCCTCCACTATTGTATCCTCCACTCTTTGCCACTCAAGTCTCCAAAATGTTTGGACTTGAGTAAGAAACTAAGATCGGGATGCCTTGCACAGTTGGGCTTGCAACCCTCAATTTTAACTGCAACCAGACAACATTCGTGGCTGAGTGGTCCACTGTCATCCATGTCATTGAACTCAAGTTCTGATGGTTGAATCATCAGTGTGTGTTTGAATCCCAATTATGACACTTGTGTCCTTGAGCAAGGCACTTAACCATAATTGCTTCTCTTAGCCCAGGTGTATAAATTGGAACCTGTTAGAGGGATGAGACAGTATTGTGTTGGATTAAACCTCTTAGTGCTAATGTTAGCACCTTGGGGTTGTACAGTGTACAACATGTTTGCTCTCCACAGAGTTGAGAAAGTTAAAGGAATGGTCTTCAGGGGTTTCCCTTAACTTTTTTTCCACTCGCCGGCCAGGCGATTCAACCAAAATTGTGGATCGCCTGCAGGTTTTTTCACTAGCCCGCATGTATGTATAGTACAGTATGTTTGTACACACAAAATTTTGAAAACGTAAAGGAAAAAAAAAAAAACCTCAAAACACGGAAGTAAAGTTAGCAAAATTGCATTTTGGGACGTTTTTATCCCTTAATTTCCACCCTAAATTATCCTTTTTCCATCAACAACCATTTTTATGGATTCATGTTTTGAGGATCGGTTCTTTTGAACATCGTTTGCAATAAAATCTTTGTGAATCAGCGATCGGTCGACAACGCACATTAAGAAATAATTCAATGAACTTTGAACCGCATCGCCCTCTATCATGTGTCTATCGGCAAAGTTGTTGATGTTTGATTAGACTTAATCCAAGGCTGTGTATTGTACACAATCTGCAGGCGTGCTGAACAATGTGCGGCAATTCTTTACTCCGTTCGTGAACGTGTACTGCGGTAAAGTCTAGCCAGGATCTTATGAATATGGTAATTATCAGCGGCCATCAACGGCCAATCACAGCGTGCGGAATGTTGGTTAGCTTGGACTTTGAACAGTGGACTGTGTGTTGTGTATACGCTATGCATAGACTACCACCAGTGGGCGACCGAACGTTGTGTGTGGGGCCGGGTGCACGGGTGGATTCTCAGCAGTCAGCACCACGTGGTTATGTGCATCGTGTTTTAACGACTGTATACCGAAATGGTCGATTGCAATTTCCGATCGCGATCGCGGCCACATTAAATCTAGCAAATATCCAGACTTGTCAAACTATTTTAAAAGCTTTAGGTAAAAGTTTTCTTTGGGATTTTACCACTGTTCCCACATTTATTGTGAAAAGGAACAATTGTTTGACTCGCCTGGCGGGCTAGTAAAGGAAGGATTTTGACTCGCCCGCCGCTACTTTCACTCGCATTTGGCGACCGGGCGATCGCTAATTTTGAACCCTGGTCTTAGAGTACATTGTATACAGTGTATGTACACGTGCACTTGTGTACAAGTGTACACATACTTGTACATTGTACATACACGTGTACTTGTACAGTGTACAGGGTGATGCCTGATGAACAGGAATTTAATGTTGTAAAGAGCCTTGATCAAGCTACTACATGTACCATGCAGGATATGTGCGCTATGAACCAATTATTATTATTACTGAGGATCTTTGTTACTGGTGCTCGTGTGAAAGGAAGGGCCTTAACTCAGTGCACTTCAACTCGTAATGATGCGAACTACATTGTCTTATCATGCTTAAAACATGCCCAGTGCAGTCAATGAGGAACCCATGCATGACCTCAAAGGAAAGAACCGTACCCAATAGTCCAACAGAATCAAGCTGTTGGGTTCTGATAGATTTCAGTTGGCAATCCTCATGGTTTCCTGTTTCTGGGTACCAGGCCTGAAATTATACAGGGGCCATGGTCTCCGTTGCCCTGCTCTTTGCCTTGGTGCCCCTTCAAAAGTTGCCCATAGACTTTAAGATTTTCCAATGGAAGTGCCCTTAGCAAAGTGAAAATGGCCTTGCCCTCTCAAAGATAAAACCCCAGGCCTGGGGTACACCTCAACCATGAAACTACATGTAAGGAACACAAACCATTTATGGATAATGTGCAATTATCAAGCGTTTCAATTGTTTTTTATCCCTTAACTTTCGGTGGTTTTAATTTGTTGGTCGTCCAAGCCTGGAATTAAACGGAGGCCACAGAGGCCATGGCCTTCGTTGTCCTGGACTTGGCCTTGGCCTTGGTGCCCCTTCAAATGTTTCCCAGAGACTTAAAGATTTTCCCATGGAAGTGCCCTTTGCAAAATGAAAATGGCCTTGCCCTCTCAAAGATGAAATTCCAGGGCTGTCTTCACCCTTGTATTTTTGTGATGGTTGTAAATTGTCCCGTTTGATATCTTTTTATAGGTCTTCCTTTCTATTTTATACAATTTTATCTCCAATTTGTGTTTTTATTGTAAGGATGCACACTGGAAAACAATTTTCATGTTTTTAAACGTGACGTTTATAACAAATCAAATTAAATCAAATCAAATCAAATGCAGCTCCTTCCATACCTGACATCTCGTCTGAACAGTTAATTGTGTCCTTATTTTATATTCTCTCTCTCTCTCTGTTTTAAAATTTGTTAATTCTCAAGGTTGTTTCATCACTTTGTATTTTTGGAGTACTGTAGCATTTCCAGTTGAATTTTGATTTTTGAATTTTGAAATTTACAATGTTGATGCCCACCTTTTACCTTTTGTGATATAAACTTGATTTCAATCTTTATCTGTCCCATTTATTGTGTACTTTTGATGTTTTTTTTTTTAAATTTTGAATTTAAAATGCAATTCGGTCGTTGGACCCCCAAGTTTTTGAATGTTTTGTTTTTTAAACGAATAAATAAACCAAACCATTTAAAGCCTTACAACTGTTGTTCTAAATCATACTTATTTCCTTTAAAATAACTTAATACATTGCCAAGATAAAGAACTTTCATTATAATAAAAAACACTGTTCAACAGGATTTCCTTTAAGTGCTTGGTAAGTGTGGCCCAATGCAATACGGACTTGAATGGAGATTTTTGACATGTCACTGTTAAATGCCCTCTCTGGTGTAGGCCATCGAGGTTTGTGATACAGGGCTCGACTTTTACACTGGACCGCCAGGGTTCTGCCCACAGTGGTCGGTGCCGGAAAACCCTCCCGGCACTAAGGATTCCCAACCACCACTGGCAGAATTTTTACTTGCAATTTTCGAAATGTAAAGATGGGTATTTACCAGTAAAAACGGTATCCGAAGCCATTCATTTTGAGCACTTCTTTGATTTGAGTATAATTATGATCTACATGTACCATGTCACTGATCCATCTTGCAATGGTTTCCAGGACAGCATTTTTCCACCACTAAAGAAAATCCTTGGCAGAACCTGGACCGCAGGCCGCCTGGCCAGTGGTTTTATGTATTGTCGGGCCAGTAAACTTATGACCAGACAAGTCCGACAGTCTTGTGTTTTTTCAATTGAATAACAATACCTCACTGTGTAATATCTTGAACAGAAACAAATTATGTTCGAATGCTGACCTTGAGTCTGGAAAATACCTTTTAGACACTGGACACCTTTGGTAGTTGTCAAAGACCAGTCTTCTCACTTGGTGTACATATGTACGTATGTATCTCAACATATATGCACAAAATAACAAACCTGTGAAAATTTGAACTCAATTGGTTGTCGAAGTTGCGAGATAATAATGGAAGAAAAAACACCCTTGTCACACGAAGTTGTGTGCTTTCAGATGCTTGATTTCGAGACCTCATGCGTGAGGTCTCAAAATCAATTCAAATATTTTACTGAGAAATTACTTCTTTCTCAAAAACTACACAGAGGGAGCCATTTCTCACAATGTTTATACTATCAACAGCTCTCCATTGCTCATTACCAAGTAAGTTTTTATGCTAACAATTATTCTGAGTAATTACCAAAAGTGTCCAGTGCCCTTAATTCTGTTGAGTAATATATCAGAGGAAAATGTGTGCGTCCCATATCCTACTTGGCCTTTGGCCTTGTACTGTCCTGACCCGATGACTATGGGAATCAGAATCAAGTATTTTCCTGTATTCCACTATTGCTAGTGTGATGCTTTTTTCAGTGACCAGATTTAGCTTGTCATGTCCCTCCTTACCCCCACTAGTCCGTATTTTAGGGCTTCCTTGTAACATTGTCTTTGTATATAATGGGTCTTGAGTTTGAGACACATTCTGAGCAGGCAGTGGTTTTACATCATAAAACGTGTACATGTTGTACATTGTACATACATACAGTAGCTTCGGGAAGCATGTACATGTAGCTAGCCGGACCACTTGGACATAATTTTGCCAGGTGGTCAGAAGTTGTAACTGGCATTGGGCATGTTTGGCCAGCGGTCCACTGATATGTGATAAGGGAGAAGGCTGAGTACATTTCACATCATAATCGGTTATCACATGCGCGCATTTTTGTGAAATAAAAAATTCAAGCACAATGTATTACGCTTCTGCGTCCCATATCCAACGAGGTTGGCCTCGTTGAGGTCAAACTGAGAAGGCTCTTTAGAGCGAAGCAGGTCCATTGACCCTTTAAATTGCGTGTACTGTTACTTAAGGCTTTGTTTTATTTTGACAATCAGTAATTAAGGAATTGTTCATTCCCACGCGTATCCTGTGAACTTGCTTCCTTTACCAGATCTACAAATAAATTACTGTATTATTACAATCAGTGCACTCCTGATACGTGTACATGTACATTGTAGATTTCCGTGTATAGTTTTGGAGGAAGTAAAGTTGGGTTTTCATCCAAGATAAAAAGATGGTGGACTCTCAGGCATTGCACAATATCAATCCCCCGACAGTGCATTCACATCATGGCTGTATCCGAATTTGCGGCTACAGCTATGGCTGCAACTGTCGCTAAGGGTGTTGCTAAGGACGTCCTATACACATGTACTTGGAAATCTAGCCGGAAATCTAGCCGTAGCCGTAGCCGCCATTGTCAGACAACCATGACAAATTTCAATATGGCGGCATAACTAAATTACCTGATAGAGTAATGCAATGGTTTTTTAAAATGAAACCCCTGGTATCCCTGGGCCTTCATGTATTTATAGTTACATGTACATGTACCTGCCCGGGCAGAGCTTGTAGGCGGAAGTCCGCTAGTCAAATCTACAGTTTAGATAGAGCAAGTCTTGTATTGCAGTTGGCTGGATTCGGACTGCCTGTATTGCCAGGGGTGCATGTTGTAGCCCAGCCATCGGTCACGCCCCACTGGTTTATTGCATAAACTCTTACTACATTGCCTGTCGTAATCATACATGTAGCTTATTTGATTACAACAGCATCAAAAATAGTGTGTGAAATACAATTGGACATTTTGCAGGGTTTTCACTTTGAACTTTTTCAGTGACTTAGCCAGCGGGACCAGTCATTGCAGTTGGCTGGATTCTGACTGCTGCATGGCCAGGGACTGTGCATGGTGAAGCCCAGCCATCGGTCACGCCCAACTGGTTTATTGCATTAATTATCATAATCATAATTATTTGACTTCAACACACAACAGCATCAAAATAATGTGAAAAACCCTGCAGTGCAAAATTTCTGATTGTATTTTTTTAATTTTAATATTACAAAATACAATCACTGAATCAGACACTTTGCAGGGATTTCCCCAAACTTTTTCAGTGACTAACCATAGGCCTACTAGCCAAGTGGGACCAGTTAAATCATCATTTCACTGGCCAGCCTTTTTTTTTTCACTGGTCCACATTTCAAGGTTTCCTTTCAACATCTGCATGGGGCTTGTAATTTGCCTCTCAGTAGTTTAGATCCAACAGTAGCCAGCCTGACTAGTGGTCGACAGAATTCTGACTGGTCCTCATGGGTTTTAATTGGCGTTCGGCCAACGGAACACTGGGGCAAGGGAGAGCACTGCATTTTGTCATACCTTCATTTTTAAGGAGATCGAGTACAATTGCTCTCCTCCGCACTCTTTAACCTTGTCCGAGAAGTTTGAAAAGTAGCACTCCATAAAACTTAGGGTGGAATTTTGAAAATCTGTGAACAGACTTATGTATAATGCAGGAAACTAGGGCTGTGTCCAAATTGGCCACTACATACGGCTAGATTTTCACTTTATCATGCGCTGAAGTAGCACGTCCTCAGAAACACCATTAACCCTTTCCTTACCATCCTTTATCTGAAGAAAGTTTTTTTGCCATGCAGTACATTAAAAGGTTTGATCAGGGCTGAACATTCTCTGTAGTTTCTTTCATTGAGCTGTGTAAAAACAGACCTGGAACTTCATCTTTGAGAGGGCAAGGCCAATTTTTATTTTGGGCACTTTCATTGGATAATTGTAAAGTCTACAGGAACTTTTGAAAAGGACACCAAGCCAAGACCAGGGGCAACAGAGGCCATTGCTTTCGTGGCCTCTGTTTAATTCCAGGCCTGACAAAATTGTTCCTGTAGGAAGCTCAGTAGGGTCCGTGTCTATTGCAGGGCTGCCAACTCTCCCTGATTCTGCAGAGAATTCCCTGAAAAGAAACCAATCTTTCCATGTTCTGATGAACACATTTGAAGGTCTCCATGATTATGGAAACATTTTCTGTACTACAGTGTACAATGTATGTGGAATACAATTCTACGTACAATATGTAAGTTTCTCTCTGATTGTAGTACAAAACCTCCCTGATTGCAAGATGCAAGATAATTATGGTGACAGCTCTGCTATTGTACAAATGCATACAGTACACATTGTGTCCATTGTAGGGGGGTTTGGGCTCTGTGGCATCAATCATGTATTCGCTATTAATAAAACCCATTATCAATGTAATAATTTCCTGAGTTAATCCAATAAATCATAAACTCAAAACCCTTTGCAATACGCCATCTGACATCTGGTAATCACACAATACAGGGACCTGCTCCTGCTACAAATTGAACTTTGATCCGCCGTACAAAGATAGATCAGTTTAATTTGTTTGCGCCTACAGCTCAAAAGCAGGGAGCTGGCTAACATAACTAACATGGGCAATAATGGGAGAGTTGTGTACACAGTCACATATTTGGCAGGATCGAGGGAGCAAACGATTCAGTGCTTGCGATCGATCGATGTCCGTGCGGTTATCGGTGATTAATAATCTGTATTTATACCATTTAAGAAATTACACCATCAGAGCTACTGATTAAGTGTCTGGGAAGCTACTGTGTACACCTGAAGCCCTATTCACACTTTACATGTTATCAGTTAGCCAATTCCTGAGAACTCAACCCCGGGAAATTCCTGTGGAATTTGAACCCTGGCGCTATCCTATCACAGTACTTCTCACTTTTTTTCATGGGTGGCACTGGTGGCGTGTTCGTGAAGCGCTCGCCTCCCACCACAGTGTGGCACTGGTTCGAGTCCCAACTAAGGCCATACATGAATGTGGATCGTGAGTAGAGTTGTGCATAATTGGTTCTCTTAGCTACATGTACGCCACGAGGGTTCCCACCACAGTGTGGCTCTGGTTCGATTCCGGACTAAGGCCATTGTATGATTATGATATGTGAGTAGAGTTGTGCATAATTGGTTCTCTTCTTTGTCACAAGGTTTTTTTTTCCGGGCCCTCTGGTTTTCCTCCCTTCAGAAAAATCAAACACTTATGATTTCAGGCTGTGCTCTGTGGTCATACACGGGTTGTTGTGGCTGGCTGCCAAAGGTGCCCTCGCATGCTTACATGTACATACGCCTCAAACGCGTCCTTCGCATTTCATTTTCAGCTTCTCAGCTGTGAGTAAGGATGATTAGTCTCCCAAATTATAATTAGTAAATTACAAAAACAAACTCTACAATGAGCAATGTTTGGTGAAAGTTTACCTCGTTCTCTAAAACTACATTACTTCAAAAGGGGTCATTTCTAACAATGTTTTATGATTATATCAACAGCTCTCCAGTGCTTTTTACCAAGTAACTTATTATGTGTTTTTTTTTACTAGTGGATTATTTACCGAAAGTACTGCCTTTGAAGGTGTTTACCCTGAAAAATGGACCGCTTAAATAAATTAAATAAAAATGAACCTTGGGGAAACTCACTTCAGAAAAACTCAATTAATCTAAGGATCGAATAGGGTAAAGACGCGAGGAATTTGCAAGAAGTGGGACAGCGATTCAAAATGTAGGTTTCTCAACTAAGTTAAAAAATAGAAGAAATAACTTTATTGACTATAAGGCAATGACCAAAAGCAAAACCAGTGATCGAAATATAGCAATAAATTAAGTGAACTCTAAACCATGGAGGAAGAAAGTCTAAACCAAGACCAACAGTATAGTTCACTATTGAACTAAATCCAGAATGTTTAAAAAGGAATATATAGAAACAACTAAAACCAACAAAACACAGTGCCAAAAAAGGTTACAAATTAAAATCAAAATGGCTTTAAAACCGAGTCCATAGCAGTAATACTTGAAACAGGCAAAACTTGAACATGAAGTAAAAATCAAAGCTTGTGATGGGAGAACACATAGCGCTGCCAGGCTGTTATTTGAAGTCAATTACAGGGGTGACTAACCACACTACCAAGGATTATGCAAGAGGTTTCATTGTTTATTACAAAGGATTCCCAAGAAATTAACTAAGGGAGTGAAGAGTGGAAGGAAAACTCTAAGGTCTTTCTACACCCACTACAATGGCATTGAATACTTTTGGTATTTATAAACTAAAGAAGAAAAAATTCATTGCCATAAAAACTTACTTGGTAAGGAGCACCTGAGAGCTGCTGATACAAACGTACTGTTGTAATGTTGTTTTTTGAGAAGGTAATTTCTCACTAAGATATTTGGATCTGCTGTATAGCCTTTCTCAGGCATCTGAAAGCACACAACTCTATTCAACAACCTGGGTGTTTTTTCTTTCATTATTTTCTTGCAACTTCGATGAACAATTGAGACAAATTTTCCACAGGTTTGTTGTTTTATGCAATGTTGGGATACACCATAGAGAAAGGATGGATACACCAAGTGAGGATACTGGTCTTTGACAATTACCAAAAGTACAATGTAGAATATCTGCCGTTAAACTTAATTTCTTCACAACATTGTCATGTGAGCTACATGTACTTGTACCATCCTACAATACCTCCATGCTTGTACTAACAATAGAAGGGATATATGTTTGTTTACATTTGTACACCTGCAATTGAGTCAATAGTAGACTCTAGTAGTGACAATGCAATAGTTTACAGTTACGCTACACTTTGTATACGTACATGTACATGAATGCTATGTACTATACACTGTACACACTGTACCATGTACATGGTAAGGTATGCATACTGTATCATGATGTTCTTGTATGTTCTTAGTCTGTACAATATTCACTACATGGGTTGTGTACGTGTACATTATAAGTGTGTATACACTGTACGTGCTATATGTATGTAGTGTAGGTTTAAAGCATTTTGACATTATAATTGTTCGGGCAAATCCAAAACTGATTGGTTCATTAAACATGAATGATGTTTGAAGTGTTTTGCCATGGTTGAATATGCAGTTAGTAGCAGTCATACACTGTACATGTATTCAGTAAACGTGTACACAATGTACAATTGTCATCATGTGCTCACCAGACACCAGTAGATTTTACGACATGTATTTTTTACCTTATGGACTTTAAATGTGGCAACAATGCAATTTTGTTAAGGCACTGTCACAGAACTGAATGCAAAATTTAGTACACGATACATTTGGTGTGTC
Organism: Pycnopodia helianthoides; assembly: GCA_032158295.1. Lineage (NCBI taxonomy): Eukaryota > Metazoa > Echinodermata > Asteroidea > Forcipulatida > Asteriidae > Pycnopodia > Pycnopodia helianthoides. The sequence goes on along the minus strand of CM063257.1, from coordinate 14,114,240 downwards.
GTGGCCGAGAGCTGTGGACTCGTCAAGCTCTGGTGTTTCTGATCAGCAGAGTGTGGGTTCGAGTCCCGGTCGTGGCGCTTGTGTCCTTGAGGAAGATTACCCTGATTGTAGTTGCTTTGTCTTTTAGTATGGGACTTTTAGCCAAAGGTCCTCCTGTGGATTAGTATTGGTAGTGCACGTAAAAAAAAAAAACTGTTCAGAATACTTATCCGGGAAGAGTAGGGGTAAACCCCTGTGTTTCTGGTTCACATAACAAGCACCCTTGTTTACAGGTTTCCTTTGGCTGGCGAGCTACATGTACATTGTATGAGGCATCCTTGGTTTGACCAGGATTGGTACATGTACATGTAGTGTGCGCAAAAGAACCCAGACCACTTATCAGGGACCCATCTAGAGTTATTATATAAGAACTAGAGGGCGCACTAGCCAAGTTACGTGACTCGTCGCGCGGGTGGTGCGGCCATGTTTTAAGTACCACTACCATTACTTTACTGTACGGAAAACAACAACATGAACACTGAGCGCGTGATGCGTGCATTTTCCATACGCACATCGTATACTTCGTACTCGATTTTGCCCTCTATAAAATGGCGCTCGTGTCTCCTTGCGGTCCCGGCGCGTTTGTGCACGCAGTATTGCCAGTGCGTCCTCTAGTTCTTATGCAGGGAACCTACATGTACATCTAGGTGTTTCTGGTTCATGTACTCAACCACCCTTGTTTGTAGGTTTCCTCAGGTTTTTGAGCTACAGTGTAAAGCTCCCTTATGAGGCATCCTTGGTTTCATTATTAGAAATATAATAATATTTTAGCAAACAAAAATAATGATAATATACATGTAGGGGGCCTACATGTAGACACTTGAGGTTATAAAAGACAAGGTAAAGACCCAAACCATTTGCATTTATATTACCTATAACAGGGCTCGAATTTGACACTGAACCGCAGGCCCGAGGCCAGTGATTTTAGTATTGGGCCAGTAAACTCATGACCAGACAAGTCCGGCTGTCTTGTGTTTTCACTTCAATAACAATTTATGTAACTCACTCTATAATATCCTGAACAGAAACAAGTTTTGTTCAAGTGTTGACTTTGAGTAATGATTTGAAATATAGTTAATACCCTTAAAGACAAATGAGGTAAATCTTCTCCTATATACATGTCTTAGTGCTTGTTCAATTGAATGCAAGTTACACTGTGCAAGGAAGTCTTTTCTCAGTTTGAATCTGGCCTTGCAAAATTATTTCTGGTCCAGTACAAATTTTGAGATACAAGTCCTGTGGTCTTGTGGATTTTTTTCCTAAATTGGAGCCCTGTATAAGCCGGCGGATCGTGAGTTAGCCCTTGCAAAAATTGAGGCTTGTTTAGATGACATTAAATCTTGGTCTTTATTTAACAAGCTTGCTCTCAACGATGCTAAAACCGAAATCATCCTTTTCAACTCACGTTTTTCTAAAACCGTGCCTCCTACCGAAATTAACGTTGGACAATCCATTATTAAACCATCTCGTGTAGTCAGAAACCTTGGTGTTCATATGGATTCTTCGATGAGTATGACCGACCAGGTAACAAGTAGGCCTATGCAAATCCGCTCTTCTACAAATTTGAAAAATACACACATGTAGGTCGATTCCGGCGCCATCTTGATGATGATTCTACTCTTATACTGGTTCATGCCTTCGTCACTTCTAGACTCGACTCTTGCAATTCTCTTCTTACTGGACTTTCAGATTTTAAAAGAACTTTCTAAAATCCAACGAGTTCAAAACATCGCTGCTCGCCTCGTCTCGCGCACACCTCATTCCCAACATATTACTCCCATCTTACAAGAACTCCACTGGCTTCCAATCAAACTGCGTATCGTATTAAGTTAAATCTTCTCACTTTCAAAGCTCTTCATGGCCTATCTCCTGACTATATATCTGATCTTCTCCGTAAATACATCCCTGTTCGTCCTCTTCGTTCTGCTGGCCAATCCCTACTGACGCAAACTACTTTTTCCACTAAATTTTATGGTCAAAGAGCCTTCAACTTCATTGCACCTTCGTTATGGGATGACTTGCCACTTCATATTCCCCAAGCTGGCTCTCTTCAGATTTTCAAGGGAATTTTAAAAATTCATTTGTTTTCAGGGATCTTTAGTTGTGTAACTTACATGTACTTTTATATTTATGTCATCGTTTTCATGTTTTGTGTTGCGCATAGAGGCTTCGCATTATGCGCTATATAAATATCTCGTATTATTATTATTATTATTATTATTGAAGAACTTCCGTAGTTTTTAATTGAGCGAATGGCCGTAAAACGTTAAGACTATCTACATGTAGAAGTACATGTACATGTACAGGGTAAGATCCCATCTTGGATGACTTCGGCAAGAACAATTCTAGTCATGAATTATGTCAAGAAAGGTGCCTTGCCTTCTTATACTACATGTCGATCCAACGCATTGCCAAGTTAGTCTTTCTGCTGACCCGGCAGTCGATGATATCGATGATAAATTTATCTTTGGTAGGTCTCTGGTTGCTTCTTAACAGCCTTGTGGGAATCAGCGAGGATCTTGAGAAAGACCCTTGAGATCTAAGGCTACGGGACGTAGCCCGACTCGAGGAAAATGTGATCTTTCTTTTGCATGCTGTGATAAAATGAAATAGTAATAATTACTAATAATCAGGGCAAATATTTTTTGTTTTATGCATGCTGTAGTACGGTGACTGACTCTATATTCATGTACAGATCACACACTCTCAGTGAGCCCCGCACGGCTGCACAAATGTAAATTTGTGCACATCGAGCACGCTATAGAGCACAAGCGCATACTGTGACTGTCGAACATGTAGAATCTCGTTTATAATTTGCAAACTACATGCAGCGAGACTCTTCCATGGCGAGTGTGAAACATCTTAGGCCAAGCATATAAAAAAACATGTTTAGTCCCCGCCTGCTTCCTTTTTTTATAGGCAGCCTCTTTTCTTTTTTTTTTTTTTTTAATTTTTAAAGGATCAGTTTTAAGTTTCTTACAAAATAAAGAAAATTCTAAAATACATAAAAAAATTCTTTTAAACTTTAAAGCAAACCGACAAAAAAAACACTGAAAAAAGCTGGCAACCGTTTTGAAAAACAGCCCGGCCGGTTGTCTTTAAAAATGTGTCAGGTGGGCATTTAAAAAAAAAGAAAAAAAAAGTCCCTTGCCTCCTTTAAAAAAAAAAAGGCAGGACGCTACAAACATGTTTTTAAATTTATTATTTTGCCTTGCACACAGTAAGGCAATACACATCACACACACTCCGCCTGACATCCCACCATCCAACCCTCCTCCTTCATGCATACTACGATCATACATACATGTACATGTAGTAGACATTTAAGACCAGTCTTTCAACTGCAAGGGTGAAGCACTACCCGGTGCTCGCTGCGATCATGCGTCGTCGAGTCGCAATCTCAACATGGCTCATCATCACCGCTGTGTCACTTTGAAGGACACACACAAGCAGAGTTTGTCTGGGAGCAATGTTGGCATCTTCACAAGAAACATACACTAAATTGGAATTAAGTCATCCATTTTAAGAAAAAAATTGCCCCTAGTACCCCCAGAGTGAGAGCTAGAAACTGATCTTAAATTTTGTATTATATTCAGTTTGTGCACAGCCACAATCATGGGTACACATTTTTTTTCGTGTCTATGTTGTGAACAACACTTTGAAAACCAGTGATGTAACAGTTATTTCAATGTTTTTTGTAAATTGATCTTAACCAGCGCTGTGTGAATGAAGAGTAGAAAGTACTTGAGTTTGTCGAAAACAAGATCTGCAAAGAGTTACTCAATATTGATGTGTTATCATTTGGTGTCTTTGTAACAAAAAGTGTACCCATGATTGTGGCTGTGCATTTTGTAGATTTGTTCTTTGAGTTACTTTTCTCTGTGTTATTTATTCCACTTATTATTTATTTCTTAATTCCTTGATTTCATCGCACATGTTACTAAGTCCATTTCTATTCTGTTTGAACGTTAGTGTTTTAGAAGCATGTATCAAGAGTTTCATGGTGGAGCTCATGTCATTGTACACAGTCATTCTTATGTAAATTTTTTTTGTTCACATTTTTTTCAATGGTCCACTCACACTCACAGGCCTCATAGGCAATTCCATGAAAACAAGTATTAGGGTCCATTTGATTAAAATCATTCTTGCAGTAAGTGTTTTATATCATAAAAGAAGATTATTTGAACTTTTCACACAAAAAATTTAGCCAAATTTATCGGCCCTTACGGAAATTATTCAGGCTGCCACTGAGGGCACTGTTGCAAAAATGTGTTTGGCACTTTTCATGGCGTAATCCTTCTTCAGTTTGTACAAGTTGTAATGGGCCAGATAGATGTTGGGGACATAATAAGCATGAAATTCTTTTTGAACTATTTCAAAAAAAGTTTTTAGTTGGGCTTGATCTCTTACTCTGGGGGTCTTTCCAAGCAAGGGTAATGTGCTTTAAAATGTTGCAGGATGTCACCAAAATTTTAGAGAAATTATTTTTAATTTTAAAAAAAAATGAGATATCGCCTAACTCACAAGGCTGAATGGCCACTCAAGGTGAGGGCTTCACTTAACTAATTTGGGTTGTTGACCCAAATCAACTGACACCAGAGGACGTTGCCATCTACAGAGACCTTAGAGAGTCAGCATTTGAATGACTCGAGAAATAAAAGTTGCATTCTTAACAAGACCGGAGAGTACATTACTTGAAAACCCATTCACTAGTATATTAGGGTCTTCCTAACATCACTGTTTTTAACGGTGTTGTACATTGTACACATACTGGGGCTGAAACAGGGTTACCCCCTTCACAGTATGCAAGGATGTACATGTAGGCATGGGTATCATCCGCTGGGAGCCTGGCTGGTAGAGCAGAATGCACTCTTCCCAACTTTTTACGAAGCAATTATGGTTTTAAAAGTGCCTTGCTCAAGGGCACACGTGTCATGACAGGGATTCGAACCCACACTGTGCTGCTGACAACACCAGAGCTTGGGTCCAGTGAACTAGACCACTCGGCCACGACACGCCACAAAAGCTAAAGATTTGAATGTTTTGTTGTAGAATTGAATGTTGCACTGAATTTTTGTGCTTGAGGATGGCAGTACATGTACTGTACGTTTCATGCTGTGATGTTACAAACCAATGAGTGTACATGTACCTGTCCTAAAACAAGTTGGGACAGGTCTTACATGTAGTTCTTGGAAGCAAGTAGCACAGAGAAGAAGAAAAGAGTAATTTTTAGGATTAAGAGGCCAGGGCTCAGTTTCACAAAGCACTAAGATTCATCTTTAAGATACATATCAGTTGTCATTATCATAGTGATTTGTATTGTGACATCACACTTTGCTTAGCAATTAAAAGAGTGATTTGCAGTTGCGATCAGTTGTAGCTCTTTGTGAAATCGGAGCCCTTGAATTTTGATCTTTGAGAGGGCAAGGCCAGTTTCATTTACAAAGGGCACTTCCACTGTGAAATCTTAACTGATATCTTCCTACAATGTAACTCCGGGAATTTCCTGTAAAACACACAAATGCTGATTTGCGCCTAAGGCCCCCCCAAAAAAGGTTCTGTTTCCGATTACATGTCATTTAAAAATAGGGTTGGTAGGTCGGAAAGTTTTTTATTTTATGTTTTTTAAAATTCCGATACGATTGACGATACGTCCACGATCGTTCATGTGTTGAGCGCAATTAACGGATTTGCACAAAGATTTAGGCAAAATTGCGCGCAAACTGCAGTTTGCAGATGGCAGTTAATCTGCCCAACCTTGCAAATTGTGCGCAATCTTCAGTTTGCACTCTTTAGATTGGCAGTTAATTTCCTGTAAAACACACAAATGCTGATTTGCGATTACATGTCATTTAAAAATAGGGTTGGTAGGTCGGAAAGTTTTTTATTTTACGTTTTTTTAAATTCCGATACGATTGACGATACGTCCACGATCGTTCATGTGTTGAGCGCAATTAACGGATTTGCACAAAGATTTAGGCAAAATTGCGCGCAAACTGCAGTTTGCGCTCTGCAGATGGCAGTTAATCTGCCAAACCTTGCTAATTGTGCGCAATCTTCAGTTTGCACTCTTTAGATTGGCAGTTTAATGGAGGCCACAGAGACCATGGCCTCCATAAAGTCGGTTTTAAGGCAGTTTCAACTCATTCGGGTTTGACTTTGTGTGTCTGAACGCTCTTAAAACTTAACCGAACTGGGTTTAAGCCGAATGAGTTAAATCGGTCGGCGAGGGTGGTTAAACGCTAAACCACTTTGGCTTTATCTTTCAGCACGGTGTGTAAACAGAATAAAGTGTGTGAACAGAATAAAGTTTGTGAACAGAATAAAGGTTCAAGTTCTCACCGGTGACCGGTGACTAAGGACGTGTTGCGTAACACGCCATCAATTGTGAAAGTGGCGTCTTTTGAACACGATTGTTTTAAATGTAAATGCAGGGTTTTATGTGTAAATATAGTGGATGTTGTTGTGTTAGGTCACGGTGCTATTTGACCTCTTAAAACCGAAGATAACCCGTATCGGGTTTAACTTTGAGCTGTGTGAACGCAAGGTAGTTTTATTTTTACAACCACCTCCCGCTGCTCGTAAAGTTGAACCGGTTCGGGTCTAACTTTAGTACACTGTCTGAATATGGCCATACTGTACAATGTACTTCAAATGGTTATTTGCACAGTATACTGTACACAGTGTTTAAAAGTACAGCTAAAAATAGATGGTAGCAGTTGATGAATTTAGTTCTAAGGGGAAAAGTCCCACGGCTCATCGCACTCAGTCATAATGGTCATGTACTGTACATGTACATTACATGCTTGACTTACATGTATCACCCAATTCAGTATCATGACAAATATTGTATTCAGTGTTTTGTAGGAAAAACCTCTGGATGATGGACTAATGGAAAACATGTCAATACAAAACATGTACAATGTATGTACATGTACCCATGTATGATGTACAATGTATGTAGGGGACCTGTAACATGTACATATGTACTTGCACTACAAGTACGCTGTACATGTAGATATACCATGTCAGATACAGGGTTTGCTCATAACGTTTTACATGTAGTAGGTGACTGGCCAGCTGGACCAACCTGGTAAATAGTAAGCTTGTCATTTCAGTGGTCAGTAAGCTTTTGTAAAATTGTAGTCTATAATTCATAGTAAAGAGGGATGCTTTTCAACACTGAACCTTCCAGGCGGACCTTCCAGGCGGACCAATGTAAGGTGCTCCTGAAGGTGTTTTAAGTTGCATTTGGCCATCGGACCAATGCTGCGAGAGAACGCTGGATATAAGATTTTAGTACACGCTGTTCACAGTACAATCAGCAATGAATTTCAACTGCCAGAACATTTCAAGGGGAACCAAGAAAATTACCAGGAGCACCAGGGCAATGACCAGGGGCACCAAGGCAATGACCAGGGGCACCTAAGGCAAGATGACCAGGGGAGCCAAGGCAATGACCAGGGGCACCAGGGTAATGACCAGGGGCACCAAGGCAAAGACCAGGGGTACCAAGGCGATGACCAGGGGAGCCAAGGCGATGACCAGGGGATCCAAGGCGATGACCAGGGGATCCAAGGCGATGACCAGGGGAGCCAAGGCAATGACCAGGGGCACCAAGGCAATGACCAGGGGCACCAGGGTAATGACCAGGGGCACCAGGGTAATGACCAGGGGCACCAGGGTAATGACCAGGGGCACCTAGGCAAAGACCAGGGGTACCAAGGCAATGACCAGGGGAGCCAAGGCGATGACCAGGGGAGCCAAGGCGATGACCAGGATCCAAGGCGATGACCAGGGGAGCCAAGGCAATGACCAGGGGCACCAAGGCAATGACCAGGGCACCAAGGCAATCACCAGGGGCACCAAGGCAATAGACCAGGGTCATCAAGGCAATGACCAGGGTCACCAAGGCAATCACCAGGGGCACCAAGGCAATCACCAGGGCACAAGCAATCACAGGGCCAAGCAAGACCATGGGCACCAAGCGCTGACCAGGGGAGCCAAGGCAATGACATGGGGCACTTAGGGAATTACCAGGAGCACTGGTCAATGCAATGACCAGGGGCATCAAGGCAATGACCAGGGGCACCAAGGCAACGAGTGGGGAAGCCAAGGCAAAGAACAGTGGGCAATAAGGCAACGTTCAGGGGCACCAAGGCAATGACCAGGGAAGGCAAAGACCAGGGTCATGGATACATGAGTACATATTGTACTTTCATGCCTTTGTTGAGATTCATGTTAAATCCTGTAGTACACTATGCTTGTTTACAGTTCATGTCATGGTTTTTATCAGACCCCTTGCACATGACATCACAAGCTCAAACAGCGCCCTCACTGATATCAAGGGAAGACACGTCATTGGCTGAGAGTTGTGTTGTGTGTGGGGCTTACATGTATGATTTGTGTGCACGTTTCCCTTGTTTGACAACGGTGACCTGTATGCAAGGTGTACTGAGCTGTTTTACATGATTTGCATCTTTTCAATGTAAATGTGTTGTTTTCTCTACCACAGACTGAAAACAAAGTGAGAGTTTTCAATCTGAATTAACATTTTTTTTTCAGAACTGGAACATTTGAGTAATTTTGTTAACTTGTAATGAATGCTTTAAAGCCTACAGTAGGTGTATATTTTGGGGTGGAAATATTTGTAGACATTTTTAATAATCTGAACATGGCTTTCTTATTTTGCATTTTTCAGAAAATGGCAGTAAAGTGAAAGAAGAAATTAAAAGGATGATCCTTAACAGGCAGCATTGAACCCACCGAAGATCCAAGGCTGTCTTGTAGAGGGAAAACAGATCAAGTCCAACTGGAGAGAACATCGGCACAGTCAAGATCGCTACATGTTGATTTGTAGAAGAAAAAAAAAATTAAGCAAACTTAAATTTAACTTCAAGTAAATATTCTACCTGGACGTTCTTTTTTGAAGTGATAGATTTGTTCATGGTTTCATAACGAGCGGATCAATTACAACTCCCCCCCCCAAAAAAATCATGCTATCATGTGAACCGCCCTCGTAAACATTTCCAATAAACAAGTCTTCCAAACAAGTCGTTTTTTCCCCCCAAACGGTTCCGCCGTGAACGTCAGTCACCATGGCCGGGAAGAAACTCCAGGATCGCACTCTCCACATAGCGGTCGTCGGCCTGTCCGGGGACGAGCGCACCAAGGGTCGGTCGGCGTCGGGAAGTCGTGCCTGTGCAACCGCTTCGTCCGGCCGCACGCCGACCACTTCTACAAGGATCACATCTCGATCATCAGCCAGATCGACTTCAGCGGGCGGGTGATCAACAACGATCACTTTCTGTACTGGGGGGAGGTGAGCAAACACTTGGAGGACGGCTCGTCGGTGACGTGCAGCATCGTGGAGCTGACGGAGTTCATCGACGATCAGTCGTTCCAGCCGTTGAGGGGACACGGCGACAAGGATTACAAGAAACGATGCAAGAACAGTCTGTCATCGGCAGAGAAACTGATGTACATATGCAAAGACCAATTAGGTGAGTCCCTTGTCCCCAGGTAGGCTAGGTAAACCCTGAACCTAGACAGTCTGGAACCTAGTATCAGTTTCATAGTAATTTAGGTGATTGCATGGTCGCTCAGGTTACACTGACTGACTTCAGGTATCAGAAACTTTGGCACCATATCATGGAGCTACTTTTAATCAGAAAATATTGCTTAACAGTTTTCTGCTAAGCAAAACTAAGCAAGATACCAGTTACATTTTGTACAAGTGGAATGGTCTTTTAGTTGGTAATCTTTCTCTGGTCATGCTGGTAAGCATCAATTTGTTGTGCTTATCAATTTTTATGCAAAAAGGCTAAACTAATTGTATAATTCCGTTCGATTGTTTTAGTCCTACACGTATGTATTCAAAGTAGAAAAAATACAATAAAACTGACCTGTGACATTAGGGCGGTGTGAGGCTACTTACAGTGGAGTCGCCCTTTTGATTTAAAAAAGAAAATGGCGACGTTGTGGGGAAAAACAAGGTTTTAGCCAGGATTTGGTAAGAGGATGTCAAAATTTGCTGGAAATTTAAAAACTGGGTGTCCAAATTGTTGACGTAGAATACATTTACTTAAATGACAATATAAACAGGGTGTCCAAATTTAAAACAGGGTGCCAAAAAGACACCCAGACACCCCTCTGCTAACGCTATGGGGCATGAGAGATTTCCAGATCATGCTTTTGCTGTCCCTTGCCTTCTCGGCTCAGGACATTGTCTGTAATAATAATAAGATGAAATTATTCAGTTTTACCCATACACCGATGTGTGTAAAGCACTGTATACTCAGTACTTCCCCGAGTCCTGTGAAAAAGTAATAATAATAATCCACAGGCTTTTTACTCAGGTGGGATTTGAACCCACGACCTTTGCCATTTTGGACCACCGATATTGCCTGACAGTAGCTAGAGGTACAATGTACATTGTTACATGTCTACATTACACATATGTACACACATTGTACTTGTACATTGTACATGTACATGTACAGTTCGAATCTTATATTTTAGCAGGAGGTACCGCGACAATTTAATAGATCATGTCTTTTTGATGATTTAACATCCGTAAAATAATTAATAATACAAATAATAATTAATATAAAATAACGTACATTGTGCTCATCAAGAGAACAGGGCTCGAAATCGTTTCAATTGAATTATGTACTTAAAGGAGGGGTCTGTACCTTTGGCAATTACTCCAAAAATGAATTGACCATAAAAACTTACTCGGTGAGACATGTAAGAAGCACTGCGTTCTGTTGATAATGTTAACAATATTGAGAAGCGATTCCTCTCTAAAAGGAATGTGGTTTTAGAGAGAGGGATTCAAAAACATCTGAGAAATGTAGCTGCATGAGACGTTCTTCAGATTGTGTATTCCCATTACGGATTATTGGTTTCAGTTGGGACGTAACCGCTCACAGATTTTTGGGGGTATCTCAAAAACGCTACCACCTTTACTTCAATTCAAGTCTGTTGGGTACACATACGTGTACATAGTACAGTATGTAATAAATACATTCTGTACAGTTCGATACTCAACAGAATTGAATTACATTTTAATTACCCATTTAAGACAAATGAGAGTAATCTTAGCTCTTACATATGTAGTGCTTGTTCTTGAAAATAAAGCAGTTTATGTGTTTAACTGGGAAGATTCTAATTTTGATTCTGGTCTTGTAAGCAAATTTCTGGTCTAGTAAAAATGTTGCGCTTCAGCTTGGAGCTGCATGTAAGGTCATGAAGGTCTTGTGGATGTTCCCCTCAAATTGGAGCCAATGTGAGAATAAGAGTCCCTTTCAAATTCATCTGGCCAATAAGATTTAAAGGGGGACTGTCGTGTAGCAGGCCTGTGGCTGTACCATGTAAGCTTGGGCGATACCACGATATTATCGAATATCGCGATACTAGTTCTGAAACGATTATGATATCGGGTCACATTTTATTTAATCGTGATATCGGTAAATCGCGATATCGTTAAGTATCGCGATCATGTATTTCCTAGCCGAGACGATCTTGCAACAATAAATCTCCTTGTCAAGACGATATTGCAACAATAAATCTCCTAGTTGAGACGATTTGCTGCATCAAAGAGTTGCAAGTCACAGACCGCAACCGCAAGATTCCCCAACAGATCCGATCCGACGGGGTTTAGTCTTCGAAAAAACCAACATCAAAGCCTTAGCGATCAGGCGGTCTCAGGAACGCAGACGGGTGTTATCATGTGCGTTACCACGTGCTGTTGCGTACGTGCGAGTAGCGTGATCTAATTAGTTATGCACACATAAAGAACAGTCTGTCATGCGCAGTTAACACATTAAATGTGTGTAAGTAATAGGCCCAGGTTTTCATACCATAGGTTTAGAGTAAAACCCGAAGAATAGGCCTAGGTGATTGGAACAACGGTAGAAATGATAAGTTAATCATAGCCACAACTCACACCGTGAGATTTGTAGTAGATTGACGTCATAAAAAATAATCGCGATTATATCGAATATCGCGATATATTCTCGACGATATATCGTGGCTGAGAAAAAGCGATATCGCCCAAGCTTAGTACTGTACATGTACCATGAAACTACATGTATGAACGCTGTCTCATCACAAAGGTCATTCTATTGTGATGTGACGGCCAGCGTGCATGTTGTGCAGGGGGAACTGGGTCAGAGTTCACAGCGTGCAGTAACTGGGTCAGATTCACAGCGTGCAGTAACTGGGTCAGAGTTCACAGCGTACAGTAACTGGGTAGAGTTCACAGCGTGCATAACTGGGTCAGAGTTCACAGCGTGCAGTAACTGGGTCAGAGATCACAGCGTGCAGTAACTGGGTTCAGAGTTCACAGCGTGCAGTAACTGGGTCAGAGTTCACAGCGTGCAGTAACTGGTCAGAGTTCACAGGGTGCAGTAACTGGGTCAGAGTCACAGGGTGCAGTAACTAGGTCAGAGTTCATAGTGTGCAGTAACTGGGTCAGAATTCATAATTCCCAGTACAGCCATACAGGCCTGCTACATGTATGATCAAGACGATACCAGCCTTCAGAAACATGAGAAGCGATTCATGCATGAATCGCTTCTTCGATTCAAATGTTTTTGGCTGATAAATTATCCAAACCATAGGGCCTATTACTTTGGAGGGAATCCTTTTAAAAATAGTTCATACTATCAACAGCTGCAGTGCTTCTCACAGAATAAGTTTTTATGGTCAATCGATTTTGGAACTTTACCAATCTATGCCTCTACTTTAACAACCGTTTTTTCTAATATTTGAACAAGAACAAGAATTTGAGATACATGTAGTTACTTACCCTAAAGACAAATGAGGTTCTCTTTTTCTAATTTTGATTATGGTCCTGTAAAACAAATTCTGGTCCAGTATAATTACTGTAAAAGTTTAGAGCTACAAGCCCAGTGTGCCAAAATGCCCATAGCAGCTGCAAACAGCCGCAAGATTGACCTGAAATGTACACGTGTACTCACCCAAAGAGGCCAAAGTAAAGGTTGTGTTCGTAAATGATAGTTTCCTATGTTAACACACATACAATGTACAGTACATCATGTAGTACAGTATTCAATTTTTATAAAATGTCTGCTTCATGTTTTTTTTGTTGACATTTTTGTTGACATTTTTACTGAAAAAAAAGAGATTATTATAACAGAAATGAATGGTCTTTTATAGGGTTAATGTACATAAAATACACCCTTTTCAATATTATTTTGGTTGACATTTTTACTGGGAAAAAAAGAGATTATTATAACAGAAATGTACATAAAATACATCCTTTTCAATATTTTCTGCTCTCATGTTTAGCTCATTTGGGGTTTTTAAAGAGGGGCTCATTTTACCAATGGATAGAGTCCTCATGAAAGATGGGGAAAAATTACAAGTCTCTAACCTCACATTAAAATGGTGTAAAATGTCATTATATATCTGATCTTTTTCATAGCGAAATTTGAAAACATGACGTCATCGAACATCCAAAAACGAGAGTCTGTACAATCCAAAGAGGATTGTTTTTTGTCCCAGTCAGACAGTCAAATAATAATAATAAATAATAATGATTACATTTATATAGCGCTTTATACTAAAAATAAGTTTCTAAGCGCTTCACAAAGTAAATATAAACGATTAAGTTACAAGCAAACGGGAAAATTAAAGCTAGAAATATACAATAATAATACAAAAGGTACACGAAATATACAAAAATAACAGGCTATTTAGAAGAGACAAATATCATTAGACTATGCGAAAAATTATTGTAATCTCATTGCACTGATGGAAACCATTGAAAAGATGGGTTTTTAATTGTGTTTTGAAACTGCCAATTGTCTGAGCATTCTGGATGAAAGGAATGCGGCAAATTCAATGCCGTTCTGATTGAATTTCATAAAAATTCTGAAATTAACTTAAAAATTCTCTTTTCTACAAAAATGTACAGACCATATTTGAAATGTGATGCAATCGAACGCTTTTGGATTTTTTTACAACAAATTGTACCTACATGTCTGACATGTAAGAAGGGTATAAAAAACAGGCATTTTACGTTGTTTTACCAGGGTCCACGTTAAGCTGCTTAAAAGCAGAAAATATTGCGAAAACAATTGTCTGCTTAGAAGCAGAAATAAGCAGGATACCCATCACAAACTGTACATGTGACATGGTAGTTTGGCTGGTAACTTATTCTGGTAAGCAAATTTTGTTATGTGCTTATATTAAATACATGTACAAGTAGCTACTTTTTGTGCTTTTGAAGCAGCTCGATGAAATCTGGGCTCCATTTTCATAAAGCTGTTTATAGCAGAAAATACTGCTTTAGAAAATATAGTGGCTGAGCAAAAAATGTATGGGACACCAGTCGCAACAATGCAATCTTTATGGAATGTTGGCAGGTAACCTGTTTGCGGCTAAGCAAGTTTTTCTGTGCTTAGCAAGTTTTTGTGCTTACAGGCTTGATAAATTGGGCCCAGGTCTTTGAAGAAATTAAGGGATCTCTATAATGGCTGGTTCCAGTTGCGCTAAGTTTTTAAAATGTGCATCACAATAATACAGTTTAAGCTTGTTTGCCTACAATCAGGGCTAGAATTCAGGGGAAAAACCCACAAGACCGCAGGGCTGGTAGTTCAAAATACTTACTGGATCCAGAATTTTGAGTACAAGACCAGAATTGAAGTGAGAAAAGAAAATGTCAAACACAGGTTAATAATTGAACTGTTTGAAATTTGAAAAATGCTAAGAGAAGATTTATCTCTTGTATATATTGCTTATAGGGGTACGTTTTATGTAAGTAGTCTTCGATAATCAACAGGATTGTGTTTATCCATGGAGTACATGGTTTATCAGACTGAAAGTCAACATTTGAACACAAACACAAGACCGCCGGACTTGTCCGGACATGAGTTTACTGGCCTGATGCTAAAATCACTGGCCTCGGGCCAGCGGTCCAGTGTAAAATTGTACTTGATGTACTTGATGTACAAGTACAGGGAGTTACATGTCGTCTAATTCTACCGCCATTACGTCCATGCCTACGTGTAGTAGGGATTACAACAGCGGAAATCAACCCGAGATGGCCCCACCAGGATCTAAGTTGTAACAGCAGCTCTGAGGATGAGTTGCTTTTAATTGGCAGCAAGACATCCGTTGTAAAAAGGACCCAAGGAGCAGTCTGTGGAATGTGGAAACCATCTGCTGGTTATGGGCCATTACACAAGATGCTAACTGCACTGGCAAATGTAGTGCAATTACATAGTACATGTACATGATGTACTGCATACACAAAAATTGTATTTATACACATTCTCAAAAATGCATCCTTGTGGAGCATTCTTTTGTTCTTTCCTTTAGTCCCTGCGCTTAAAGGCACTGGACACTATTGTAATTACTCAAAAAATTGTTAGCATAAAAACTTACTTGGTAGGCCTAACGAGCAATGGAGAGCTGTTGATAGTATAAAACATTGTGAGAAATGGCTCCCTCTGAAGTAACGTAGTTTTTGAGAAAGAAGTAATTTCTCAGAAAATATTTGAATTGATTTTGAGACCTCACGCGTGAGGGTCTCGAAATCGAGCATCTGAAAGCACACAACTTCGTGTGACAAGGGTGTTTTTTCTTCCATTATTATCTCGCAACTTCGACGACCAATTGAGTTTGTTATTTTGTGCATACATGTACACATGTTGAGATACACCAAGTGAAAGACTGGTCTTTGACAATTACCAAATGTGTCCAGTGTCTTTAACAATTTCATATATTTTGTATTTAAATTTCCTTGTGGGGCACCCCGGTCTTTAGAAATTCCATGTGGAGAACTTTTGTTTTCCCTTTTTTGTTATGTTCTTGGTCTACATACATGTACATGTATACCGAAAGTGAGAGCAGACAGTATGCACACACTGTACATGGCAAATGTGTACAGTCTTTAGTTTTAGCACACAGGCCTGGAGTGATATGGAGGCCAGGGAGGCCATGATGGTCTCTGTTGCCCCTTTTCTTGGCCCTGGTGCCCCTTCAAAAGTTTCCCATAGACTTTTTCCAATGGAAGTGCCCTTTGCCATGTTGGCAAAATGAAAATGGCCTTGCCCTCTCGAAGATGAAATTCCAGGCCTGATAAACACATGAACATTGTAGGGCCTACTTGCAGGGGTGTGCATTTTCAGTTTTTTTTTTCCCTGATTTCAGGATTTTTCTCAAAATCTCCTTTTAGAACATTCAAAGTTTCTTGATAAAAATAAAGCAGTCACCAAAGAGGTCCAAATTGTGTTCAAACAAGGTGTTGTACATTGCACAGAGTCTGTAAACCTGTAAACATCTGGGAGGACATTTGTATTGTACATGTACATCTTGTACATGTACCTGTACATGTACCTGTACATGTACATGTACGTACATGTACCCCATGTACAGGGTGTAGAATAATGGGGACCCAGGCCCGCAAGTCATTTTCAGGAACTTTCACAGACTTCAGCTCTCAGCCATGTCATCCCTGTATTTGAACGGTAGTGCAAATTACACTGTTACACATGTTACATGCACAGTACAATGTACATGTTGTGCTTACATGTAATGTATGGTACAGGTACTGTACATAGTGTACATACATGACATTGACATGTCACATTGTCATGAACTTCATGCACACACACAGATCAGACACTGTATTGCATCAATGTGTACAGTCTGGCACATGATCATTGTGCGTGTATTTTGTATTGTATAGTGCTGTATTCAGTACACGAATGTGCTCACATTCATTACAGTACAGTGCAGCACTGTACATGTTAGTACATTGTACAATCCTATTTAAAATGTGCATACCTGAACTGTGTACAAACCTGGGCCCAATTTCATAAAGCTGCTTAAGCACAAAAAGTACATTTAAGCACAACAAAATTATGCTTACCGTACCAGAATAAGGATACCAGCCAAACTACCGTGTCACTAGTACAATTTGTGACTGGTGTCCTGCTCATTCCTGCTTAGCAGACAATTGTTAAGCAATATTTTCTGCTTAAAAGAGCAGCTAATGAATTTGGGCCCTGATGTGTATGATGTCCGGGTTGGCGTAGTGGTACATGTATCTTTCCTTGCCTTCCACCTCGGGACCCCGGTTCGAATCCCGCCAGGGGCATTACATACCATGTACAGTATTGTATGTACATACATGTACATGTACGTGTGGATTGGGTTTTCAGCTACACCTGATTGCCAATTCTCTTGGGTTTCTTTACTTCCTTGTCTTCTCTCCATGGGGTTCTTGGCTAGTAAAGGTATGCATGGTATAGTGATTAAGTTCGCTTTTCTCAGAGTCCTTGGCTTCACAACCAGAATTAATAAATGAAATGCATATCACTGGGTACAATGTGCAATGTATGTAGTGCACAAATCTCAATTACAAGGCTCTGCTTGTATTACCTGGGCCCATTCTAGAGCTTCTTTTAAAGCAGAAAATATTGAAAGATCTTGAAGTCATTGGTAAACTTTTGAAGAAAGAGGCCTTGGCCTTGGTTTGTTGGCACAACACGTGTTAACACACAATTTTGTTGTCTATGTTTAACCAAAAATATAAAACAGAAATTTTCTGGGAAAAAAGTACTACTTATATTAGGCCTATGCGTTGTACACTCTGATTTGCTTTAACATACATGTAGGCAGGCTACAAATTTAGGCGTCCTGCCGTTTAGAAAAAAGGAATCTGAGGGCCTTTTTTTTCTCAGGTTGTTTTTTTTTTTTTTTTAGTGTGCTAAAGTCTAAAAAATACAATCTTATTATTAAAAAAAAATTTTTTTTTGTCAAAGATCATTACAAAAAAAAAGGAGGAGGCCTCTAAAAGGAAGCGGACGGGGACGCTAAACATGTTTTGTTTTTTGTGCCTTATTTAATACCAGACACTGCAGTATTACATGTACACTGTACATGTACAAGGACAAGCAGAAGCTTGTTCTATAACATTTTCTACATTCATTACGTATTTACGTATGTACATGTAGGTACATGTACATGTACGTTTCACTTCAGTAATTTGACGATTAAGTCCTACTAAACTGCAATGTCGTTGGCACTTACATGTAGTTTGTTGTCACATAATTAGACACTTAATCCATATATGCCTGACTGGTCACATTGCTTTTGTACACTGTTCTGCACCTACATGTAAAGCCCATATGTTTAGGCCTACTACATGTATGTACATTGCTATGCATTACAATCATTCATTATTTACTGCCTAGCAAATAAACATGTCCCAACAAACTGTATAATATAGGCCTACATATAGCATACAGTACCCAATGTAGGGCCTATTGCTATTTTACAATAATCATTATTGTTTACTGCCTAGCAAAAACACAACTTCAAAACAAACTACTGTTGGAAAGAGCACACAATTCTCTTTAAAATGTGATGTACATGTATATTTTGCCATGTTTTCCATCTCGTATCATTAGAAATGAGAGTATAAAGAAAAATAGACACAACCTTCTTGTTCATCTACAGGTTTTCTCGTAGTTAGGCGCTAACAGCGTTTGTGTGTTCTACGGGAAGTCACGTAGCTATGCAGACAAATGTACAAGTTCAATGAACTTTGAATACCATTAGAAGATGTTGTGCTTGTACACACATTTGTAGCTTCCTGAGTATCGTTGTGTCAGTGCAAAAATGTTGTGTCTCCTAAAAAAAACACTTAAGTTATGCAAGAGTTTTAAATTGTTAAAGCGTCGTATCTTGCTTAAAATAATCTGGCTGTACACACAAAACTAGGCACTGAGATACGGCATTTTTGCACGGAGCATTTTTGCGCGAGATACAACCTTTTTGCAAAATCGAGATACGTTTTTTGCACTGACCCGACGATATGCACCTCATTTACATCGTACATACACGAGACAAGCAGATCAAGAAAATAACAGCAATTTAAACATTGTTTCCCTTCCAGGTGATGAAGTGAACTACGATCGGAAAATCATGCCAGATGGCAAATTTGTCGTCGATGGCTTCTTAGTTGTCTTCGATGTCAGCCACGTCCAGAACCGGCCGCCCAACAAGCAGCACAGCTTCATCCTCGACCTCCTCTCCGGACCCTTATCCAAGTCCAAGAAGCCCTGCGTGCTCGTAGCCACCAAGTGCGAAGAGCCCGTGGAGAAGGCCCTGGAAGAGGTCCGGGCGATCAAGGACAAGAAGAAGGTTGCCCTCGTGGAGACGTCCGCTTTTGAGAACGTTAACGTTGATTTCGCGTTCCTCACTCTTGTCAACCTAATCGACAAGAATAAGAAACTGCCGAAGGAGGTCCCGTTCATCAACGGCATCAAGAAGCAGAAAGAACTCCTGGACAAAGTGGAGGATGCCTACATGGGCCTCCTCAACCGGGTGGTAACCGATTATCATGACATTTGGAACAGGACGAAGAAGAAGCTGGTCGGGGAGGACCACTACAACACATACCTTAAGTACTTTGGCTCGGAAATTGCGGCCAAGAAGTTCAAGAGCCACACGAAGAAGCTGAGAGAGGACAAGCAGCAGTGGAAGAAACAGCAGTGTCTGGATACTCTACCCAAAGCCCTGGAGGACATGCTGCCCGATCTGAAATCCATCGATGGAAAGTGGGTGCTTGTCATTTTCTTGATTTCATTTTATATTGCAGTCGACTCTCGTTAATGTAGCAAGGTCGCTGGGACTGGCCAACTTAGGGACGAATGCAAATTTAAACAGGCGGTTAAAGGGTGTGTACAACATTGGTAGGATTGAAAATATTAATGTTCACAGAGTTGCACATAATGTACATGGTATGATGATGGTCATGGTGGAAAACGTCACTTGAAATAGTTTTGCTTGAAATGTTATAGTTTTTAGGAAATGAGTAAAACAATTAGTTTTTATCGCGCGTGTCCAAAACCCGATGTTTGAAAACAGTGACTCCGAAGATCGATTGAGCTTTAAATTTGACAGGTGTGTTATTTTTTGTATATGTTGGGTCATATAAAGTGCAAATACTAGTCTTTGAAAATTACCAATGTTTGCTTTAACTCAAGGTTAGCCTGAATTTTGTTTAGGTTTTCCAAGGTTGTCCAGGTTTCAACCTCGAGTTACTGCTCGAATTATGAGAACCATTGTTGTCTTTCCATTGTCAAGTCAGGGTTTCAATTATGCCAACGATATTTTCAAAGGAAAACGATTATTTTATGAAGCTAAAAACAAATTCCCCCAAATAATACAGTTGGTGAGCTCGGAAAGTGTTAGAAATACAGGCGTGCAGTGGTTTAAGATAGCATTTACAATATGTTACTCGTACACAACACAGCACAGAAGTTGATGCTCCACATCAGTGGTCCGCTGGCCAAATGCTAGTTTTAAAACACCTGGGCCCAATTTCATAGAGCTGCTAAGCACACAAATTTGCTTAGCATGAAATTTCTTCATTGATAAAAACAGGATTACAAACCAAATTTCCACGTGATTTTCAGGATAAGCAAACAACAGCTGAATACCAGTAACAAGCAATATTCAACACATGGAAATTTGGTTGGTAACCCTGTTTTTATCAAGGAAGAAATTTCATGCTAAGCAAATTTTTGTGCTTAGCAGCTCTATGAAATTGGGCCCTGAGGACCAGTCACATTTCACTCCAATTGGTCTGACTGGCTAGTTCAGTGTTGAAAAGCATCCTCAGTAAGAATGAAAACCTGGACTAGTGAAAAACTGTCAGACTAGTTAGTAAAACGACCAGCTAACTGGTCCTGCTGGCCAGTCATTAAAAGAATAAAGGGCAAACCCTGCACATACTTTGCAAACTGACACACTCATACTCAACCTTTGACCTTTGACCCAGGGACTGGGAAGCGTGCAAGGAGATCATGACCGCTCATCCCAACTACAAGGAGTGGTTCATTCAGCTGCCGAGAGGGGATGCGTGGCGTACGAGTGAGTACATCGATCAGACTGACCAACGAATCGCCGTCGACTTCCTGAGGACCAACGCGGTGGATTGCGAGAAATGCTTCAAGCACCACGAGAACAGACTCAAGGAAGCCCTGAAGAAAGAGAGGTACGTTGAAGCCGGGGCCCTACTTCATGAAACTGTTGGCAGTTGGTGTTTTTTTTTTTAAAGTTTGCCCCAAACAAGGCTAAAAGCCACTCTTGGTACTACATGTACATGTAACTCATACCATTATTTGTTTAGACTGTGCTGGACTGTATATAAACCTTAGTTGAAGATGTTTTCTTTGTTGCATCTGATTTGAACCAACCACCTCCGGATTAATGTGACGGCGCTCTCGGAAGCCACAGCCAGGGGATCACCTTGTGGTTTATTACTTGATATTTGATATAAAAAAGCCGCATCCCCTTAAGGTGATCCCCTGATCCCAAGGTTGTATTGTGAACTTGGGTGTGATCCCTGGCCAAATGGCAGTTAACGGTTGTATGGCTTCTGACAGTCACCTCGGAACAAAGATATTGACAAAAAAGGGAGACCGCCAACGTAGGGCTAGATAGCTCATTTGGTCGAGCGTCGGCACGTTAATCCGGAGGTTGTTGGTTCAAATTCTGTTATAGTCAATTTTTCTTTATTCAACCCAAAACAGTTTATTTTCCCTCTCTATAATTAAAACGGTACTTTTGATTCTGATGCATTAATTGTGTTTTCCCCCACCCCGCTTAGGATGAAGACAGAGTTCCGCAAGCTCCTGAAGGCCTTGAGCGACGTGGTGCTCCCCGGCCGGCCCCTCCAGGACACCCTGACCCACCTGGTGGACGAGGAGAGCTACCAGTACCTGAACGAGGCCGAGCGGAAGGAGATCTACGACGCCCACCAGGCCGAGATCACCGAGGAGGGCAAGAGAGACTTTGTGGAGATGCTGCTGGAGAACGTGGAGACGTTCGAAGATTTTGACATGAACGATGTGAACGCACACATGGAAGCTATCATCAAACATACTCTTGCAAAGGAACCGAGGTGAGCAAAGGGGTAGAGAAGGTGGTGGGAAGGTTCTCATATCTCTGTTAAGCATGTTAAGGGTTCTCATGCAAAAGTATGCTTAACAAAATTAGGTTACCAGCCAAACTGCAGGGGGGGGGTTCTTATACACTGCATATCTCTGTTCAGGGCTCGCAAGCAAAATTATGCTTACCAGAATAAGGTTACTAGCCAAACTGCCACGCCACATGTACAATTTGTGACTGGTATCCTGCTCATTTCTGCTCAGCAGAAGATTGCTAAGCATAATTTTCTGCTGAAGCAGCTCTATGAAGTTGCGGTTCACACACAATCGACTGCAACTCTTGAGTATCAGTTCAATATGCTAGCTTATAATTGTTAGGATTATTAAAAATTGTATTACTTATGATCAAATTCATAAAAATCGTAGAATAAAAACGATAAAATATGCTCAGTGCACAGTAAAACCAAATATAAACATCAATGAGAAATTATTTTGAGGAACTTGTTTCCAGACAGTGAAAGAGTTTGGTGGTGTAGTGGTAAGACGTATGCTCCAGCATGGCAAAGGTCGTGGGTTCCAATCCCACCTTAGTAGTATGCCTGTGGATTTGTTTTCATTTGACTTCGGAAAGTAATGAATATACAATTCTTAAAACATATTGGTGTAAGGGCAAAAACCTAAATATTGTTATTTAAAAAATTTATCCCCATGCAAAATTATCGTCTATTAAATCGGTACCTGCTGCTAAATAACAGGATTCAAACCACCTCTAGCCGCCTTGCTAGCTCAGTGGACTATGGGAAAGACATCTGCTAAAGCATTGCAAAGGTTAGCGGTTCGATACCCCCTGAGTGATATCCCTGTGACAAACACGCCACTTTTGAATTTACATTGACTTCTGTAGCTGTACTTTTTTGCGTATAGATTAGAATAGCGCAATACACAAAGTTAAAACACCGCATTACACAGAGTGTGATATGAGCCGTGCAATATAGGTTCGTATCACACTCCTTGTTGCTGTGGATCGACCAATCAGAATTGAAGATTCAAGCCTGCTTGAAGATAATCCTATTTATCCCCTATGCAAATTTAATTTCATTATGTGTTATATTTTTTCTGATTGCAGGTACAAGTATTTAGATGGTCTGAACCAGGAGAGGAGATTGTTACTGATGAAGCATGCAGCATTTGTTAATAATCCATGCAGGCAGACGTGTCCTTCTCAAATGAGATGTATGGATGAGCTAATCAACCAGACCCTCGAACAAAAAGTCAGCAAGTAAGTTATCGTACTTTTGTTTATTTTTCTTAACTTGCAACAAGTTCGTACAGTAAGACATAGTGGTCTTGCAGTGTTTTCACAAAATCATCATAGTCTTGTAAAAATTGCCAGACTTCAGTATTTTATAATCCATTATCTTTAAAAAATAAATTTGTTTAAAGGTAAAGTATACCTTTAGTTTTGGGCACCATGTGATTGTTTGAATCTTAAGTGAATGTAGATACATACAGTAAAACTAACCTGTGATAATTTCTCTTCAAAAGTTGTAACTTTTTTGAGATATCGCTGAAAATCTGGAGTAATTTTGTCCACACAGGAAGAATAATCCGTAATTGGAATACACAATCTGAGAACGTTTCTGCATAAAACGTTTCTCTGATTGAAAATTTGTTGAATCCCTTTCTCTAAAACCACATTCCTTAGAAGGGAATTGTCTCTCAAAATATTCATTATCAACAGCTGCAGTGCTTCTAACCAAGTAAGTTTTTATGGTCACTAATTTTTGGAGTAGTTACCAAAGATATACCCTCCTTTTAAGCATTTTTCTTGATATTGACTTATGCCAATGAGACAACGTTTTGGCACTGACAGCCATGTTTTTGCACTGATAGTGATGTTTTTGCACCGATAGCGATGTTTTCGCACTGATAGCGATGTTTTTGCACTGATAGCGATGTTTTTGCACTAGTAACGTTTTTATACTGATAAAACAATATTTCATTTCAGTTGTCTGGAACGTGAGGTACCTGAGAGATGGTCAGAGCCCAACAGTAAACTAAGCATCGTTGTGTTAGGAGAAAATGGCTTAGCAGATGAACTAGTCAATGAAATAAGGGTAAGTCAAAGTACGACAAGGTTTTTTCACTTCCACCCAACCAAAAATGACATAGTAGGTTCATTGGAGTAAAAATGAATTACGTTAATCAAAGTTTAGTATTTGAAAAAATGGTAACTCATGGACCACTCAATAGACTTATACAATCTATACATCATTGGAAAGGTCTTTAAAAACAAAACTTAAGTTACACCAATGTGCTTCCAATTTGTACCTTGTCTTCCTGTTCAGACCAGAAGTTAAAAGGAAAAACTCTTCATAAGAGAAAGGTGAAATGTCGTCATCAACGAGAGATTTTGGAATGCTAGGTGGCAGCAGACTTACCAGGTCAATTTCCATTGTTCACGTAGCTCTGAGCATGCACAAATCTCCGGGAACATTGGATTTACCTGATAAGTCTGCTGCCACCTTGCGTCACCCAAAGTCTCCCATTGACACAATCATCTTTTGGTACCCCAAGTCACGAACACCTTGTTTTTTAATTTACCAAAAACTGAACTTCTAGTTGATGTTTGTTTAATATTTTATTTCAGGCACAGTCTGTGCAGGAGGAATACACATTAGACAACGTCATCTACGCGTTGGAGCTGAGACCCATCGAGGGGGATCTAGCCAGACCACAGAATTATCTTAGTACACCAGACTTTACCCCGCAAGGTACTGTACTGGGCCCGATTTCATAAAGCCTGTACACACCAAAAAATGCTAAGCACAGTAAAATATTGCTTACCACAAACTGGCTACCAGCCAACATTCCATAAAGTTTACATTGTTGCGACTGGTACCCCCACTCATTTTTTGCTTAGCAAAGAAATGTGCTGAGCACTATTTTCTGCTAACAGCTTTATGAAATTGGGCCCTGCTATCTGTCCACTTCTTGATAGATATTTCCCATTTCACCATTATAATACTAAGTGTAAAACTCATTTAAGTGTTTCAATAAGAGCACTTGCAGAACTAACTACTTTCACTTTAGTGGATCGAGAGGACTTCTCATTATTAACTTCACTGCAGCGGAATGAGTTTTTAGTGGTGGACTTTTGGGACACTTGGTGGCAGCAGACTTACCAGGTAAATCCATTGAACTATGTAAACAATGGAGTTTCACCTGGTATGTCTGCTGCCATCTAGCGTTCCAAAGTCTCCCATTGGTCTCAATGTTGCTAGTCATCGTCTGGGGGGAAAAGGGTCAACCAACAAGTTTTGGGTCGTTGCGCTGCGCCTACCTTGAGACGTCCCGGTTGTTTAAAGATTGTTCTATGTGATGTGATGTGATCAACATCTACATTACAGGGCAAGTTCGGGTGGGCGACTAGAGTGACTAGACTAACCAGAAACAGTGTGACAGTGTGTGACGTAGCTCTCGAATATACTAGATCAACCATGCTCCAGTGCATGGTCGAGCTAGTCAATCTCCCTGTGTTCTATGGTTTCTAGTAAGTCTAGTCACTCTAGTCGCCCACCCGAATTTGCTGATTGGCGCTATTTAGGTCTTAGTACTTGAAAGCTTTTATAGATCTTATGCATTGGCGTCCAATCGCTGCCATCTTGGAGTTCAAATGATGCTGAAACAATGGAAAATGCACATCTTATACGCGCGGTGCAAGGAGGATGAGCCAATGAGCAATCTTCCTTTGACCTCTAGCTGAGGGCGCCCTTCTCAAATGACATTACATGCATAAGGGCTATTCTCCTCTGTTTGATGAGCAAATGAACCCAGTGTTGAGTTTTGGCAGGAAGTGTCACATTTACTCTTCCAGCAGCCAATTATTGTACAATGAACTCTATAAAAGTCAAATCTGGTAAACATCATTTTAATTTTTTGCAGGCTGTATATGTACATTCAGCTCCCCTGAAGATCTAGCCTACATAGAAAATAGTCTTAAAACCAGCCGCTTAGCAGTCACGGAAGAGAGTAAGAATGATATATACGCCACCTTGCAGCCGGATATGCCAGTCATCCTGCTCTTTGCCCGGGACTTGTCCGTCCCCGAGTCTGATCTGCGCCAGATGAAGCACGACATTAACTCCCTCTCAGCTATGTAAGGAAGCTAAACTTAGTGTAGACTGGTCAACTGTCTTTATCTGTAAGGATAAAGACAGGCACTGGTCTTACAAACCCTATGGTTTTATTGGAAGCTAGACTTAATGTAGACTGGTCCCCTGTCTTCATCTGCAAGGATAAAGACAGGCACTGGTCTTACAAACCCAATAGTTTTATTGGAAGTTAGACTTAATGTAGACTGGTTCCCTGTCTTCATCCTGAAGTATAAAGACAGGCTCTGGTTTTACAAACCCAATGGTTTCATTGGAAGCTAGACTTAAAGGGACATGTTGCCTTGGATTTGACACGGTCGGCCATTTTGTCATTTCAAAAATTTGGTTCTACAAAATTTTGGACCGTGTTAGTTCACGAAATGAAAGGAAACCACACAACTTAGAGTGGTATTTTTGTGAATCTTTATATTCTACTTTCAAATCATCTTTAAACCACATAAATTTCACAACTAATGCTTTTTATAGCCCAAAGCGCCCAATCCAGCTCTTTGACTTTGGGCCCAGCGACAGATTTCACATAGAGATAGTATTGATCTAAAGTGCGAATCAATCTTAATTGCTAAGCAAAGTGTGATGTCACAATACAAATCACTATGGTAATACTGACAACTCATCTTAAGATGAATCTTAGTGCTTTGTGAAGTTGAACCCTGAATATCTTAACTGTTCAAAGAGATATCGTTGTGCTAGTGCAAAAACGTTGTATCTCGCTTAAAATAGCCCGATTGTTCACATGAAACAAGTACGTGCTGAGATACGACATTTTTCACGGAACATTTTTGTGCGAGATGCGATGTTTTTGCAAGATCGAGATACCATATTTGTCTCTTGAGGAAACTGCTTCCCTTGCATATTTTGTCTTGAAAATCAGATTGAATGTACAGCAAACTTTATTCATTATCCAGGCTTTTAGATTGCGTCATAATCGACATGCCCGCCGATGAGACCACCCTGTGGCACGGGAAGAAGTTCCACGAGTCCCAGATCCGTCAAGCCATCCGAACGATCGTCGACAGCCGAAGGAGCTCGTCCACAGACCGGGACGACGACATCTCCCACGACGGAAGCCAATACGATCCGGACCTAAGGTATGGCGGCGATAACCAATCCCTCTTCGAGGAGATTGTCCTCTCCAATGACAAAGTCCAGACTTTCATGGGGAGCAGCGGCAACAACACCCCCTCCAGCCGGGGGTCAGACGACCTGACGGCCAAGGGGGAGTCCCCCATGGGGTCGGGTCACAAGGTCAAGAGAGATCTAACCGAATTTGAGTCTCAGTTTAAATCCCACAGTGCGTTAGCACAGCATAAAGTACACGGCAAATTTCACTCGGGTACCGGCAATGGGTCGGGTACCGAGCACCCATCGAGCGAGGATGATGATAATGATGCCGATGACCCTATATTGAGGTATTCTTCTACCCTCCCTCCCCCTACCCCAAACCTAAGTTTCCTTCTGATCGCTAATATCAATCATGGTGTACTCAAGACAAAGAAAACGAGGAGCATTTTCTCACAAGTTTGAGGTTTCCCAAGAAATTAAAAGTCAAAACCGGAAAGGGTTACGAACGGAGTATCAAAGGGCTAGATGAACAGTGGAATTTAGACAGACGGGGTCTGGGTACTAGACTTCGGGCAGAAACTTACATGTTCATGCTCGGTACATGTTCGTGTTACATGATCAATAAATTAAAGAGGGGCTCCAAGGTCAAATTCAGGTTTGTGATGCACTCATTTTCCAATAGATACAGTGTTCAGGAAGGTAGGGAAAAAATATTAATCTCACGTTAAATTGGTACTAAAAAAAATCATTTTGTTTGAAACATGACGCCTTTGGACAGCAAAAATAAATGGGTCTTTACCTCCAAAGAGGAATTTCTGTGTCAGTTATAAACTCAAATTCAATGCCATTTTGATTGAGTATCATCAGAATTCCGGAATGAACAGACCATCTAATTGAAATGTGACATCAAACGTTTTAATTACACAGTGATTTTTTACACCACTTTAATTTGAGGTTAGAGACTCGGAATTTTTTCTCCATTTTCATGAAGACTCTATCTTTTGGAAAATGTATGGATCGCAAAACTGAATTTGACCGTGAAGCCCCTCTTTAAGTTTAATTTTCATGGGAGCAGGTTGTGACCTCTTTTGGGTTTTACTTGAGGGAAACCAAACGAGCGAGAAAATGTCTCTGACAACTGACATTGGTGAAGGTTAACTAACTAATTAATCAATTTCTGGTCTACGTTATCATGCTTATTAAAATATTACAATCAGTTGTGTCTAAATAATCCCTGTTGTTACCAGTTGACTCCTGGTAGTGCTCCCAGTGCTTCAAGCTGCTTGAAGGTTATAGCCATTAGGTACAAGCTGCTTTCAGCCACTAATAGCATTTGGAAGAAGCCGCTTGCAGCCGGTAATGCCATTTGGTACAAGCCGCTGGTAGCCAATGATGGCATTTGGTACAAGCCGCTTGCAGCCACTGATGGCATTTAGTACGTTATTACAGAATCGAAATACAACGTTATTACAGAATTGAGATACGATGTTAACACAGAATTGAGATACGATGTTAACACAGAATTGAGATACGATGTTAACACAGAATTGAGATACGATGTTAACACAGAATTGAGATACGATGTTAACACAGAATTGAGATACGATGTTAACACAGAATTGAGATACGATGTTTACACAGAATTGAGATACGATGTTAACACAGAATTGAGATACGATGTTAACACAGAATTGAGATACGATGTTAACACAGAATTGAGATGCAACAATATTATAGAATTGAGATACGATGTTATTTACAAAATCGAGATACAACAGTATTACAGAATTGAGATCTGATGCTATTACAGTTCAACCGAGATTTGGCGCTTATGCACTGATGTAAAGAGAGTGTGCTCGATTTGAAGCTGTCGTAAACCCACAGTTTTAGGGTTGATTTTCTATAGACTGACTGATTCCTTGCATACCAGGTAGTTCAGATAGCTCCTAACTGTTTACACTAGCAACTGCCCAAAATACAGACATAAAAATAAATGTTTCCAGATTTCAGGATTTTCTGTTTGAGCCTTCAAATTATCTTGAAAGAAGTAATGCAACCACCAAAGGGAGAAAGAAAGAGTCGACATACATTGTAGCTTCCAAACCTGTAGTTGTGTACTTCTGGTGATGCAACTCCCTAATTGTAACATCTGGGAAGTTCTGGGTCGCGAATAAAGGGGACCCAGACCTACAAGCCATTTTTCATCCATTGTCCAATTTCATCCCTGTTTTCAGGACTTTCCCCTGATTTCAGGATTTTCTTTGAGATCTCCCTGCACCTCAAGATTCTCTTGAAAGAGGCGAAATTGTGGTCACTGAGATGAAAGACTCTACCCTCGTTATGACCAACCCTTCAGGAACCTACTTTCAGTTTGGGCGGTCGGGTTGGCTTAGTGGTATCTTTCCTCGCCTTCCACCTCTGGGAACCCGGTTCTAATCTCACTGGGGGCACTATGTGGATTGGGTTTTCAGTCTCTACCTGATTGGGTGGGTTTTACATGATACATTGGTAAACTTAACACTCAAAGCTTTGGTAAGATTTGTGTGCCTGGTCCCTAATGCAGAGATATGTTGTCGTGTCAGTGCAAAAAACCTTGTATCTCCTTAAATAGCAAGTACCTTATGCGCGAGTTTGAATTTGTCAAAATGTCGTTTTGGCTAAAATAGCTCGGATTGTACACAAAACAAGTTAGCGCCGAGATACAACATTTTTTGCGCAAGGCGTTTTTTGTACGAGACACAACGTTTTGCGAAATCGAGATACAACGTTTTTGCACTGACACGACGATGTAATCTAACAAGTTCAAGCAAACCATGCGCTGGATCGTGGAGGATTTGAGGTTGTCCGCTGATAACGGTGTAACCCTTAACCTAACTGCTGCAGGGCGTGGTCAAGTTGTATTTGTAAGCTGGTGATTGTAAGGGTCTGGAACTTCCCTCTTTGGATATGTCCCCCATCTTCTTCAATTTACGTTCCCAATTTACCTTTCCCAATGCCTGACTTTCTTTTACCAGGTCATCTTCTTTCTCCCCAACCTCTTTTAAGATCGTCACCCCTTTTCTATCCTCTATTCCAACGTATTCCCCTACTCTCTACCCCAAACTTCTTCGCCTCCCCAAGCCCAGTCACCTATTTCCTATCCTCTACGACCACCTTCTCACCTTAGCCCAGTCCCCCTTCCATATCCTCTACCCCCTCCTCCTCCCCTGAACCCAGTCCCCCTTCCCTATCCTCTACCCCACCTCCTCCCCTAAACCCAGACCCCCATTCCTATCCCCTACCCCCTCCTCGTAAGCCAGCCACCTATTCCCTATCCTCTACCACCACCTTCTCACCTTAGCCCAGTCCCCCTTCCCTATCCCTATCCTCTACCCCCACCTCCTCCCCTTAACCCAGACCCCCATTCCTATCCCTACCCCCTCCTCGTAAGCCAGCCACCTATTCCCTATCCTCTACCCCCACCTCCTCCCAAACCCAGTCCCCCTTCCCTATCCCCCACTCCTCCCCTAAACCATCCCCCTTCCCTACTCTCTACCCCCCTCCTCCCCTAAACCCAGTCCCCCTCCCTACCTACCCCACCCTCCCTAAACCAGTCCCCCTTCCCTATCTTCTACCCCACCTCCTCCCCTTAACCCAGCCACCCCTTCCCTATCCTCTACCACCACCTCCTCCCCTTAACCCAGACCCCCTTCCCTATCCCCTACCCCCTCCTCGTAAGCCAGCCACCTATGCCCTATCCTCTACCACCACCTTCTCACCTTAGCCCAGTCCCCCTTCCCTATCCCTATCCTCTACCCCCACCTCCTCCCCTAAACCCAGTCCCCCTTCCCTATCTTCTACCCCAACCACCTCCCCTTAACCCAGTCCCTCCTCCCCTTAACCCAGTCCCCCTTCCATATCCTCTACCCCCACCTCTTTCCCATGTTTCCCATCTTTATCCCCTGTCTCCCTTCCTAAAAACCTGCCCCTGTCCCATGCCCCTCAAAGTAACTTCATAACCATTGTCTATAACTCCCCCTCAAAAGTGCAGTTGCTTTATGTTCAACGTTGTCTTAATAATAATAAAGCTTCTAGTTACTTCATCTTGGTTATCTACTCTCGTTTGTCTTTTCTCTAAATAACTGAAAAAGCAGAGCTCCTTTTGTGTCCCGTCTTTCTTAATTTTAGAAGCAAAGTTACGGAGCTCTGGAAGTGCCATCCAAGTTGTTGAGATCCTGAGATAATTTACTGAAGACTTTGACATAGCCGAGCGGATAAGAGCATCGGACTCAAGCTCTGGTGTTTCTGTTAAGCAGAGTGGGGGTTCGAGTCCCCGGTCGTGACACTTGTGTCCTAAAGCAAGACACTTAACCATTATTGCTGCGTCCTTTGGATGGGACGTAAAGCTGTTGGTCCCGTGTGTTGTGTAATGCATGTAAAAAAAAACAGTGCACTCATCGAAAAGAGAAGGGGTTTGCCCCGTTGTTCGTGGTTTGATTGGCGCCCCGGGACCTTGTAGACCATTACATGGTGCTATGTAAAGGAATAGGTCTAATACTTCAAAACGTAGCTCCACAATACCTTGCAGGAAAATACTGCATGTTAAGCGCTTAGAGGCTGGCCTGCAGTGGGCGCTATACAAATATGTTATATTATTATCATCTGCAATAAATTATCTCAAGATCTCAAGAAGATGGATGGCACTTCCAGACCTCCGTACAAACCTGACTCTTAAGTTTTGGTAATTTGTAATTGACCAATTCATTAATCTATGCCCAAGTGCTTAATAGCAATGAAGCCCTATTGTGTTTTGGTATTTTGTAATGGACCAATTCATTAATCCATGCCCAAGTGCTTAATAGCAATGCTGCCCTCTTGTGTTTGGCTCAGGCATCTCCACCCACGATCAATAAGCCAGTTCATTGTGCAGCACCAAAAATGTACAGCACATCCTTCCAAAAGGCCACAGCTTTTAAAGTTGTAACACGATTTCTCTCATGCGAGTGATGTTTGAAGCTTTGCATTGTGTGGAAAAAAGAAAGTATTTTTAACTAGGAAACTTGCAGGGCACAACCATGTGTAAATCTCTTTCTGGGAAGAGTGATGGCTAGAGCCATTACTCCTTGGCAAAGAGATTTACACATGGTTGTACCCGCAAGTTTACTAGTTAACTCATGCAGTTGGCGGTTGTGATTGGATAATGCATTTAGGGGGCGGAGCTTAGTGGAGCGGTCCATTTTACTAACAGAGTAATTAGGATTTGGAAGGCCAATAATCTTCCAGAAGGAAGTGTTTTTGTGAATACAAATAAATGAGTAAAATTTTTGCCATCATCCAAAAAAGAGGAGAGGATTTTAATCGCAAAAATCTTGCTTGGTATCAAAGTGGAAGCAACACATTCCAGCCCTGTCCAGATAAGCTGTTATGCCATTAAAAAAATGGGACGAAAGAACAAAACCAGACCAAGACAGGAAATGCTATATTCAAAACCAAACAATGTAATTTGAAATGTCCAGAAATGAAAAAAGCCACACCCTCATTTTACTAAGAAATGATCTTATATCAACAACCCAAGTTTTCGAGTCGGGCTGTTTTTGCCATGGAAGGGCTGAATTGCTGAAGACACTCTAAGCATACTGATCGAAACATTGAGTCGTTGAACCATGGGTTCTTTCCGGAACCACCACAACTCGAAGAGAGATTTACACTGTATGTACATGGTGTCTCCGCAAACCTCACTAGATGGTGAGGAGTTTCATGTCTTATTTAAGAGACGTTAACACTCGACATTTGTTTGCGTTTTATCTTTTAGAATCGGAATGGCGCTGATGTGCGGGGACCAAAACCTCCCGGACCTGGTGCTGGGACCCATCATCAGCAACGACACGTGCTGTCGAGACATGGACCTGAAGCAGACGGTCAACATCGACATGTTCCTGAACAGCGTGAAGAGGAGGGTGAGCATCGAGATCACCTCCTTCCATCAGGCCACCCTCTACACCGGAGATGTACACCACGGCTACATCTTAGTGTACTCCACCAAGAGAAGGGCTTCCTTTGAAACACTCAAGTAAGTTGTCTTATTAGTTGAGGTGTGTGACTCCAGGTTGAATGGCTTCAAGGTGATCCCGTGGCTGCCGCTTCCCAGGTTGTATCGTAAACTTGGGTGTGATCCCTGGCTACACGGCAGTTAATGGTTGCATGGCTTCTGACTGGCACCCCTGAACAAAGATATTGACAAAATAGGGAGACCGCAACATAGGGCTAGATAGCTCAGTTGGTAGAGCGCCTGTACGTTAATCCGGAGGTCGCAGGTTCATGTCCCTCTCTCATCATTCTTTCTTTGTTCAGCGCAAAATTGTTTTTAAAATTTGCACAGTCAGTTTCCCTTGCAGTTTATTACTTATTTGAATAAAAAGTCGCTGCCGCTTCCCTGGTGTTATCTTAAGCTTGGATGTGATCCCTGGCTACATCGGCGGTTACAGGTTGAATGGCTTCTGACTGGCACCCCTGTATAAAGATATTCAAAAAATAGTGGAGCCCAGGCGTGTTAATGCAGAGGTTGAAGTTGTCTGTATACTGGTTTTTACCCTCTGCCCATGTGGGACAATAATGGTAGTATTGATTTGGGAGGTGATCGTCTTTACTCACAGCTGATACATCAAAAATGGGCAGCGTGCACAAATTAGGGACTTTTGGGACACTAGGTGGCAGCAGACTTACAGAATATAGTGAAAACCCCATCATCATATGTTTTCACTGTTGTTTTTGACTAATTTCCTAAAAACTAGCATTTTAAGCAAAACTGTTTGAAGCGAAGTTTTCCACCATGACCATCTTTAAACCATGTAAGTTATGTGCAAATCTGTGAACATTTATATTTTCAATCTAACCAATGTTGTACACACTATTTAAGTGTTATATAAAGAAGCACACATGACAGGGTTGCTTTGATTTTCTTACTGAGCTTTAAACATTGCGCCTTTCCCACAGATTCTTTGTAAAGAGTGTCACCCCAATTCCAGTTGAGATCGTTGCGGTTTCCGACAGCGATAAATTTTCCTCGGACTATGAGATGCAATCCTTGATAGCGGAAGGCAATAAACTCGCTGACGAAACAAACTGTTCGTTCATCATCGCCGGAGCCAACTTTAGCAACCAATGTAAGTATAGGACTAATCCTAATCCAGTCTCCTGACGATGACTAGAGCAAGCTAGTCAAACGTTGAGACCAAAAAGAACTCACTCCGCGGCTGTGCAGTTAATTACGAGAAGTCCCCCCAATCCACAAATCTAAAGTAGTAGTCCAGGCCGATTTCCTACCTCCCGCCCAGGTAGTAGTTAATAAGCAGGACAGTTCTTTTCAGAACTGAGAAGTCTCCTGAATTCTGAAAATCTACTCTGCGGTAGTAGAACAAATAGCAAGACAAGTTCTCTAAAGAACAAAATCTACACAGCAAAGTAGATTATTATACACATGGTTTTACCGCAAACCGAATATACATTGATACCTCACCATGCAATGCCTCAAAAACCATACAGGACTAATCCTGCTGGTGAGTCATTGTGTCAGAGGTGTAATGGAGCGTCACGACCGAGCGATTAAGTAACTTGTCATGACAACAACCGAAGAAAGTTATGGAAACATTCTACTGGCGTGTCATGGCCGAGCGATTAAGTAACTTGTCAAGACAACAGCCGAAGAAAGTTAAGGAAACATTTTACTGGCGTGTCATGGCTGAGCGATTAAGTAACTTGTCATGACAACAACCGAGGAAAGTTAAGGAAACATTCTACTGGCTTTTCATGGCTGAGCGGTTTGGAGCATCGGACTCAAGTTCTGTTGGTGAACTGATCAAGGTGTGGGTTCCAATCCCGGTCATGACACTTGTGTCCTTGAGAAAGACACTTAACTCTAATTGCTTGGCTCGCTACATTTTTGACAGCACAGGCTGTATACTCACTAAGGAGCTGAGCTGAGATGGTTCAAGGAATGAAACAAATCGCCCAGTGACCAGGGGTAATAATGTTGCAGCGACACACGTCACTGAGTGAGCCACTGTAATTGTTATTTTTCTTGCCACTTCAGGCTCTAAAGCTGGCATACGTTTGTGTGAAATTTTACCACAAGATCATCCATTCCGTTGTTCAGCTTATTTGTTTGTTTTTCTGTGTTCAGCGTTGGCCTATTCAACCTTCTTCACTGAAGCCTACGAGAAGATATTTGACACAGAGAGGGTGCACGACGACCTCTTTGGCCCCTTCGGCAACCAAGACGATGATGCCATGGAGGAGGAGAGACAAGGCATCAGGACACCCGTAGAACCCCCACCGGCTGGGTAAGTCACAAGAGGGCGCTGTTCAAGGAAATCCTCATATTGTTCTGTGTATACATCCACTAGTAACGGGTGTAGTCGCCCTTTGCACGGTCAGCCATTCGCATGTGGAGCCTCAAATTGGGGACAGCAGTGATTAAAAGCATTTGGGCAGTCAGGTTGGCATAGTGGTATCTTGCATTGCCTTCCACCTCTGGGGACCCTGGTTCAAATCACACCGGGGCACTACCTGGATTGGGTTTTTCAGTCCCTGCCTGATTGTGTGGGTTTTCCCTGGAATATTTCTCTGGGGTTTTCCTCCCACACCTAATACTGAAACTTCCTTCATTGTCTTTTCTCCACGGGGTTCTTGGCTAGAATAGTGGTTCAGTTCGCTTTCTGAGGGTCCTTGGCTTCACAACCAGAATTAATCAATGAAATAAATGAAATGAAATATAACTCTGTATTGTCGCGGTAATGTGATGACATTTTCATTCAAACAGATACATAAATACAATACAAATGAAGCATGAAGTCCAGGCTCTACACAAACATTGCGGATCCGTGCAAGTAGCGAATAGCGGCCAAAATAAAAGCTGCTGACGTCATTGCATATTGATAATAAAAAAAGGGACGATCAATTCCACAAGTGGAGGACCGTTGGTTCCGCTGGTTAGATTTCCAGAGGCCAACTTTTCACTAATTAAAACAACCTGTACGTGTTCCGGTGCATGAACAACTCTTAGAAAAAGAATAAGGAGTATTCCAAACAGTAGCATTATTACACATGGTGTTACCGCAAACCGAATATATACTGATACCTCACCATGCAATGCCTCAAAACCCATATAGTAGCATTATTAGTGATTTGAAGGCAATGTGCTCGTTTAGGATAGGATGCAGATGGTACGAGGGAAACAGGCCAGACTGATTTTGATAGGTACTTCTGTTTTTTTCCTGTTCAGGTTTGAAGAATACTCCAAGCCTGTTATTTCTAAAGGTGTTGCTTATAAACCAGGTAAGCTCTCAAACAAACCACGATAGCCCCCCCCCCCCCTCTCCCATGTATGTTTCACTTGGAACAAAAATGTGTGCAGTTTGTGGGACTGTCTCGGACCAGGATATACAGAGAGGCTTCTGCCTGCATAGCATTGATCTTCAGGCAACCTCAGGTTCTACACATAGACTTTTCCGGTAGTCCTCCCCGCTCTTCTCTCTTAGGGGAAAAAATGTAATACGAGGATATCCCTGGTAGACTAGACTAGTTTATTTTTCTCCCAGCCAAGTTAACCTTTCCTTTTGTAGCTTGCAAAAAGCCTGGACTTCCAACAGATTGAAAGTGAATCAGTTTTATGTTATATGAAACAAACAAGTTATGTTACAGTCTTTAAAGAGGGACTCCAAGGTCAAATTTGTGATCCACTCATTTTTCCAATAGATGGAGTATGTACGAAAATGGGAACAGAATCCTAACAGTCTCTAACCTCACATTAAAATGGTGTAAAATGCCACTTTGTTTGATGCCCTTTACGTGCAGTTTTTTTGTAAAAAATATATTAAAAAACGTTCGATGGCGTCACATTTCAAATATATAGTCTGTACATTTTCCCACAAAGAATTTTCAGTGATTTCTGAATTTTGATGGTAATTCAATCAATATAGTGTTGAATTTGACCTTTTGACAGTGGAAAATTCATTTGTGAAATGTGAAGACCTATTTGTTATCAGATAAAATGACATTTCACACCATTTTAAGGTGAGGTTAGAAACGCGTAATTTTTTTCCCCCAAACTTTCATGAGGACTCTAGCTATTGGAAAATGGGTGCATCACAAAGCTTGGTTCAACAACCCTTGGAGAAAAGGTTGTCCATTGTTTTTTTTTTTATAGTTTTGTACATTTCATGCAGATAGCAGTGTATTATTTTTATCATTTTTTTTGTTATTGTGTGTCGTGGCCGAGCGGTCAAGAGCACCGGACTCAAACTCTGGTGTTTCTGATCAGCAGAGTGTGGGTTCAAGAAACTTGAGTCCTGTGCACTAGGATTGGTAGTGCGTGTAAAAAAAATTATTAAAAAAAAACATTAGGAAGAGTAGGGGTTCACCTCAATGTTCCTGGTTCACATATAGCAAGCACCCTCGTTTACAGGTTTCCTCGGGCTTTGCCAGCTACAGTGATTAAGTTCACTTATAAGGCATCCTTGGTTTCATTATAAAATTTGGGGATTTTGGGGGTACAAAATTGTTGGCTTTAAATTTGTCGCGTGAGTGCAAAAACCTTTGTAACTCAATTTTGCAAAAACGTTGTATCTTGCACGAAAATTGCCCCTATGCAAAAACGCATCTCAGCACATACTTATTTTGTGTGTACATCCAAGCTGTTAACCCTCCTACTCTCAGTGACTCTTGGCAACATTTTCCAGTGAGTTGACCAACCATTTGAAACCATTCGACTGCCAAGATTGTGTACGGTGGCACAACTGTGCACAGAACTAACTGTGTACTGTGTACGTGCATTCCCTCATTGTATCATTATTGCAGGCTGGCATAGTTTATCTATCATTCAAAACCACAGTGAATGGTATTGAATGGTCAGACAGCAAGAGGGTTAAGCAAGATACAATGTTTTGACAATGTGAAACTAGCGCGTAACGTAAGTGCTATTTTTGGTCATTTTTGCCCAGAAAAAAAAAATTATATATTTTTTTTAAATACTTGATTTCCTTGATACAAAATGTGAAAAAAATCCCAAATGAACAATGTTGTGTATATTGACTGCCAGGGGAAAAAAAAACTGGAATGTGCAAGGCCACTCTTTTGATCAATAACAAACAGAAGTCCAGGCTTGTAGCAGAAATATTTAACTGGCAAAAGTGTCAATATTAAGATTAATCGTTAATCTCCCCTAATCACCCTTAATCCTTTGTTGGTTTACTACAAACACCCATGCTCGTCTACATCCCTCGTTCTAAACAAACTTGGCACTGAACCTCAGACTAAAGCACTCTCTCCAGCTTCAAAACTAACTTGAAAGCTCATTGTTCAGATAAGGCTTTAAGTGCCGTCATTAGCAGAGTTCTTTTTCTGTGCGCAAGGAGTGTCTTTCTGACAGTCACGGCACACTACGAATGTCTATTATTATTATTATTAATATAGACAAGAGAACATGATTGGACATACAGGTTAAGCGAAAAAATGGAAGAGGTTCACGGTAAATTTTCCCAATAGACAGTGTAGCCTCAGCATTGTGAATTTCATGAAGAGACTTGATTGTAATAGTATAGAGAACGAATGGCTGCTCACCAGTGATTTTTTTCGGGGTACCCATACCGTAGTCTTCTTTCCCGTTTGTGTCTTAAAGTCTAAACTTAGTCCCCATCCTCCCCCCCCCCCGAAATAATGTTGCATGCCGATTTGACCTCCTAACAGACAATCTTGTAAATGATTTGACTTGATACGTTTTTGTATGATTTGACCCCCCCCCCTCAGATGACCTGTTTGAGTTTGCATTAATCTAGCAATCTTTCCTTTTTTCTTCCTCCTCATCTGCACCTATGCATCATCTTCATGTTCTCTTTTTCAACCCCCCTTCACCCCGACGACTGTATTTTCATCTCACATGACTGTGATCCTTCTTGTTCTGTATTGTATATTTTGCTCTCATTTTGCTGATTCTAAACACTCTTTCACTAAATTTTTGTCTGCCTTTAAATTATGATTCTTTTTACACGGTCATTTATTATGGTTTACAATGACACTACACACAACTATGACAATTTGCAATCTTGTGTTTGTTGGTGTTTCATTCAATGTAAACTATATATTGCTTATTGTATGTGGCGCATGTGCACATGTTTGTGACAATAAATATACAACTTTTTCAATTGCGTATAAACTTCAACCCTATTTCCGACACCACTTCTCTTTAACTAACCCCTACCTGTGCTACTGAATCGAAACCCACTTCATGCACTTTTTGTCAACCAAATCCCATTTTTTTGCACTGTTGTACGACCAAATCCCACTTCTGACTTTGTTTTTCAATCCCATTCTGACACCCTTTTCAACCAAATCCCATGTTGGCACTGTTTAGACCACATCCACTTCTGAACGTTTTCACCAAATCCCACTTCTGACGCATTTTTCATAATCCTATTTCTTGCACTGTCTTCAACAAAATCCACTTATAAAACCACTACTTTTGTTAAAACAAATACCCATGTTGGCACTGTTTTACGACCACATCCCACTTCTGACACCGTTTTCCACCAAATCCCCTTCTGACGCCATTTTTCAATAAAATCCTATTTCTTGCACTGTCTTTCAACAAAAATCCACTTATAAAACCACTTACTTATTGTTAAAAAAACAAATACTCTCAACACTGTTTTTTGAACCAAACCACGCATTGCATGTCCTTTCACTTTACCCCCTCATCATCCACAACAAAACGTCTCCGCACACACACTTGTACATGTAGCAATCCCCAACTTAAGAGCAAGGGCGCTGTCTGCAGGTGAATCTCCGTCAGTGCCTCCTCCTCCTCCGTCCTGCAGATATGATCACTTCGTTAGACCAAGTGACATAAAAAATCAACAAAAAATGATACGACTACAAGGTATGAAACTGTTGTAAAAGTTTCACAGTCACAGTAGACACAGCTTCTGAGTATAGCATGTTCCCTATGGTAGAAATACATATTAGCTTTTAGTAAACTAGATTGAGTTTCATTGAAATTAACTTCTAAAGGTTTATATTCGGTTTGCGGTTAGACCATGTGTATATCTACTTTGCTGTGTAGATTGTGTTCGTTAGAGAATTTGTCTTGCTATTTATTCTACTGCCGTGGAGTAGATTTCGGAATTCGGGAGACTTCTCAGTTCTGAAAAGAACTGTCTCGCTTAATAACTACTACCTGGGCAGGAGGTGGGAAATCAGCCAGGAATACTACTTCCTCTTTAATCGTTATTAACTTCACTGCTGCAGAGACCAAAAGAACTCGCTCCGACTAGAGCATGCTAGTCAAAACGTTGAGACCCAAAGAGCTCTCTCTGCGGCAATGTAGTTAATAACAAGAAATCCCCTCAATCCTCCAAAAGCGAAAGCAGAAGTCCTGGCTGATTTCCTACCTTCTGCCCAGGTAGTAGTTAATAAGCAGGACGGTTCTTTTCAGAACTGAGAAGTCTCCTGAAATCCGAAAAGTCTGCTCTGCGGCAGTATAATAAATAGCAAGACAAGTTCTCTAAAGAACACAATCTACACAGCAAAGTAGATATACACATGGTGTTACCGCAAATCGAATACACATCGATACCTCATCATGCAATGCCTCAAAAACCATGTAACCTCTAAAGGTCATCAGTACCAGGGCTGAAGCTTGTCCTACAGCTTCAGTTGTATCTGAGGTCGTTCTGCTGTAAACTGTAGAAATCAGTTAGAACCAGGTCAATTCTGAGCTTGATCACCATCTGACCGCGGTACATGTATATGCGCTGAATGTAGACTGTAGACAAGAGTAAAAAGTTGGGAAGGTATAAGTGCATTCTGCTCTACCAGCAAGGCTCCTAGTGGATGATACCCATGCCTACATCCTTACGGACTGTGAAGGGGGTAACCCTGTTTCAGACCCAGGAGTACATGTAGGTGGCATTGTGCCCCTAGTGTGAGTTGATATGGGTCGACAGCCCAAATCAGTTAAGTGTAGCCCTCATCTTGAAGTGTTCGTTGGGGTTCGTGAGTTAGGTAATATCTCATTGAAAAAAAATGTAATTTTATTGATAGTTTGTCTACAGCCGACATAGAAGGCGTGTACGTGTATTGTATTGTATTGTATTGTGTACCGCAATTGGTCAAATTAGTGACAACGCTTGGTCGCTATCTAGACCAGCATGCACCTCATTCCATGGCTAACGTGCGCGTTCCCGGTATTTGTGAATTTGTTTTGTGGTCTGTTTCACGAGCAACGACACCCAGTTTGAGTTTTGGTCTGGAAGTGCCTGGTTTTGCCACGGAGCACCACAAATATCTTGTAAGGTGCCTTGTCTTTAAAATTCACATTACTTCATTTCCTTCTCACATTGTAGATCATAATATAATTACTTTAAAGAGGTCAAATTCACTTTTGTGATGCACTCATTTTCCAATAGATTCAGTCCTCGGGAAAGTGGGGAGAAAAAGTAACAAGTCTCTAACCTCATGCAAAAGTGGTGTAAAATATAATTTTTCAGAGCAAGGTTTGACACATGACGTCATCAGTCTGCAAAAACGAATGGGTCTGATGTACATTCTAAAAAATGAATTTCTGCGCCAGTCATGAGCTCAAAGTTCAATGCTGTTTTGATTGAATATCATCAGAATTCAGGAATAAACTTCTCTGAGAAATTTCTCTGTACGAAAATGTACTGATCTTATTATTTGAAATGTGTTTATGTATTATGAGAAAGAATTGCACTTGAAGGGTATCAAACACAGTGGCATTTTACACCATTTTAACGTCAGGTTTTAGAGATTTTGTAATTTTATTTTCACATTTTCATAAGGACTCTATCTATTTGAAAATGAGTGGATCACAGAACTGAATTCGACCTTGGAGCCCCTCTTTGAAAAAAAAATGCATCGTTTGCACCAATTGTTATGGTTCCATCACTGCGGCAATTTTAATTGAGTTGAAAATTGAACGCAACAAATTAGGCCCAGTTTCTTGGCCACCAGATAATCCCTGTACACGAACATCTCGCCCGAGTAACAATTTCGTCCAGCATTGTTCATGCCTGGAATTTCAACTTTGAGAGGGCAAGGCCATCTTCATAAAGTCTATGGGAAACTTTAACTTTTAAGAGGCACCAAGACCAAGACCAGGGGCAACAGAGGCTTGGCCACCGCGCAATTCGAGGCCTGATTTTTGCCACAGCAAAATATTTGAACCGTATCATTTTTTGTGTGAACACTGGATGCTAATATCGAGTTGCAAATTATGAGTTTCGAGTATAGCAACTGGTTTCTGTTTTTGTTTGTATTCCATTCACCGTCCTTTCCACAAATAAACATGTCGAAACACAATAATGACATTAAAGCTGCCACCGGCTTTGCAAATTTCAGATTCATCGGGACTGTTAACCACATGAAAAACCGGGTACAAGGTTTCAGCGTGTCAACACATTGTCCTTAATTTTGGTTGTAACAACCGAAATCAGCTCTTACGTTTTTGCTTTTTAGGTTTTCAGCAAAATATTTGGACATGGTTTGTGCACACTGGATGCTAATATCGTTGCAAGTTATGAGTTTTGAGTGGCAACTGGTTCCTGATTTTGTTTTTATCCCATTCACCATCCTCTCACAATAAACACGTTGAAACACAATAAACATGTTCGAATACAATAATGACTGTAAAGCCACCGGCTTTTGCAAAGTTTAAGATTCATCATTTCAGTTATACATGAAGTTCTCGAATATTATTTCATTGCGGAGGGAAAAATTTCCTGGGGGAAAAAACGGTTCTAGTATGAACGTTGTTGTAATCAGTAGGCTTTCAGCCTAAAATTAAACAGTGATTTTTTTCATCCTTGCCAATCCTGTATAATACCTTCAACTCTTTCACGCGCCGACCGGTCGCAAGAACTTGCAGAAAAATAATTTGAATTACGAAAACTAAAGATCCAACGGCCACACAGTTTTCAGAATGAGAAAGAGGACTCTTGAGGGCGCTATTTAAAACTGCTCTCAAAACTCCATTTTTTTTAAAGTAAATGTTGACCAGTGATATTCCAACATACATATTTTTGTCTCTTTCTTTTGTACTGTTTCATGTATCATGAGCGAGTGTCATGAGTGCCTTTTTTGGCGGATACCGGCGCTGTACTAGACTTGGGGGTCGCGATTTGCAAAAATCGAGTAAACAATTAATGTGTCCATATGATCAATTTATCACAAAAATAAATGAT
The DNA here is from genome assembly GCA_032158295.1 of Pycnopodia helianthoides. Classification (NCBI taxonomy): domain Eukaryota; kingdom Metazoa; phylum Echinodermata; class Asteroidea; order Forcipulatida; family Asteriidae; genus Pycnopodia; species Pycnopodia helianthoides. The sequence continues at coordinate 14,070,794 of CM063257.1, read as the reverse complement.
GCATGAGAGGGTTAAAGGTATTATACAGGATTGATAGAGCCGACAAAATAGTCGCAGACAGTGTTCATGTTTTGTGTGATTCAACATATGCATGAACAAACAAACCTGTGAAAGTTTGAGCTCAATTGGTCATCGAGGTCACGAGAAAAGAGTGAAAAGAGACCTTGTGTGTTTTCTGTTTTTTCAAACATCAAGTTTTTATCACGCGTGATAAAAACTATTGTTTTACTCATTTCTCAGAAACGATAGCATTTTAGGCAGAAATATTTTAAGGAGCCCTTTATACCATTCCTTAATACTTCAAATCATGTAAGTTATGTGTGAATCTGTGAACATTTGTGTTTTTTCGATTTTACCAATAGTGTACAGGGCCTTTAACTTGTGGCCTGTGGTGACACATTCCTCATGACATTTCGCGATTTGTAAAAATCGAGTAAACAATTTAAGTGTCCACATTTTCATGACAATTTTGATCGTTTTCACCACTTTACTCTTTTGTGACGTGTTCCTCATATCTTTGTTCTTTTTTTATTTTTTCATATACAGAGAAGAGAGGAGAAGAATCCCTGTACGACCAACCGGAGAGGTACACAAGGCGATTCCCCCCTAATAAAGCAGAAGGTATTCAAACTACACTCTATTCCGTTTTTTTTTTTTCCAACATTCTGTTGGGTTTAGTTTTGCTTCCTGTGTCCAAATCACTGTTAAGTTTGTATTTTTTGTAACTCGCTGATATAGGTTGGAAGCCAAAAGTTCATGTAGCACAACTTTGCCATGAGTATGTCATGCGCATTATGATTATGTTTGGGCTCTGCACTGTGGTGCACAAGGACTCCATTTGTCGACTGGAAGCAGATATTGCCTGGTACCCAACACAAGTTTTTCAGTATGAGTACTGGTTATATATCGGCTGCCCGTCAACAAATGGTTCCTTTTTGTGCCAAATTGGCCTTGGCAGGCACTTGCTGAAATAATTTGGACATTATTTACAAGTTTGCATCTGCAAACTTTTTCTTTTTTACGGAGAACTTTTTGGGATGCTTGGTGGACTTTACCGGGTAAATAGTTAGTGCTCAGGTAGACGACATACATTGTAAACCGGTAAATCTGCTGCCACCTAGTGACCTGTAAGCTGTGTTCGCATTGGACTATAAATATAGGTCACATTCCAATGGGTAACATTCCAATGGGTAAATCTTACCGGTGTCCGCACTTGGTTTACTTGACATAGGTAAACTATACCGAGACAATGGTGAAACAAACCCGAGTGACTGAAAAAATGAACCCCCATGAGGGCGCTACAACGGCGACCTTTAACCACTTGTGACAAAGCACATGACCTAGCTTGTAAACAATGGTTTCAGAGAGCATGTCAAATAAAAGTAAGAAAAACAATGCAGGCAAAGGGACACCATTTCTGAGTTTTGTATACCACCCAAGATGCCCAATTTCATAGAGCCGCTTTAGCACAAAAAGTAACTCAGCACAAACAAATTATGCTTACCAGAACAAGGTTACCAGCCATACCACCATATCACATGTACAATTTATGACTGGTATCCTGCGCATTTTTGCTTAGCAGGCAATTTTTAAGCTATATTTTCTGCTTAAGCAACTCTATGAAATTGGGCCCAGATTAGTTTGCCTGGGCAGAAGGTGGCAGACTAAACTACCTGTTGGACTCGGTTAAGTTTACCCTTGGTGAAATTTTCTTGGACTGATCGCATTGATGTTAAAATGGTAAAATTACCCAATTGTGAACACGGCGAAAGTCTCCACTTGTTTGTTTGTTTAATTGTTTGTTTGTTTGTTTTGTTTGTTTGTATGTGTTACCATATGCTGATCAAGGTCCATTTTATAGATAAACAATCCCGTTGGTAGGACATTGCATCACACATGTGGGTATATGCTGCACGCCCAATTTTGTTTACTCCCACCTCCAAAAGCTTGCACATGATGGTGTGTAATTAAACAAAAAATCACCCATTTCATCGTTCAAAACCATTCAAAACCATGACAGAAATTTTTTATTTTAACTTTTTGTTTAAGGAAAGGGTGTGGGGACACCACCCTCTCCAGTCGTAAAAATGGCTGTATATCTCTATAGAATAAGTGTTACTGCAGTCAACTACGCATCCTTGTCCAGCCCGACAAGAATCAAACTTGGCCATGTAGACCTACACTGTATGTCTTTGAAGATTGTACATGTATGTTCAGTGCGTAGATAGCTCGATGTGGCGCGTTGATGGTTTTCTCAAGCATTTCCATTAGCGTCGAGCTGGCCCCAGTTATGCACAGCTATGATTGAATTAATATGAAACCCATTTATATATAGCACCTTGTAAAAGGTTTACACGGTGATGCGGCACATTCTACAATCAAGCACTGAGGCAAGCTCCTTTTAGTTCAATGATGAGTGCTCTGGGTTCTTACACTTGCATTCCTTAACATCTAAAGATTTACATCCTGTCCAAAGAAAGAAAACTTGATACACGACTGTTCTTTAACTTAAATGCAGGAGTAACCCCATAAGTGCAGGAAGGTTCCACTAGGTACTGGCTCCCCCAGTCAGCCAAAAATGTTGATTGGCCGCTGGGGAAGGGTGCTAGAAACTTGAGAACCTTGCACAGGCTGTCAGCAAGACACCTGGAAGCATGCTACAAAGAACAGATGGCTCCACTTTATTTAAGGGTTAGATCTGGGCCCAATTTCATGCCTACCACAGAATTATGCGCTTACCATGCCCTGTAAAGCACATAACTTAATGGGCTGTAAGCCCAGAATTCTGCGGCAATTTTGTGCACAAAGTGTAGGAGTGAAAATATTTTTCAGCCTCTATTTTTTATTTATTTTAAATGCACAAATCTTGAACCTGATCCCCCTCTAGATATGTTGAGTGGTCCAGTCTAGGATATCAAGGACCCAGGGCTTTGCCCCTTGGAGAAAACAGTGAAATAAATAAACTGTGCAATGACTTATATGTAGTGTTACCATCGCTCACTTAAGGGTTTTTAATACATGCATATCAGGACATGCAGAATTGTTCCTATAAAAAGCAGTGCCTGATCCAGGGACTTAGGCTCCCCCCCCCCTTAACCCACCGTCAACCCTGACAAACATTCCGTCTTCTGCAGACCCCATTTACGGAACGGTTCAGAAACCAAAATCGAAACCAGAGCCGGCCGGTGGGAGAAGAAACAGTGCCCAGACCCCTGGGTCCAAGGGAAATGGAGAAGGTATAGAAACTCGCCGTCACCAGCTTGACATGCTGTGCTTCATCTTGGCTCATTACAGTCACACTACTAACACCTGCCCTCACCTTACACACCGGTGCCCACTTTCATGGAGCTGCTTAAGCACAAAAAGCAGCTAAGCACACAATATTTATGCTTAATACCAGAATGAGGTTACCAGCCACAATACCATGTCGCATGTAGCATTTGTGTCTGGTATCCTGCTCATTTTTGTTGAGCAGAAAAATTGTCAAGCAAAACTTCATGAAATTGGGCCATGTTCATACTTCACATAATCGCAAAGCAAAAATCATCAAGGTGTTTCTCTGAACTTCTTTACTTGACACTTGGGGTAAACTTGGGTTTTTCTTGTCTGTGTGACTTTCTCACAGAACAATAAGATATACTGCCATTTATTCATTTATTCATTTATGTATTTATTCATTTATTCATTTATTCATTTATTCATTATCATTTATTCATTTATTCATTTATTCATTTATTCATTATTCATTTATTCATTTATTCATTATTCATTTATTCATTGATTCATTTATTCATTTGTTCATTTGTTCATTTGTTCATTTGTTCATTTGTTCATTTGTTCATTTGTTCATTTGTTATTGTTCATTTATTCATTTATTCATTTGTTCATTTGTTCATTTGTTCATTTGTTCATTATTCATTTATTCTTACTCATTTATGCATTTATTCATTTGTTTAAAACACCCAAGAACCTTCACAAGATTTTGAAGACAGTTTGAAAAAGCTGGCAATGGTTTTTATTTGTCATGACATGAAAAAGAACCTTCTTCTTGCATTGCACAACTTGTGTTTTTGTTTTCTTCTCCCTCCCCCTTCTTCACTTTTGAGAGGGATTTTACTAACAATTTGCTGCACAATTTTGTTCTGCGGTGTTCAGTTGTCAAATGGTTTTGTGCTGAAATGTAAAAAAAAATTGGGTTGGAGAACAAGTTGTTGTACTCTACCTGTACTATACCCCAAGGCTATCCACGACATCGTAGATTAACTTCATCGTCAAATGCAAAGTTTCATGTTTAGTCATTCCACTTTACACGCTTCATGTCATTTTTGTGCTGATTCATTTCTGGCAGGTTAAGCATCCGATTCATTTCTACGTATCTTATGTATATTTTTAAACTTTTGTTTGTTTGTTTGTTTGTTTGTTTGTTTGTTTAGCTTGAACAGCGCTGCTTAAAATCAGCTTATTCTTTCGTTTCCGTTATTTAATCGACACTGTTCCCTTTCCTTCTGGCATGTATTAACCACTCCCATGTAGTAGGAATTTCTGTCTCCTGAGCAGCATCCTGCTCTAATAGCTGTCCTCCTCCACAGGACATCGAGAGAGACACTTGTACATGTATCGCTGTAAGATATGCAGATGTATTATTATGATGCAAAGCCTTGTGTAGGTCCAATACCCTCAAAAGGCCCGAGTGTTTGGGCAGGGCCCAATTTCATGTAGAACTGGTTGTGCAGTAAAGCAGCAGAGCATCACAAAAGTTACTCTTACCAGAGTACGGTTACCAGCCACAAATGTGTACCATCTGTGACTGGTATCCGGCTACATTCTGTGGATTATATATCATAAGACCTGAAGCCCAGTGCATACTTAACGCCAAAATGAATGCGAAGAGAATTACGTAATGAAACTATCTTGTACGCACTGTTTTCCAATTGTGGCGCAGGGAGATTCGCTTCGCTTTTGCAATTGTGTGAAGTGTGAGCTGGGCCTTAGTTTTGTCAATGGAGTAATATCATACCTTTTGTCAATGTTACTCCCCCCTCCCCCTCCCTAATGCACCCGGACTGGTTATACCCTACATGTAGTTTGGTACATGTCAAATGCGGTGATGGAGTTCTCAAGTCATTACATGCTACTAGTAATTAAATCTGTATTTTCTGATCATGTCTGTGTAGTGCAGCAGTGCTAGATGCTAATTAGTTCTGTGATTTGCATATATATACACATGCCTGTATTAAGGAATACGCAGCATTTTCTGAACAGCAGTTCTGGAGATTTTATGCTTACTAAGTAAACTTGTTATTTGCATATTGCTTAAGAGAATGCTAATTTTTCTTGTCGTTTAGTACAGCAGTTCTGGAGATTATACTGTATATGGTGATCAATTAAATTGGTAATTTGCATATAACAATACAAATATGCAAATTTTCTGGTCATGCAGTGCAGTAGATTCTAACCTTTCCCTCATAGAATTATGGTAATACAAGTAGCATTAAGAGCAGCTTTCAAGATGCCTTTCTTACCTTTCGTGCTGTCACCATCTGTGACTTATACCCTGTATGCAATAACATCAGTGAGTAGTGATGCTGAAAAGGAACCAGACTAAGATGCCCGTCTGGCCTTCGGTTGATTGCTTCACTTTTAAGGGGGGAATGTTATGCAAATTTAGTTCATAATTATGCACAGTATATCTCATGCATTATTCATTACTGCCATGGATTCTGTAAAGGTACATGTAGTTATTAGTTTATCCCCATTTTCACGTAAGATAGATCCAGCCTTTTTATCAGGTGACAAATGAGCGTCCAGCTACATTTTTCTTCCGGTAGCTTTCTTTATAGTCTTTGGCTGTGGCTGAATTGAGTGACTTTGGCTACAGCTTTTTAGCGGCTCAGCTGTAAGCCACTTCCAAAAGCCATTGCCAAACCATTAAAGGGTTGCTCCAAGGTCAAATTCAATTTTGTGTTGCACTCATTTTCCGATAGATAGAGACCTTGTGAAAATGGAGAAAAAAGTTCAAGTCTCTAAGTTTAAGTTAAATGCTATTTTATTTGATATTCTTATAGAGAGAATTTTTAAACATGACGCATCAGACATCAAAAACACTTGTGGAAGTGGAATTTTGGCACTGGTCAAAGGTCAAATTCAATGCCGTTCAGATGGAATATCATCAAAATTCAAGAATCAAATAAAAAAATGCTTAGACTGTACATTTAAAATATGATGCCATCGAACATTATGGGTGTTTTGACAAACATTGCACTATATGGGTATCAAACACAGTGGCATTTTACTCCAATTTAAACCGCGGTTAGAGACTTGTAATGTTTTTAACACTTTCTCAAGGACTCTTTCTATTGGAGAATGAGTGAGACACAAAACTAAATTTGACCTTTGAACCCCTCTTTCATTCAGACACTGCTCAACATGTAGTTAGTGTAAAAGACTGTATTCAAACCTTCTGCATAATTTTCTTCTATTTAAAAGATACTTTTTGTTTAGAAAAAAAGAAGTTTCATCTTAAGGGAAAGGTACACAAACTTGGTTGAAGCAAATGTCATGCAAACCTAGAGGGGACCAAAACGGTTCTTGTAAGAACTATAATCTGAAAACAGTTCCTGTGAAACACAGTTCCGGTGAACAAAGCGGTTCTTTTAAGAACCATTGCTTGAAAACAGTTCCTTTGAAACACCATTTCGTTTTTAAAAAAATGGTTCTTGTAAGAACCGTAATTTGAAAACAGTTCCTGTGAAACACTATTCCGATAAAGCAAAACGGTTCTTTTAAGAACCATTGTCTGAAGGTTGCAGGTTCTGGAGGTCGCAGGTTCAAGTCTTGCTGTTGTAAATTTTTCTTTGTTCACTACAAAACTTCTACATGAATTCAGGCTTTTATGTATGTGCATGTTGTTTCTGAACAGTGGTCCATTATAAGGATGATGTGTTCATTGGCGTGTGTAACTGTTGCAGGGAACCAATTTCGTACCTTCCCCTTAAGATATGTACATATTGCTACTGCTGCTGTAATAACGGAAGGCAAAAAGCACAAACGGGAAAGCACCACTTGCAGACGTCACTAATCACTAAACACCAAACTAACGTTACATTTCCCAGAGGTCCTCGATCCAGTGGTACGCCGTCGTTCCAAAACTGAGGTCAAACGAAGGTCACAGGACGGCGGCGACACGTACGAGTCGTTGGAAGAAGGTAGAACAAACCTATGATAGGCAGCTCCTTTAAGTGTGGAACTGTAGTCCATCGCTGTAAACAGGCCATGTGGAAAAGATTGACGAGGGGCATTATATCTCAGAGGGTTTAGTTAGATTTTTTTATCTAGATGATGAGTGAAGGCATGACTCGATGCTAATTGGCCAAGCCGAATGTGATGTCACAAAATAATCACTATGGTGACGGTGACAACTCAAGACAATATTAAACTCATAAAAGGTCGACTAATTGTCTAAAACTGCATTGAACAAGGTTAAAAACAAACAAAACAAGCTCATGTTGTGGGGTTTGTTTTCTTCTTTTCTCAGGGGGGCGGGGGGCGGGGGGTCAACAATAGAGTGATGCATTAAACATTAAACAAGAATTGAATTCAGTTAAATTTTTTGCCAAAACGGAAAGGAATTGGTCATCAGAACATGTGGATTAAAGGTATTATACAGGATTGGTGGAGCTGGCAAAATAGTCGCAGACAGTGTTCATGTTTTGTGTGATCAACCATATACAGAGCCGCAAACTTTCCCTGATTCTGCAGAAAGCTCCCTGAAAAAAACAATCTTCCATGTTCTGATAAACAAATTTGGAAATCTCCCTGATTATGGAAAACTTTGTCCCTGCTATGTTGAATGTAGCTCTAAATATCTCCCTGATTGTTGTACAAAATCTCCCTGATTGCACGACGCAAATACTGGCTGCTCTGCATATACCATAAACAATAAACCTGTGAAAATTTTGGCTTAATCTGTTGATAATAGTGAAAAACCATGCACAATTTGTAGCATGTTCACATATTGTCCTTAAAGCGACACGTTGCCTTGGATTGGGCTATTTGGGCTATAAAAAGCGTTCGTTTTTAATTGAATATGGTTGGAAAGATGTTTTAAAAGTAGAAAATAATAGTCCACACAAATACGCCTCGAAATGTTGTGGTTTTCCTTTTACTTCGTGAACTAACACTGTCCGCCATTTTGTAGAACCAGATTTTTTACTCCACAAAATTGCGGACCGTGTTAGTTCTACAAGTAAAAGGAAAACCACACAATTTTGTGGCACATTTGTGTGGATAATTAAATTTTTTATTTTAAATTATCTTTCCAACCATATTCATTACATAACAAATGCTTTTTATAGCCCAAATCGCCCAATCCAGTGCAACGTGTCCCTTTAATTTTTGGTTGTAACAACCGAAATCGGCTGTTGCGTTTTTTTTAGGTTTTCAGATACAGTTTATATGACTTAATTTCAGATGGAACAATTTCACAGAAAAGAAATGGTTTTAGTGTGAACTTCATAAGCAGTAGGCTTTCAGACTCAAATTAAACAATTCTATTTTGCATTCTTACCAATCCTGTTTAAATACCTTTAATTTGCTCAAATGCATTGACAGAACTTTAACTTGGGGTAAAAGAACAACAGCCCCTAAAAACCGAAATCGTTTAAAAGCAAATAATTGGAACGCTCTCAATCTATTCCACACGGCCATTTACATTCATTAAAAACAGTGTTTTTCCTGTTATTTACCAAGTAGATGTGCCGATCATCGCAAGCTGCACTTGTACTTTTGATTAAAGGTTCCGTCCAGTCACGAAGAGATTGACTGGACTTTGCCTTCATATCGTACGCCATTTTGTGAATACTTGACATTGTACATTGCCCAAACTACCCCCCTCCCTCTCTCCATGTTGGCCCTGATACCTCACCCCCCATTTCTCCCTGCCCTGTCAGTCAACTGTATTAATCCTTCTGCACTTTAACCAACCCCTAACCTCCCTAATCCAAGTGGCCCCCCTCGAAACATCACACGGTTAACCCTCCTAAGTCGACTCTCATCTCAAGATGTCAAGCTAAACCCTCCGAGCAGCCGAGGAGCGCGGGTGGAAGGACCAGCTTCATACTTTTTTGGGATCATTTCCCCTGATTTTCTTTTGGGACTTCCCTTAAACACCCCTCCTTCATATACTGTAGTGATTTCCGGGTGAGTGAACTCAAAGGTTGACAAGTAGTGTGGGAAAGCTGGGTCCCATTATAACGTCAACACTAAAATCCTATTGCCCCCCTATTTTTGTGCACAAAAACTTAATGTACCGTTTTGAAAATTAGGTGGTGAACCAATGTGTAAATTTTCAGAATGTTTCAATCTTTAGTGTGTGGGTCCAGGGAACATCTATTCATCTGTTCAGACCATTAGAACAAGAATTGGGCCCCCCCCCAAACACAGTTATTTACCCGTAATACAATTTGCCTCTCGACTGCGCCCAGTGGGTCCAGCGTGTAATTTTTTTACCCGTGGCTGCTCGGAGGGTTTGAACCGCGTAGTCCCGTTGTGGCGTTCTTCACCCATTGATCCTGAACTAATCTAATCCCGTTCACCCTTGATCCTGAACTAATCTAATCCCGTTCACCCTTCCCTTAACCATCTCTCTGATTAATCCGATTCATTGTACCTAATCATTAATTGAACACAATGACGGAGCTGCAGACTCTCCCTGATTCTGCAGAGAGGGTTCCCTGAAATTAAACCAATCTCTCCATGTTCTGATGAACAGATTCGATAATCTCGCTGATTATGGAAACTTTTCCCCTATTATGTTGAAGACAATTCTATCTCCCTCCTGATTGTTCTACAAAATCTCCCTGATTGCAAGATGCAAATGTTGGCAGCTCTGCAATGACCAAGCATCCAACCTGCACTGACTTGCACCCGTGTGGGAAAGAATGTCAAATCCGACCGCTACTTTTTCACCTGTTATGAAAAAAAACAGAATCTCACTCACCTAGATATGTTATTATTATTATTAAGGTAATGAAACCAAGGTTATCTCATAATTAAACCTAATCACTGTAGCTCGCAAGCCTAAGAAAACCTGTAAAACAAGGTTGCGTGCTATGTAAACCAGAAACACCGGGGTGAACCCCTACTCTTCCACGATAAGTGTTCTGGGTTCTTTTGCATGCCCTACCAATCCTAGTACACGTGACCTACGGCTTAATGTCCCAACTGAAGGACGAAGCAATAATGGTTAAGTGTCTTGCTCAAGGACACAAGTGTCAATACCAGGACTCGAACCCACACTCTAGTGATCAGAAACACCAGAGCTTGAGTCCGGTGCTCTTAACCGCTCGGCCACGACACGCCATCATACACACCCTCTCCTGAAAAAAAAACACCCGCTACATTGTAGAATCTTGCATCTTGTACCCTTGCATCCAAAACCGTCCAACACCCTAATCAGTCTTCAACACCTGCCAGCCCTTGCCCCCTAAACACACATGTCAGACACTTTAAAGGTACCCTATCCCTCCATCCTTCTTAAGGTAGGGTCATAGATTGGTCTTTGTCAACGTAATACTGGTTTGTAGGCACTTTTTTTAAAGAAAGATACAATGAGAGTCACACGTGAAAGTTTCAGCTGAATACAGTGTCTACTTGTTGAGGAAACAGAAAAAAACTGTCACAGTATTTTCACAAAACAGTAAATTTATCAACGTTTAGCGAGGTGACGGGGGGTACCAATCGTATCTCTTGCAGCATCATTGGCAAACGGACACCAACCCTCAGAAATCTGAGTAACAATTCACGCATGAATTGTTTCTCAGATTCAAGTGTTTCTGAGTGATAAATTATCCAAACCATAATCTTCGAAAGGGAATCTTTTCTGAAAATAGTTTATTCTATCAACAGCTGCAGTGCTTCTAACCAAGTAAGTTTTTTGGGGCGTTAATTATTGGAGCATTTACCAATCTATAACCCTACTTTTAAACCAGTGATGGGAAATCTTTTATCTCTCCGGTATACCCGGTTGGTATACCTATTCCAAACCCAAACCCCGTATTGCACCTTCCTGTACCCATTTTCACTCTAAACGTCCACTCCTTCGCCCTCTTGACCTCCACCCGCCACCTTCTTATACCCCTGTTTTATCATAAACACCTGTGAGACACTTGCACCCTGTGGTACATCACACAGCTCCACAAGGCACCTTCACGGTCTGCAAGATCTCATCAAAAATTAACATGGAATCACCCAGGGCTGGCACTCACAAAATAATTACTGCAGTCAAACCTGATTATCCAGGGGCCCAGTACAGGGGGAACTTCAGTATAAAGGCGTTGATACACAAAATTTCAATTAGCAGGAACCGGTTTCAGACAATGTACAAGTGCATCACATTGCATTGTGTCTGGGTACCAGACTTTGCTCGTATCGAAAAATCAGGCACTTTGTGACATCAGATGCAAGGAGTCTATTGGCAGGAACTGCACGATTTTGGAATTGAGCATCACATTTGATGAGCATTCTGGAGACAATTTAAGGGACGAGTGGGGAAAAAAAAAACCGTCACTGGAATGGTTGAAATAATCCTAAAATTATACATTTGGAACTTAATTTGCAGCGTATAGATTTTTTTCTTGGGCTGATCAAGGGATACCAGGTTTGACTTGCACCGTTGTCTTGTTGCACAAAATGTGTTTCCACCAGTTGGTGTACGTACTGAAAAAAACAACATAAACACACTCGAGTTTGTTCAACTGTGTGGCATGTTTGCAGACCTCGTATGTGAATGAAACTACCGGTGAAAACTCTGTATTCTACATGTGACCAGTCACCATGGACAAAGTCGTAGCCCTGAACATTTCACGTGAACAACATTTTAAGCAATTTTGGGTCGGAATCATTGACTTGTTTTATTTCTATAACCATATTCTTAACCACTTCGGGTCAGTATTCAAAAAGATTTCCGTGCCGCTGCACGGTTTTATTTTTCGGGCCCTTTTTAAATTTCCCGGTGTAATCATGTTCCTTTGAAAATATTGTTGGCAAAGTGAAACCCTGACAAGACAAAGGAAAGACAACAATGGATCTCATAATAAGCACCAGGATTTGTGGTTCTCTTGTGAGAAAATATGAGTATACGTTCACCATGTGAAGCAAAACCTTGACCGATAATATGTGGTATGCTGAAATCTCGGAATGTTCGGACTTGCCTCCAATCGAGCCGAATACGATGATAAACAATTGCGGCAATCTGTCCATTCTTTTAAGCCACCTTTGTAGAACAAAAGGAAAGGTCAGGAATTGGGGTTACACACTAATCTGAAAGGGATTTTACAAGGCTTGTTAACCAAGGCATGTCTTTAAACGAAGCATACCCCGGTAGGTGCCTGCCTGTGCCACTACACAATGGGAAGTTCGGGTGAATATTTCAGTCAGCCGTCTGGCTGTCAGTAAAAAGTTGATGGCCCTTCGAAGTTCTTCCGGTTGTAATAAACCATCTCCCTTAAGTCAGTCCAGAAAAATTTGGTGTGTATACATGTCATCTGACTTGAAGTGGTTAATCCCCTTAGTTAATCCCCTTGGTTAATTCCCTCGGGGGATTATTGGCAATGGTTACTCAGATAAATCATAACCATTGGAAAGCTAATAAACTGGAGCGTTTTGAAACATCCAAAAACTGGAAATTGAAAAATCGCAACAATGTCCAGGTGTTATGGTGTCGGGTCACATTATGTTCATATTGTGTGAGGAGATTGTATCAACAAATCTTACCCTAAAGACATGGTTTATTATGTGTACTATTAGGAAAGGTATTAAAAATGATTTGTTTAAACGCTATAACAAGGTACATGTATATCGAACAGTACTTGTGATTCAAAAGGTTATTTCAATTAGTGAAGTACAATATTTGTAATCAAGGTAATGGGCACAATGAAAAGAATGTTTCAGTTTTGACTAAGTATGGAGTGGAACCCCTCCCAGAAGGTTTCGGAAGGTCAAGTTAATTTGTGTTATTTTTCAACTATGTGAATTCAGTTTGTTTGTAATGAGAAGACACTTCAAAAAAAAAATCCACAGGTAAATCACTCGGGTGGGATTCAAACCCACGACCTTTGCATTGCTAGAGCAGATGTCTTACCACTAGACCACCGAGCTAGCCCGATGGCTAGAGGTAGTTCGAATCCTTAGCAGCGGGTACTGCCAACGATTTAGAAGACACTGAACACAAATTTAGGCGATGACCAACGAGGATTCGAACCACCACCCTGCGGCAGATTTCTAATTTCGATCTGATCGTAAAATTTTTCCCCAACAGCAGGGAAGGTCAATCGTCGTAGTTTACAGTTCCGTCTCCGTCGGTCCTCGTCCAATCGTAGCTCCGAGGCAGAGGCTGAGGATGAACAAGGTTGAAACAATTCAATTCTGCGGCTTTTGTTTTCTTTGCGTTTTTAACAGGCAGAGAGTGGAAAAGGCAAAGGGAGGGGGGTAATCTCTTAGCCCCCCCCTCCTTCCCAGATGCTTCAAAGCAAGGGGCTTTTGGGGCTATCGTTTTTTATTTATTTTTATTTTGATGCGAGCAGTGGGGAAGCAAGCAATCTTTTATCAAGTAGGTGACTTGACTCAAGCTGGATGCGACCGTCATTAGCCTTTTTAAAGTATGGTGGACACTATAGATGGATTGCAATACGCGTCATTGACCGCCATCTTTGATGTAAAACAATGGAAAAGTGCACGCGTGTACTCTCAGCCAATGATAGCTCTTCACGCGTGCACAATTCATCAAAGATGGCGGCCGATGATGTCTATTGCAATCCATCTGTATCAGGAGTGCACTGTTTGGTTTGGGTGCTCACCGACAAATTTAACCAAACCAAATAATTTTTAGCTATCATTTTGTTTCTTTGATATATTTACTTCTATTTATTTTAATTTGATTATTTTTATTTTTATTTTTTAATTGACGATGACGATTTGTACTTCACCAAAAGTACAATTTATTTATGTTGGTATTTTATGTATTTGACTTTTTTACCAAATATTTATTTTGGTTGAAGGTTTCCTTTTATTTTCTTCTTATCCCCTCTTTTCTTGGAAGGGTCCGAAAAATATTTGTAGGGTAACAAGCAAAAACATTGTGGGTGGGTAGGGGAGCGACTGACTAGAAATTAAACGATAATGCTAGGATTTTGTTTGGTACTATTTTGTTTTTCTTCTGATTTATTTAACTCTATTAGTGAGTATCGATGCAGATTTGTAGAAATGTTAACCGCGCTCGGCTAACCACAAAGAAGCATTGTGTGATTCTAGTGGACGAAATACTGCTCAGTCTAACCCCAATTGCTGTATACTAATGATTGGTTTAGCTCGCTAACTCAATAAGGTCTTTACTCCACAGGGGGAAAGCAGCTGCCGGCTAGAGAAGGAGTAGAGCAAAGATAAATTGACTAGAGCAGGATTTGAACCAGCGACCTCCGGGTTAACGTGCCGATGCTCTACCAACTGAGCTATCTAGCCCTATGTTGACTCTATCTAGCTCTAGAAAGATCAGTTGGTCATGTTGGCAGAGCGCCGGCACTTTAATCCAGGGGTTGTTGGTTCGAATCCTTCTCTAGTCATTTTTTCTTTTTCATTAGCTCTTACTTCAACTGATAACATTGGTTCATGTTGGTCTGGTGCTTATAGAGAGCGCCGCATTTTAGGCAGAAATATTTTAAGGAACCCTTTCTACCATTACTTACTTTAAATCATGAAGTTATGTGTGAATCTGTGAACAGTTGTGTTTTTCAATATTACCAATAGTGTACAGGGCCTTTAAACGTAGGCCCAATCAGTTATTTTGAAACTGTTAACTTTTGCTTTGAGGGGTTTAAACAGGCTGAAGAAGTCAAAGCAAGAAATAAAAATGGCCCTAGTTTCAATTTTTCTATTTAGTTCTGAAGTTGGAAACACTTGCCAAGATATGAACTAAATCAAAAGAACTCAAGATGAGTTCGTAATTCGTCTCAAAGTTGAGTAGCTTTGCATGATGTTAAAATCTTTCAACGAAATCAATGAGTTTTTTTTGTCAATACATGAGACCTGCTCATGCCAAACTGTAAACTTCACGGCATTTACCGTAATGTTTAACGGTCATATAATAGTCAAGTAATAAACCACAAGGGAACTGACTGGGTAAATTTTGAATAATTTTTGGGGTTAAACAAAAGAGAAATTGACTAGAGCGGGACTTGAACCAATGACCTCCTGATTAACGTGCCGTCGCTCTACCAACTGAGCTATCTAGCCCTATGTTGACTGCCAACATAGGGCTACATGAAGATAGCTCCGTTGGTCATGTTGGTAGAGTGCCGGCACGTGAATCCGGAGGTTGTTGGTTCAAATCCTGCTCTAGTAATTTTTCTTTGTTCAACCCCAAATTAGTCATGAAAAGAGGAAAATTTTGAAGTTTTCATGTTCACACAATATTGAATGTTTTGGGGGGAATATTTATTTTCACTGTAAATACCAAACTCTCTTTTGAAAATCAGTGGTCAAAGTCTTAGGTTGTACCAGAGCCAGTCATGAACTATGTAGAAAAAAACCTGCTTGAAGCTTAACTTGTGCTCACATACAGTTTGCTCTGTTAAAAATGTTGCTCTTTAACTTGCTTAGATCACAGTAACGTTTTTAACGAGTTTGTTTTTAAATTTTATGTAAATCGTTTCACGGAAAGCTCTCTGATGGTTTTCAGGATCCTGTGATAATTGTGTTGTTTGAATTGCCGTGTGTCTTTGTGTGATTTGGAAAGGTTTTGTCGCGAGTGGGTACTTAAGTACGCAAAATATATTTTCATCTACATTGTAAGTTACTTTTTGGCCGTCGTCTTTCGGATGATTTGGCTGGAAGATTGTAGTTGGACCTTTAAAAAACGAGGCACGTTGTTAGCACATGCTGACATATTTTTATTTTTCCATTGCCCTAACCACATCGTACTCACTGTTAAGCTCAAATGCCATAAGATCCTAAGCTGGACCTAGCTACAACGCCCTAGAAGGGGCGGGGCGGGGAGGGGGGGCGGTTGTCAATCAACATGGGACAGTGGTTTGGTTAGAAAGGGCAGGACAAACCTCTGCCAGCATCTTTTGTGTACAACATCGGTCTGTCAGTTGTCTGTCAATAGACCCTTCCCATGAAATATGCAAATTGAACATTGCGCGTGCGCACTCTCCCTACTGGTTGGCAAAATGAGTGACTATCGCGGCTTTTTTGTATGGGACTGATGGTGGCGTGACGCACACGCATTTGTGCTTCTGCCTAGTGCACAACTCTACGGCGTTTGCCAACCAATAGTGTCTGTAGACTTGCATGAATGTAATAAGCGTCTTTCATGGGAAAGGTCCATTGTCAATGGTAGATGAACCAAATTATACAAATTTATTAATTGAGCAGACAATTAAGCTTTAGTTTCCCGAAGGGATGTTTGTCCCATTTTATAGGTGCCTTGTTTGAGGGTTTGAAATCCTGTGCTCTTTGCTTTTGGCTCTTATCAGCAATTCCTGAACAGAGAACAGATTGAAGATACTAATGATGCGTTTTTGTTAATCCTCCTCAGGGTTTGTCGACAACATTTTGTATAGTGCTTTTACTGGCCCTCCCAAAGGTGCGAAACAACAAGGCAACGGTAAGAAGAAAATATTACTGTGCATGGTATTGTGGAGTGTTGCGGGTCGAGTGCACTGGAATCGAGTTCTGACAGTGTCGTCAGAGTGTAAGGTTCGAGTCCCGGTCATGGCACTTGGGTCCTTGACCAGAGACACGTAACCATGATTGCTTTGTCCTTTTCGGATGGGACATAAAAAAACTGTAGCTTCTATGTGTTGTGTAGTGGCATTTCGTGGTTGAGCTACTGGGCTACTCTATTTTCATAGAGCTGTTTAAGCAGAAAATATTGCTAACAATTTCTGCTAAGCAGAAATCAGCACGATACCAGTCACAAATTGTACATGTGACATGGTAGTTTGGCTTGTCACTTGTACAATTTGTGACTGGTATTCTAATAGTAGTTTCAATTCTGCAAAACATTTTAAAGTAATATTTTCTGCTTAAGCAGCTCTATGAAATTGGGCCCAGGTCAGCAGAGTGGGTCTTTTGGTGCTCATATGTGGCATGGTGTAACCCCCCCCCCCTCTCCAATTGGGTCTTTATTGTGTTCTGGGAATATCAGGAATTCTTTAGAATTTTAAGGTGAGTACTACAGTACAAGAGGAAAAGAGTGTTTAAGTTTGGGAACATTTGGGGGGGGGGGGTGGGGGGTTTGGGTCCAAATGTTGACACTTGTGTCCTTAAGCAAGACACTTCACCATTATTGCTTCGTCCTTCAGATGGGACGCAGTAAAGTTGTACTGTAGGTCCCATGTGTTGTGTATTGCACGTAAAAAATCCAGTTGCTTATTACTAAGAGAAGGGTTTTGCTGTGGTGTTTCTGGCAGTGGCTGCTTAATGCAGCAATATGAGCCACCTCACCGTGTATTCCTGTCAAGGTGTTGTACTGTGATTGTTCATCTCATTCAATCTATCTGAACAACAAGCTCCATCCAAATTCTTAAGTCGGCACAAGGAGTGTCATTTATGACAAAAATTATGCATTTTGGACGTAAACTATTGAGTTGTACAGAAACTGTGCCAGCCTGCAATAGATGGATTGCAATACGCGTCATAGACAGCCATCTTTGATGTAAAACAATGGAAAAGTGCACACGTGTACGCGCTTCGCACGACTCTCAGCCAATGATAGCTCTTCACGCGTGCACAATTCATCAAGGATGGTGGTCAATGACGCGTATTGCAATCCTCTATATGATATCACGTGGTGACTGCTATCTACACAGTGCCCACATGTACACAGTTTGTCCTGTGCACAGTCATGCCACCGTTTACGCAATCCGTTGAGTGGATTGGTTTCAAATCGATATGTCATGAATGTCACCAAGAGTAGCAGGGTTAAGTTTTTTTGGAGGAAGAAAGGCTGTGCAAAGATACAACGTCCTTCGTCTTTGTGTTTGACGGCAGGTTCAGCGCATTACGCCTCCACCAGACTGTACGAGGATCAACATGGCGAATTGATGAAGAACCCCATTTACGACTCGGTGGAGGTGACACCGGCCAACCGGTACCACCCGAGCGGGAAACCAGTACCACCTCCGAAACCCAAACCGGTAAGTGTCACAAAATCAGCGTAATACTCTCTCGAAATTAATGAATTGGGGATCAAAATGCTCAGCTGAAAAAAAAATAAAAAATTGCATTAAAAACCGGATGGTAACTGGTCGCCAAAAACAACTTGTACTTTTGGATGGTCCTCTGCTCCTGTTTACCAGTTATTTTCTGCCCTGAGGCCAAGTACCAACTAGCAGCCATGGCTTCTTCTCTTACGCTTCTTACGCGCACTGTCAGAAAGCGCATAATCACTCTGATTTTCTACAAGCACACACAATCTTACAGGGCAGAACCATGTGACCAGCTAAAATGCCTTATAGTTTGCATTGTTGCAGCTGGTGCTCCGCTATACTTTTCCCTAGCAAAGAGGTTGGCTAATGGGGGACTTTTAGGACGCTTGGTGGCAGCAGACTTGCCAGGTAAATTAATTTTTCTCGGCAATGTGCACATGCTCAGATCTATGTAAACAAATGGAATTTGACCTGGTATGTCTGCTGCCACCTAGTGTTCAAAAGTCTCCCGTTGGGCCTTTGACATTTTGTCATCGTATACTTTATGAAAAAACCGAATCGGTCATCTCAAAACTCTGAAATAATCTCAAATGTTTGTAATGTATTGTCTTGATTTTAATATTTATTTATTTATTTTATTTTATTTTACGAAGAAAATATTGTTTTCAGTGTTATCTGGAATTAATAATGTTGACGCTTTTTTAATTTATCATTAAAACCTGCTTCATGTCATAAGTTTGCAGTTTGTGTGACAGCCGAAGAAAAACAATTATTTTAGAATTGTATGAGCTGAATTTATAGGTGAACAGTTAAAGGGAACAATATTTTTTTTAAATTTATTTGCGCACAATAGTTTTTTTTTTTTTACCTGACTGTCTTTTGGAAGAATTTTCCAATTTGAAAGACCATTAAACCCACAGAAGTGGCATTGGTATAGGTTTTTGAGACATCTATTTGTAGTGGTTACAAGTGTGCGCATTTTAAAACTTTTCTTTTGTCAAATGAATATTTTGCGATTCAGCTCTCCAGGTGAAACAAAAAATCCACTTTGTTCTGATAATGATATTCCCCTGGTGTCTTATTTCATCAAGGATCATATTTGAAATTTTGGTTTGGAAAATTGACCACTGCAAAGCTGTCATCAATTTGTGGACTAACAAGCTTCGTTAATACGACAATCGGCGACCGGAGTCACATGACTCATACTGGGTATACAATGTAAACAAACCAAGCAAGCGACTCACGGTGTGCACGGAAAAGCATGACTGCTTCTGAATGGTGGGAAGCAGTCATAATAATAACTAGCTCTTATATAGCGCATTTCACAATAACGTATCAATGCGCTTTACATTAGTGCCCTGGTCATTGGGCCAATAGCATTCCTATAATCTTTCTCAGCTCCCTGGGGAGTATACAGCCCTGGGCTGCCGTGGCGCTCCGAAGGCTTTTTCATACACAATATCAACCTCTACCCTCGCAGGTACCCATTTATACCCCTGGGTGGAGTCATGCTTTTTCCATGCACACTGCGCATCGCTTGCTTGGTTTGTTAACGTTGTATACCCACTATGAATCACATGACTCCGGTCGCCGATTGTGTCTATTCTCATAGGTTTCATGGTTTTACTAATGGCAGTTAAGAACTGTGGGAAGTTCACATCTTGCTGGTGGGGTTTTCTTTTACAAAGTTCACTGTGTGAATTATTTTTACAAATGTAAATTATTGGGCTGAAGGTTCTTGGATCGATACCCAAATGCATCATCTATCTTGCTATTAAGCAAAGAGTGACGTTACAATACAAATCGCTATGGCATTATTAACATCTTGCCCAGGCCTGGAATTTCATCTTTGAGAGGGCAAGTCCATTTTTAATTTCATAAAAGTGCACCGTCATTGGAAAATCTTAAAGTCTATGGGAAACTTTTGAAGGGGGTACCAAGGCCAAGACCAGGGGCAACAGAGGCCATGGCCTCCGTGGCCTCTGTGTAATTCCAGGCCTGCTTGTCTTAAGATGAATCTTAGTGTCTTGTGAAAAGTGCACCATGGTGAGATTGCATCAGTCACTTGATTGTTTTGGTTTGTTGTCATTTTTGCAAGCCTTTATTTTGAATCCGTTTAGACTGGTACTTTTTTTTTTTTTTAAATATTTGTCTGCAACAGTTCTGTTGTTTAATTTTATTTTCAGTTTAACAGTTTTCTTTCTGTATTTATTTATTATTATTATTTTTTTTTATTTGCCAGTCAACACTGTTGTTATTATTCTTTGAGTATAATTCTTAGTTTATTTTATACTGAAATTTTGACGACCACTCAGTATGCATTTTTTGTTTGGTTTTGTGCGAGTGTTTGTCATGACTTTGTAATTCATGTTCTGAATTTATGGACTAAAAAATACTTCCAGAGGAGGTAAATGAGACATTTACTGCCAATCATTTTTGAAAGAAGAATAATAACAACAAAAAACTAGAACTTCATGTTTTACAGTTTGATGGACATCTCGTCTGATGATATAACATAAATCAAATATAAAAATTAACAAACAGTCGACCAAGGCTGGCTGTGACAACTTTGGAGAAGTATGATTAATTCATGAAAACAACTTGGACTTAAGTACAAAAAATAACATCCTTTAAATTTATGTTTGTAAGGTTTAAATGGTAACAAAACCACACCATTTTTCATACAACTTTGCAAGTTTAACCAGAAAATTTGATGATGCAGTGTTTTGTACCAAGATGTGATTGAAGAAGCAATGACCTGCAGTTGTTTGAATTGCATGTGATTTGGGGAAACAGACTCACTCTAACAGTACGGTCATCATTTGGTTTTTGTAATCGACACGCTGATTTCTAGGCAAAATTATCAAGAAAGAGACAGTAAAAGTCACTTGTGAAAGTTTCAATTAAATTCTGTGCCCACTTATTTAGAAAACTAAAGAAAAATAACCTAGAGTGTCGAACCCATCCTGTTTACGAGGTTACAGCAGGTACTAAACGCGGCCTGAATGAGGGTAGCATTCAAACGGACACCACGGAAAATTTCCAAAAGTCGCCTGCAGGCGGACTTTGGAAATTCATATTCTGAACATACTTTCATTGATTTCTAATCAACAGGGGGCACTTAAAACAAATGATTTCACTGGATGCTTACTACCATTACACAAGTAGGCTTTCAGGCCCAATTCTTTTTCGGGGTCATAACCAAAGTATGACCTTGCCTTCAAGCAGACTATCTCCATTGATTTCATCCCTGAGATAACATGTGAGTTTATGATAAAAAAGAAGAAGAGGATTTTGCTCCCCCACGTTTCATCTCTGCATCATAATTCCAAAGGGAGTTGTAAGTTCACTTACAGAATTGTGACTAGGTTCAACTGCAGGGCTTTCTTTGTTGTTGTTGAATAATTTCGCCCTCCAAAAACTGATTTTTTTCTTCTAAACCCTTGTTTCCTCCCTGTTAAGTCCACCAAGCTCAATATGGCCAATTTCCAAAACGTTGCTGACAAACTAAGCAAACCACGTGACGGAATGACCCCGGGCGTTGGACCCGCCCGCCCAAACAACCTCCCTTTTTCCACGACGCCCAGACGCCCCAGGGCGCCTTTAGCGACCCCCGAAAAAGGGGGTTTCTCGACCCCCAAGGAGTCTTTAAAGCATGTTCTTGGCATGGGGGAATGTACGGAAGCGCAGGACGCATTTTCGAAACTGATGGTATGTTGACGACATTTTGTGCTGACCCAAATCTGTATGATGAGATACACTAACATGTAATTACTCTGACATCAGTGCATGTGGAAGGTTAAAGGTCAAAGGGCATGGGTCGATTGTGTTGCCGAAGGAGCTCACTTTTCAACAGAAGTGTTTTCGTTTAAGTTTCCTGCAATGGAACAACTTCTGCTTTAATTTTTCTTTTATACCTTGCTGGTCAAATTTGTTTGAAGTTACTTCACTGAGCTGCTCAAGAGGAATATTTTGCTTAACTAATTTCCTCTTACCAAAACTATGAAGGAAACCAGTCAAAATATGGTATGTGTGATATAGTATATAGGCTGGTAACCTTATTCTGGTATAAAGCAACATCAGTTTGTGTTTAGCAACTTTTTGTGCTTAAGCAGCTTTATGAAGTTGGGCCCAGGTTATAAGCAAAAGTGCTCAAGCAGTGCCCTGACCTAATTGTTAAACGGTCCACTTACGCTAACTAGAAACATCTTTGCCTATTTACCAAAAAGCTTTATCACAATCAGTAAACTGCGGCAAAGGCTCCAATAGCCTAGTGTCAATGACCTTTGACCTCCACCCCTGTTCTGATAACTACTAAGGCATAGTTTTTGCTAACGGCCTGTATGCATTGCCAAGTGAGGGCGCTACACTAATGATCAGATGTGGAGTACGAGCAAGCTAATTTACATATAAGTGAAGTCGATCCGCGAATGCATGTCAGTGGACTGAATTTTCTTCATGTCCGTTCAACACATGGAGTTGCTTGTTATATTCATGTACAATGTTAAATTTACATGAGTGATTTTCTTTTCATATTCGAAGAGAAGTCACCTATCTTATTGTCAGACTTCACTTTTACTCCAACATATTTGATCAGCAAGAGCTGGCGTACTCCCATGAGCATTATGCGCCTCACTATGGCAACGCAGGGGCAAATCTGCCGGCTTTCATTTCGTTTCTTTTTTACCCTAATAATTTTGCTATTCATGCCGAGTGTAAACTCACAAATGGTCTGGTTGCAGACCCATTTGTAGCTCATTTTGTTTAGTTTCACCTGCTTTATACCTAACTAAAGACTTGGTTTGCGTTTTACTAACGACTGGTTTGCATACATTAATCATAGCTGCTGAAACTAACATAATGTACAAACAAATACAACACGTAGATGGGGCATTTAGTATAGAACAGGTTTTTTGGGGGGCACCCCTCCTTCCACCCCTCTTTCTCAGGATCCTTACCCCCCCCCCCCCCCTCTGAGAACTTACTCCCTAGCCTTCTTTATGCTTGTGGTGGCATTTGGTGACGGTGTTCACTAACTTCTAACCAAACTTGATCTGCATTTTGGTGACATGGTTTGACCCCCTTTTTTATTGTGCTATGTTTGAGAATGGTGAGTGCATGGCTGGTATCCTGTATCATTAGATGTGGAATATCGGGAGGATATTCCATTGTCAACAAGGGGGTGTGTTATTTAATTATTGATAATTTTTTTTGGGGGGGGGGGAGGGTGTCAGTTCTCTAAATGGGAAATTTGTGAGATTTTTGGGGCCGTTTCAAAAACCTTGGTGTAATGGGCTCTAGCTCTGGGCTACTGTGCAAAAACATCATGTCTCAAATTTGCAACAACGTCGTTGCTCCACTTCGTCGCAACAGTGCAAAAACATTGTATCTCGATTTTGCAACAGCGACATTTCTGGGACGAAAATGTTTTATCTTGGCGTAACTCGTCACATACTTGATTTGTGTGTACATCTGGGCTATTTTAAGTAATTCACTGTTTTGACAATGTCAAACTCGCACATTACGTAAGTGCTACATGAGGGGATTGAACATTTGTGCACTGACACAACGATTTAATCTTGGAGCTCAGTGCAAAATATAGACTGCTCCAAGCTTGATGACAGAGCCGGGGCCAAAGCCATAACCTTAGATTTGGAAAAGGCTCGTTCGGTTGGAGAAGATTCCCTGCTCAAATTCCTAACGTTCTTCAACGTGTGTATAATCAGAATGAACCAATTAAAGAGATGCTTCCTGATACCAAGTTTTTTTTCGAAGTAGCCCATCGTGTGGCGTGCACCACGCAAGCAGACGAGAATGCTTAGCAATGTTCTACTGAGCAAGATTTAGCAGGAAACCAGTTGAAAACAGTGCATTTGATATGGTGTTTTTTGGCTGGTAACCTGTTTTCGGTTAGCACAACACTTTTGTGCAGCTGTAGGATGTTTTGTTTCATTCATCAAAACCATGGAGCTGTTTATTTAAGGCCGGAAGTCCATGTGTCCGTCATGTGTTGTGCTTTAAGCGACTAGAACGTACCGGCTTCTGAGACGCTCCCCGAGTGGTTTGGTAAATTGAGCCCTGGTCTCATTAAAATACTTTCCCCTCAAACTTATCCACAATATAATTTGGCTGCTTAGGGATATCTTGCGGGGTGGAAAATCAACTGCGGAGAAGTTTATCCGCAACTTATCCTGGAATAGTTTTGAGAAGGTGCCTAATGTAAAGTTAACAGCACTATGCCAATAAAGTCCCACAAAAATTTGCCTTTATTTGTTTGTTCTAGATTCGTTTGCGAAATTCGAGAAGCAGTTTCAACTTCTTCAGAAAATTAATAATTATGTTAGCTATGCAGCATATCAAAAAAGCTTTCTTTGTTTTAGTAAACGGCAAGTTGAGTTTAAGAATAGCAATCAAATGAATTGTTTATATGCTAATATGAATTGAGTAATTTTAACTGCGATATT
This sequence comes from Pycnopodia helianthoides, assembly GCA_032158295.1. Classification (NCBI taxonomy): domain Eukaryota; kingdom Metazoa; phylum Echinodermata; class Asteroidea; order Forcipulatida; family Asteriidae; genus Pycnopodia; species Pycnopodia helianthoides. The sequence goes on along the minus strand of CM063257.1, from coordinate 14,046,124 downwards.
GGCTGCAGGTGATTGACAAAATGTAGAAATCTATTCGCTATCACAGCCAAAGACCTTGTACGGCCTTAAAGAGGAATGGCAGCCTACTGTAGGTCAAAGGTCATTTCATCACATCAGTGCAACAAGGTCATTTCATGTGTTACAACTCAGTTGGGATTACAACAAGGTCGTATCTTGTGTTTCAACTCATAGGATCACAAGGTCAAATCATGTAAGGTCGTATCATGAGTTACAACTCTGTGGGATTCACAACAAGGTCGTATCATGTGTTACAACTCAGTTGGAATCACAACAAGGTCGTATCATGAACTACAACTCAGTTGGGATAGCAACAAGGTCGTATCATGTGTTACAACTCTGTTGGGATCACAACAAGGTCATATCATGAGTTACAACTTTGTTGGATTCACAACAAGGTCGTATCATGAAATACAACTCTCTTGCTTCACAAAAAGGTTGTATCATGAGTTACAACTTTATTAGAATCTTGACGAGGTCATACTTATGTGGAAAAATGCCAGGAAGTACGCACAAAACCAATGGAGAGAGATGAAAACCTTGTTGCCCAGAGCCAACCGCCCTTTTTTCAAGTGTGGATGATTGGACTTTTTGATCAAACTGACTTACGACCTTATTGCACTGATGCGAAAGATTTATGCAGATGACAGCCGTCGTCAATGCATGTAAATGATTACTTCAAACACCCTGGTTTGTCTTGGTTACTCCTCCCTCACTCTCTCTCTCCCTCTCTCTCTGTCTGTCCATCTTCCAGCATCACTTTCTCTGACTGATCTTACCTCCATCTTGGAAGACTTGTGTCCTCTTCCCTTTTCTGGTGCTGCATGTACATGTATATCTTGCGCCCTTTTCGAAACCATGGCTTTGGCTTCAGGTTGCTTTTTTTTAAGCTTCCATCAGTAATTTTGAAAATGGACACTTTTGTTTAGATGGAGCCTGAGCTAAAGCCAAAGCCAAATTTCGAAAAGGCTCTGAGAGCCTTTATCATGTGCGGCCATCTTGTTTTTACTTCCAATTTGTTCAGTGAAACCGAACTGGATAAGCAAAATAGCCTGGCCCCTTTTCTGTTGTCATGAGAATCGGTATTTAGTTATTGCTGTTGCACGCAGGGGACATGACCTACATATTAGCAGCATGGAAAAGACCTTTGGAAATCATGGCTCAGGTTACGGCCTTGCATCATAATGTGCAAAGTCTCGGGTCGTGTCCGAATCAACAGGCTTCGGCTGCGGCTGTGGCCATCGACTTCTACGTTGAAGAATAGGAGTTTTGGGCAATCCAGCTGTAGCCACTGCATAAGCCATTCGTTCGGACACGGCCTGAGATCCTGGGCCGACATAAGCGAGGCCCGGTATTACAAGCTGCATGCATCAATGCGCACACATTGTGCTATATAAAAATATCTATGCGCACACATTGTGCTATATAAAAATATCTATGCGCACACATTGTGCTATATAATATATTTATGCGCACACATTGTGCTATACAAAAAAAAACATGGCGTTTACACTTTAAAGGCAAGTTCACACTTCAAGCCACGACGAATGTGAAGCCAATTTTTGTAACGCAGAAATTCTTGACTCATTGTATCCATACTGTGACACTAAAAAATTGGCTTCACCTTCGCAACTCATTTATTTACTGGGCTTAACTGAAGCCTCCCCTTCTTTCTCTGGTTACGCCACTGTCTAAGACCAACCTTTGACTCCTACTACAGGTGCGTATAGATTGTACTTTAAATCCTGATCTGGAGTTGAGGCTTCATTTGAAAAAGCTCACATAGCACTTGAGTTTTAAATAAAAAACTCTTCCCCAAAAACGTCAGTTTAGTCTTCATAAATTTCATGCCATCAATTGAAGCCCTGGGCCCAATTTCATAGAGCTGCCTAAGCACAAAAAGTAGCTACTAAACACAACAAAATTATGTTTACCAGAACCAGGTTACCAGCCAAGCTACCATGTCGCAATGTACAATTTGTGACTGGTATCCTGCTCATTTCTGCTTAGCAGACAATTGTTAAGCAATATTTTGGGCTTTTAAGCAGCTCCATGAAACTGGGCACTGGTAAGTTGAGTTTAATTGGGACAATTCACCACAAAAGTGTTTGTGTGGCAAAGAAACACAAGTTGTCTATGGTGGTTTTTTCCCTCTGATTTATTGCTAGTTTGCAATTCAAGGCCTTTTGAATAATATGACAAATATAACCTTTCAAATAAGGACCTTCTACTTGTGAGCTGATTTGCTTGTCTTCTACTATCCACTGTTCCTGTCTCGCCATCTTCTTTACAAATCATCTTTCTTTCTCGACCAACTCCTCTCCTGTCATTTCATTCTCAATGCCTCTTCGTCTCTTCACTACTTGCTGTGTGTCACAACCCCCTCTCTCCTTATGCGGAAATTTCTCTGTCCCTTTCAATGAACTCATTCCCATCTTCCTCTACCCATTTCAGAGGCAAGGACAGCGGCCAAAGGTTCAAAATCCAGATGAAGCCAACAGCGACAACGAGCCGCCAGATCCCATTTATGCCGTTGCCAAAAAGAAAGGTGGGTAGAATTCAACCTCGTTCCCAAGTTGTGTACGATCTCGTCGTTTCGTACGATAGTGACCCCTGGAAGTGTGACTTTTGAAATGTCCAAATATACTGGATATTTGAGTTGGTCTTGTGGCTGATTATTTCTGTGTTGGAGACCTACGCAGAGCGCGCTATCAAAAGACACTTTAAGTTATGGAGCAACTGGTCCCCTCTCATTCATTTCTGATCTTGTGGTATGTTTAAAGGAACATTACAGAATTGGTAAGAAAAAAACTTGTAAAATATACTTTTTTATCACAGATTTACATAAAACTTACACGGTCTAATGATGATGATTGCAGAAAACATCCCTTGAAATATTTCTGTCTTGATGAGAAACGAGTAAACTAATTTTCCGATTGGAGTTTATCGCTCAGTGAGCGTTTTATTCATTTTTTGAATCTATATGATTTCATGCAAATGTGTAATCGGTTTTTCACTATTTTCTCGTGACCCAGATGGCCGATCGATCTCAAACTTCTACAGGTTTGTCAGATTATGTATATGGTGCATTACATAAAGTGCTTACACTGCCAGCAACTGTTTTGTTAGCAAAAACCAATTCTGTAATGTTCCTTTAAGTGTATGCAGTTTAGGGTGACCATTTGAAAACATGATTCATTTGAAGTGTATTATGTAAAGATACGTGCATTTTGACACACTAAGCGACCAACACACACCCTACCTTCAAGCGTTTGAAAAGTTTTAACAAGCGTGCGGGCAGAGCAGTCACTTTTGGTTAGCCTATCGGCATTGCTCTTCGGTGCTTCCCTTCCAGGGGTTAGTGACGAGAAGTATTGATACGGTGCGCTGCCCATGGTAGCGAGGCTGGGGTAGAAGTCAACACTCGGCAATTTACAAGCAAACAAATAAAATGTTGACAAGGTTAAAGAATCATTTCTGGCCATTTCTATTTTTGGAGTCCCGATCTTGACACATGTGTCCTCGAGTAAAACGCTTAATCATTATTGCTTCATCCGATGAGAAAGTAAAGCTGTAGGTCCGGTGTGTTGTGTTATCCGGTGTGTTATGCACGTAAAAGAACCCAGTACACTTATTGCTCCGAGAAGGGGTTTGCCCCTGTGTTTCTGGCAGTGGCTGCTGAATGCGCCGCAGCACCTTGTAAACCATTAGAAGGTTGTACATAAATAAATTGGTCTCATAATTCAAATCATAACACTGCTTATCCTGTTGAAAAACAAATAATGAGGGCTTTGATAAGCCCCTAGTGCTGTATAAGAACCCAGGACTATTATTATTAATATTTACTTTCTAGTCTCTTGACGATGACTAGAGCAAGCTTGTCGAAACGTTAAGACCAAAAAGAACTCACTCCACGGCAGTGCAGTTAATTACGAGAAGTCCCCCCGATCCACAAAGCTAAAGTAGTAGTTCAGGCCGATTTCGTACCTCCCGCCCAGCTAGTATAGTTAAGCAGGACAGTTCTTTTCAGAATTGAGAAGTCTCCCGAATTCCGAAAATCTACTCCCGGTAGTAGAACAAATAGCAAGACAAGTTCTCTGAAGAACAAAATCTACACAGCAAAGTAGATAATTATACACATGGTGTTACCGCAAACCGAATATAGATCAATATTTACTTTCAACTGTTTTTCTCCTTTGTTTCACTTCTATTTTTTGCAGGCAATGCAAGCAGCGACAGCGACAGCAAGGGCAGCGTTGATGCAGACAAAGACCATCAAAAGAAGAAGCGAAACAGCTTCAGACGCAAGAAGAATCGCTCCGATCATCCATCCCAAGGAGCCGAGGATGCCAGTCCTCACCACATCAGAGGCGAGCGAATTTATGACCAGCCAGGAACTTTCTCACCAGACGAAGATGAGGTTTGTTATTCTAACCTTACTGTTTTGGATTGTGTTACAACCACACATGGGATTTCCCCCCGAGCTAAACTATCTCAACCCTTGCAGACACTCAGCTGTACTCCGGGGTGCAGAGAAGCAGACAATGGTTAACTTCTCCGGATTGTATTGCGTTACTACAACAGGGTTGGGGTAGTGGTATCTTTCCTCGCCTTCCACCTCTGGGACCCCGGTTGGAATCCTGCCGGGGGCACTATGTGGATTGGGTTTTTCAGTCCTTACCTGATTGCGTGGGTTTTCCCTGGAATAAGTCTCTGAAGTTTCCCTCCCAAAACTTAAAGGTATTGTACACTTTTGGTAACAGCTCAAAATTAGTGCCCACTTTTTGTGTGATTCATCATATGCATGAACAAACAAACCTGTGAAAGTTTGAGCTCAATTGGTCATCGAGGTCACAAGAAAAAAGTGAAAAGAAACCTTATGTGTTTTCTGTTTTTTCGAACATCAAGTTTTTATCAGAATATTGTTTTACTCAATTCTCAGAAACGATAGCATTTTAAGCAAAAATTTTTGTTTTCAAGGAACCCTTTCTGCCATTACTTACTTTAAATTATGTAAGTTATTTGTGAATCTGTGAACATTTGTGTTTTTCGATCTTACCAATAGTGTACAGGGCCTTTAAACTTCCTTCTTTTGTCTTCTCTCCATGTTTTTTTTTACTAGTGTAGTGATTAAGTTTGCTTTTTCTGAGAGCCATTGGTTTCACAACCAGAATCAATAAACAAAATGAAATGAAATGAAATACTCCTAGGATTTTCTAAGCGAAATCTTAAACAAAGTTATTCAAACTCTCCAAACTTACAGGTTCAAAATAATACTTCTGGATAAAGAGAAGCAACTAATGGTTAGCCCGGGAACATATTCTGTGTTGTATTGCGTTGCTCCTAGGATTTCCCCAAAATCTCAAGCCTTGCAGGTTCATAGTTATACTCCTGGGTGAAGAGAAGCAATCAATGGTTGCCATGGGAATCTGAAATCGCTGTATTTTTCCTTCAATTTTTTCAAGGTTCAGACAAATTTAGTATTTTCTTATTTACTTTTATTTTCTCTCAGGTTAACCCTAAGGCGAGGAAGAGACAACAAATGGAAGAGGAGAAAAATCGCAAGAAGGAAGAGAAACGCCAAATTGCTGCCAACAAGAAAAGAGACAAGGTAACAAGAGTTTGACATTAGTATAAGTAAGATTTATATTGTTTCCCATTGCGTAAAAAATGATCAAAAACACATCAAGCGTTTTAAAATGCACAGAATGGAAGAGAAAGATAAAGATAAAGAAACAAGACTGGTCACCGGCAGTGCCGGAACCACAGTTGGGGATACGTCCGTCCCACCAACAGAGAACTTATACATGTAGTTACTTATTACGTAAGCCTAACCCTGCTGGCATCAGTAATGTTTGGATCTTTTCAGGAGACAGACGCCTCTAATTCTACTTCTGTGAAAACGAGCAGGGGTTTTATGTCAAATTTTAAAAAGAGGCGGGTTATCGTTCGCTATGTACAGGTGTATATTGTTTGTTTGGTTTATCTCCGTCTGCACAACATACAACATACTTGAAAATAACAGCAGTTAAAAATGTTAATGGATATGTAAACAGGACAAATAAAGGTAACATCCAGAGGAGGTATAACCTGATAGCGCCCTCTTTGACAAAAAATTTCCAGTCTATGTTTATGTCACACGCTTAAACATGGCCACCGTGTGATGTCCTCTCGACCAATCAGAATAGATAAACTGTCCCAGGTATTGATGAATATCTGTTTAAAGGCAGTGGATACTTTTGGGAATTACTCAAGAAATACATTACCAAAATAACTTGATAAGGAGCACCTGAGAGCTGCTGATAGTATAAAACATTGTGAGAAATGACTCCCTCTGAAGTGATGTAGTTTTGCGAAATAGGTAATTTTCTCAATAAAATATTTGAATCTGAAAAAGGCTTTAGGCATGATGCCTTTTTTCAGAATCTGAAAAGCACAATTCTATGCAACAATGGTGATTTTTTTCTGCAACTTTGATGACCGATTGACACACCAAGTGAGGATACTAGTCTTTGACAATTACCAAAAGTATGTCCTGCCTTTAAGTTTCTAGCCTCTGCCAATCGACCAATTTTTAATTATGTAACGTAAGGACAATCAAACGGCACCTTGGTAAGGATACTCTCCATCATGTTGTCAGAGCTTTAGTCCCCTCTCGTATTGACTATGACAATCTCCTTTTATTTGGTGCGAAGTCGTATGAATTGGACAGAGTTCAAAGATTACAAAATAGTGCACCTTGTTTCATATGTTCCACACTCTTGAGAGAACATATTACCCCATCACTTAGGGAACTTCATTGGTTACCAATTAGAGAACGAATCCATTTAAGATTGCTTTTCTTGTTTTTAAAGGCTTGAGCAACACTACTCTGCGATATATTTCCACTTTATTGTCACATTACACTCCACCACGATTTCTTCGGTCCACACTTGACATCACTCGCTTGAATGTTCCACGAGCAAACAAAGTTCTAGGTCAAAAAGCTTTCAGTGTAGCTGGACCAATGATTTGGAACAATCTTTCTACTGTCATTAGGGAATCTGTTACTTTATTTACACTTCGTAAAGTTCTAAAGACTCACCTTTTTCCATGTTAATTGCTTTTGTGCACAGCCACAATCCAGGGTGCACTTTTTGTTACAAATACACCAAATGAAGCCACACATCAATATTGAGTAACTCTTTGCAGATCTTGTATTCGACAAACTCAAGTACTTTCTACACTTCATTTACACAGCACTGGTTAATTAATTTACAGACAAAATTGAAATAACTTTAACTTTTACATCACTGTTTTTTAAACTGTTGTTCATAACATGGACACGGAAAAAACTGGTACCCATGATTGTGGCTGAGCACTATTATGTGTACTATGATCTTGATGGAATAGCGCCTTATAAATTTGAATTGTTATGTTATGTTAACTATTGCAGGCACAGAGGCAACAGCAGAGGCAGCACAAGAGGCAGAAGAACAAGAACAAAGCTCCCGCCTATGCAGGTTACCTTGACAAGCCCAAGGGTATCGCCCTGGAGGAGCTCGTCACCGAGAGCGATCCTCTTCCCAAGTTCGTCCAGAAATGTATCGAGTTTATCGACATGGAAGGTTAGTCGGCTATTTTTGGTCTTGCGGAAAAGTAATCATTACTACTGAGGCGTGTCGTGGCCGGGCGGATAAGAACAACCGGACTCAAGCTCTGGGGTTTCTGATCAGCCGAGTGTGGGTTCGAGTACTGGTCGAGAGTTGGCAGCTCTGACGTAGCGCCGTGTTTCGTGTCAACTGGTGACAAATTTAGCGCTATGTGGCATGTCATCTAGTGACATACATGTACGTAGCGCTATGTGGCGTGTCATCTGGTGACATACAGTACATTATATACACGTGTCGTCATCAACAAGGGCCATGCTAGAGGTCCCACGTCTGCAGGTTCCACATCCTCTTGCGATCACAATTCTTCGCTTGCAGGGCAAGTGCCGAATTTCTGCGCTAGCTGTGTAAGCGAAGAATGCCTAGAAACGTGGAGTACGCACGCGCACAAGCAAACACATTCCTGGCTAAACTGTGAAATATGCTTACAGACGTAAGTGCGGAATTCCCTGCTTCTGTAAGCGCCGATTCTTTGTTTATGGTGAGCAGAGCCATGAAATGTGGCCTAGACTGGCATGAAGCAATGCAGGTATCCGTAAAAGATGGGCAAGCCAACAGAGTCTCGATAGGGTAGAGATGTTTTGGTGGGCTGTCGGTTCTGGAACCTGGTTGAGGATTATATTGTACCTGGGAATCCGCTCTACGTTCAAGGATTATATTTTTGTATATCCCTTTTATCTTGATCCTTGATCTGTATTTATGTGTGCTTTTCTCCACCAGGGATTAGCCAAGAGGGGATCTACAGAGTGTCGGGAAAAAGCGCCGACTGCGACGCCCTCACCGAAAAGTTTGAAAATGGTAAGTACACCGTGGGCCAACTCCATAGAAAGTGTAGCTTAATTATTTTCTGCTTAGCAGAAATGTGCAGGATACCAGTCGCAAATTCTACTTGTGACATGGTAGTTTGGCGAGTTACCTTATTCTGGTAAGCATAATTTTGTTGTGCTTAGTTACGTTTTGTGCTTAAGTAGCGCTATGAACTTGTAAAGGACCATGTCAAAATTAGTCCAAGACAACCAGCGGATAAGTACCATCCAGGACAAGGTTTTTTTAAACCCGCCGTTAATTCACCTTGTTTGAAACTGGGTGTGGGAGAAAACATGGGAGAAGTTCACAGTGACTGGGGTTACATTTGTTTACAGGCCACAGAGACTTGGATCGCTGTCTACTGGTAAACAAGCAAGGGGTCTCTACATGTCTCACTAAAAAAACAATCACGCTGTACATCTTAGTTAAATACAACGACCTCCAAACCTTCCAGCTTGCTCCAAAACCGCAATGTATACTACATTTGATCAGCCAGTCAAACCGCAGAGCACTCAGCAGGGTGCATTGCCACAGGGCATAGCTCCTCAGAGCTTGCCAAGCCGGTGTCCCATTTCAGCATGACCATGAAGGAGAGACACGTTCTCCCATGTGAGGCTGCGCCCCCATGTGGGCTCTCAGAAAATGGTTGGGCTGGCGGCAAGGGCTAGATGACGGACACAGTGCTTGAGACAGCTTTGGACAGAACTTTGTGGCGTGTCGTGGCCGAGTGGATAAGAGCATCGGACTCAAGCTCTGGTGTTTCAGTTCAGCAGAGTGTGGGTTCGAGTCCCGGTCGCGACACTTGTGTCCTTAAGCAAGACACTTAACCACTATGGCTGCGTCCTTCGGATGGGACGTAAAGCCGGACGTAAAGCCGTAGGCCCGTGTGTTGTGTAATGCCAGTAAAAGAACCCAGTGCACTTATCGAAAAGAGAAGGGTTCGCCTTGGTGTTCCTGGTTTGATTGGCAGCATATTGCGTCACAGCTCCTTGTAAAGCAATACATGGTGCTATGTAAAAGAAAAGGTCTAATACTTCAAAAGGTAGCTCCACAATACCTTGCAGGAAAATACTTAATGTTGAAGCGCCTTGAGCGTCACTGAGTGACGGATATGAGCGCTATAAAAGAAGCCACTATTATATTTGTCTTTTCTGTCGCCTTCGGCATGCCAGCATAGAGGTCCACATCCCTCATGTGATCATGCCACAAAATGTTCAGGGCAGTATAAAGTAACAATGTTTTTTTTCTGTGTATCCAATTCATATTCTCAGATCCAAACATCTCGATTGAATCGATGGAGATATCTGTACACGCTGTAGCGTCTGCCGTGAAGCAGTTCTTTAAGCATCTTCCTGATCCCCTCATACCACATGATCTGCAGGGAGAGTTACTACAAATGTTCAAAGGTCTGTTTCACTCAATTGTGATGCGATCAAGCTAAATGAGTCGTTTGTCGGTAAATGCATTATTAAATAACAGGCCAAAATAGGTCGACAGGGGTCTACATTTTTATACATCTCTTGGTGTTTCAACTTCCAAAACTTTTGAACCAAAGGTGGTATCAACACGGGGTTTTCATATCCTTAAAGCTGAGATTAAACTTCTTTCAAATAGACAACAATTGACGAGGGTCGACAAAAGACTCATTTAGCTTAATCGCATCACAAATGTTCTCCTTATTCTTTAGGGAGCGTCTCGAAAGTCGGAATGGGTCTGATTAGTTAAATAATAATAATAAGTGCAAAAAAATAGTTAGTGGACTGACGTTTCGACCCTAGCAGAGTCTTTCTCGAAGGCTAAATGACAAGACAACACACATACATGCATACAAGGGGGACAAGAGCAGTCAAGTGGAAAAACATGAATAGAGAGAGTGGAGAGAGAAAAGCAAGAAGCATTCAGATAAAGCAGGGGGTAAGCAGGGATTATGAAGACAAAGGGGGGGGTGGAGGGAAGGGGATGGCTAGACCACAAGAGGTTGGAAACACAAAGGACAAAACGGAAGGTTGGAAAAAAAGTAAATAATTAGTAAATAGGGCAAACTAAAAATATGGATATCTGTGGGGGAAAGGGAGAAGGCAAAGACAAAGGGTTATTAGTCATTTCCTTCTTGGATGTTCAAACCGTGGGGCTGAATGGTCTTTATGCGCCTTATCCACAATTGGATCTGATTAGTTAAACAATAGTGGGAAATAAATGAATAGAGAGAGTGGAGAGAGAAAAGCATAAAGCATTCAGAAAAAGCAGGGGTTATGGAGACAAGGGGGAGGGGGTGTTTGGAGGGAAGGGGGTAATAATAATAAGACGTCTTCTATAGCGCTGAGTATCCACAAAAGTGCTCATGGAAGTCCCTCCGTGGATGTCTTCTAATAGGGCAAAAGCAAGGAAAGGTGAATAAGGGGTTCTGCATAAAAGCAGCAGTAGATTTGAACAGTCATTCATAAATACCTGGGACAGTTTATCCATTCTGATTGGGCGAGAGGACATCACGTGGGGGTGTTTAAACGGACAATGTAACACCGGCTAGAAGTGTTTAAACATGGCCTGGCAACTTTTTGTCAAAGAGGGCGCTATCACGTTTGTGCGGAGCGCGCAAATTTGGTAAGCTGCATAGTTTATTTCGCGCAAGTTGGAAACTTGGGTGCGATAGCTTGAAACTTAAGGGCGCAAGTTCGAAAATTGCGCGACGCGGTTTTTCTACACGCATAGAAATTCGACGCTGAGTCGAGGTGAGCTAAGGCTAAACTGTCAGATTTGTTCTCAACTTTTACAGGGTTTTTCGATATTTTTAGGAGAAAGGTATTTATGAATGGGAATCAAACTGTGTTGAATCGGTTTTAAACTAGTGTTTAAACTTCGTCTCGGTGATATTATCAAGAACCAGGCCTCGGCGGGTTTAAACCACTAGTTTAAAACCTCTTCACCACACATTGATTCCCTTATTTAAAATCTCTAAGGGGAAATTAGGTGAAAAGTTCATTAAAAAGATGTGTCTTCAAGGAAGATGTCTGTTTGAATGGCTCCGATGGATTGTGGTACACCTTTCATCAAATTCATTTTGCATTATTTTGGAGCTCTTGGTAAATGGAGTTTGTTGATCGAGAGTGGTCTCCAAAGTAATGGTTTGGCAACAAGAAACAACGATTTTCTAAGTAAAACAATTATTTGCAGAGTTTTATTTATTTAAAATACAGATTGAAATGTTTTTGAATCCCTCTCTCTAAAACCACATTCCCTTGAAGGGAATCGTTTCTCAAAATGTTCTACATTATGAACAGCTGCAGTGCCTCTTACCAATTAGGTTTTCATGGTAATTCATTTTTGGAGTAATTACCAAAGGTATACCATCCCTTTAACGATTGTTCAAAATGAAAGACATAAAGCACCAAGTGAGAATGACAACATTCTGGATTCTGTTTTTAGGCAAAAGCCACGACGAGTTTGTGGAATCGATGCCGGAATTCTTCAACAAGCTTCCCCCGATCAGACTGGCCATCCTGAAGTTCCTCATGCAACATTTCGGCAGGTAAGCGGAGTCAATATCCAGGCCTGGAATTTCATCATCAGGCATGCAACTTTTCCTTGGATCACCTGATTTCCTCTTTTTTATTCTCAGTTTTACCATTCAAAATTTAAAAATACTGTACAAAATCATTGAAATTTTGTAATTTCCTCTTTTTTGGGGGTGAAGTTACAGTTGCATGCCTGCATCATGGAGAGGGCAAGGCCAGTTTCATTTTGTTAAGCGCACTTCCATTGGAAAATCTTAAATTCTATGGGGAACTTTTGACTAGGGCAACGGAAGCCATGGCCTCCGTGGCCTCTGTGTAATTGCAGGCCTGAATATCCCCCTCCCTCTAAGCTGGAAAAGGGTTGAAGAGTCTAGTTCATAATGGCTTTCTTTTGTTTTTTTAAACCCAATTTGCCAATTATGCCCAACTTTGTGCGACCATTACATAGGTTTAATGATAACATGAACTTCAGTTGGGCATAATCCTTAATTGTAACCAAAAACGGAGGTCAATCTTATTCTCCGATTTTCATTGTTGAGGTTTGTGTAATAAATTTCATGGCTACATTTTACTTTCTCAACAATATATAATGTTTAAAGCCATAAACTTTGTTACTGAAGAAATAGAATTGCACACATTTAAAACTCAATATGGTTGGGACCTTTGGATGAACCAACTTGGTCCCAGAAGTAGGAATACAGCGAGACTTGCACAGTGTATTGTAGCCATTGAATTGGTTAGTGCTCTGTGTTCCAATAACCCCTCGCGATCTACACACAATGGTAAGGGTTAGGGTTGGGGTTGGGGTTACATTTCATTTCATTTAATTTCATTTATTAATTCTGGTTGTGAAGCCAAGGACTCTCAGAAAGCGAACTTTATCACTATACTAGCCAAGAACCCCGTGGAGAGAAGACAATGAAGGAAGTTTCGGTTTTAGGTGTGGGAGGAAAACCCCAGAGAAAGGGAAACCATTGAAACCCCAGAGAAATGTTCCAGGGAAAACCCGAGCAATCAGGCCGGACTGAAAAACTCAATCCACGTAGTGCCCTGGGTTGATTTGAACCGGGGTCCCCAGAGGTGGAAGGCGAGGCAAGGTACCACTACGCCAACCTGACTGCCCTAGGATTAGGATTAGGATTAGGATTAGTAAATGTACATTAGGGGTGTGGGAACATAGGTGTGTAACCATTGAAAAAAGCGGTGGTGAGTTCGGGGATCTTCAAATGCAATTTTCAAAAACGGAAATATTTGTCTTAGGGAATGGTGTTCCATTCAGTAAGCTTCAAGAATAAACCTCAACTTTTTTTCGGCAGTAGTTTCCAATCCGGTATTTTGTCTGTAATGGAGAGTTTTTTTCTCGGTTCCTTCTTGACAGGGTGATTGAGAATAGTGAGGTGAACAAGATGTCCCAGCAGAACCTGACTGTCTGCTGGTGGCCGACCCTCCTCCATCCACAGTTCAAGAGCCTAGAGGACGTCGCCAATGAGACCCAGCTGTCTGCCTTCGTGGAGCTGTGGGTCAAGCACTCCGTCAAGCTCTTTGGCACCGGCATCGAGGAACAAGAAGCCCCTGAAGACAATTCACCCATTTACGATAATCCTGAACTCATCCAAGACAATCTCAACCCAGAGGTCAATTAGGTTACGACCCCCACTTGACCCCCTGACCTTGTAATGCAAGACTGGGATTTAAGACCAGTTGAGATTGACTAGTGACCAGCTTAACCTTGACCCATTTGAAATTTACGATTGAGTGAATGGTAAAATAAATTTATGTCGTGGGTTCAATTAGAATGACCCTTGAAAAATTGACCTTTGAACTGTCTAATTTGAATGGTCCCTGGTTTGATTCTGGCGAGGGAATTGTACCCAGGCAATCATATTTTAAGACAAAGCTAATGGATACAAAGGTATTGTGGAGGCTGGAACTCCTTTTCTTAGAACGAAGTGACTAGATGAATATTCATGACTTACTGAATATTCATAACTTATCGAATGGATATTCATGAGAGATAGAATAATAATAATCCACTAGCTATCCCCCCTGCCAAGTTTGATATCTGTAGTAGGAACACAAATCACTGAGAATGGGATTGTTCAATCTCCCCTTCCAAGTTATCAAAGTGGAACTACCTAATTTACATACCATAAATATTCATCGTCCTTAAGATAGTTTCCTGTGGATTCTTGCCAAGCTTTGGACAAAAAATGCAAAAAAGTGAAGTTACATCTCCCCCAATATTGAATATTGTACGTAGAAACAAGTGACAGAACATTGTTTGGTCTTCCTCACATTATTATGACAATTTTTAGACAACAATTTGTTTATCTTTTGAAGCACTGACTATGTAGCGACAGGATTGTAACGATGGAGCGTGTAGCAATGGTAACTTAACCACAGCTGTTTCAAAAGAATTTGACACCCCTCCCCCCCCCCAAAAAAAAGAATAAAGAAATTGTGTATAAATGGGGAAAATGTGGATGAATTTCCTAGCGTTCTGAATGGTGCTCACAGAAACCCGGACGATTTCTTAAATAGTTCTGCCCAACGGATCGGAAGAGAGTGGACAGGCAGGCGCTTGGCAGAGATGTGGCGTCTCTGTTGCTTTGCAGTGTAACGAAACATTGTCGATGACATCCCACCATCCTCGCCCCCTACCAGCCCCTAGGTCAAAAACCATGCCGTAGTGCGTGTGCACTTTGAACGTTTACATCAAGTTGTAGGATAGACCCCACGTGTCGACGCCATCCTGCAACCAGCTCAGAGATAAAACAATGAAAAACTAAAGGAAAAACGCACAGCTATGTGCGTGCGGCGCACAGGATGGGCCAGTGAGCAGCAACGGTCTTTTGACCTGTACGCGAGGGCGCCCTACTCCAGTAATGTCGTGTTTATGAGGTCATCGCAGGAGATGCTGAGTTATAAATAACACAGTGGGCAAAAGTCAACTGGCTACCTCTGCCAATTTATGAGGATTTGGAGTGCCAACTTTGTGTGGATTTTCAAGTCCGGCACCCTGAAGATGTCTGGATTGGTTTACGAAGTCAGCGGCAGCACAAGAGAACTATGGCTGTGCAGCTGCAATTGAGGCTGTGACTCGATCGCCACGGCAACATGTGCTGAAGATGAGGACGCCCATAGCAACGACCTTAGCCACAGCCACCGGTACCTTTCCACATGGTTACCACTCTTGAGTATCTCAACTGTATAAAAAACAAACATTTCTTCCATGATTTTTCAACTTGTGGAGCGCGGATGCCAGATTCCAATCTGTCCTTGTAAAGTTATGATTAACGAACTTCTAAACTAGCCCCTCCCCCCCCCCCCCCCCCCGTACATGTAGATGAGAGGCGGGGTACATTACTATGCGCATAATTTTGCTATTTGATCACTCAGTACTCACCGAAATTTGTTTGTTTAAAAAAAATATACTAAAAAAGCATCATCCACATAGTGGGTTTAAAAAAAAGGTAGCTCAGATAGCATGCAGTGATTGCTGCCTGGCTGATGTTTTGCCAGCAGGCAAATTGGGACGGCTGTTGATTTACCAGTGGCAATCAACAAGGCAGCTTCTTTTTTTTCTTTCTTTTCTTTGTTTCCTCTCTTTCTTAAAAATATCTTATAATGCTGTTGTAAAATAAGAAAGTGTTTTGTGTATGATGAATTTATTAAGATAAATATGTAAGGTATAAAAAAAATGAGTAGATTTATGTATTAAGCATTACGCCGTCTTTTTTTCACCTTAAAAGCAAAACTGTAAAAGCAGGTTTTGAAAGTTGCCAGCCGAAGTTTTATGCAAGATTTGTACAAAACTATTACCGGTTCTAAAATTGCAAGCTGTAATGAGCTCACGTACATGGCACTTTTTTTTGTCGCAGAATTCTGCACTTGCGCTGCCCTGTAGAGCGCGTGAAGTACAGATTTACGCGGGTAAACAGCGCCCTCAAATGTGGCCCTGGTTTAATGTGGTGACCATGGAGCACAGCTGAGATTCAGTTGATTTTTTATTAAAAAATTTTTCTGTGGGAAACATTCTTTCACTCTGATGAATATTAATAATGTAATATGTAAATCTGTTTATGCATATTTAACACTTGTGGGTGTGGCTTCCTTCTGTTTAAAGTAAATGAATTTAATATAACACTAAAAGATGCTCTTTTTTTATTAAGAGAATATTTAGCAAGTTTTCCGAGAGCGCTCGGGGAAAAAAACACATGGTAAATTGAATGATCTACTTTGTGTATACAAATTGAATGTATGCGCAGTACGGGTAAACGTACATGTTGACTTACTAATGTTATAATTTGATGTAGGTATTATGAAAATTTATCCCCAGAATTGTCTGTTTATGCTAAGTTTTGTTGGAAGAAACCAAATCATGCCATGAGAAATTTGTCCTAACGAGAAAGAGTTGTAATATCGACCTGATCAATGCATATTTATGTTATAGTGTATATTATTCAGAGTTTTTTGCTTACCCAAATGCTGTAATGCATACTGACGATAGGGACTGTGAAGCAGTTCCTGATGAATAGTCATGAAAGGATCTGCATAATGCATATTCATGAACTCCATGTGTTGTATCACCGTGCAAATTCTGGACGTCATGTTCCCTTCCTACTGCTAACACTGATCAATACCGCCATTCAGTTTCCAAAAAAAGATAACCAGACTAGTTCCGCTCCCTGCCTCCAAACAGGTTACATTGATTCGAATAGGAGAAGGACAAGAAGCTGAATACATTACATCTTGTCTGGGCTGTACACAAAACTGCACTGTAAATCTAGTACCAATTTTGTACTGGTACTTTAGTACATGTAGTTACTATGAGAGTGGCAACATGGCGACATACAGGCTTCATTGTTAGTACAACTTCATTTTTCTTTTTCGGTATGGTCTGACACCCCTGGTTCCGAAAACCTTGTTTCAATAATGATCTACACTCTAGGGTAAGGGTAAGAGTTAGAATGAGGAGATTACACCAGGGGTGTCGGGAACACTGGGCGTCGGGAACACTGGGCGTCGCTTAAGGTGTTAAACCTTATCTTTCATATTGCTTTCTTTTACTTTCCAAGAAGTCAATTCACTGGATTTACCTCCCAAAAATGATGTATTTTAAAATAACATCTTATGATTTTTCTTCCATGAAATCCCATGATTAAAGGGCGTCTTTCACTACCGCAAATATTTCTTCTTCATTTTGTTTTTTCTTTCTTCAGAACGCTGCATCACTTGATTTGTAATGTATGTGGAGCTAGCAGAGCTGCCAACTCTCCCTGATTCTGCAGAGAGCGTTTCCTGAAAATAAACCAATCTTTCAGTGTTCTGATGAACACATTTGAAAATGTCCCTGATTATAGAAACTTTTTCCCTATTGTATTGAATGTTATTCTGACTATCTCCCTGATTATTGTACAAAATCTCCCGGATTGCAAGATGCAAATGTTGGCAGCTCTGGTAACCCTTGTTTACAAAAGGAGTGACCTTGTACATTCCAGGGCACTTCCTGGCAGGCAAGATATTACACTGCTCGTATGGGAAGTGTTACATTTCCTGTCGCAATTTCCACATAAATTCAAGAGTTACAAAAGTAATGGCTGAACAAGTTTTGAGATGTGCCCCCTTTTCTTCATATCAAAGGTTGATAACAATCAGACAGTGCAATCTCCATAAGATGTAACATTTTATGCTGTCTCCCATGGAGCTGTGTACAAATTGTGCCTGCAGAAAGTCCAGGGTTGGTGGCTCTTTTGTAAACATGTGACATCACAGGTCACATGGTCTTTAGAGTCAAACCTAGCAGGCTTTGTCGTAGATTGGGCGTTACATGTATGTTCTTTATGCCATTATGGCATATAGCCTAAAGAAAGTTAAAGTTGTTAAAAACATTATTATACTTCTATTAAAATTCTTTTTTTATCACTCACTTGTGTGTTTGTCACTGCAAAACAAAATGGGGGAAAATTTGCGGAGGTCTTTTTTCAACCTGTCTGTTCTATCTGTCAGTTTGTAAATCTCGGCCGAATTTCATGGAGCTGCTTCAGCACAAAAGTAACTAAGCACAACCAAATTATGCTTAATACCAGAATAAGGATACCAGTCAAAATATCATTTCACATGTACCATCTGTGACTGGTATCCTTCCCATTTGTGCTGAGCAGAAAATTGTTCAGCAATATTTAGTGCTTTAGCAGCTCTTTGAAATTGGGCCCTGGTCACCAGTCAGACTCGATACCAAAGCTTTGGGACATAGCATGGACCTTCATAAGGTTGCCACCATTGTTGTCATTTCCATTTTTTTGCAATTCCAAGAATGACTGCAAATGTTTTATCTTAGATACAGGGCCCCCAGTTCAAGGGTAAGCACCAACAAAAATTACAGTTAACAGAATAAGGTTGCTAGTCAAAATACCGTGTGAAATGCACCATCTTTGACTGGTATCAAATAGCAAGACAAGTTCTCGAGAACAAATCTGTAGTAGATAATATATAAGTAGATAATATATACACACGGTGATACTGCAAACTGAATATACATTTCAAATTATTGTAATAATTTCTTTTCTCCTTTTTGGGGGGAAAGGTTTTTTTGTTTTTCCTTTCTGTGAAATTGTATCATTGACCAACCAATCAGCTTTCGTTCCATTCAAATGTATGCTACTATACCAGGGCCCAATTGCATATAGCTGCTTAAGCACAAAAAGTAGCTAAGCACAATAAAATTACGCTTACTAAAATAAGATTACCAGCCGAAATAGCATTCCACATGTTTTATTGTTACTGGTATCCTGCTTATTTTTGTTTAGCTGAAATGTATAAGCGATATTTGCTGCTAAAGCAGCTCTATGAAATTGGGCCCTGGGCTTAACTTCATAGAGCTGCTTGAGCACTAAAGTTAGCAAAGCACAATAAAATTGAGGTTTCGGTAACCAGACAAACTACCATCATATGGTTGTACTTATAGCACCTGGGCCCAATTTCATAGAGCTGCTTAATGCAGACAGCAATGCTTAATAATTTTCTTCTAAACAAAAGGTAGCAAGATACCAGTCACAGTTTGTACATGTAACATGATACGGTGGCTGGTAACCTTATTCTTCTAAGCATAACTTTGTTGTGCTAAGCTACTTTTTGTGCTTAAGCAGCTGTATGAAATTATGCTCTGGTTTTCTACTTAATTTTCTTAGCAGAAAATTGTTAAGCACTGCTATCTTCTCCAGCCACTATGAAAGTGGGCCCTCTTGAGATAGTCTGGTTCGTTTTTGATATATTGGAAAGCATAACTCATGCTTTTTACAACATACAAGGAGCAAGACTATTTGCAAGAATGCCTTGTCCAATCAAAAGTAGACCCTACCTGTGAAATATATAAATTGCACATCGCGTGTGCGCACTAACACTACTCGTGGGCAGAATTAGGGGTTATCACGCCTCTTTGTAAGGGGCTGAGGGTGGCGTGACGCATATGCTTTTGTCCGTCTTCCTATGCACAACTTTATTGCGATTGCCCACCAATAGTGTCTGTACGCATACATGAATGCAATTAGCATATTTTGTGTGAAGGGCGATTAAAAATGCCCCTCCTTTTTGTGCAAACCTCTTTCAATTTGTGTAATACTATTATCTATGTATTATGTCATTAAGTCTGGTACCAGACTCATTTTAAATTTGTTCTTCTAATAGTAGCACCGGTCTACTGATTATTAGCTGGTCCCCTTGATTGCTCTGCTGTTAGTAATGGGATCGGCTTGGTAGGATACCAGTTTTCTTTGATGTATAAAGCTTGCCTCTTTTTTATTTTTACATGTTGCCTATTTTGGTGGTTGGGAACCAGAATAAATAATTATTCAGTGCATTTCCTTTTGTGTAATTAAATACCCTTCAATAATGCTTTTCAGAAGAACAATTCTTATAAATGACAAAGTTAGATAAAATGTCTAATTGTATGCTGACGGCGTATGTGTTGAAGATCTTTGAAGATGTTATTAAAGAAATATTGGAACAACTTCTATATGTCTAGTTTTTGTGGAGTGTTACTCTTTCTTCTTCATATAGGTGCATAGATTACAATATTTATATGATATTTGAAATTGAGTTGTAAAGACTACAGCACTGAAATGATATTCATTAGTGATTATTTTCAAAAAAATGAAAAATTAATAACGTTTTACTTTCTGGGTTTTGAAAGGGTAAATTAAATTCCTGTCATCGAATTTTCCATGCAACCAAGCTGTGGAAATGTCATCCAATTTGCAGTATTTTTGACCAGGGACGAGGGCATGTGTGTGAACTGAATTTGGGTTAGCATGAGTATAGGGTTAGGGTTAGGGTTAGATATAAATACAGGGTTAGGTCTAGGGTTTGTAAGGGTTGGGGTTTGGGTTAACCTGAGTATAGGGGTTAGGGTTAGCACGAGTATAGGTTTAGGGTTAAGGGTTAGATATGATTATATGGCTAGGGTTTGGTAGGGTTAGCATGAGGTTAGGGTTAGGATTAGATATGATTATAGGGTTTGTTAGGGCTAGGGTTAGCATGAGTATATGAGTATAGGGTTAGTATAGAGTTATTGAGTATGGTTGATGTTGGGCTTAGAGATAGGGTTGGGGTTAGTTTTAGGCTTAGGAATAGGGTAAAATTTGATTATAGCTCACAATTTTTCTTGGTGCTCTAGTGCAGACGTTTAGTTGTGACCTCCAAATCCAAGAAGGCATGCAAAATGGCCATCTTTATTTATTCGTTGATTTGCCTATTAATTTCCTGGTTTGAGATTTTATGATTGCACACAATTTTTTCTTGGTGTGCCATCGCAAATATTTGGCCTATATCTGGAGTGGCATGCCAAAAATGGTTCTCTCTTCCTCAATTTGCTTAAAACTTTCCTTCTCATCGACTGCTGCAAATCTTTTGTTTGTCTTTGTCATGTAAGCCTGGTAGCTGTATGATTTGTCTGCTATTTTTAGGGGGTGCCTGGTATCCCTAATTTCGAGTTTCCTGAAAGTGTTATTACCTTATCCCACTTCTGACGCCAATGTGGCGAATGCCTTCCTGGTCAAATCTGACTCGGTACCACACAGGCGAGCGGCAGCTCTACAGTACTGTGGGGAGGTTGTTTGGCAACCAGCTATCGCTGCGCACAACACAAATTCCTGAGGATTTCATAGACTGGTGCTAAACCTTAGGCAAAGCAGCACATGGACCATAATCTGACAAAACGAGATCACTCATGAGCTGCTTGGTTTGCCCTTTATTATCACTCATACACCTAATTCCCTTAAGTTTATATGGTTAATGGCACCTTAAGGGGCGGCTGGTCACTTAAGGCAGCCATGAATTTCCTTAAGGGTTTTTTGTATCCTTAAGGAAGGGTCAAACTTTGGCATAACCCCTGCAACTTTTACCCGAAAGCCTATTTGTTATAAAGATGAAAATGGTAGTATGCATTCTGCGAAATTATTTCGTCTGAAGTACCTTCGTTGGTTAGAATTCAACAAAAGTATGTCAAAAATTGTGAATTTCCAAAGATCTCCTGGAGGGAACTTTTGGAGATTCAAATTTCATTTGTGAATGCTGCGACCTGAGATGCCGTTGGTACCCACTGTCACCTTTAAACGTGGATCGATTTGACCTTGATTAAAACACAACTTTCTTTCTCAACAAGTAGACACTGTATTAAGCTGAAACATTCAGACACTGTACTCAGCTGAAACTATGAGCATGAAAGCTACAGGTCTCGGGCCAATTTTGTTACAATATGGTATTGTATAAAAATTTGCCCGAGACCTGTAGCTTTGGTCTGGATGCAGACCCTACCTAGATGGCCAAAGCATTGCAATGTGCAGTGACACGTCATCTGTTTTTGCAGTGCATGGAGATAACAAGTATTCAAAATCGAGTCCGAGTAAATTTTTAATCGTGCATCAAGTACGAGACTTTGAGTCAGTAACTTGTATGTTGTGTATCGAGTACGAGACTTCGAGTCAGTAACTTGTATGTTGTGTATCGAGTACGAGACTTCGAGTCAGTAACTTATATGTTGTGTATCGAGTACGAGACTTCGAGTCAGTAACTTGTATGTTGTGTATCGAGTACGAGACTTCGAGTCAGTAACTTGTATGTTGTGTATCGAGTGCGTGACTTCGAGTCAGTAACTTGTATGTTGTGTATCGAGTGCATGACTCGACACGAGGACAAATGAGTAATTTAGAGTACAGACTTTGAGTTTGAGCACTTTTCTAAAGCCGAGTACAAGTACAAGTATGAGTGCATAAAAAAAACAGTTCTCGAGTACGAGTCTGAATTTTCTCTTAGTTTATCTATAGCTTTGAGTGTATGTGAACAACTTCTTGGGAGGTGGGAGACAGGGTGGGTATGGATTCAAGTCTGAGATTGCGGTTATTTCTCTGCATCATCAGCCACGCAAAACGCCCTCACAGATTAGCTATCAATTGCCCTAACAGAGGTTAATCCACAAGAGGGCGCTATTTTAGACAGTAATGCATTGGCTGTCAGGTAGACTAAAAACAAGAATCACAGACTTGGAACCAAGTCTAGGGAGGTACCGTATGTTAACCCTCAAGTGTTCAACCCATTTTGGCTGGGATTTTAAGGATGTTATTTTGCTTTTTTTTTTTTTACATTTTTGAAATCACATCGAAAGGGGCAGATCAAGAAAAAGAAAAAAGTGTCTTGCATTCAATTATAATTTCGAGAAAGAAACCAAGGAAAAAAGTTAACCAATGGAATGGTTGCCTTAAAAATGGCACAAGTGTCAAAAACAAATATATATACACTTCCCAGTTTCACATCGTCGTGTCAGTGCAAAAACGTTGTATCTCGCACAAAAGTGTTTCGTGCAATAACTTTTGTATCTCGGCACGTACTTGTTTTGTGCGTACATCCAAGCTATTTTGAGCAAAATATGTTTTGACAATTTCAAACTCATGCATAACCAGAAATGCTATTTTAGGGGACACAACGTTTTTGCAGTGACAGGACGACATGACCTTTACACCAATGACCTCACAAAGTAAACACATAAACCGTCATATAATTGAATGAATTGTACATGTTTAATGTGTTTAATATAACTCTTGTGACCTGCGCTACAAATTACATGTATTCAGACTACCTTTGTTGTCTTGCTTGAACATTTTAAAAAATAATCAAAATTATTTACAGTTTTAAGGCATTTTTTTCAAGAAATAACTATATCTGTATTTTTTAAATAGAAAAGATGCCGACAGAGTGTGGAATAATCCTCTTCTGGAGCCGCAATCTAAGATTTGCATCAAATTAAGATTAAGAGTTCACGTTGGAGTTCATCTAGATGATGGAAACAAAAGTAAATAAATAAGAGTGGGCAGCTTACAATGTTGGTTCTGGAAGGGCAGACTTTTACAGGTTTAAAATGACCGGCGCCCTGTAAAGCAGGTGACTCCTATACGCCTCTCTTAATATTCAAGCATGACGTCATACTTCGTACTCGCCAAAATGAGGCCATAGGCGCACGTCCGCCACTGTATACCACTTGCAGTGGCTGCGCCTAGAGCCTCGTTTTGGGTTAGAATTGTGACGTACTCATGCATAAATATTAAGAGAGGCGTATATGGACCATGGCAGGCTGCAAGCGTAGAATTCCGCGGTTACCGATGCCATGGTCCCACAACCCAATTTCATGGCACTGCTTACTGCAGAATTCCATGCTTACCAGAAGGTCACATGCTTTACAGGATAAACAGAAGCACAGAATTCAGTGGTAAGCGGCATCGTGAAATTGAGCCCTGATTGGTTGATGGATCGACCTTAAAGGAGCATTCCATCACAAGGGATCAATTTCAACGTATCTATGATTACCATTTTCGGCTTACAGAGTTAGCGCAAAATTTCTGCGCTAGCCGAGTAAAGCCCGGTTCATACTTCCTGCGAGAGCGAATGCGAAGCGAATTTTGACATCACAGCTCTTTTTTTTCGCTGCAAATGTTTCGCAGGAGTTGAGCACATCTCAACCAGTGCGAATTGTTCGCTGCCAATTTGTGACGTCAAAATTGACTTCACATTCGCATTCGCTGGAAGTATGAACCAGGCTTGAGAGAAGAAAATTTATCAATGTGAAGTACACACGTATACAATACAAAATTCCTTGCTAAACTGCAAAATACGCTTATGTTGAGCAGAACCATAAAATTAGGTCTAGGTGTCTGCCTGTCGGGTGCAACGCTGCAAGCTGGATGACCGTTTCTTTCTTTCTTTTAAAGTTTAAGACTGTAAATCTAACAGTGGGTGCTTTTGGATGTGGACTTTGGAAACATCAACCAACTTTCATTATGAGGAATAAAACTCAATCTTGTGGACTTTCTGGAATTCAACAACACTACAGAACGGTATCGTGATAGATCAACTAGCACTGGCTATTTAGAGGGCACTGATAGCAAAACTTGCATCATCCACCACACTCCCTGATGGGTTAGCACCCTCTATTGGTGGAATCACAACCTGTATGTAGTGTTTGGTGTGCCTGTTTTGTTTACAAACAACAACGTTAGAGCGTCTTGCAGCGAGACTAAGAAGTAAGGAGCAAGTTAAGAAGTTACATGTTCTTAAGTACAATTAAAACATGTTTGCTATTATACAACAATCCTTACTGATGGTTGCCAATTAAACAAAATTAATAGCCTGAATACTGTTTTTATTTCTTTGCTTTAAAAAAAAATAACATCAATTACGCTCAGTCCCTTAATCTGGCGATTATGAAGAATCCAGATTTACACAAAGAATGAATACTGCAGAAAAATTCTATGTCGTAATTTGCCAGTCTAAAATTAATATGCACAAATAAGGAATAATCATCGGCGAAAAAAAGGTGTTGGACATCAGTTGTTTTTAAATAATGAGCTCACCTGCAGTTACCAAAAGATATCCTACTTAACATATTGTAATATTCATATCAGAATATTCAAATTTACATAAATATTCATGACGGAATGATTGTACTGTGGCAGTGATACAGCTGATGCATTACGTTTAACATGCAAAGCAGGTATACTATACATTCATTTAGCTTTATACATCAAGGTTTTGTTTATACAGCGTATTCATCAAAGATATGCATAATTCATAAGATAATATGCATAATTCATGAGATATATGTTTATTATTCATAAAGACCTTATAGAGACAAAAGACCCATCACAGTACAAAGGTATGACGTAATTCACCTCTAAACAATAAATAACCTAGACCTAATTCCAGCAGGAACCATTTTGACAATGTTGCTAAGCATAGTCAATGTACTAAGCACATTACAAGTTGTGATAACAAAAGAAATGTTGCTCCCTTTTTCCATGGTGAGGTGAAGTAAGGAGGACTTGGAACACAAAGTGGCACCAGACTTAATACATTGTGTATGTACGAATGTGAATCTGAGCATGCAAACAATAGCCCATTCGCATGTCCCGATGCATGATCGGTGCGCAAAGAATTCTGGGTGAAATCAGAGTCAAGGCTGAGCATCAGCAACCATCTTGGCATTCTGATTTTGAAGTAATGCCACACACAGCTACATTTCCTGGCATAGTTACATGTCAACTACAGCATGACGTCCCTCTTGGCAGCTTGACTTATTTTGGAACTGTACTCGGTTTCACAAGATTCGATGCATTATATTTTTTAACATGGCGTTTGTGCATACGGCCTATTCACTGAGCAATGAGTTTACCTGCCAAGTCTGCTGCCACCTAGTGTCCCGTAAGTACCAATCGGTTTGGTTTGATCACTATTCAGAGCCGCAAGCTTTAACCCTCTACTCTTTGGTAAACCCATTTACACACTTCACTGATCATGCAAGGTTGTGTATAAGCTAGTGTGTACAAAGTGGTAACCCAGTTCAACCCAGTTGAACATAGTTAAATTTAGGGATTTAAACCCAGTTGAGCCCAGTTTATATTTTTTTACTGGTTTAAACAAAAGGACAACTTAGAACTTTGAACCTAGTTGGGAACCCAGTTCAATCCAGTGGAACATAGTTAACAGAAGCTGAACCCAGTTTATATTTTAAACTGGTTTAAACAAAAAGTCAACTGGAATTTTGAACCTAATTGGTAACCCAGCTCAATCCAGTTCAACATAGTTAAACCTACTTGAGCCCAGTTGAGCCCAGTTGATATTTGTCACTGGTTTCAACTGGCATTTTGACCTTGGAAAGCTACGGGGAAAGTGTGAGGAATTGATGTTTGAATGGTTTTCAATGGTCTATCAATATCATGGTCTATAAGAGATGAGCGGACTGCGTTAAACTATTCACACAAAAAGGACAAGTTCAAGACTGCAGTGACACGAAATTGAACAGTTAAGGCACATAAAAAATGTTTTCTAACTTACATGACTTGTTTTCACTGTTCACTTGTAATAAACGAAAATTTAAAAATGAAAGCAACAAAGTGTAGGCCTACATCACTTTCATTCTCTCAAAACAAACGTTTGACTTTGAAATTAAAAAGCATCACCTCGAGTGACTTTAAAGAAATCCCTATTTCAACTCTAAAACAGCATTTTTTGTATTTTATTTTTTGGGGGAGGTAAAACAGCTGGATTGTCCAACACGCCATAGTGTGGATACCAGACAAACAATATAGTATACAAATATTGACTGCTTCGAGTGCTATGGTTAAAACTACGACTCCGCGAGGTGATCCTGGAGCATTCTGTTTTCCTGAAGCAAAAGAACGCTCTGGGGATCACCGAGGGAGTCATAGTTTTAACCATAACATGATTAAAAGCAGTCAATATTTTGTTAACACCCCAAACATTTCTAAATACTGTATTATTAAGTTAAAGACCTGCATGCTACAAAAAATCGAGCCAACATACGACTGGTTGCATGCCATGTGATAGTGCATCGTTTGCCATGTGATAGTACATGTTTGCCATGTGATAGTACATCGTTTGCCATGTGACAGTACATCGTTTGCCATGTGACAGTACATCGTTTGCCATGTGACAGTACATCGTTTGCCATGTGATAGTACCGCGCGGTTTCTAGTAAAACTGAGACATATCATGTGACGCGCTCTAAACCAATCAAAAGGCAGAATATTGGTAAGGGGTGTTATAATAGATTTTGTTGATAGTTGCTTTCCTCCAAAAGTGTAAAAGATTTATTTGGATGTTAAGTCAAACGAATGAAAGTTTTGCGTTCGTGCAGTAGAGAGAATATTTTCCTTCGATGGAAGATTGAATGTTCCATTCAATATCCCATCTTACAATGGCACTCTGAGCAAACGACGCATCTTTGCTCAAAATAACCGGCTGCCAGACAAACATTCCACCACTTATGCGATCACCGCTTCATCGGCACACCATGTGCATCAGAAAAAAACAAAACGAGGCTGTGTCCGAAATGGCGCTATGGCTACAGCTGCAGCTGGATCGCAGCGTCATCATGCGTTGAAGTTGAGGACGTCCTTCGCAAGCACCCTTAGCAACAGCCGTAGCCGTAGCCACCAATTCGGATACAGCCTAAGCTTTCTGCAGGAAACACCTAGGCTGAACTTAATGCTAGATTAAATAAAGAAAAATATATTCCTCCTACTACCAAAAGGCCAAACAGACAAGTTGATATTTCGCCGAGTTTTTTTAGATCTCGCACAAGCGTTCTTCTAAAAAAAGAAAAAATAGGCAACATTTTTGAAAGTGAGCTACAAATAATACAGGCAGTGACATAACTGGTTGTAATTGCAAAGTGTAACAGATTAAAATGTTCCTGTTTAATCAAACACGTCCCTGAAAAAACAAAACGATGAAAGTGCTAAACACTGGACAAATTTTTGGGCTAACTAACGTTCCCAATAGACTATTCAAAGCATAAAGAACAAGCTGGGAAAACAGTGAAGGGGGGGGGGGTATAAACAGGTCAAAGTTCAAGGGTCAAGGGTCAAGGATGCATATAATACAAGGCACCAATGGGTTATCAGAGGTGGGCGGTTATATACATAAATAACAGCAAGCGTTCTCTTGCAAATCTAGTTGTTTTTGTTAACCTTTAAAAAATCGCTGCGTGATTTTAAAAAATACATACAGGTTATCCGTTATCTCTGCTGAATTAACGATATAAAAATATATAATTTCGTAAATTTGAGATAAACTTCAGAAGGCTTGTTGAGACTTGGGGAAAAAAAACAAAGTTGTATAAAACAATCAAGGTCACAAACATTAAACATGTGTCAACAAGCTGGTTCACTGTGTTACCTGCCAACAAGCATAATGCTGTCAGCAATGTAAAGTTACAATGTGCTAGGTGTTTTGGTTCCCTAAGCTTCAACTCGTCAGCTCAGGACTATAAGGTCGTTAGTGCAATTTGCATGGCTTTCATAAATTTGGTTTTGCATGTTTTGGAGCTCTTGGTATATGGAGTTTATTGATCAAGAGTGGTCTCCAAAGATTAGTTTGGCAAAACGAAACGTTCAGTTTCTAAAAATAAATTTGACTTTGTGGATTTTGGTTTATTTTGTCTAACTCATTCGCATTTTTCACTTAGGAATGACCTTTTTGATCATTACGGATTTGAAATTGCAATTAACGACCTTATGGCACTGATCTGACAAATTGGTAATTGAAGCACATGTTGGGTTCTTTAAGGGGAGGGGGGTCATTAAAGTAAAAGTGGTTTGGCCGTTAGACTGCAGGACTTGCAATCACAAGGTTATGGGTTCGAATCCGGGAAAAGAGCTAACCGATGATTTTAACAATGACTAGAATAAGTAATCATAAATAATTATTGAATCACAATGTCTTGTTTTGTGCAATTCATAATCATAGATCATAGCCGTTAAACAGATGTTTGTATGAGAGAGATTTGCTGTTGCCAGCTTTGTGTTTATATCCCCTTTGCCAAGTTCCCTTGATGGGAAAACCATCTAAACAAACAAACAAACAAACAAACAAACAAACAAGTAACTTAGTGGTAAAATTCAGTTACTTTAAAAATAAGTACACACACAGACGAGATCATTTTGTCGCCTCGGGTCAAAAACATTGTATCTTGTTTTTTGCAAAAACCTTGTATCTCGCACAAAAAACATTGTTATCTCGTACCTGTTTTGTGTGTACGTCCGGGCTATCCTAACCAAGATACAATGTTTTGACAATTTCAAACTCGCACATAACGTGAACGCTATTTTAGGAGATTTTTAGGACACTGTTCTTGCACTGACACAATGATTTATGGGTATATCAAGGTATATGAAAGTGGGCGTATTACCCATTTCTTCCCCTGGTTAATGAACTGAGTGAGGTTGTCAAAATTCAAATTTACGATGTTTTAACAATTTCAAACTCGCACATAACGTGAACGCTATTTTAGGAGATTTTTAGGACACTGTTCTTGCACTGACACAACGATTTATGGGTATATCAAGGTATATGAAAGTGGGAGTATTACCCATTTCTTCCCCTGGTTAATGAACTGAGTGAGGTCTTCAAAATTCAAATTTACGATGTTTTGACAATTTTAAACTCGCACATAACGTGAACGCTATTTTAGGAGATTTTTAGGACACTGTTTTTGAACTGACACAACAATTTATGGGTATTTCAAAGTATATGAAAGTGGGCGTATTACCCATTTCATTCAAAATTCAAATTGATAACCGAAAAACAAAATGTATGCAGTCTGCAAACTAACAAGAATGCAGTGCTCACACAGTGCACGATGGTTCCATCTACACATCCAACTTGTGAGTTCTTAAAGGGGGAAAAAAAAACTGATAGACGTCAAGAACAAAAAGGAGTTTTGTGAAAGGAAAAATAGTCTGGTTTCTTTTTGTACAATGAATATTAGCATCCAATACTGTTACTGGATCCAGGGAACATGACCAGGATGGTGGCAGCATGACACAGGTCTATTGAATGGGCAGTGGAGCCACTGATGCCAAGTACCTTTCTGTGAGTACTTTGTACCTCATGGTAACAGTACATACAGATACTGCAAATTACATCCTTGGAGATCTACCTGGGCCCAGTTTCATAGAGCTGTTTTTAAGCACAAAAAGTAGCCGAGCACAACAAAATTATGCTTACCAGAATGAGGTTACCAGCCAAAATACCATGTCACGTGTACATTTTGTGACTGGTATCCTGCTCATTATCTGCTTAGCAGACAATTGTTGAGCAATATTTTCTGCTTAAGCAGCTCTATGAAATTGGGCCCTGTACATGTATTAGGCAATGCATAACCAAAGTGAGTCACGTAGTTGGTTGCTTACTGGCAAAATAATTAGTACTAACAGGGCCCAATTTCATAGAGCTGCTTAAGCACAAAAAGTTATGCTTACCAGAATAAGGTTACCAGCCAAACTACCATTATCACATGTACAATTTGTGACTGATATCCTGCTCATTTCTGCTTAGCAGGTAATTGTTAAGCAATATTTTCTGCTTCTAAGCTGCTCTATGAAATTGAGACCAGCTTCCTCAGAAGTGCCCTTTGCAGAAGGAAATTTTGAAGATTGGGTCAACAGACCATTTCACTTCACAGTTTGTATCCTAATCACCCACATCAAGTCAAGAATTGTATGAAAGGCAGAGTCAACTTTTGATAATTCGTCATAGACCAGTATTCTCACTTGGTGTATCCCACCGTATGCATAGAATAACAAACCTGTGAGCATTTTGAGGCTTGATTGGTCTTATAAGTTGCAAGAAAATAATGAAAGAAAAAACACCCTTGTAGAATAGAATTGTGTGCTTTGAGATGCCTGAGAAAGGCTTTATGCCTGAAGACTTCCTCAGATTCAAATCTTTCTCTAAAATTACATGTACTTTACTTCAAAGGGGGTCGTTTCTAACAATGTTTTATAATATCAACAGCTCTCCTGTGCTCTTTACCAAGTAAGTTTTTGTTTTTATGCTCATTAGCTTGTGGGGTAGTTACCAAAAGTACACCCTGCCTTTAAAAAACAGATGACCACGCTTTCAGATGAGCCCTGTTTCTTCATATCGAAACTTGCACAGTGCGATTTCCATAAATCAGTACCGAAAGTGCACATTAGTACCTACAGAGCCCAAGTTCAGAGTTTAAGCCTTAAAACCATGAAAGAACAGAGATGTCAAGACTGGTAATTCAGCACTCGGTCTCATCTCCAGTCGTATACCTTGACGGTGTTGCGGGACACCAGACGGACCTTGTGGCTTTACCTTCTCACTACAGAGAGGCCGGTCTCCAGTGTCGCCAGAAATTGTGAACACACTGAAACGAGGTCAGGATAAAAAAAAACAGAAGGAAATGGTTGAGATTAAAACAGTCTTCCCTTTAGGGACCGCAAGGCTCAACAAAGTTCCTTCAAATCGCAAGCAGGAATCGTTTCGATCATCGCAGTAGTTTAAAGAATATAGATAAAGGAGATACACATCCATGTTGTTTTCACTTGGCAGGAGAAGTGAAGAAGCCTCGAGGCAGCTTTTTTCTTATCTCCTCAAGCGCCTTCTTCTTGTAAACGGCAGACTTTTCCTCCGACAGAAAAACTCAAACCAGGGGTTTCTCATTGGCACAAAATGGTGAAACACCCCTCTTTCAAAAAATGAAGGGTTCCTGTGAGGCACTATTATAACTTTCCTGCCCCTCCGCAGCTCAAGCATGTTGACACAACCCTTGTCGAGTGGAACATCCGATTCCGTGGTGCAAGACTGGTTGTCATTTATTTGGTCCGAGTTTTGTTTTTCAAGTTTATTTTTACTTATCCGAGTCAATAGAGGGGCAAGTTTCACAACAACACCCCTCCCCTATGGGGGCTAATGGATTATTCCGTCAGAGGAGCCATTGATTGGTCGAGGGCCGGGTTCTGGGGTGTATGTGAAGGTCAGGCCAGTGGGGTAGATGATGCCGTCGTTGCGGACCAGCGTGACTGGTACTTGGGTCGGTCTTCTCACCCATCTCCACTCCCCACGGAACGCTGAGATGTCTGGGACCACACACAGCATGTACTCGGCACACCTGCAACCAAAAATGCACACACACTTAAAAAACAGTGTCAACCTCGTTCCCGGTGGTGTACCATCTCGCCGCGCCCTTTCCCAGAATGCCTTGCTCGATCGTAACCCCTGGAAGTGTGACTTTGAAATATCCAAATATATTGGATAATCCAAGTATATTGTATATTTTGATTAGTCCTGTGGTTGATCCATTCTGTGTTAGAGACGTACGCAGAGCGCGCTTTCAAAAGACGCACCAAGTCATAGAGCAACTGGTCCCTTCTTTTTGGATCTTGTGGTATGTCTAAGTGTATGCAGTTTCGGTGACCATGTAAAAACATGATTCACTTGGAGTGTATTGCATAAAAATACGTACATTTTGACACGCAAGTACTACGCGCCCAACAAGTGCCCTACAAGCGTTCCAAGATTTTAACAGGCATTGGCACAGAGCAGTCACTTATTGTTAGCCAATCAGCAATTAGTGCTTCCCTTCTAGGGGTTAGTGACGAGAGGTATCCACAATTATGTTGTTTATCCTTACCAATTCTGTATAATACCATTAAAGGAACATTAAAGAATTGGTCAGGAAAAAAACTTGTACAATATACTTTTTGATCACAGATTTACATAAAACTTACACGGTCTTATGATGATAGTAGAAAACATCCCTTGAAATATTTCTGTCTGAAATGCCATATTTGATGAGAAATGAATAAACTAATTTTCCGATTGGAGTTTATCGCTCAGTGAGCGTTTTATTCATTTGTTGAATCTATATGATTTCATGCAAATGTGTAATTGGTATTTCACTATTTTCTTGTGACCCAGATGGCAGATCGATCTCAAACTTCTACAGGTTTGTCAGTTTATGTATATGGTGGATTACATAAAGTGCTTACACTGCCAGCAGCTGTTTTGTTAGCAATGACCAATTCTGTAATGTTCCTTTAATCACCAATTTGGGCTTCATCCGTTGTGTGAGTCAGGAGAAAAATAGTGAATAACCATGCCCAATTTTCAGCATGTAAACACAATGTCCTTAATTTTGCTTGTAACAAACGAAATCAGCTGTTGTGTTGTTTTTTTTAGGTTTTCAGAGACAGTTTTCTGGAATATCTCTTCATTTAAGAGGGAAATACTTCACAGAAAAAAACATGTTTTAGAATGAACTTCATAATCAGTAAGCTTTCAGACTAAAATGAAACCATTGTTTTTTTTAATTTTTGCCAATCCTGTATAAGGCAGATTATAAAAACAAACATGTTTAGTGCCTGCCTTTTTAAATGGCCACCCGACACAAGACATTTTTGAAGACAACCGGCTGAGCTATTTTTCAAGATAGTTGCAAGCTTTTTTCTGTGAGTTTTTTTTGGTGTGCTAAAGTTTATAAAAACGATGTTATTTATTTTAGAATTGATTTTTTGGGACAGAGATTGTAAAAATTGATCCTTAAATTTTTTTTTTTTTTTTAAGAAGGCGGTCTCTAAAAAGGAAGTGGGCGAAGATGCTAAACATGTTTTTTTTTGTATTTGGCCAAATACCTTTATAGAATAGATAGGTGCTACTTTACCTGTACATGGTCTCCGCCTCGACATCTCCGAACCACACCTTCAGGTTAGGCGTGAAGTTTTCGCCGGTCAGCTCCAACATGGCCACGTCCCCGCCTCCGTTCAGCTGGAGGTCGATCACGACGGGTACCGGCGTGACCGGCGCCTTGACCGGTCCCATCCCTTCGTAGAAGCTGTACTCGGCTTTGTCGGTGCTGATGATGGTCCAGGAGGCGCCATCATTGATAATCTCTTTGTCAGACTCTTTAGGGCAAGGTGTGGCCTATGAGAAAGAGTTGAATTACAACTAATTTACGTATTGGTCAACAGGCATTGCAACTAACCAACCGAGAACAAGAAGAAGAAAATATGACAAGAAAATATTTTCAGCATGCATTGCAGCCAGCAATTATAAAATTAATAGCACTCTTACTTTCCGAGAGGGTACCTTGTTATCTTAGTTAATTCTTTTAGGACTCTTGTTGCTGTGGTGTGCTGTTTGGCAGTAGTAAACAGCTAATAGGCACACCGCAGTAACAAGTTTCCTCCTTAACTCTTAAGAGACCATAGCGGCCGGAGCCGGCTTGTACCAAAATGCCCATAGCGGCCGCAGACGGCTGCAAGATCTGACCTACGTCCACTCAAACCAAAAAGGTCAAAGTAAAGGTCATGACCTGAATTGACATTCTCCATTGTTTCCCATGTTGGCAAAGTATCTATGTTTCAAAAACAAAACAAAACTTCTGTTCTACTTCATTTTTGTCAGACACTTTTACAACAAAAAATTCAAACCATGCTTGAGCGTATGGTGGTGATTATGCAGAAATGAATGGACTCCAAAGGGTTAAATTCAACGCAATCGCATTTTATTTTCAACAGCACAAGTACTGCCCTCTTATTTTTGGAATGTCAAGTAATGAACCACAAGGGAAACTGACTGGGTAAATTTCAAATAGTTCGGGGTTGAACAAAGAAAAATTGACTAGAGCGGGATTTGAACAAACGACCTCCGGAACAAAGATATTGACAAAATAGGGAGACCGCCAACATAGGGCTAGATAGCTCAGATAGCGCCGGTACGTTAATCCGGAGGTCGTTGGTTCAAATCCCGCTCTAGTCAATTTTTTCTTGGTTCAACCCCAAACTCTTATTTTGTGATTAGCAAAAAGAACACGCAGCAAAAAACCTCTGACCTGGAACTGGATGATTCTCTCTTGCGATAGGCAGAGGTACATTCTCTCTGTATCTTTCATGTAGAAGGCACATTTATGGAGTTGTGAGACGGGATCGTCGGCCTCTAGTAAAGCCGTTTGCTTGTCCACTTTTCTGATGATCTGCACAGGCGAGTTCAAAATGTTCAATATTAATAATAATAATAATAATAATAATAATAATAGTGAACATTTATAACGCGCCATGTCTGTCAGACGTGACACCCCTGGCGCGACAGAGAGCAGAGGGAAGAAATGCGTGAACAAAAATAACTGACTGGTAGAAAAGGTAGGTTTTCAACTGAATTTTGAATTTCTGACATGAGGTTTCTTTTCTGAGTTTCTCAGTAGGGAGTCTGTTCCAAAGTGATGGGCCAGATCTTGAGACCAATCGACTTCCCCAAGAATGTCGTGAACGCGGGATATGTAGGAGTAGTGCATCAGCAGAGCGCAGTTGTCTTGGAGGTTCGTAGAGGATTATGAAGTCCCGGATAATTATAATAATAATACGAGACATTTATACAGACACGTCAATCTGGACATTCTTCCGACAAAGTCATCACAACAAGCAAAGATTGTTGTCATCATTCACTTTACCCTAAGACTATACCTGAATGGAACCTGAATTTGTCGTACTTCACTAAGCTTTGGCGATACCACGATATTATCAAATATCGCGATACTAGTTCTGAACTGATTACGATATCGGGTCACATTTTTTTTTTATCGTGATATCGGTAAATCGCGATATCGTTAAGTATCGTGATGCATTTCCTACCCGAGACGATCTTGCTGCAACAAAGAGCTGCAAGTCACAGACCGCAACCGCAAGATTCCCCAACAGATCCGATCCGACAGGGTTTAGTCTCCAAAAAAACCAGCATCAAAGCCTTAGCGATCAGGCGGTCTCACGCAGACGGGTGTTATTACGTGCGTGTTGCATACGTGCGATTAGCGTGATCTAATTAGTTATGCACACATAAAGAACAGTCTGTCGTGCGCAGTAGTTAACACATTAAATGTGTGTAAGTAATAGCCCCAGGTTTTCATAGCATCGATTTAGAGTAAAACCCGAAGAATACTTCATTGGAACAAAAGGACAATTGATAACTCATTTTGTAGCTACAACTTGCTCTGTGAGATTTGTAGAAGATGACGTCATCAAAATTAATCGCGATAATATTGAATATCGCGATATAATGTCGACGATAGGCCTATATCGTGGATGGAAAAAAGCGATATCGCCCAAGCTTATACTCCACTTGCGCT
Organism: Pycnopodia helianthoides; assembly: GCA_032158295.1. Taxonomy (NCBI): domain Eukaryota; kingdom Metazoa; phylum Echinodermata; class Asteroidea; order Forcipulatida; family Asteriidae; genus Pycnopodia; species Pycnopodia helianthoides. The sequence continues at coordinate 14,010,143 of CM063257.1, read as the reverse complement.
TGTGTGACAAGTTATAATGGTGTTACCGCAAACTGAATATACATTGATACCTCACCATGCAATGCCTCAAAAGCCACTCCAATACAACTACGTCTCCCATACACCAAGCGTCTCACTCTCCCCTTGCCTGCATGCCAATCATAATACACTGCAAAACTTGCTATTTTTTTTCTTCTTCCATTCATGCCGAGTGTTTCAATGTCTAGATCTTTTATAACTAGTCGGTACACTCATTCTATGCATACTATCGTTTAGTGAAATCCTTTATATAACACCCAAGCAGATCCTTGCCATTTGATTGGAGGATTGTCCGTCACGTGATAGCAAATAAACGTACCATTGCACGCTACGTCATTCACCGTGCATTTTTTGTTCCATTCACCGTGCATTTTTCGTTCCATCCGATTTGTTATATTGCACGGTGCGTACCACATCATTGCGTGCGCGTGTCTTTGATAATGCAGCAGTACAGTTATACTGCAAGGCATACTACAATACAGCGCCCGCGTGTCTCAAAATAGAAGTACAGAACGCATTTAGTCACTGGTGAATCCAAACAAGCCGAACCAAAAGAAATGGGTGTACTGTACGCTTTGTTCGTTTTTGAAAGTTGAATCCTCCAATCAAAAATACGAATGTCTACATGGATGTTATATAAAACAAATGATGAATGATTTTCATTCGTGCAATAGTGAGAATATTTTCATTTGTTGAAAGATGGAATGTTCCATTCAACTCGGCTCCGCCTCGTTGAATGGAACTTTCCATCTTTCAACTCATGAAAATATTCGCACCATTGCACTCATAAACATTCATTATTTGTATATTATTCCACGGTGGTGTCTTTTTCTGTATGCCGTGAGGTATACGTAGGACAGTTAGATTATATAGGTCTTTCTTCATAGAACATGAGGATATCTACTTACCAATCTAGGGAGAGCCATTCCAGTCACTATGTCCACCAGTTTGACTGTTGACCCGTAATGGATGTAGCCGTCTCGCACTGTGAACTCCTCACTTTCTGATTCCTCATCATCCACTATCAAAATTTGTTAAGAAAGAAGAAATTATCTTCAAAGACCAGCTTGAACGAAAAAGGCAATAATTGATCTTGGCAGGAAATCCTTCAAAAATCACAAACAAATTAATTGTGGTGCTTATATAGCGCTTTCCATCGTATCAACAATCTCAAAGCACTTTACAATATTATTCCCCCGTTCATCAGGCCATGGTACCACGCGGCAGCCGATTATCAGCGTTCACCGATCCTCGACCCTCACAGGTACACATTTATACCCCTGGGTGAAGAGAAGCAATTATAGCAAAGTGTCTTGCTCAAGGACAGAAGCGTCATGACCACGACTCGAACCCACACCCCGATGACTAAACCACCAGAACTTGAATCCGATGCTCTTAACCACTCGTCCATGACACCCCATGTGTTCAATCAATAAGACAAGGAAGGTAGTGGTAGCACTTAAAGGCACAGTACACGTTTGGTAATTGGAGCCTACTGATTGTGTTAATCCTATATAAATGTAGGTACATACAATGAAACTAACCTGTGAAAGTTTCACTTCAAAAGGTGGTCGCGTTTTTGAGATATAACCGAAAAACCGGAGCGAATATTTCCACGCAGGAAGAATATTCCCCATAGGAATACACAGTCTGAGAAGCGTTTCTGACAGAAACTAACTAATTACATGAAAAAGACTAACTAATTACATGAAAAACTGCATGAGCTTTCGTAGCAACAACTACTTCCTTAGATGCAATGAAGGGGACAAGCCAAATACATCCAAGAAAGCAACGGGCGATTGAATCCAAATAACAAAAGGTGGAGTCAGTGACTAAGGAGCATCTACTCCTGGTAGTGGGACAGGAAACCACAGTTCCTATTTAGTCCTTGATCAATGCAGTTCAGGTTCTTGATAATCTTTTGTTCAGCAATAAGGAAAATGAGTTCACTTGAGAGTAAACAGGTTGTAATTGTAAAACAAGAACCAATAACTTTGAATACCCTGCTCTTAAGAAAGTTTTTGCGAAAAAGCCCCAGGACGTAATCACAGATATTATGTTGTTTTGTAGAGCTGCTTTGTTGCAATAACAAAGCATCATCCCACAAATTATGTCAAAGTTTTCCCAATTTGACGAGCGGCCGTCACCGGCAGAAGTGTAGCTAGTTTTTTAAATCCTTGAGGTTGGGGCCTAATTTGGGGTTTGATGTATCTATGGTCAACAAGGTCAAACTGACTTTCACAAGTCCCCAAATCTACTTTTCTTGATACCACAGAAACGAGTTCAGAACGGAATTCAGGACTTACGTAAGTGTATTGTGAATGCTCCCCACTGCTGTGAGCTGGCGTGGAAATTATTGTTCTCAACGTGAAGATATCTCGTACTAACTGTCTGCGATCGCAGCCGGTTGAACAGCGCCACCGTTGACCCTGAATGAATGCATACTAGATCAAAAACAAGAAAACAACAAATGAGATTCAATAGGTAGGTTTTGTACAAAGAAAAAAGACCACAGAGGTCCTTGCTGTGTCATTTGAAAGCATATGAAATATCATTTATGCAAGAAGCAAATATTAAATCATTATATAGTAACGTATGCAGCGCCACCGTTGACCTTGAATGAATGCATACTAGATCAAAAACAAGAAGCAACAAATGAGATTCACTACGTAGGTTCTGTACAAAGAAAAAAGACCACAGAGGTCTTGCTGTGTCATTTGAAGCTATGAAATATCATTTATGCGTGTAGCAAATATTAAATCATTATATAGTAACGTATGCAGCGCCACCGTTGACCTTGAATAAATGCATACTAGATCAAAAACAAGAAAACAACAAATGAGATTCAATAGGTAGGCTTTGTACAAAGAAAAAAGACCACAGAGGTCCTTGCTGTGTCATTTGAAAGCATATGAAATATCATTTATGCAAGAAGCAAATATTAAATCATTATATAGTAACGTATGCAGCGCCACCGTTGACCTTGAATGAATGCATACTAGATCAAAAACAAGAAAACAACAAATGAGATTCACTACGTAGGTTTTGTACTAAGAAAACAGACTAGAGAGGTCCGTGCTGTGTCATTTGAAAGCATTTATGAAATATTATTTATGCGTGTAAATATTAAATCATTATTTAGTAATGATTTAATATTTGCTTCTTGCATTAGTAATGTATGCAGCGCCACCATTAACCCTGAATGAACGCATACTAGATCAAAAAACGAGAAAACAACAAATGAGACTCAATACGTAGGTTCTGTACCCCAAAAAAAGAAGACCACAGAGGTCCTTGCTGTGTCAATTGAAAGCATGAAGTGTTATTTATGCATGTAGTAAATGTCAAATTAATAAGTAGCAACGCATGCAGTGCCCATATGCCAGTTTTAATAAGTCATCTGAAAGTTAGGTTTGAACAATGTCTGGCACAATGACTTGCTTAAAGGTACACGTTGCCTTGGATCGGGCAAGTTGGTCTATAAAAAGCATTTGTAACCATTTGCTATATAATGCATATGGTTAGAAAGATTGTTTTAAAAGTAGAATACAATGATCCACACAAATTTGCCTCGAAATTGCGTGGTTTTCCTTTTACTTTGCGAACTAACACGGTCGCCATTTTGTGGAGTCAAAAATTTGACTCCACAAAATGGCAGACCGAGTTAGCTCACGATATAAAAGGAAAACCACGCAAAATGGAGATACAACGTTTCTGCAAAATGGAGCAACATTTTTGCAAAATGGAGATACAACGTTTTTGCACTGACACGAAGTTTCCACTACTCACAATCAGCATTTTTGAGTGACTGTTTCTTCTTTGAGGGTTTGGAAATGACTTTGATTCGTTTGCTGTTGAAGACTCCGATGTCCTCTCCGCTCCCGTAGAACATCTTGACGGACAGGAGGAAATGTTTCCTCTTATCGGAATCTGAGATGTAGAGCGTCTTGGCGGCGCAGTAATCCTGAAGAGAAAAAGACGGGCATTCATGATATCGTAAACAAATCATCACGTACTTCACAGCGAGAAACATCAGTCAAACTAAGAAAAGCCGTTTTCGTATTACATGGGGACTTTTGCAACTGAAAAAACACAGAGCATCCTGCCAAGCGGCTCAAGTCTGCCCACAGTGTGACATTTTGAGAGTCCAAGATGCGCATCTCACCAACCGTTTGTCTTTTTTGGCGACTGCTCTATGTTCCAACATCCTATGTTTTGACAACTTTATGTTCTGATAACCCCTAGTAATCTACCTTATTAGGGTTAGGGTTAGGGCTGATTAGGAAAATACATCAGGGGTGTTGGAGCATACAGATGTCTCTAACAAAAAATTTACAATTATGAGATATGGCCTCACTCACAAGGCCAGACGGCCTTTTCAAATTTGTTACTTAGAAGATGGAAAGGTTGGTTTATTTTCAGGGAACTTTCTTGGAGAGTTGGCTGCTCTAGTAAGGCTCCAGTCTGAGGTGGGATTCAAACTGGAGTCGTCAGAAAAGTAGGCAGGGAAGGAAACCACGGACTGAGCCAACCTGATTCGCAATGTATCACCATGTAGAGTGTCATGGCCGAGTGGTTTAGAGCATCAGATTCAAGTTCTGGTGGTCGAGTCATGGGGGTGTGGGTTCGAATCTCGGTCATGACACTTGTGTCCTTGAGCAAGATGCTTTACTATAATTGCTTCTCTTCACCCAGGGGTATAAATGGGTACCTGCACAGTAGAGGTTGATATTGTGTATGAAAAAGCCTTCCGAGTGCCACGGCAGCAAAAGGCTGTACACTCCCAGGGAGCTGAGAAAGATTACAGGAATGCTATTGGCCCAATGACCAGGGCACTAATGTAAAGCGCATTGATACGTTATTGTGAAATGTGCTATTCAAGAACTAGTTATTATTATTATGCTTCTTATTACCTTGCCTTCCAGGTTTAATTGCTGCATATCTTGATCGCTGTTACCGATCCCCATGAAGGCACAGACCTGGGAGCCAGCCTCTGTCTCTCCGTCTCCTTGCATCTGCTCCCGCTTGCGTCTCCAGCCCGGATCAAGAAGGTAGATACATGGTGGAGGACAGAAAAACCTGAGGTAGAGAAGAATTTAATATAATGAGTCAGGGGATTTAACTTGGTTTTACCCTTACACCCATGTGTATTAAGCACTGTATCCTCAGTACTTCCCCGAGCTCTGTGAAAAAAATATGCAGGCAAATCACTCGGGTAGGATTTTCCCCACGACCTTTGGATTGCTAGAGCAGATGTCTTACCACTAGACCACCGAGCTAGCCTGATGGCTAGAGGTAGTTTGAATCCTTTGCAGCGGGTACTGCAACGATTTAAGGGGGATGAAAATCGTCGCGTCCGTGCAACATTGTCGTAACTTAACCACTTGTGGGATGACAGAACTTTTTAACCCTCGGAACAAATTTGGATTTTCCTCAAATTTTGGCTGGCAGTCAGACGGCTGACATTTACATCAACCTGGACTTCCCAGTGTGCACCATGCACAGGCATGCACCCACATGGACCGTACAAAGAGGGACAACAGCAGCGTTCGCCCTTAACAGTGGTCCGCTGACCAGTAAAAACATCTGAGGGCCAGTCAGAATTCACTCCAAGGGGCAGGCTAGTTTCAGTGTTGAAAAGCATCCCTTTTAATATGAATTATGGACAAGTGCACAAAAAGCTGACAGACCAGTGTAATGAAAGGCTAACTGATCCTGCTAGCTGGTAACTGGCAAAGTTAAGGGCAAACCCTGAACAGGTTCTGGAAAACATGCCTCGTAAAATCCCTTTCCTGGGGTTATGTAAGAAGAAGGTGTTTATTCACATGACATTTGAAGGACTGAAACCTTCCTCAGTAATGTTGCCAACAATAGGAGGACAGTTCCATAGGGGGACGGCAGAGTGAATGAAACTTCTGTCCAAGCAGTGAGTTCTTGCAGCTGGCAAAGAGAGCTGGCATAGATTAGACTTGGTTCCAAGTCTGCGATCGTGGCTTTTAGTCTACCAGATACACATTATTGTAATAGACGCGGCCAACATGGGTTTTGTGGCCTCCTGATTGGTCATCTCTCTGGTACCAGTGTTGTTATGTAAATTTCAGTTGTGAATAAATGAATATCCCGTACACACAAGAGGGTAAGTTAGGGCGATTGCGAGTTGTGGCATTTGATAGCTAAGGGCAAGTTCGGGTGGGCGACTAGAGTGACTAGACTAACCAGAAACAGTGTGACAGTGTGTGATGTAGCTCTCAAATTGACTAGATCGACCATGCTCCAGTGCATGGTCGAGCTGGTCAATCACCCTGTGCTCTATGGTTTCTAGTAAGTCTAGTCACTCTAGTCGCCCACCCGAACCTGCTCTAATCTGTGGAGGGTTTCGCATGGCTGATGCAGAGAAATAACCCGTGATCTCAGACTTGAAATCAAGTCTAGGCGTAGATACGTCATAAAGCGGGTTGCACGACGCCTTAAGTACGGTGGGGGAAGCACGGCTGATAACTCTGCCGAGCTGTGGCTAGGTCTGCATTTTACACGGAGCAGTGGCCCTTACCTCTTTTCTGTTCCGTATGATTTCTGAGCGACCTTGGCGTGCTGTATGACCACTGTTTGATGACACCTATCTCTTAAGTACTGTCCCATTGCCTCTTTGGTTAACCTCTTATCGTTCCTGCCAGAGAAATAAGATGAAGAAGACAATAATTTACCTTTATGAATTTTTCGCTCCTAGAGGGCGCAACACAGTTTTGAAATATATAAAATAAACGGAGTAAAAGAAATGAGTCATTTGCGAGTTTAGATTTGAATAAAGTCTGGTACAACGACTTCCTTAGTCACAAGTTACCGTGCACAGCCACAATCATGGGTACACTTTTTGTTACAAAGACACCAAATGAGCAACACATAAATATTGAGTAACTCTTTTCAGATCTGGTATTCGACAAACTCAAGTACTGTCTACTCTTCATTCACACAGCACTGGTTAATTAATTTACAAACAACATTGAGATAACTGTTACATCACTGGTTTTCAAACTGTTGTTCATAACATGGACACAACAAAAATGTGTAACCATGATTGTGACTGTGCACTACCGCTTAAATTTGAATGCCTAAGACTACAGAAACAGTTGTTACATGTCACATGGTTCAGGGCAAGCTTGTGTATGGTAACCATCAGGCAGGCAAAGCCTGGTACCTGGTTCAGGGCAAGCTTGTGTATGGCAACCACCAGGCGGGCGAAGCCCGGTACCTGGTTCAGGGCAAGCTTGTGTATGGCAACCGCCAGGCGGGCAAAGCCCGGTACCTGGTTCAGGGCAAGCTTGTGTATGGTAACCACCAGGCGGGCAAAGCCTGGTACCTGGTTCAGGGCAAGCTTGTGTATGGTAACCACCAGGCGGGCAAAGCCTGGTACCTGGTTCAGGGCAAGCTTGTGTATGGTAACCACCAGGCAGGCAAAGCCTGGTACCTGGTTCAGGGCAAGCTTGTGTATGGTAACCACCAGGCAGGCGAAGCCTGGTACCTGGTTCAGGGCAAGCTTGTGTATGGCAACCGCCAGGCGGGCAAAGCCCGGTACCTGGTTCAGGGCAAGCTTGTGTATGGTAACCACCAGGCAGGCAAAGCCTGGTACCTGGTTCAGGGCAAGCTTGTGTATGGTAACCACCAGGCGGGCAAAGCCTGGTACCTGGTTCAGGGCAAGCTTGTGTATGAAACCGCCAAGCGGGCAAAGCCCGGTACCTGGTTCAGGGCAAGCTTGTGTTTGGTAACCACCAGGCGGGCAAAGCCTGGTACCTGGTTCAGGGCAAGCTTGTGTATGGTAACCACCAGGCGGGCAAAGCCTGGTACCATTGTGTCATTTACACAATCATTCAAAAGTGTGGCATGGTACATGTATTATCAGCAGAGTGGGGACAGCAGAACAAAGGAACACAAAAGGAACAACGCTGTGTCGCTGTCCTCACATTGGAATCCCATTTATGTATTTTTGTGTCCTCACATTTTTTTGTGCACTTGGGCTTTGGAGTACTATGGAGTCCTCACATTGATTTCATTTTATTTCATTTCATTTATTCTGGTTGTGAAGCCAAGGACTCTCAGAAAGCGAACTTAATCACTATACTAAGCCAAGAACCCCGTGGAGAGAAGACAATGAAGGAAGTTTCAGTTTTAGGTGTGGGAGGAAAACCCCCAGAGAAATATTCCAGTGGAAAAACCCACGCAATCAGGCAGGGACTGAAAAACCCAATCCACGTAGTGCCCCAGTGATTTGAACTGGGGTCCCCAGATAAAAATTTCCAGGGAAAACCCACGCAATCAGGCAGGGACTGAAAAACCCAATCCAGGTAGTGCCCCAGTGTGATTTAAACTGGGGTCCCCAGAGGTGGAAGGCAAGGCAAGATACCACCACGCCAACCTGACTGTCTATGGAGTCCTATGGGGTCCTCACATTAATAGCAATGTAAAAGTACATATGTACAGTATGGGCGTTTATGAAATAACAAATGCATGATATAAACATTTTGCAGAAGTGGCAATGTCTGACCTTCCATTTGGAATCACACTTTCGTCTGGATTCGTCCCCGTGTTGGCGATCGCCGGAGGGGAGGGGCTAGGCGCCGGACTGGGAGGTGTGTGCACCGTGGTCGCCATGGTACTGATGCTGAGTGGGGATGAGGTCGTTACCATGGTGACAAGGTCATTACCCATGAGTTTGTCGTTGGGGCCTTGGGATACTGGCATGGCTTGAGATGTGGAATCTGCACAAGAGAGAGAGAGAGCAGAAAAACAAATCAAGAAGATAAACTGACATTTATTTAATTTTATTTTTTTATTTCACTGATCAATTCTGGTTGTGAAGCCAAGGATTCTTAGAAAAGCAAACTTAACCGTTATCCTTGCCAAGAACCCCCTGGAGAGAAGACATAAAAGGAAGTTTCGGTACGAAACGTGGGAGGAAAATCTCAGCCAATTATTCCAGGGAAAAACCCCGCAATCAGGTAGGGACTGAAAAACCCATTCCACACAGTGCCCCCGGCGGGATTCAAACCAGGATCCTAGAGATGGAGGGCCAGGACAGAAACCATTATCAGAGCTTAAAGGAACATTACAGGTTGGTTTTTGCTAACAAAACAGTTGCTGGCAGTGTAAGCACTTTATGGAATCCACCATAACACATAAACTGACAAACCTGTAGAAGTTTGAGATCGATCGGCCATCTGGGTCACGAGAAAATAGTGAAAAACCGATTACACATTTGCATGAAATCATACAGATTCAACAAATGAATAAAACGCTCACTGAGTGATAAACTCCAATCGGAAATTAAGTTTATTAATTTCTCATCAAATATGGCATTTCAGACAGAAATATTTCAAGGGATGTTTTCTACTATCATCATCATTAGACCGTGTAAGTTTTATGTAAATCTGTGATCAAAAAGTATATTTTACAAGTTTTTTTCTTACCAATTCTGTAATGTTACTTTAATTTAAGCTGTTAATTTTTGCATCGGGGATAAAGAATTTAATTTGGTTTTACCCTTACCGAGCTCTGTGAAAAAAAACAATAAAATAACATCTATTAAATCGTTGCAGTACCCGCTGTGAAGGATTCGAACTGCCTCTACCCATCGGGCTAGCTCGGTGGTCTAGTGGTAAGACATCTGCTCTAGCAATGCAAAGGTCGTGGGTTCGAATCCCACCCGAGTGATTTGCCTGGATTTATTTTTTATTTTTTTCACAGAGCTCGGGAAAGTATACAGTGCTTAATACACGTAAGGGTAAAACCAAATTAAATAATAATATTGCTCACAATTTTTGTAGTTTCCCTATTAAAAAAATATAAAATAAATAAAACCACTTCACTTTAAATACACACCGATCCCAGAGTCAACTACATGCATAATACCTGCAGTTGAAACCTGCTAGTGTGTACATTCTTTGAGAATCAATAGTAATATCACAGTCAATGAGCTGCTTATCGGACTGGTGGTATAACTGTGAGGGATTGTACAGCAGAAGTTGCATTCACCTGAGAACCAAACATGTGTGTTTTTTGCTCAAACAAAACATGAAAAAAACAAAGCTGCTATATTTCATTAAAGTTTCCCTCAACCCTACAGATGGATTGCAATATGCGTCATTGACCACCATCTTTGATGAATTGTGCACGCGTGAAGAGCTATCATTGGCTGAGAGTCGTGCATAGCGAGTAGACGCGTGCACTTTTCCATCATTTTACATCAAAGATGGCGGTCAATGACGCGTATTGCAATCCATCTATAGACCCCTTGCAATACATCAGGCCCTTTCACACTGGGCAGTTTTTAACAAGGGAGCTTGACTAAAATCACATTGATGTTAAAAAACAGCAAATTCCACTCATGTAAAAACTTACGCGGTAAGGAGCACCTGAGAGCTGCTGATAGTATAAAACATTGTGAGAAACAACTCCCTCTGAAGTAATGTAGTTTTTGAAAAAAAGAGGTAATTTCTCACTAAAATATTTGAATCTCAGAGAGGAGCCTCTCTCAGGCATTTGAAAGCACACAATTCTACGCAACAAGGGTGTTTTTACTTTCATAATTTTCTTGCAATTCGATGACCAATTGAGCCCAAACTTTCACAGGGTTATTTTATGTAGTATGTTGGGATGCACCAAGTGAGAATACTAGTCTTTGACAATTACCAAAAGTATATCCTGCCTTTAAGAAATGGTCAGTGGTTACCTGTGAACTAACTGCATGTACCATGTATTACTTACTAATTAATGAAAGTTTTTTTTTAAAGTGTCTAAAACTTAATGAACTTGACTAAACAAAACCAGCCAACTTATACATGATTATTTTAATTAATTTGTTTGCCATGAGCTTAGCTAAAACAAATCAGGCGAAGGATCTTAACAATTTCTGCATGGACCAGTAAACCAGGGTTAGCCCTTAACCTTTTCACCGACTAGTCAGGGGGACCAGTTAACTTGTCATTTCACTGGTCCGCCAGCTTTTTCACTGGTTCCCTTTCAAGACTGTAGGAATACTGTAGTAATTAGAAGCAATCTGAACAATCAGTGGTTTACATGTACAATGTAGCAGATAAAACAGGGTGTCCAAAAGACACCCAGGCACCCCTCTGGCTAACACTGTGGTGGGAGCTCGTTGCTCTCGCCAGCTGGACTAGTCGGACAAAATTTTGACTGGTACTCAGATGTTTTTACTGGCGTTTGGCCAAAGGACCACTGTTGAAAGAGAACACTGTATGACAGGGAAACGTATGCATTCATTGTTACTTGGGACACTAACTAACCACTACATGTAGATAACCGAATTGATTGAACTTGTTCCATCGTTCTCAATATTTTGTAAACAGTAGAAAACTACCTACTGTTGCCACCTGGCATTCCAAAAATCCCCCATTTCATGAGCTGCTCGTCTACAAATTTGATAAGCCAAGAAAAAAAAATCTTGGTAGTAAAAAAATAAATGCGTTACCAACCAAAACACCACTAAATGCCCATTGGCTCCCTGCTTGTGTTTGCTCAGCTTTCATTTCACTGGACCCTGGCTGTAATTGCGTTTATAATTATAAAGTATTTTATACAAGATTGGTAGAACTAAAAAGATAGGCCTAAATGGCCTTTCACTAATTACTCCAGACTCACACATTGGATGAAGCCCTAATTTTCACAGGTTTGTTATTTCATGTTTATGGTTGATCACACAAAACTTGACTATTTTGTCAGCTCTATCGGCTCTGTATAATACCTGTAACAGTCACCGACAGCTTTGTTTTACTGGGCCCTGATTGTAATTGCGTTTATAATTAAAAGTATAAATACAAGATTGGTAGATCTGACAAAATACATGATCTTTTCACTAACCGGACTCACACATCGGATGAAGCCCTAATTTTCACAGGTTTGTTATTTCATGTTTATGGTTGATCACACAAAACTTGACTATTTTGTCAGCTCTATCGGCTCTGTATAATACCTGTAACAGTCACCGACAGCTTTGTTTTACTGGGCCCTGATTGTAATTGCGTTTATAATTAAAAGTAAAAATACAAGATTGGTAGATCTGACAAAATACATGATCTTTTCACTAACCGGACTCACACATCGGATGAAGCCCTAATTTTCACAGGTTTGTTATTTCATGTTTATGGTCGATCACACAAACCCGTGACCACTGCTGGGACTATTTTGTCAGCTCTATCGGCTCCGTATAATACCTGTAAATGGTCATCGACACTTTTTCTTCTTCTTCTCCATTTTTTTAATGAATTCGTTCACTGAACAGTGTAACTCATTACAAAATTAATCTTGCCATACGGTCGGATGTCCACCAGTCATGCCAGTAGCTCATTATTCGATACACCGTAACCCAAGAAAAAAGAGCCCAATGCTGGGAACAGGCGCTGCTGTTGCACACAAAAGCTCTTAATTGATTATGCCGGCAAACGAGACACAGCCATTCTTCCTGGTTTCAAATGACTGTTAATATTTGTTTGGGGGCCGGGATAAATAATACGGGTAAATGGCGGTTGGGCAAGGTGATGTCCCCCATCTGTGCCCGGCAACAACCATTGAGGACACACATTATAAATAACAATCCATAATGCAAATTTATGCTTAGCTAACATTATAAGGGAATGGAAGGGAAGTACACTGTACATGTACGTGTAATTTTACGCCCACTAAGTGCTTCAAGAGGACATTTATTATCCAATTACGTAAAAAAAAATCCAAATTGAGGGAGCATTTAAAGCACATGTACAACATTGGTAATTGTCAAAGACCAGTGTGCACTGTATGTGACCCAACGAAATAACAAACATATGTGCAAGTTTAAAGGAACATTACAGAATTGGTTTTTGCTAACAAAACAGTTGCTGGCAGTGTAAGCACTTTATGTAATCCACCATATACATAAACTGACAAACCTGTAGAAGTTTGAGATCGATCGGCCATCTGGGTCACGAGAAAAAAGTGAAAAACCGATTACTCATTTGCATGAAATCATATAGATTCAACAAATGAATAAAACGCTCACTGAGCGATAAACTCCAATCGGAAAACTAGTTTATTCATTTCTCATCAAATATGGCATTTCAGACAGAAATATTTCAAGGGATGTTTTCTACTATCATCATCATTAGACCGTGTAAGTTTTATGTAAATCTGTGATCAAAAAGTATATTTTACAAGTTTTTTTCTTACCAATTCTGTAATGTTCCTTTAAGCTCAATCTGTCATCGCAGTTTCAAGAAAATAGTGAAAAATTCTCTTTTATGTTTTCAAACATCGGATTTTATCACTGCGGTAAAGACTAATTGTTTTGCTCGTTTCCTAAAAACTATAGCATTTCAAGCAAAGTTTTCCACCATGACCATCTTCATACCATGTAAGTTACGCATGTATTTGCAAATCTGTGAACATTCATATTTTTGTTGTACACACCCTTTAAGAGGACATTTGTTATACAAGTCTTCGGAGTCATGAGAAAATGCTGAAAAACCCTGTTTTCACCGTTTTCATACATCGGGTTTTGGACACGCACAATAAAGACTAATATTTGACTCATTTCCTAAAAACTATTTCAAGGGAAGTTTTCCACCATGACCATCTTTACACCATGTAAGTAAAAATGTGCAAATCTTTGAACATTTAATTTTAGTCTTACCAACGTTGTACACACCCTTTAAACCCACAAATAGCCGACTACACGGTACAATCAGGACAATGTACACACACTGTACACTAGGCTTACATGTACATCAACAAAGTCGGACAATGAATTGGCCTTCCTTTGACCTTGCAGTGAGGGCGCTGTTTGAGCTTGTGACATCATACGCAAGGGGTCTACAGACCTTTCTATTATTGATTATAAACAAACCATGCTGGTTGGCCGTAGACGGCCGACTGTTAGCGAAACATTCAATCGTGTTGACAGATGTTAAGACCAAATTCAACAATTCTGCAAACTTTCAATTAAAAAATACATCCAATGATTGATTGCTTTTGAGTCCAACGATTTCAACACTAATTTTGTGTAGCATTGTTACAAATTGTGGCAATCTGTTTTTTGCTTTGCATTTATGGCTTCCCATAGTTTTCCAGCCTTGGTTGGCAAAAACTTGGGCTCTGACATTGTAATAGAAAGGTCCTTAGTTCTGTGCTTAGTGGGAAAACACACAGAGCCTTTGGGCAATTTGCTTTTTTCCCCTTCTTTTAAAGGTCTCACAAGGTCGGACGGCCACTTCAAGGTGGGGCTACACTTAGAGCTGTCAACCCAAATCAACTGTCACCAGGGGCACGTCGCCACCTACTTCTGAGGCTGAAACAGGGTTTGTACCCCTTCACAGTCCGTAAGGATGTAGGCATGGGTATCATCCACTAGGAGCCTGGCTGGTAGAGCAGAATGCACTACCTTCCCAACTTTATTAGAAGCAATTATGGTTTTAAAGTGCCTTGCTCAAGAGCACAAGTGTCATGACCGGGATTCGAACCCACACTCTGCTGCTGACAACACCAGAGCTTGGGCACGGCATTCCACAGAAAGTTTTACCGCAGGCTCTAGTGTACTCCCTATATTACATTATTTTCAGTGTCTTGCATTTTTATCTGCAGTGAAGTTCTTAAGTTTTGTCATGTTGGTTGTTTTTTGTATTTTTAAACTTTTCCAGCTTATCTAGTGTGTTGTGTCATGTATTTTTATAATTTTGCCTAGTATGTGTTCTTAGTGAGTTTTTCCTACCTGTAGTCAGTGAAAGTATTTTACATTTTTAATCATTAGATAAGGCAGGGTTTGCCCTTAACTTTTACAGTGACTGGCCAGCAGGACCAGTTAGCTTGTCATTTCACAAGTCCCCCAGCATTTTCCCTGGCCGATATTTTCTTTCTACATTGTCATTAGCATGAGACTTGTAATTAGCTAATATGAAGTGGTTTACATGTAACAATGGGACTTTAGTAATGGGACTTAAGCAATCGACTAGCCAGTCGGACTAGTTGTACAGAAATTTGACTGGTTCTCGGGTGTTTGAACTAGCATTTGGCCAGCTGACCACTGCTAAGGGAGAACACTGTAAGGCCTACAGCTGGGGTCGATTTCACAAAACTCTTCCTAACTTAGAACTAGTCCTAGGCAATGCTAAGAGATAGGACTAGTCCTAAGTACTGGTCCTAACTTAGGACTAGTCCTATCTATTAGCATTGCCTAGGACTAGTCCTAAGTTAGGAAGCGTTTTGTGAAATCGACCCCTGGTCTGGTATTTATTGTCTTATTTAGTGTATCTTTGTATTATAACCTTTTTAAAATTGTACACTTTATTGATGGATCTGTGATCCATAATGTGCTATATGCTATTTTATGGTTATTAAGAGAGGGGGGGGGGGGTTACATTAAAGAATAACCTAACCCAGCGTTCTCCCTTACCACTGGTCCGCTGGCCAAACACCTGTTAAAACACCAGAGGACCAGTCAGAATTCTCTCCGAGCGATCCGGCTGGACTTTAAACTATCCCTATTTAAAGAAAGGGTACACCATGTAGTAATTACTCAAAAACTCAACTATGACCGTAAAATCTTATACTTGGTACTAAAAAGCACTGCAGCTGTTGATAATGTATATCATTTTGAGAAGCGATTCCCTTCAAAGGATCGTGGTTTTAGGGAAAGGGATTCATAAAATGTTCAATCTGAGAAATGTTTCATGCATGAAACGTTTCTCAGATTGTGTATTCCAATTACGGATTGTTCTTCCTGGCGTGGACTTAACCGCTCCAGATTTTCGGCGCAACCTCAAAAACGCTAACCTTTTGAAATGAAATTTTCACAAGTTAGTTTGATTGTATTAGGCAAATATGTTTAGCATCCTGCCTTTTTGAAAAAAGGAAGGAGGAGGGCCTCTTTTTTCGAAAATTGCCGCCTGACACATTTTTTAAAAGACAACTGGCCAGGCTATTTTTTAAGATGGTTGCCAGCTTTTTTCCGGTTTTCCCCAAGTCTAAAAATACTATCTTATTTATTTAAAAAAATAAAATAAAAAATTACCAGAGATCAGTAATAGTTATCCTTTTTTTCGTAAAAAAGAAAAAAGGAAGCGGGCGGGGACACTAACCCCGTTTTTAAAAACTTATTTGGCCTTATATGTAAATTCATTTGTGTAGGATTAAAACAATTGAGAGGTTCCAAAACAAAAGGTACCTTCTTAATATGAAGTAGGGACTAGAGTGAAAAAGCTTGGGGGTTAGTGACATGACAAACTATCTGGTCCTGCTGGCCAGTCACTGAAAAAGTTAAAAGCAAACCAGGGCTACAATTTTTTGGGGGAAAATCCACAAGACCGAAGGGCTTGTACATTGTAGCTCAAAGTATTTACTGGACCGTACAAGACCAGAACTGAAATGAGAAGAAAAAATGCCTACACAGGTTAAAAATTGAACTGTTTGAATTTGAAAAAGCTCTAAGAGAAGATTGATATCATTTGTATACATTTGTATACTATGGGTAATACTATTGATAACCAACAGAATTGTATTTATCAGACTGAAAGTCAACATTTGAACACAAACACAAGACCGCCGGACTTGTCCGAACATGAGTTTACTGGCCCGCTGCTAAAATCACTGGCCTCGGGCCAGCGGCCCAGTGTAAAATTCGAGCCCCGCAAACCCTGCATGAACCCAACTTGATTGCACCGACACAATCAACACACCAACTTTAGCCAAAACCGAAGGTCATATAAAAAGTAGGCCACATCAACAAAGTGGGCAAATAGTTTTTGTTCAACACTTTAAAGTTGGCTAATTCTTTACAAACAAAAGACACAAGCTTGCAAGGACCACAAAGCGTCTGAGCAACAACGCTGTCCAAACACTCGGTTAATCTTATCAGATAATCCACTTGGACGTAATCTGCGAGGGTAAACACGAGAACCACATGGGCCAATCAGCTGGGTTCTTCACACGGCTCTTATTGTACATGTGCAGAGGTTACATAAATTTACATGCAGATCGGACATTGTTAAGTTGAGATCATGTAGTTTTTCAGCGCGGCATGAATTGAAATTCGGGATGGGGTTCAAGTGCTCTACAATGGTGCAAAAAAAAGCCTCTGTGCTGGTAAACACTTTTTCCCCCCTTTTTTTTTTGTCAGAATATTTTTTAAATTGAGCGTGGTTGCCGGCGTTGTGACAGCCGAGAGGCGGGTATACTTTCGGTAACTAATTGTCACTTGGTTGTATCCCAACATATGCAATTTAATATAACAAACCTGTGAAACTTTGGGCTCAATTGGTCATCAAAGTTGCAAGAAAAAAAAAATCCTTCTTTTTTGTTAAAATAATCCATCTTTTTTGTTAAAAAAATCCTACCTTTTTCGGTAAAAAAAAATCCTTCTTTTTTGGGATCGACAAAAAATTTGAACGTATCAGCACATAATTTGCGCGTATTGGCCCGATATGCTTCCCTGTCAATTAGACTGAGAGTGGGACGCTTGTTCATTTATTTTGTAGTGTAAGTTTTCGACTATGTTTTGGACCCAATTTGAGGATTGGTTTAGGGAATACTCTTAATCTAGACATACATTTAGACAATGAGGAAATCCTTTTTGGTATCATAGATTAAAAAGTCGTGGAGTGCTCTTAATCTGATCCTTCTTTTGTGTAGTCTGCACATTAATAAGATTAAGATGAACAATAGCAGACCACCCCGTACACCTTGTAAATAGATTTAAAACGCTAATATACTTAAGAAAAGTACATCTCAATTACAAAGGAATTCTACTGTGAAATCCCACACCAAATGGGACTACTTTCAATTATTGCAACAAGATTAATTCAGAATTTTCAAAAATGTTATTGAACAATGTATTTTGATATTTTCCCAGTTTTTATTAAAGGCATTAGGCCTATACATTGTTCTTGTTTTGTGTGATCAACCATCGAGAAATGACAAACCAGTGAAAATGTGGGCTTCATCTGTCGTGCGAGTCAGGAGAAAATAGTGAAAAACCGTGCACAACTTTTGGACTGTTAACACATTGTCCTTAATTTTGATGCAACAACCAAAATCAGCCGTTGTTTTCTTTTAGATTTTCAGATACAATTTGTTAGAAAATGACTTCATTTACGAGCGAATTTTTTTCACAGAAGAAAATGGTTATAGATAGTATGAACTTCATGATCAGCAAACTTGAACAATTATGTTTTTTATCCTTACCAATCCTGTATAATGCCTTTGAATTGAGAACTTGTTTTCAGATTGAATAGAATATTTCCTCCGGCAAAAATACATAAATAAACAAATGATCCCTCCCCGAGAAAAATTTGCCCAAACTAGTTACTCTACCTTCATGACTGTATCCAAGACCAAACTCATCAAAGTTGAAGATGTTTTGATACGCCATGGCATCAGGTTGAACGTACGCACCCTTCATTTCCTTTTCAATTTCCACTCACAACAAAAATACTATACATCAATGAGAGGTAGCTTCGATTTTCAAGACAAGAAAGACGCTTGTAGTTATCGTTTGTTGCAAGACAAATTATCAGAAGTTATGTGAGATAAAAGGGCAAACAAATACTTAGGCAGCAAGGAGCTACACTAGATCTCCATCGGTTTGTTCAAGATCTCAGAATTAAAGGTTGTGCCCTGGATTCTTTGAGTTGGACCAACTTCACGGATTTCCAAAATGGTTTCTCAGCCTCTCCTAAAAATTTAACCGAAAAATCTGCCGCACCAAGTGTCTGAAAGCTGGACCTTCACTCTGCAAGTAGTCCTCCAAAGACTCCCCGAGTTAAACTTTCATCCAAGCCGTGGGAAAAGAACCTGACAGGAGGTTGGATTTCGATTCATACAAGAACACCTTCAATTTCAAGTGTTCAGTTCACTGGAAACAAATTCAGCACTGTGAAATTCCTAAATTCCTAAATTCCTACTTGTTCAGTTCAGTCCATTCCACTCTCCTCACAATCTGTGAATAATGTGATCTACTTGACGAAACAACTTGACTTGGACGTCAGGAGAAAAAAAAGTTGCTCGGTCGAAACTGTGTTAACTCTTTAGCTCGTCGTGAGACACCTTAGAGAGAAAGTTGATTCAAAACTAGTATAAGAGCTGAGATGATGATCGACTTGAAATACACGTTGTTGTTGAATTAAGTTGTAGGTTTCCACTGGTGCAAAACAACGTTAAACAACTCCAGCCTGCTACGACTCCAAAATTAAGCTCCAAGGTTGATTTCATTTGGTGCATTGGACAGACATCCCACGGTATAGAAAGCTCTGGTTGCTTGACGTCAGAGAACTCATCTGCCGTCAAACGAGATGAGATCAACTTGGTTTCCTTTGCAGAACGGATCTGGACTGAAATTCTACCGGGCCGCACGAATGATTGAAAGTGAAGACGGTTTTAGTACAGCTGGTATCGATTCGCTCAAACACAGAGCACTGCAACCAATCTGCACAGCATGTAGTAGTACTGTGTATGGAGAGAGGATGCAGACGCGACTGGTCTAAAATATCAGTAATTGAAGGGGGGGACGTTGTAATACCAGGGAGTGTCCACTGGTTACAGTTGGCTGAATCTAGCTTGCCGCAGCATCCATCCAGGTCCACATGTACAGTAGCTGTACACAAGCAGACAACAATACCACTGGGTTTTTGTTCAATGAGTTTGCCAACAACAGGGCTGTGTGGTGGAAAGATTAGAGGCTGAACGGGCCTCCCACAACACCACCCCGTACCACGTCTAGTCTCCCGACTTAAAAACCCAAAACAAGTCAGAATCTCTGCCCGGTAGTGTACAGTTTCCATACAAAGCCTTTAGCGGTGCTCATGGCACCAGGCTTACCGCTGCCCATATCTCCTTCAGTACACATTGTTTATTCATTACTAACAGACAGCTGGCCACACTGACAAATTCTCCCACGCTCCCTGGTAAAGCCTGTTCCAGGGCCACTGTCCTGTGGTGTAGCCGTACAATGGCACGCAGTGGGGGCCCTGCAAGATGAATAGGATAATGCTGGGGCGGCCCATTGATAGGGAGGGGAACAAAAGACTTTGCACTGGGTTAATGCATGTTCAGTTTATTTCAGAAATGGAAGCCTGATTCAACTTGTTCTAGTCCTCTGTTAACTAATAATGATCATCTGCTCCAGTATATAATTGGTGGTGGCAAGTGCATCCATTTAGCACCAATTAGGTGACCCTCAACATTAATGATTACAACCAGTTTATTGTGCAATGTGTGTCTGAATAAGCCAATCCAGACCAAGTAGCATATTTAGCCAGAGGGGCTCAGGCTCAGAAACACTTATAATTGATGTAGGCCCTACACCAACAAATTGTACACTTTTGTACATTTACCTGTTTAACTACATGTAATTACGAAGAAAATAGATGATGGCCTGACATTTCGGCCCCGTCTCTCTCTCGAAGGCTAAATGACAACACACCACACACATTTAACACTGACCAGTGTAAAAGAAGCAGTCAAGTGGAAAGAGATGCAGAGAGAGCTAGAGGCAGAAGGCCCATGGAAAAAGCAAGGGAGGAACAATACATAACGTAATAAAACGTAATAAAACATCATTTTGTAAGACTGTTTGGAAATTGCATTGTATGGTTCAGTACGCCTACATTGGACAGTGTCTGTACATGTAGCCTAGTGTCTGGTACTTCTTGCTCTTGGTAAAGGAAGATAAACCCCCCCCCCCAAAAAAAGAGGGTTTTCTGGTTACAGCACCGATATCATCGGATTAAGTTTATGTCTTTTAAACATTAAACAATAAAATACCTTAACACATAAAGATAATATTACACATTGTGGATATCATAATGATTAAGTTGTAATACTCTTTCTTTGTCAATCTAGATTGAAGTGCTGGTGCTCTACCAACACTTCCAGCTAGATAGCTCAGCTGGGGTCGATTTCACAAAGCACTAAGATTCATCTTAAAATGAGTTATCAGTATTACCATAGTGATTTGTATTGTGACATCACTCTTTGCTAAGCAACTGCGATGTATTTACAGTTACGATCAGTCTGAACTTTTTGTGAAATCGACCCCTGGTAGAGCATCGGTGTCCTAGGAAAAAAATCTGTCCCCCAGTGATTCTGTACAGTACCGGTACCCCGTATGGGAAATTAACATGGGCTGAGGGAGGTTGATTCAAAAGAGGGCGCTATCTGAAGAAGTTTGCCGTATGGGAGGGGGGGGGGAACAGAATCTCCTACCAACACTGAGGTTCAAGTCCTGCTCTTATCATTTTTTTCTTTGTTCAAGCCCTAAATTTTTTCAAAATTTACCCCGTTAGTTTCTCTTGTGGTTTGTTACTTGACAACCAATAGTTTATTTGTTGGTCTCTAAGATTACCAGTTTAGGAAATTACAGCATATTAAAAATGCTGCAGCCTGTCTGCTCTTCAGACACATGTATGACACCCATTCTGTACACAATAAATGGTATGGTGCCTTATCAACATAGGAGTGAAATAACCAAATATGGGGTGAGAGAAAAATCGAAGTGATTTTTCTCTCACCCCATTGTTTGGTTAACCCATTCTTTATTAATTACACTGGCTCCCGGTCGTAGTGAGGTTGGAATTTAAGATTCTCTGTATTATTTATTTATTATTATTATAATAATTAATAATAATACAAATTTGTAAAGCGCCATATCTATGACCAAACCTATTCCGAGGCACTTGAAAAAGACAAAGAAAGGAGACAGGTGTCACACCTTGCAAGTATCACCAAAATACTCTCAAAGCTTGAGAGAGTTTTGAGCCCACTTACACTAAGGGTGCGTTCGATTAGCTTCCCCGGGTCGACCCCGGTGTGCTCATCCTGGTGAGCCCCTGACATGAGCTAATCGAATGCCAACTTCCCCCAGCATTCACACCAATGCATCTTGGGACAGCCGACCCGGAACTACTTTCATTTTTGTTCATTAAGTCCGCAGATTCACGAAAAGATCGTAAAATAATTATTATCAAGGTGAAACTGCAACTTTAAATGATTTTACACGCCCTAGTTGATACACAATTACCCATCTTCGAATAAAAAAAATACTTCTGCTCACAAAGTCGCTGTTTAAAAGGTGAAAATCTATGCCAAACTTCCTGAAAGTGCCCAGCTGAATTACAAACAAAATGGTGGCCATTGAGAATTTTTTTCGTGGTGACGTCATGCACCTCGGTCAGCCCCTAGTGACCCGCTCTACAAGCAGGGCACTTGGGGCTGACCCGGGTGAGCCCCGAGAATGACGTCAAAGCTATTCGAACGCACCGGGGGAAGACCTGGGTCGACCTGGGGAAGCTAATCGAACGCACCCGATGTAAGTTCGAGCAGCGACTTTGTGAGCAGAAGTATTTTTTTTATTCGAAGATGGGTAATTGTGTATCAACTAGGGCGTGTAAAATAATTTAAAGTTGCAGTTTCACCTTGATAATAATTATTTTACGATCTTTTGTGAATCTGCATGAGTAATAACATGAGTCAAATCACAGAAGTTATTCTTCATCCCCCAAACCCTTGTTTTAGCAATAATGTACATGTAGACAACATTGTCAACAGGTACAATAGACACGAAGATCGGAGACTGGAGTCACGTGATTCACAGTGGGTATACAATGTCAAACAAACCAAGCAAGCGAGGCGCAGTGTGCATGACTGCTTCCCACCTTATGGCAGAAGCGCTCGGAAGCAGCCATGCTTTTCCGCGCACACTGCGAGTTGCTTGCTTGGTTTACATTGTATCCACTATGCATCACGTGACTCCAGTCGCCGACTGTTTCTATATTACATGTATGTGTACAGTACATGACTGAGATCAAACTTACAAAATAAATTGCAACTAGTAACAATTAAAGGTCAACATTTTTATCAAATTCTCACTGATACCTTTTGGGAACTTACAAGAATTTTGTATCTTGATCTTTTGGTCTCTCGTCTCTTCTTGCATCGTCACCGTGGTAACTACACTGGAATATCCTGTCCCCGGCATCGCCGGCGTCTTCACTGAGGCGCTCGCCGCCATTCCGACTCCACTCCCCCCTGCCATGAGGTCATGTGATCTCTTGAGGGACGCCGACATCCTCCGATCGTGGCTGTTCAGGGTGGCGACGCCCGGCTGGCCGGGCACGGCCGCCAACTCGCCGTTACTGATCTGCAGGCTTGTGGCCTGCGAGAAGGACAACGACGCATCGTACGCGTTGTGAATGGTGTCCGTGTCCTGCCCGAGGAAACGCTGTAGCATGTACTGGGTCATCGCAAAGACAGAGACGATACACTCATTATCCTATGCTGAGAAGTCTGGGAACCACACAAGCGCCTGGGTGTATTCTAACACTCCTCTGACGAGACGAATCCTGTCGTTTAACTGTAGTTGCTCATAAAGGGGAAAAAAACACCACTTGCACGTCTGAAGTTACTTGAAATAGTTTCTGCCACAGAAACGGACTCAAAGAAGAACTCGCTTCAAAATCTCAACAAAAGATTTCATGCATGTACTCCAGGAGCGAGTTTCATGAAGGTGCTCATTAAAAAATGCCCCCCGTCTCCACGGTTCCTTCGAAATCTATTCCAAGAAAAGTTGGTCTTCTTCCTGTCCTTGGGTGATGTCCTATCGATGAAGGGCGCTTCGCATCAAGTAAACGCGACTCATGTATCTCTAAAGAGCCAACAGTTGCGTAGAAACGATCTTGCTTTCAAATACTACGCATACTGCGTTTTCCACATGATCTAACCTGTCTCAAACTGTCACTTTATGCTGCTGGAAGAATATCGAAGAAAAAAAAAAGAAGCTTTTGTCGACCACTACTCAAACTTTTTTTTCCCCAGTACCAAGAATTTCAGTTGTGAGTCAGTATTTGTCTTCGAAAAGAATCAGTCTGCAAACGTTTCCATTTTAAATGAAAGCTGCGTAGATTTCCCAAATTAAAAAAGAAAAAAATTTGTTTTCACAATACGAATATAAACATAGAGGTGTTGAAAAAGTTTGTAAATTTTCGAAGTTTTTCTTTTTCGGGAAGTGTAACTTTAAAAAGATGATTGTGAAAAAAACCTCTCTAACTTATAATTTTGATTAAAATTTGAAAAAAAAAGTGGGCTCCAAGACGTGATAAAAACTGTCTATAAATATGCCGCACTTCGCCGCGATATCAGTCGATAGAAAATCCAGGAAAAAAAAAGGTAATTGATCCTTGAAATGTCTTTTCCTGCCTGCTGTTTTCAAAAACAAAAAGTTGTTCTGGTTGAGGTGACCTCTGGTGACCGGTGTAAATCCTCAGAACTGCGGGAACCTGCATTAAAGAAAAGAAGAAGACAATTAGTAATCAGAGTTTGCTGTTAGGTTTTTTTTTGCTGGTAACCTGCCAAGCGGGACCAGTGAGCATGTCAGTGGAAGTGTTCACAGTACGGCTTTCGGCTTTCGTCAGAATTTTCTATACAGATTTCATTTCATTTCTTAATCACTATACCAGCCAAGAACCCCGTGGAGAGAAGACAATGAAGGAAGTTTCAGTTTTAGGTGTGGGAGGAAAACCACAGAAAACGTTTCATTTCTGCTAAGCAGGAAATAATCTTTCAGCAATCATTTCTGCTTTTAAGTAGCTCTATGAAATTCGGCCCCGTGTCCATGTACATTAAGGCCCTGTTTACACTATGTAGATCTCTAGGACTTTAAAGTGGATCAGACCTGAATCTGATCCGCCAATGTAAATTTACAGTTAGTGTAAATGCAAAAAAAGTAGGATCAGACCCAGTTCAAGATCCTGCAATTTTAATCCACCTTTTGAGGAGGGTGGAACCCAGCTAATTGGTGGATCATCAGATCCAGCAAAGTGGATTCCAGAAACAAGTGTAAACGCAGAGGTGGATCAGACACCAAAATGCAAAGTGGTCTTTTCCCGGTTTGGCTAAGGAATGGCAGGCTTTTTTGCTTAAGTGCTTTTTGTTTGACAGAGCTCAGGGCTCGCCCTTAACACTAGCCCGGCGTACATCGTCTAGTAAAAAATGCTATGGGCTAGTAAACACCACTTCTCAACTTGCCCTGTGGGCTACTAAAAACTGTGCAACCTACTTGTTTAAAATACTAATTTCTTCCTTTTCAGATGTGAATAATTAATGTATAAAATGTGTTAATTGTTATTGAGTGTGTGAATATAACTTCATTTGGTCATTAAACTGGTTGTGATCATTAACAATTAACACATCAGAACATTACATTTATGGCAGTTCCTGTTTAAAATCCGGGCTACTAAAACTTCCTGGGGGCAAGTAAAATGCCCAGTTTACTGGCCCGGCGGGTTACTTTACAAAAAGCTCAAGCGCAAGGCCTGGAGCTGTGATCAAAAGTGGGATCAGAGCTGGATCAGGCTCTGGTGTAAACGCGACACCAGGGCCCACTTTCATAGAGCTGCTTTAAAGCACAGAAAGTAGCTGAGCAAAACAAAAATTACGCTTACCAAAATAAGGTTACCAGCCAAACTACCATGTCACTTGCACAATTTGTGACTGGTGTCCTGCTCATTTCTGCTAAGCGGAAGGTTATTAAGCAACATTTTCTGCTTAAGCAGCTCTATGAAATTCCGCCCTGATCTTGATCTGTGGTGGCGATGAAAATGCTGGATCTCAATCCACCTTTCTGGATCGAGTGTGGTAAGTAGTCCTCCCAGGCAAGGTTCTAGCCAGGATTTGGTAAAAGGGTAGGCCTATAATCCAAATTTGCTGGAAATTTAAAAACTTGGTGTCCAAATTGTTAACTTACTAGGTACATCGTGTAAATGACAGATAAGACAAGGTGTCCAAATTTAAAACAGGTTGTCCAAAAGACACCCAGACACCCTCTGGCAAAAGGCCCTTTCACAGGAGCACCAGTCACAAAGGTCCTCGGTAATGGGTGCTGTTTTTCTGTCTCTTCGTTCCATTGCACGATTTCACCAGGGACATTTGGACAGTCCAAACATTGAATTGTCCTTTCGCACAAAGTGCAGTTTGTACAATTTTGCAACCATGCTAAAATAAAGCAAGGGACCCCTGCTAAAGTGCTCTAGTCTGAAAAGGGCTTAATACTATGCTCCCAGGAAGATCAGTCCATTGCCCAGCACATTCCAATACATAGTGTAAGCAGCTTGTCAAGTAAATCTCCTAATCTCAAGAGGATTAAGGATTAAATGGATATTAAAGGATTGTATTCAAACTCTTTAAGCTACCTCCCAGGATTACCTACACAAGTAACAGTTAACAGTAAACCCCTTTGTTGTTGTCAACAACTTGTCATGTTTACTATTGACAAAGCCTGTGCTCATCCATTGTAAACATTGTCCCATGCTTGAAGTGGGAGTTGGGGGGGGTCTACTCTTGGCTTTTCCATGCTTTTCAATTTAAAGGGAAGGTATTATGATTGGTAATCACTCTAAAAATTAAGGGCAATAAAAACTTGGCTAGAAGTACAGCGACATTAATAGCATTTTGAGAAATATTTCAATTTAAAATAATGTGGATATGGGAAAAAGATGCAAGTTTTTATCCCCCAAAATTTGAATCTAAAAAATGTTTCTGTCAGAAACGTTTCTAAGATTGTGTATTCCTATTAGGGATTATTCTTTAAGCGTGGACATATTCGCTGCGGATTTCGGCGATATTTCAAAAACACAACCACCTTTTGAAATTCAATTTTCACAGGTTAGTTTTATTGTATATATATCTACATTTATATAGGATTAAAACAATCGAACGGTCCCCAAAACCAAGGTAATTTACTTTGCCTTTAATTAAAAGAAGGATGAATCCCCCAAAAAGATAACTGTTCACACCGCGGAAAAATAGCCAATGGGCGGTGGATTCAAGTGCAATTTGTTAACAGTTCAAGCAATTCAAGTAGTTCAAGCAGGACTCAAGCTCTGCAATTTGCAGAATGTGAGTTTGAATCCTTAGCCTGGTCAGCCACAACACTTGTGTTTTTGAGTAAGGCACTTTCTCATAATTGCTTCTCTCCAACCAGGAGTACAAATGGGTACTGACGAGGGCAGGCTTACACTGAAAATATTTGAGGTGATTCAATTCTTTAGAATGATTTATAATTTTTTGTTTATCAACCTCATATTTTCATCAACAATGGACGGAAAATGTTAGTACCAGCCTTTTTCGTCCACTGTTTGATTAAAATTTGAGAGTAGTTAAAAAAAAACCTGCATGTCCATTCGCATGGTGGAACACTTCATGGAGGACAAGCTACAACCACTGGAAAAACTAAACGCGACGGTAGAAAAGTGGTCCACTAAATTGTGTTTCTTGTCAAATAAATTGTGCTAGGCCAACCTTCTAACTAGAACTAGAAGATTCCAATATTGTTGTAGTGGAATCTTCTATAAATTCCAATATTATTATATTGGAATCTTCCATAAATTCCAATATTATTATATTGGAATCTTCTATAAATTCCAATATTATTATATTGGAATCTTCTATAGATCCCAATATTATTATATTGGAATCTTCTATAAATTCCAATATTATTATATTGGAATCTTCTGTAGATTCCAATATTATTATATTGGAATCTTCTATAAATTCCAATATTATTATATTGGAATCTTCTATAGATCCCAATATTATTATATTGGAATCTTCTATAAATTCCAATATTATTATATTGGAATCTTCTATAAATTCCAATATTATTATATTGGAATCTTCTATAGATCCCAATATTATTATATTGGAATCTTCTATAAATTCCAATATTATTATATTGGAATCTTCTATAAATTCCAATATTATTATATTGGAATCTTCTATAAATTCCAATTTTATTATATTGGAATCTTCTATAGATTCCAATATTATTATATTGGAATCTTCTATAAATTCCAATTTTATTATATTGGAATCTTCTATAGATCCCAATATTATTATATTGGAATCTTCTATAAATTCCAATATTGTTATATTGGAATCTTCTATAAATTCCAATATTATTATATTGGAATCTTCTATAGATTCCAATATTATTATATTGGAATCTTCTATAGTAATGGCCTAGCACAAGACAAACATTTACCAACAAGGTGCTCAAGGAGCTGGAACAGAGAGAAACGCTTTTCGAAACAGGTATTAAGTTTATGAATTACGAGACTGATTTAAGTAGCACATTAAGGGTTTACAAGGTGCTGCGAAGCACTCATCAGCCACTGCCAGAAACACCGGGCCAACTCCCTTCTCTTAGCGATAAGTTTAACTGGGTTCTTTTTACGTGCATTACCACAACACACGGGACCAACGGCTTTGCGTCCCATCCAAAGGACGAAGCAATAACACTTGAAATTCTTGCTCAAGTGTCAAGACTTGGACTCGAACCCACACTCTGCTGATCAGAAACACCAGAGCTCGAGTCCAGTGCTCTTATTCGCTTGGCCACGACATGCCAACAGCTGGTCTTAACAATGTGACCATAGAGAAAGGACACATTATTGACTAATCTTGCCTATTATTCCACAGGTGGCAGCTGCCTGGTCAGATTGTGAAGATTAAGGAGAATTTGGGGAAAGATTGTACAATATGTAAAAAGTGCAGATAATACAATCTCCACATCTTGGAATAAGCACAGAAGAGTGAAGAGAATTAGGAATGGATGGTTGTAAAGTAGCACACACATACATTAAGCGTGGGTTGAACATGTGAATATGTCCAGCACATTCAAGTACAGGGCTCAAATTTTACACTGGACCGCTGGCCCAAGGCCAGTAATTTCAGCGCCGGGCCAGTAAACTCAAGAAGGGACAAGTCCGGTGGTCCTGTGTTTTTCAATAAAATATCTTTCTTCCGTTTCTAAGATGTTCAAATGTTGAGTTTGAGTGAGAGTCTCACAAATATCTTTCAATTCTGCTGCGTATCAAACAGAGGAGATAAATCTTCTCTTAGTGTTTGGGCAAAAGTGCATTTTGGCTTGCAGTAGGTCAAGCGCTCAACTTATTAACGCAGCCGCGTTGTTCACTAACCAATCCTGCCGTGAGTTTTGTAAAATGTACGCCGGCTGCACGCCGTTCTCACACGATGCGCATGACGGTTTGTTCCAAACTGCCCGTAAAGATGGCCGATTTACGCCATACTGCAACCCATCTATTGAATGACACTGTTCGCATTTTGATTCAGGTCTTTTCTCATTTTGGTCTTGTAAATAAAATTCTGGTCCAGTAAACATTCTTAGCAACACAACCTGCGGATTTTCCCCTTGTGGATTTTCCCCAAAAATTTAAGCCCTGAAGTACATGTAGGGCCATGTAAATACATAATTGTATAAATTATTGGCAAATACTCCAAAAGTTAATGACCATAAAAACTTACTTGGTGAGAAGCACTGCAGCTGTTGATCGTACAAAACTATTTTGAGAAAGGATTCCCTTCAAGGTAAAGCCCGGTTCATACTTCCTGCGAATGCGAAGCGAATTTGACGTGAATTTGACGTCACAACTCTGTTTTCGCTGCGAATATTTGCAAGAGTTGAGCACAGCTGAACTGCTGCGAATTATCCGTTGCGAATTTGTGACGTCAACATTCGCTTCGCATTGGCATTCGCAGGAAGTATGAACCGGGCTGTATATGGTTTGGATGATTTTTCACCCAAAACCATTAAGAATCCGAGGTAAAGATTCATTCATGAATCGTTTCTCTGAATTCTGAGAGTTGGTATCCGTTTGCGAATACTGCAGCCAGAGATGCGGTTGGTACCCGCTCTCACCTCGCTAAACGTGGATGGATTTTGACGTTCTCGTAAAACTACGCTAACAGTTTTTTAGACCTGTATTCAGCTAGAACTTTCACATTCGTGACTTTATTGTACACAAGTACATGAATCTTTCTTAGTTTAAAATTTTTTTTTATATTTTTTTTTTATGAGATATCGCCTTACTCACAAGGCCGAACGGCCACTCAAGGTGAGGGCTACACTTAACTGATTTGGGCTGTTGACCAGAGGCATGTTGCCACCTACTCCTGGGGCTGAAACCAGGTTACCCCCTTCACAGTCCGTAAGGATGTAGGCATGGGTATCATCCACTGGGAGCCTAACTGGTAGAGCAGAATGCACTACCTTCCCAACCTTTTATGAAGCAATTATGGTTAAGTGCCTTGCTCAAGGGCACAAGTGTCATGACCGGGATTCGAACCCACACTGTGCTGCTGACAACACCAGAGCTTGGGTCCGGTGAACTAGACCACTCGGCCACGACACGCCTACAGATAAATAGGCATTAGGCCTATGGGTCCATTATTGGGTCCTGCTTTGATCGTGACGATACAGCCCCTTTAAAAGATCTGAATTCTGCATGAGCCTGATACCTTCCCATGCACGTTACGTATCACACATCAAAAACTCACTTCAAAATCTCCTTTGCACATACTTGACTGTACATTTTTTAACACCATACAGTCTGACATGACCGTGACCTTTGACAGAGGAGCCTAACACACCTTACAAGGTCTTCGTACCAATTGCTATTCTAAACCATGCGGGACACAATAGACACAATAGGTCTGACGTTGACACTAGTTGACTGCCTTTGTTGCCATAAGAAATACTAAACCAGGGTGAAAGACAGTCTAACTATAAAAAAAAAATACAATGTACCTTGAAACACAAAGGCCAAGCTTGACATCCACAGCAGTATGCAGCGCTCTTAAATAAATATGGTCTCATACAACTACAAAATTAACTTTATTTTGGAGTGATTAGGCCGAGTAAAAAAAGAAACATGTTTAGCGTCCAGGTTTCTTAAAAAAAGGAAGGAGGAGGGGCTTTTTGTTTTTTATTTCAAGATGGCCGCCATTCTTTTTTAAATTTCAAATAGCCATTGTTTTTTTCTACTGTTCAACCACACTATACAACAAAAAAACATGTTGGACAAGACATTGAACATTTCCGGACTTTTTCAAAAAGAGGAGGAGACAGGGCGCTACCTAGTACTATTTTTACTTTTTTCCACATTTTTTCCAAGATGGCCGCCATGCTAAATATGGCTGGCCAAGGTATATTTATTCACAGATTTTGTTCTATTTTAGTGTACTGATGCAATGTATGACAAAACAAATGCTTTGTATCATTTTAGTAAAATTTCCTCTCTTTTTTTTCCCTTTTTTAAATTTTTTAAATTAAATAGTAAAAAGTAAAAAAAAGGAGGCGGCGACCAAAAAGGAGGCGGGCGGGGACGCTAAACATGTTTGTTTTTTTACTCGGCCTTCTATACCACTCTATCAAATGTTAGCGATCAATGCAGGCTCGTGTGTTTTCTTGTCCTCCATACAGCAAAATGAAATTTACATTTTGAATAACGCCCCAACTGGCTCTTTGTATCTACACTACGTAACCTTTGTTTACCAAATTGAGTGACCTCGTACTTCCCAGGGCACTTTCTGACATTTTACATTTTGCGTCATCATTTCCACATGAATTCAAGAATCGTTTTTTTCTCTTTCACCAATGTATGTGGGGCACTATACTCAGTACTTCCCTGAGTTCTGTGAAAAAAAAATCCACAGGCATATTACTCGAGTGGGATTTGAACCCACGACCTTTACCATTCTAGAGCAAATGTCTTACCAACTAGACCACCGAGATTGCCCGGTAGCTAGAGGCAGTTCGAATCCTATATTTTAGCAGCTGGGTACCGTAACAATTTAATTGAATTCAAGAGTTATAAAAATGAAAGCTGAAACAAGTTCTGAGATGTGCCACCTATTTTTTTTTTTTTTTTTACAAAAGTTGATTTAAAATAAAGACAGTGCTATCTCCATAAAAAAAAATAAGGTTTTCTTCCACTGGGCTGTGTACAAAACATGTCTGAAACAATTCGGGCAACGATTTGTATGTACCTGTAAATGGAAACGAAAAGAGTAAACAACATGCGTGAACTAGTGGTGGGGGAAGGGGGAAGTCTGTAGAGTAATGAAGATGCTACATGTACCCCCCAAAAAAGTTCCAACATTGACCTACTTTACAAAAAAAAATGGTTTTGGAGTTTTTGAAGTCTGTTTTTCATCTTTAACCATAAATAGAATTGAGAGTTGTACTTTATTAGTCAACTCAGGTGTTTATGAAAGATTTAGACTAAACAGTGAGGTTCTGTCAATTGAAAAACACAAGACCACTGGACTCCAGTCCAGTCCCAAGTGTACTGGCCTGAGGCTAACATCACTGGCCTCGGGGCTGAGGTCCAGTTCAAATTTCAAGCCTTGGTGACTACTGTACATGTATGGAGGTCTACGTGCTATACATGGGACCAATATCATAGAGAGCTCTGCTTTAAAAGCGCAAAAAGTAGCTAAATAGAGAATAATTTTGGTGACCAGAAATAGTTCACCAGCCAAAATACCATTTCACAATGTGCAATTTGTGACTGGTTTCCTGCTAAATTGCGCTTAGCAGAAAATTTTTAAGCAATAATTTCTTCTAAAAGCAGCTCTTTGAAACAGTTAAATCATAATTTTGTGTGCTTTTTTTTTTTCTTTTTTTTTTTTGAATTTGTTTAGCTTCAAGAAAACTTGCGGGTACGACCATGATTAAATATTCTTTTGGGAAACGTGTTGGATCTGAGAAGAACCGTGTGGTCTTGACGTTTCAAAAGAATTTACTCTGCTCGTCTTCACCTGAACCTGGGCAAAATATTACATTCAAAAGGTCCACCATGCAAAGCTTCAAACATCCCTTACGTTTTGCTTCAATTCATCCAACCCTCAAACATGTTTTACAAGATTGTATTTTCTGAAAATTACACATAGCAAACCCATGCCTTTCTTTCCATTGTTGGTTTTGATGTTAAGGTTGTTGGTTTTTTTTCATTTCTGTTTTCAAAAAAAAAAAAAAAAAAAAAAAAAAAACTTTAATAGGGCTTAAAGGAACATTACAGAATTGGTTTTTGCAAACAAAACAGTTGCTGAAAGTGTAAGCACTTTATGTAATCCACCATATACATAAACTGACAAACCTGTAGAAATTTGAGATCGATCGGCCATCTGGGTCACGAGAAAATAGTGAAAAACCGATTACACATTTGCATGAAATCATATAGATTCAACAAATAAATAAAACGCTCACTGAGTGATAAACTCCGAAAAATTAGTTTATTAATTTCTCATCAAATATGGCATTTCAGACAGAAATATTTTAAGGGATGTTTTCTACTATCATCATCATTAGACCGTGTAAGTTTTATGTAAATCTGTGATCAAAAAGTATAATTTACAAGTTTTTTTTCTTACCAATTCTGTAATGTTCCTTTAAGTTACAAATCTATAAAACACACTTTTTTTCAACAATAAACATCTTTTACAACTTTTTCTTTCAAGTTTATAATAATCTTCCAAACTTTGACCCGCATCTAAGAAAGCAGACATCATAAAGTACCGGGCACGTTATTATTTAAAAAAAGGGGACTTTTTCTGTCACGATACCCATAAAAATTCCAGCACGACTTTACAAATTCCTTTGCTTTTGTAAACTTTTGCTTTTTCAGGCTCTAAATCTGAAGTGAACAATTACTCAATACATGTTGAACATGCATCAGAAGGCCTCTATACAAACCTCCCACCAGTAAGGTACATGTATTTAAATTCAATTTTCCTGAACCTCTATTTGTTTGTTTGGCATTTAGCCAAAAGCATAAGACCGTAAAGTTTGCTGGGGTGAATGAAAAAAAAAAAAACATTCTGTAGAGAATAAAAATCACATCTCCATTTAAAGGTAGAGTCATAGATGTCAATGTATTAATGCTGATTTAAAGACAAAATTATAACGAAAGACACAACAAAAGTCACGTATGTGAAAGTTTCAGCTTAATATGTAGTGTCTCCTTTCTGAGAAGAAAAAAAATAAACTGTCACGGTATTTTCACAAGAGCGTTGAATCTGTCCACGTTTTGCGAGGTGGCAGCAGGTACCAACCGCACCTCTGGCCGCAGCATTCGCTAATGAACACCAACCTCAGAAATCTGACAAATGATTCACACATTAATCGTTTCTCTGATTCAAATGTTTTGGGGGTGAACAATTATCCAAACCATATTACTTCAAAGGGAATCCTTTCTCAAAATATGTTATACTATCAACAGCTACTGCACAGTGCTTCTCACCAAGTGAGTTTTTATGTTCATTAACCCTCTTGCTCTCTGACCATTCAATACCATTCAAGTGGTTTTGAATGATAGATCAACTATGCCAGCCTGAAATATGATACCATGAGGGAATGCATGTGCACAGTACACAGTTAGTTCTGTGCACAGTTGTGCCACCGTACACAGCCTTGGCAGTCGAATGGTTTCAAATGGTTGGTCAACTCACTGGAAAATGTTGCCAAGGGTCACTGACAGTAGGAGGGTTAAATTTGGAATCTTTACACCCCAAAACCAACCGATGCACAGATTGCAAATTATGTGTTATTGTTGTAAATCTTGGAAGAACTTTTGTACAAAATGTCACAGAATAATCGCTGACATCTCCCTGGAGTCTCTGCAACTCCGTCGTCTTGACATGACCTGTCCATCACACACCAGGCAGCTCATGGAAAATCTCCCATCCTTGCGAGCAGCACCAGCCCTCAAACACGGCTTCAGAGCTGCCAACATTTGCATCTTGCAACCAGGGAGATTTTGCACACCAATCAGGGAGATGTTTTTAAGAATTATATTCAACACAACAGGGGAAAAGTTTTCTACAATCAGGGAAACTTTCAAATTTGTTCATCAGAACATGGATAGATTGGGGTGTTTTTTTTTTTCATGGAACTTTCTGCAGAATTTGGGAGAGTTTGCAGCTCTGTGGCTTCCATCAACCCACAAGATCAGGGCCCAATTTCATGGAGCTGCTTAAGCACAAAATTTTGCTTAAGCAAAAAAATCCTTGCTTAGTAAAATCAGACTACCGGCCAAGACTACACTCAATTGTTATGCTAAGTAAACAACAGCTAAATACCAGTCACAAGCAATGTATAAGGCATGGAATTTTGGCCAGTAACATGTGTAAAATAAGCAAGCTATTTTCGTGCTTAAGCAAATTTTTGGCTTAAGCAGCTCCATGAAATTGGGCCCAGTGCATAGCTCCCAACGTTGTTATCATCCCGTGACAATCAGACAGATGGTATCTAAGACCTGCAAGTCATCAGCGATCCCTTCGCACCATACTCAGGGCTCGCCCTTAACACTAGCCCGGCGTACATTGTCTAGTAAAAAATGCTCTGGGCTAGTAAACACCACTTCTCAACTTGCCCTGTGGGCTACTAAAAACTGTGCAACCTACTTGTTTGAAATGCTCATTTCTTCCTTTTCAGATGTGAATAATTAATGTACAAAATGTGTTAACTGTTATTGAGTGTGTGAATATACCTTCATTTTGATCATTAAACTGGTTGTGATCGTTAACATTAACACATCAGAACATTACATTTATGGCAATTCCTGTTTAAAATCCGGGCTACTAAAACTTCCTGGGGGCAAGTAAAATGCACAGTTTACTGGCCCGGTGGGCTACTTTACAAAAAGCTTAAGCGCAAGGCCTGATACTACACCCGACTTTGGAAGACTCTCCCCGAGACTAAGATTAACCCTAAAGAACCCAAGTCCTACAATATCCTCATTGCCAAAGTGCAGGATTGCGAAGGATTTGGGCTATTAGGGATCTGCAACACAGGAGGATTTTGAAGGGTTTGGGCTGAAATGAGTTTTTGTTAGGGTAGGATTTCGCAGGACTTGGGCTATCGGGCTGTTTTTACATAGGAGGATTTTGAAGGTTTTAGGTATTATGCAGCTTAGCCAAAATAGGATTCTGAAGGTTTTGGGCTTTTTTGACCTTTTTTGACTCCCTAACTTCTGTCTCTAAAGGATTTTGAAGGATTTGGGCTAATATGTATACTTACAATAAGTTGAAGGATATCAAAGGATTTGGGCACTTTAGGTTTATGACGACGTTAATCTGAAGGATATCGAAGGATTTGGGCAGTATGTCTACCCAAGGGTCAAGTCTGTTAGGGTTAAGCGGCCTGAGAAGTTTAGACAATCATTGACAAGACTTTTTTCAGTTCTGCTTGAGAATCATCTTGTAAAACTTGTCTGTAATACTGGGTACCAGTATGTATTGATTGTGTTACACGTAAATTAGCACCTGTATAAGCTTGCACGCCGCGAGTATGTTTAAACACTTTTCACTGTGTAAGGATCTCCACTCGACATATCAGAATGGGTAAACTGTCCCGGGTATTTATGAATAATACATTTTAAAAACATTACATGTAAACGCGATTGATAGATGGTAAATTTGCATCGGGGATAAAGAATAAGATTTGTTTTTTTATCCTAACATCGATATGTAAAGCACTGTATACTCAGTACTTTCCCCCGAGTCCTGTGAAAAAATTCCACAGGCATGTTACTCGGGTGGGATTCGAACCTGCAACCTTTGCCGTTCTAGAGAAGATGTCTTACCAACTAGATCATTGGTTTGCCCAGTAGCTACATGTATGAGGCAGTTGGAATCCTATGTTTTAGCAGTGGGTACCGCAACAATTTAATAGATGATAAATTTGCATCGAGATTACATAAATCAACTTAGGATCAGCTGTCCAGCATTCTGCTGGCGACGAGCAGAGTCTACAGTTCAAACCGGTTCTTCTTAAAACAGTCACTTTCAGTGCACAAGTTGCAGCGCTTAATAAATCCTTGCAATGAGGCATTTGGCCACAGAGCTGTGGCACATATCAAGAAAAACATAACCATTTCAAAATGGTAGATCCAAACCCCGTGATACTCCTTAATATCCTGCAGTGTACCAATACCCACGTTTTAGGAGCTGGGTGTCAATCAACAGGGGTCGTCAATTTGGTCAGGAGGGGTGGTGAAAAAAATAATTCCCATAGCTCATGCACAAACTCCTATCTCTGAGGCACGTGGGCCACAGAGCACTACCACCGCTTGGTGGTAAGGCATGTTGTGTCTGACCGCTCTAGGTTCAATGGGCTTTTGTGAATGAAGGTCTTGTGATCTTGTGCCCACAGTAGACTGGTTTAGCAAACATAAATCATTGAGATAAGGCAGAACAGACCCTCTTAACCTATCAAATGGGCCTGCCACACCTTTGTGACAGGATGCTGTAACTCCGCTCGTTGCAAGGTTTTAACTACTTTGTAATCCAAAAAAGTAGAACTCCTGCAGCGTTGAAACTTCATGAAATTGTGTACAAAACAAGACGAACATTGTTTTGGTAAAAAACTTTAAATGCTATAAAAAAGTGGTTTTGTACACAGTGTTGATAAACATTGTTTTGGTAAAAAACTTTAAATGCTATAAAAAAAGTGGTTTTGTACACAGTGTTGATAAACATTGTTTTGGTAAAAAACTTTAAATGCTATAAAAAAGTGGTTTTGTACACAGTGTTGATAAACATTGTTTTGGTAAAAAACTTTAAATGCTATAAAAAAAGTGGTTTTGTACACAGTGTTGATAAACATTGTTTTGGTAAAAAACTTTAAATGCTATAAAAAAGTGGTTTTGTACACAGTGTTGATAAACATTGTTTTGGTAAAAAACTTTAAATGCTATAAAAAAAGTGGTTTTGTACACAGTGTTGATAAACATTGTTTTGGTAAAAAACTTTAAATGCTATAAAAAAAGTGGTTTTGTACAGTGTTGATAAACATTGTTTCAGTAAAAAACTGAAAACGCTATTTTAAAAAGTGGTTTTGTACACAGTGTTGATGAACATTGTTTTGGTAAAAAACTTTAAATGCTATAAAAAAAGTGGTTTTGTACACAGTGTTGATAAACATTGTTTTGGTAAAAAACTTTAAATGCTATAAAAAAAGTGGTTTTGTACAGTGTTGATAAACATTGTTTCAGTAAAAAACTGAAAACGCTATTTTAAAAAAGTGGTTTTGTACACAGTGTTGATGAACATTGTTTTGGTAAAAAACTTTAAATGCTATAAAAAAAGTGGTTTTGTACACAGTGTTGATGAACATTGTTTTGGTAAAAAACTTTAAATGCTATAAAAAAAGTGGTTTGTACACAGTGTTGATAAACATTGTTTCAGTAAAAAACTGAAAACGCTATTTTAAAAAAGTGGTTTTGTACACAGTGTTGATGAACATTGTTTTGGTAAAAAACTTTAAATGCTATAAAAAAAGTGGTTTTGTACACAGTGTTGATGAACATTGTTTTTGTAAAAAACTGAAAACGCTATTTTAAAAAAGTGGTTTTGTACACAGTGTTGATAAACATTGTTTCAGCAAAAAACTGAAAACGCTATTTTAAAAAAGTGGTTTTGTACACAGTGTTGATGAACATTGTTTTTGTAAAAAACTGAAAACGCTATTTTAAAAAAGTGGTTTTGTACACAGTGTTGATAAACATTG
The DNA here is from genome assembly GCA_032158295.1 of Pycnopodia helianthoides. Classification (NCBI taxonomy): domain Eukaryota; kingdom Metazoa; phylum Echinodermata; class Asteroidea; order Forcipulatida; family Asteriidae; genus Pycnopodia; species Pycnopodia helianthoides. The sequence goes on along the minus strand of CM063257.1, from coordinate 13,971,733 downwards.
TTTTTGTAAAAAACTGAAAACGCTATTTTAAAAAAGTGGTTTTGTACACAGTGTTGATGAACATTGTTTTGGTAAAAAACTTTAAATGCTATAAAAAAGTGGTTTTGTACAGTGTTGATAAACATTGTTTCAGTAAAAAACTGAAAATGCTATTTTAAAAAAGTGGTTTTGTACAGTGTTGATGAACATTGTTTTTGTAAAAAACTGAAAACGCTATTTTAAAAAAGTGGTTTTGTACACAGTGTTGATGAACATTGTTTTGGTAAAAAACTTAAATGCTATAAAAAAGTGGTTTTGTACAGTGTTGATAAACATTGTTTCAGTAAAAAACTGAAAATGCTATTTTAAAAAAGTGGTTTTGTACAGTGTTGATGAACATTGTTTTTGTAAAAAACTGAAAACGCTATTTTAAAAAAGTGGTTTTGTACACAGTGTTGATGAACATTGTTTTTGTAAAAAACTGAAAACGCTATAAAAAAAAAGTGGTTTGTTCATAGTGTTCATGAACACTGTTTTAGTAAAAAACTTAAAACGCTATTTTAAAAAAGTGGTTTTGTGTTGATGAACATTGTTTTTGTAAAAAAACTTAAAACGCTATAAAAAAGGGTGGTTTGTTCACATTGTTGATAAACATAGTTTTTGTACAAAACTTAGAAAGCAAAAAAAAAAGTGGTTTGTACACAGCGTTAAAACATTGGTTTTGTAAAAAAACTTAAAACGCTATAAAAAAAATGGTGTTGTACACAGTGTTGATGATCATTATTTTAGCAAAAAACAGTTACGCTATAAAAAAAAAGTGGTTTTGTACAGTGTTGATGAACATTGTTTTAGTAAAAAACTGTTACGCTATCAAAAAAAAGTGGTTTTGTACACAGTGTTGACAAACACTGTTTTTGTAAAAAACTTGAACTGCTATAAAAAAGGGGTTTTCTACAAAGTGTTGATTAACATAGTTTTGTAAAAAAAAAATGAAAACTCAAAAGTGGTTTTGTACAGTGTGTCACTTCAGTGCCGGTTTGTGCATTGATCTATACAACCATAGAGAAATCTCTATGATACAACACAGTACATGCATTATGACTCAAATCACTGATGCATATTCCTTGCTCTATGCTCCATGGTCCCCTAGTATAATACGCCTTCCACCCATTGAGTAGTGATGCAAGCAAATTGCCCTGAGTGTAATACCTGTTGTGTGTAGTTGCTACAGGGGGAATGACATGACCCCTATGCCTAGCTGTGATGTGTACACCAGAGAACCATAAAGCTAACATGACAGATGGGACCGTGGGAATGGCTCTTGTGTCTACAGAACTCACTCCCTTTGTAGGCTATTATTAACCAAAAAAACCCATACTCTGCTGCATGTGTGTAGTGTGCAATGAGCAACAATAAGAAAGAGCATATCAGGAGGGCCACATCATTTACATGTACTCCTTACAGTACATACAGTAGTACACAAATATGGTTAGTTTTTTGGCAAATTAAAAAACAAACAAGTTTAGCGTCCTGCCTTTTTTAAAAAATGAAAGAGGAGGGCCTTCTTTTTCTTCTTCTTTCTTTTTTCCAAAAATGGCCGCCTGACACATTTTTCAAGACATCCGGCAGGGCTATTTTTCAAGATGGTCGCCAGCTTTTTTCTGTGTGTTAAAGTCTAAAAAATACGATATTTTTTATTACAAAACAACTTTTTTTCTGCAGAGATCGTTAAAATTTATCCTTTTAAAAAAAGTTTTAAAAAGAAAGAAAAGGAGACGGCCTCTACAAAATTTGATTAATCTTTTGGTTTTCTTTGCCTTATAACTCCATCATGTCCATGATGCTTTTTTCTTCTACCTGGGGCTGTTCTTCCATAGTATTTAGTATGGCCCGCCTGCGGTACATGAACGCCTGCCCGCCGCTCTTCAACACTGACCCTACTGGTCTGCAAAGGAACCCAACTACCGCTATTGCGAGAACAATTCCGGGACTTGTGTTGGAGATTTGAATTTCTGTAAGGTCTATTATACACACCTGGGTGGAGAGAAGCAATTATGGTGAAGTGCCTTGCACAAGGACACAACACTGTACCGCGGAGGAAGACTGTACTACAGCCTGACTGAGAAGCACACTGCAGGATGTAGCTAAGAGTCAGATCCAACTGTAACCTTTTTTCATGATACCGAGCAAACTCCCCACAAATGAAACCCCGGGAAAATCACAAAGTAAATTAACCCCACCACCACCCAATGTTCCTTTCACACGGATGTTAAGTCCCCCCCCCCCTACACGAAAAAAAAGAGACTCAATACATGCTAACCCTGGGGTAACCTCCCTTAAAGGGCGTGTACAACATTGGTAAGATTGAAAATATAAATGCTCACAGATTTGCACATAACTTACATTGTGTGCATGGTATAACTATAAAGATGGTCATGGTGGAAAACTTCCCTTGAAATAGTTTTGCTTGAAATGCTATTATAGTTTTTAGGAAATGAGTAAATTAGTCTTTATCACAGTGATAAAATCCAATGTTTGAAAACAGCGAAAACATAAAAGAGGGGTTTCCACTGTTTTCTCGTAACTGTCGTAACTGCGATGACCAATTGAGCGTCAACTTTTACATGATTGTTATTTCATGTATGTTGGGTCGCATAATGTGCAGATACTTGTCTTTGAAAATTACCAATGTTGTTCGTTTGCTTTTTTAAAAGGTACATACAGGATTGGTAAGAGCTGACAAAATACTCACATACAGTGCTCATGTTTTGTGTGATGAACCATAATACACGAAATAACAAATCTGTGAAAATTTGGGCTTAATCCATGAGTCTGATGAGAATGGTCAAAACACAGTTTTCAGCATGTAAATATAAGTCCTTAACTTTGGTTATAACAACTGAAATCAGCTGATTGCATTTTAATTAAAAACATTTGGGGGGGGTGTTCAAATACAGTTTTCTCACATGTATAACTTCATTTCAGAGGGAAATATTTCACAGAAAAAATGGTTAGCTAGTCTGAACTTCATAATCTGTGGGCATTCAGACTAAATCTAAACAATTATGTTTGTTATCCTTTACAAATCCTCTGTATAATACCTTTAGAAAAACTATACCCCTAAGCAGCTAGGGTGACTGGTACGTATCCACGTCACTTCACAGGAGTGAGCCACAGTAAGCAATTCAAGAATGCCTCCCAAGTACAGGTAATTTGCCTTAGCAACCGTCAGAGTAACTAATGTTTTCAAATGTCGACCTAACTTCCGAATTTGGTTTGACCCACCCACCCACCCACCCAACCAAAGTGTTAACCAGAGGGGTGTTTGGGTGTCTTTTGGACACCCTGTTTTAAATTTTGACACCCTGTTTTTTCAGTCATAGTCATGATGTAAGTGCATTGTAAGCAGGCATGCAACTGTTACTTCACCAAAAAAGAGGAAATTACAAAATTTCAATGATTTTGTACAGTGTTTTTCAATTTTTGAAAATACCAATTTCTTCCTTTTCAGATGTGAATAAAATGTATAAAATGTGTTTATCGTTATTGAGGTTTGAATATAACTTCACTTGATCATTAAACTGGTTGTGATCGTTAACATTAACACATCAGAACATTACATTTATGGCAATTCCTGTTTAAAATCTGGGCTACTAAAACTTCCTGGGGGCAAGTAAAATGCACAGTTTACTGGCCCGGCGGGCTACTTTACAAAAAAGCTTAAGCGCAAGGCCTGATAAGGTACAGCGGTTGGCTATCACACCAAGAATTTTTGATTTTTCAAATATTGACAGACTATTTTGCACGTATTATGGATAGGCCCTACCCTACACACTGAAAAACAAAGTATGAAGCAGATATTTTAGATCATAGCTCTCCTGGCTCAGGGGTTTTCAATGGCTTTTCCATGGACTTCCAACCTGCAACTTTGTAGTTGCCATCTCCCTATCAGGTACAGAGGTTGGCTACCACACCAAGGTTGAGCGATAACAATGGACAGCACAGACATAACAAAACGTGACAGACGGATCGTGAAGAGATGGGTATTTTTACCCCCTGAATTTTTTTCCTCGTTCTATTATTTTAGTTTTGAACTGAATCTTGATTTTCAGTGATTTCTCTTGACCTGTCCAACCCACAGTTTCGAGAAAAAATAATTAAAATGTTTAAAGGCAGGATATACTTTTGGTAAATGTCTAAGACTAGTATCCTCACTTGTTGTATCCCAATATGCATTTTAAAAATAAACCTGTGACACTTTGGGTTCGATTGGTCATCGAAGTTGCAAGAAAATAATGACATAAAAAACACCCTTGTTGCATAGAATTGTGTGCTTTCAAATGCCTGAGAAAGGCTCCATGATCTCTGGTTCAAATATTTTAGAGAGAGATTACCTCTTTCAGAGGGAGTCGTTTCTCACAATGTTTCACACTATCAGCAGCTCTCAGGTGCTCCTTACTTTTATGGTAATATATTTCCTGAGTAATTACCAAAAGTATCCACTGCCTTTAAAGGTATTATACGGGATTGGTAGAGCTAACAAAATAGTCGCAGATAGTGTTCATGTTTTGTGTGATTCAACATATGCATTGAACAAACAAACCTGTGAAAGTTTGAGCTCAATTGGTCATCGAGGTCACAAGAGAAAAGTATGTGTTTTCTGTTTTTTCAAACATCAAGTTTTTACATATGTGTACATGTAGGCCTATCACGCGTGATAAAAACTATTGTTTTACTCATTTCTCAGAAACGATAGCAATTTAGGCAGAAATATTTTAAGGAACCCTTTATACCATTGCTTACTTTAATGTAAATCATGTAAGCTATGTGTGAATCTGTGAACATTTGTGTTTTTCAATCTTACCAATAGTGTACAGGGCCTTTAAATACTGATTACTCTGAACAGCCCCTTAGTGTGAAAGGGGCTTCCACTGCAGGCCTACCTGTCCAAATAAGAACAGGAGGGAGGCCAGGAGATGATCAGTTAACCTAATTTGTTGACCCAGAAGGGGGTCAAGCCCAGAGGTTGTTTACAAGAGCATAGGCTACAAGGTCCTGGAGGATGCACAAAAGTACACTGACCTTTGGGCCACACCCTAGTACTATACAATCAGGACCCAATAATATAGAGCTGCTCTCAAGCACAATAAGTAGCTAAGCACAACAAAATCATGTTGACCAGAGTAAGGTTACCAGCCAAACTACTATGTCACATGCACCATTTCTGACTGGTATCCTGCTACTTTTTGCTGAGCAAAACTGCCTGCTTAAAGCATGTGTACAACATCAATTGTCAACTACCAGTATCCACACTTTGTGTAACCCAACATATCCATGAAATAACAAACCTGTGAAAATTTAAGCTCAATCGGTCATCAGAGTCACAAAAAAACAGTAAAAAAGACCCCCTTGTTTTCACTGTTTTCAAACATCGGATTTTATCACCGTGATAAAAACTTAATGTTTTACTAATTTCTCAAAAACTAGGCCTATAGCATTTCAAACAAAACTATTCCCAGGGAAGTTTTCCACCATGACCATCTTCATACCGTGTGAGTTATGTGCAAATCTGTGAACATTTATATTTGTAGTCTTACCAATGTTGTACACACTCTTTAAGTAGGGACTCTCTATCAAATTGGGCCCACGATCACGAGTGTGATTCAGACCTGAGCCCAATTCCATAGAGCTGCTTTAAAAGCATACTTCAAATGAGAAAAGAAAGAAAATCTTGTTGGCGTTTGAAAATTATTTGGGGTCAACAATATTTATCCACTTGGTGCTTGATACTTGGCATGGTGTACCCCCCCCCCACACCTACTGCAGGCCTCAAATTTTGCCACGGCCACAACAGCAATTGCTGTGGGTGCCCTTAAAAACCTTCACTACAAATTCAAAATTGTCCTCATTGGGTGCCCTTCATTTTGGAGAAAATTGCCGTGCCCTTTTGAAAACAAAGTTCGAGGCCTGCCATTGTGTCTTCATTGTGCTCTGGGAATCTTACACATTTTGGGATTTGGGGTGGTACACACAATGTACATGTACTTCTCCACAAGAGGAAAAGAGTGCGTTCAAAGTATGGGAACATTTGTGAAGGGGGCACCTGACAAATTGTGCAGATTGACAGAAGGAAAAATATAACAGACATTTCTCGCTTTTTAAAACGTGGGTACTTGTATGCACAGTTAGCCCGAGGGCTGGTAACAGAGCAGGGGGTATGGATAAAGTTAGCGGGCCCGACACCAGACTGATCAATGGAGTAATTTAATTGGGTTTTTCTCTCTGACAAACCTGTGCTCGCATGGTCTACATGTGACAACAGAGCTGCTCTAATTAAATTATGACACCTTACGTTAAAAGAATTGGTATATAACCTGTTTTTCAATGTCACAGACCTGACAAAATATTTTGGGTAGCACTTTGATACTGAGAGGCAGGTTGTTTGTGATATGAACCATGGAGTTTTTTCTGATGAAATTTGGTTGTATGTTATGTATGATTATTTCGTGTAAACGCTGTGATACATGTAGTGTACTATGGAGAACGTACTAAATACTACATGTTTTTTCTTCTTATTATTATTATTATGGGTTCATACCTGTATAAGTGCAAGCTACACATAAATACACTATAGGAAATGGTTTAACCCAACAAAAATTACAATGTACACTTCGTATGTGCCTGTACAGATACATGTACATGTAGGTAATGTCATATTTTGGTAAGTACTCCAAAAGTTAATGACCATAAAAACTTACTTGGTGAGAAGCACTGCAGCTGAGTGATAAACTATTTTGAGAGCAGATTCCCTATGAAGTACATGTAATATGGTTTGGATAATTGTTCACCCAAAACCATTTGAATCTGAGAAACCAGAATGCAGATTCCGGAGGGTTTTGGAGCGTCCGTTTGTGATTGCTGCGCCCAGAGGTGCGGTTGTGATGTGGTGTGTCGTGGCCAAGCAGATAAGAGCATTGGACTGGTTCGAGTCCCAGTCATGACACAGCAAGACACTTTAAATCATTATTTCTTCATCCTTCGGATGGGATGTAAAGCCGTAGGTCCCGTGTGTTGTATAATGCACGTAAACAAAAACAGTGCACTTATCGAAAAGAGAAGGGGTTCGCCCCGGTGTTCTTGGTTTGATTGGCAGCATATTGCGCCACAGCATCTTGTAAACCATTTACATGGTGCTATGTTACAAAGGTATGTCTAATACTTCAAACGTAGCTCCACAATACCTTGCAGGAAAAATACTGAATGTCGTGCGCTTAGAAACAATTGTATTAAGCGCCTAATAAATGTTGTGTATTATTATTATATTATTATATTCCTATGTGTGATGTAGTGCGTATTGTACAAAAAACAATTATTTCAAATGACAACCCTCAAAAAATGGTATGGAACAGTATTTTAAAGTCATGTTTAAAGGAACATTACAGAATTGGTTTTTGCTAACAAAACAGTTGCTGGCAGTGTAAGCACTTTATGTAGTCTACCATATATACATAAACTGACAAACCTGTAGAAGTTTGAGATCGATCGGCCATCTGGGTCACGAGAAAATAGTGAAAAACCGATTACACATTTTGCATGAAATCATATAGATTCAACAAATGAATAAAACGCTCACTGAGCGATAAACTCCAATCGGAAAATGAGTTTATTCATTTCTCATCAAATATGGCATTTCAGACAGAAATATTTCAAGGGATGTTTTCTACTATCATCATCATTAGACCGTGTAAGTTTTATGTAAATCTGTGATCAAAAGTATATTTTACAATTACCAATTCTGTAATGTTCCTTTAAAATTTACTTTGTGCGACTTTCTTAAAAATGAAAAACTGATTCAGCAATATGACACATGTAGTTCCAAGAATATTGAAATCAAAACAGAAACTGTTAAAGGCAGGGTGTACCTTTGGTAATTTCTCCACGAGTTCATGACCATACAAACTTACTCGATAAAGAGCAGTGGAGAGCTGTTGATATTATAAAACATTGTAAGAAGCGACCCCCTCTGACTTGAAACAGACAGAAGTTTTAGGGAAAGAGGTAATTTTTCACCCCGAATTTGAATCTGAGAAAGGCTTTAATTCCAGTTAATATACAAAACCTCCTTCAGTAAACTTCTGATTATGTCCACAAGTCCGGTGGTCTTGTGTTTTTTTAATTTAATAATTAACAAAGAATAATACCTCACTGTGTAACATCTTGAACAAAAAGTAATAATGTTCAAAGTTTTATAAAGAGCCTTTCAATTCTATTGAGTAATGACATGATGAAGTATGCTTAATACCCATAAAGACGAACGAAATCAATATTATCTTACATGTCCTTGCACTTGTTCAAATAAAAACAGTCAACTTCACATATGCATGTTAAACTGGGTCAGGAAGTTTTTTCTTAATTTTAATTCTGTTCTTGTAAAAAAGAATTCTGGTCCAGTAAACATTTTGAGCCACAAGCCCTAGTTGTCTTGTGAATTTTTTCCCCCAAACTTGAGCCCTGCTCTTTTCAGTACACAAACATAAACAGCACTATTTTGATATAGCATGACATACTGTACATGCAGCATAATGACTAATCAGAAATAGACCACAGACTTGCAAACCACAGGGCATGGAAACAGACTTACCACAAACTGCGGAAGTTTCCTGCACCCACCGCCGCTTTTCAAATTTGTCCACCATCTACGGTACCACTACAATTGTACATTATAAAACACTTCATCATGGTAGTTAGTACGGTTCCCAGAAACTATCCAACTTCCCTTGTAGTATCTGATTAGAATTTGAAGTTCCTGTGTGTTGTGCAGCACTGTCGCCCTGTTCAATAAACCCTTGTAGCAAGAATACCTGTCCCTGGTATTGTGTGCTGCTCACACACAATCCACTCAGACTGAGTCTGACCTCATACCCAGCCAGCCCATCCAAACACAAGGGCCCCCCACTCACTTCCAGCCCCCCTCAGTCTGGTCTCAACCCCATGTAGCCCACGCCCAGAGGTGGCAGACACCAGGCTGTAAAGCCTTGGTAAACTAACACCTCATTTGCATACGTTTTTCCCAGGCCACGGCTATTCCAGGTTGTGGGCAGGGCAGCCCCTTCCCTCTGGAAAACTTCAATATTTAAAGGAGGACAGTACTGGGCCCAATTTCATAGTTTGGTGCTTAAGCAGAAAATACTGCTAAGCAGAAAAGAGCAGGATACCAGTCACAAATTCTACTTGTGACATGGTAGTTTGGCTGGTAACCATATTCTGGTAAGCATAATTTTGTTTTGCTTAGCTACGTTTTGTGCTTAAGCAACTCTATGAAATTGGGCCCTGTTGATTGTCACAAAAGTACATTGTACTTTATCAAAGTACATTTTGTATATATCTCATTCACTCTTGTATAGTGTGTCCACATTAATTTATACTATTTTAAGTTTCATAATGATTTTTACAAGAACACAAAAGTACATTTATCTAACACCATGTGTGTAATTATGTTCAAAGGCAGGGTTCAGTTTTTGTGATTGTCAAAGACCAGTGTCATCACTTGGTGTATCCAAACATTATGCATTTATATAGATAAATAAAATGTTGGCTCAATTGGTCATCAAAGTTACAAGACATTAATTAAAGATCTGTAAAACACCAAGGTTGTTGCATAGAATTGTGTGCTTTCAAATGCATGAGAAAAGCTTCATTCCTGAAGCCTTTAAGTATAACTCAGATTCAAATATTTCATTGAGAAAGTACCTCTTTCTCAAAAACTACATTACTTCAAAGAGGGTCGTTTCTAACAATGTTTTATTATATCAACAGCTCTCCAATGCTCTTTACAAAGTAAGTTTAATGGTCATTAACTTGCTGAGACCAAAAAGAACTCACTCCGCGGCAGTGCAGTTAATTACGAGAAGTCCCACCGATCCACAAAGCGAAAGTGGTAGTCCCGGCCGATTTCCCACCTCCCGCCCAGGTAGTAGTTAACCCTCCTACTCTTGGCAACATTTTCCAGTGAGTTGACCAACCATTTGAAACCATTCGACTGCCAAGGTTGTGTACGGTGGCACAACTGTGCACAGAACTAACTGTGTACTGTGTACATGCATTCCCTCATGGTATCATATTTCAGGCTGGCATAGTTGATCTATCATTCAAAACCACAGTGAATGGTATTGAATGGTCAGACAGCAAGAGGGTTAATAAGCAGGACAGTTCTTTTCAGAACTGAGAAGTCTCCCGAATTCCGAAAATCTACTCCGCGGTAGTAGAATAAATAGCAAGACAAGTTCTCTAAAGAACAAATCTACACAGCAAGTAGATATTTTTTATACATGGTGTTACCGCAAACCGAATACCTCACCATGCAATGCCTCAAAACCCATAAACTTGTTGAGTACTTACCAAAAGTACACCCTGTCTTTTAAATTTTATCATAGATCCACTAAGCATTACATAGGCCTGTTCTTCCTGTGTGACTGAACACAAGTCGAATGCATCCAACTGTACTTTTTTTAAATGACAATAATAACTTTTTTTTTTAAGTCAAAAAAGAAAACACAAATGTTTGAGTGCTACGGCACAACGATTTTGTACAAGTTAACCCATTTTGCATGCAATAATGGCTAATGTCATGTTCATGTACTTTAATCATATTATTGGGACTTCATGTAGTTAACAAATGCATGAACCAAGTTTTTTTTAAAGTAGTGCAAAATTTGACAGTAACATAGGCCTATTTGTTGAAATGTTAAAGGGAGGGTAATCTACTCCAAAAAATAAATGACTCACGTAAAAAATTTCCTTGCTAAGAAGCAACTATTGATAGGCCTACAACATGAACATTGGAAACTAATTTTTCAACCCAAAACATTTGAATCTGAGAAACGATTAGGGGCCTAATGCATGAATCGTTCCTCAGATTTCTATAGAGTTGGTGTCTGTTCGTGAATGCTGCGGCCAGAGGTGCAGTTGGTACCCGCTATCAGTCACCTTCGCTAAACATGGACGGACTCGACGTTCTTGTGAAAATACGGTGACAGCTTTCTCTTTTTTTCTCAGCAAGCAGACACTGTATTCAGCTGAAACTTTCACATGTGACTTTTACTGTATCTTTCTTAATAATTTTGCCTATAGCTCTGCATTTTATGTTGACAAAAACCGATCCATACATTACCCTACCTTTTAAGACATCAGTTAATAGCTCTCCCGATATTCCTTAGTCCTGACTGAAACAAATAAATATCTCTAACCAAAGACAAAGTTTATTTATTTATAAGAACAAAAAAAAAAAAATAGTATCATAAAAAACGCAGGTTCTCAAACCCAATCCTTGCTCCCAGTGGACACACATTGAGACCTAATTATATTGCTTGACCCTGACAATGATCTTGGGGCTTCCGGTTATCAGATCAAGTCCCAGCCATCAACCGCCAAGGAAAAAAAAAAGAAGACAAAAAAAGAAGAGAAAGTCAGTCCAGATTGGTCACAAACACCCACACCTGTTGGACTGAATCAAGACAATTTTATTCCTGTGTTTAAAAAGTCAGACGTCAGGCTGTCATATTGCAACAAGAGGAGAGAACACTGTGTGTGTGGTGTGTGTTCAAACGCCGTCAAATTCTAATGATTTCTCCAGGGTGAGTTTGTTCATAGATCAGGTAAAAAAGGTCTGCACTATAATTTATGTACATTGGAATGGCAGTCTTGTGATGTAAGTATTAAAGGTAGGGGCAGGCCTGGAATTTCATCTTTGAGAGGGCAAGGCCATTTTTCATTTTGCTACTAGCGCACTTCCATTGGAAATTCTTGAAGTCTATGGGGAACTTCTGAAGGGGCACCAAGGCCAAGACCAGGGCAACAAAGGCCATGGCCTCCGTGTAATTCCAGGCCTGTAGGAATTGGAAAGCCAGCTGATTTGAAAGCCAGATTATCAAGAAAAAAAAAAACCATTACAAGTATATCTTTTCACCGTTTTCAAACATTGGGTTTGGACACACGAGACAAAAACTAATTGTTTTACTCAAAACAGTAGCATTTCCAGCAAAACTATTTCAAGGAAATTTTTCACCATGACCATCTGTATGTAAGTTTAAATCTGCAAATCTGTGAACATATTTTCAATCTTACCAATGTTGTGCACACCCTTTAAAGGCACTGGACACATTTGGTAATTGTCGAAGACCAATATTCTCACTTGGTGTATCCCAACATACATGTAAATGCATAACATAACAAACCTGTGAAAATTTGGGCTCAATTGGTCATCGAATTTGCAAGAGAATAATGAAAGAAAATACACCCTTGTTGCATTACTGTACTTTGTGTGCTTTCAGATAGGCCCCTATTTAATAAAACTAAAAGGCTTCATCTAGAAGTCTTTTATTATTTTAGTGAGAAATTACCTTTTCTTAAAAACTACGTTACTTCAGAGGGAGCTGTTTCTCAAAATGTTTTATAGGCCTACTACTGTATCAACAGCTCTCCATTGCTCGTTACCAAGTAAGTTTTTATGCCAACAATTATTTTGAGTACAGGGGGCGTAATTAACAAAAGTGTCCAGTGCCTTTAAAAGCCAGTCTGTGAACCAGGCATAGTACACAGTACATTTGTCTATTCTGGACATACGTACACACAGTACAGAACAGCACTCTGAAAAAATGTGCACAGGCATGACAGGTTACAGTTCTGCGATACTTTTTTTGTAATATTTATTTATTTTTATTTTTTTTACTGTAGACAAGACAAGACCAGTGTACCTCTGACCTCCACAGCTACAAGTAGAGGTCAGGGTCATCAAGGAAAATTAACACTGGAAGCAGGAGGTTTTTCTGTGAACTGAGGTCGGGCAGGGTCAGTCAGAAACACTGTGGAATGTCACCATCAGGGTGACTAGGGGGGTTGTTGGTGCACCGGGTACAAGTACATGTAGGCCCACTGGGTGAGGTTAAATAAATGTGCTGTGATACAAAGAAAGAATTGGGCATGAAATCTGTGCATTGTTACTCAGGTGAATGCATACCATTCTCAGCAGGGAGTTTGTTTAAAGGTGTTTTATACAGGATTGGTAAGGATAAAAACATCATTGTTTAAAGGGTGTGCACAACATTGGTAAGATTAAAAATATAATTGTTCACAGATTTGCGCTACATGTAAGTTGCGCATACTGTACTGTCACTTACCCATTATAAAGATGGTCATGGTGGAAAACTTCCCTTGAAATAGTTTTGCTTGAAATTTTTAGGAAATGAGTATAAACAGTTACATGCATACATAGGTTTTGATCACGCGTGTCCAACACCCGAGGTTAGAAATCAGTGAAAACAAAAAATTGGGTTTTTCACTATTTTCTGTGACTCCAATGACTGATTGATCTTAAACTTTCACAAGTTTGTTACTTCATGATGTTGGGTCACATAAAGTGCAGAAACTGGTCTTTGACATACCAATGTTTTTAAAGGAAGGGTATTGTAAATACAACATTAATGACCATAAAAAAATACTTTGTGAGAAGCACTGCAGCTCTATTGAAAATATTTTGAGAAAGGATTCCCTTTGAAGTAATATGGTTTGGCATATTTTTCACCCCAAAACATTGGAATCTGAGAAACAATTCATGCATAGTTTCTCAGATTTCTGAGGGTTGGTGTCCATTCACGAATGCGGCGGCCAGAGATGCGGTTGGTATACTACCCGCTGTGGCTAAACGTGGATGGATTTCACGGTCTTGTGAAAATAACGCGACATTTTGTTTTCTCAGCAATTAGGCACTGTATTCAGCTGAAACTTTCACATATGTACTTTTGATCTTTCTTTATAACTTGCCATTGTAAAATAAGCATTACGTTGACAAAAACCAGTCTAGGAGTCCCTAGCTTTACATGTAATGTATTTTGTTGAAAGCTTTCTGATTATGAAGTTCATTACATCATGTGTCAGTTCAAATATTTTTTTCTGTGAAATATTTTCCCCCTGAAATGAAGTCATATTCAAGAAACTGTATCACTTTAAAAATCCCAGCTGAATGTAAAGGAAAGATTTATGCCCATGGGGGACTTTTGGGATGCTAGGTGGCAGCAGACTTACCAGGTAATTCCATCGTTCTCGGCAATGTACGCATGCTTCAAACTTCAAAAACAATCAATTGAATTTTACCTGGTATGTCTGCTGCCATCTACATGTAGGCCTAGTGTTCTAAAAACGTCTCCCTTTGGGCCCTGGAGTTTAGGCCCTATTGCTTCATAGGATTACGGATACAAGTTCAATTACTACATGACCCCCCCCCCCCCATAATTCATCAGTTCGATGGTGTACATGGTACATGTATTTGGCCAATTAAGGCTTTTAGTTTCCAACTGTAACATAATAAACACCTTTGTCTACATGCGCCTTGGAAGACTTTTTATGAAAGTTTCCCCTATTTTACATAGATTTCTAGTAGTCTGTTTGCGTGTGAATGGTGGATTTTTTTATTTGTGCTTCTTTTTTATGTGAAGCGCTCAAAGACCTTCGGGCAATGGGTGCTAAAACTGCCTCTTACTACCGGGCAATCTTTGTGGTCTAGAATGGCTTTAAGGTTGTGGGTTCGAATCCCATCAGAGTAAAACGCCTGTGGATTTTGTTCACAGGACTTGGGAAAGTACTGAGTATATGGTGCTTTCATGTACATCGGTGTATTGGGAAAACTATCAATCTTCTTTACGAGTGGTTTCAAAATGTTTCACTACATGTATCAGTAGAAGTCGTGTCCGTGCTGCAAGGTCGTTCATGTACATGTACATGTAACTTGATTCTGCAACAATGTATCTCGCGCAAAAACGCTACAATTGTACATGAAACAATGTTGTATCTCGGAATCCATTGACTTTGTGTGTGCGTGCAAATCCAGGTTATTTTACATACTTGTACACAACCTTTTGACATTCCAAAACGAGCTTTTCAGGTAAGCGCTAATTGAGAGTGTACCTGTTGCATTGATATGACAAAGTAAACGTAATAATCATCCTGGGTATTACTAGGCTGGATGTTCTTGTCACAGCTGATTAGTGATACATTATAGATAGGTTTCAGTATGACGTAAATCGGCCATCTTTACGGGCAGTTTAGAACAAACAGTCGTGCGTTTCGTGTAAAGAACGGCGTGCAACACGCGCGCATTTCACGAAACTCATTGCAGGATTGGTCAGTGAACAACGCGGCTGCGTTAATAAGTTGAGCGTTTGACACACCTGCAAGCAAAAATGCAATTTGCCCGTAAAGATGGCGTCTACTGGGAACTATCTATTGTGTCATAAAATGTAAAGCAATTTTAAAACCACTTCAAGTCGGATGACGTCTGTATTCGCAAATTGTTTTTGGACAGATTTACGGCTAATGCAGAGATCAACTTCAAACTGTTCTAAATTTGTTCGCCGACATGGGGACAGACTTTCCAGTGTGTAGCGTGTTGAGTCAGGCGCCTACCAAGATACGCTTTGTTTCATTCGTACAAAGAGCGCCAACAGGCTATGGAAAACTTGCCTTGTAAAATCCCTGTCCAAGGGTTATTGTGTACCCCCCGATTCCAGACCTTGTTACATTGTGGCATAGAAGAATAGACAGGCTGCCACTATTGTTTGTCACCATGTTTGGCCCAATGGGAGCGTTCTGCAATTCCAGCATACCATGGCAGAGTTTCGGTCGTGGCTCACAGTTCTGCGAATCACAGTGAGTGCCTACTCAATTTTCTCACACAACAACAACATCAAATCACGGAACTAAATATGAGCATCTTTGTTCAAGTCAGGGATTTATTTTGGCAATGATATTTTCAAAGGAAAACGGTTACTCAAGAAGCTCTAAAGAGTTCAAAAAAATAGTAGCCTATACAGTGGGTGGGCACAAAAAATTTCTCTAATTTACCATAACACGTTTAACAGTCCCTTTGCTGTATAAGATCTTGCCAGGACACTTGGAAACATGGCATTTTTATAATTATTTGGACGATTTGGCACGCTGCCCATAAGAACCAAGCAGTGCCAAGATTAAGTGCAAATCCCAGGTTTCAGCTATGAACTGGTGGATGGAAAATCATTGATTTTCAAGGACCAATCATTTAATGTATTAGTACCCGGTATACATGAATGCATTATACATCCAACTTGAAAAAATACTAACTGGGAAAAATAGACAGGTCAGGCTACGGAAGAGATGGCAATACCAAATCATTGCTATCAGCACAGGTGAAGGTCTTCTACAAAGTACAATGTACCTGAAACACCGAAGAGGCAGGAGTGGAGAGTGACAAATCGTAGAGCCAACGTCCTATGGGGGTATGGTGCAATATTGATTGATTGATATCATAATGTGTAGTAGGCCTACATGTTTCAACAATCCATGAAACTTTGACACAGGTCTCCCCTTGTTGTTTTTTTGTCACACAAAAGTTGAGTGTCAACAGAACCAGTGAAAATACCAAGGACATTTTTGGACAGAATGCATAATTTTTGGCACAATTGCAGAATACCCCGCCACTCAAATTACCTTGTTGTAGCTTGCATGTTTCAATGGAGCCTTGTTCTTTAACCGGTGTAACGCTGTAGCCACAAACCGGTGACCCACGGCAACAAAAAAAGGTACCTCAGAGTGGCGGGGCATTCTGCAATTACTCCTAATTTTTAAGTAGATTTTCATCAACTTTTGTTAAATCTTGATGTTGTAGATTTCTTCCCAATACCTGAAGTTTCTATAAAAACAAACCACAGGGTGCCTGCGTCAACAGGGCTCGAATTTGACACTGGACCGCAGGCCCAAGGCCAGTGATTTTAGCATTGGGCCAGTAAACTCATGACCAGACAAGTCCGGCGGTCTTGTGTTTTCACTTCAATAACAATTTATGTAACTCACTCTATAATATCCTGAACAGAAACAAGTTTTGTTCAAGTGTTGACTTTGAGTAATGATTACAAATATAGTTAATACCCTTAAAGACAAATGAGGTAAATCTTCTCTTATATGTCTTAGTGCTTGTTCAATTGAATGCAAGTTAAATGTGCAAGGAAGTCTTTTCTCAGTTTGAATCTGGTCTTGTAAAATTATTTCTGGTCCAGTACAAATTTTGAGATACAAGTCCTGTGGTCTTGTGGATTTTTTTCCTAAATTGGAGCCCTGGTCAATGCAATGAGCTGGACCATATGCCCCAAAGACAGACAAGCCAATGATGCAAGCGGCACACTGGTCGTCGCCAGTCACGAGCACATAAACCATTGTTAATACAAATGTAGGTATTGTCCATGTTCTACATGTTCTAAGACTCCTGCAGCCAATTTCACGAAGTGCTAGGATTAATCCTATCTCGAGTTAGGATGAGTAACTCGTCCTAACTTAGGATGGGTTCAATGTGTCCTAACGTCTATGGATACGGAACTTAACTCGTCCTAAGTCCTAAGATTAATCGTAAGTTAGGAAGAGTTTGGTGAAATCGACGGCTGGTTGTCAATCCTAATAAAAAAAGATTTTGTGAACACCAACCAAAGGCATAGGCCATTGTTGGAAGAATGTATTTGGTACTATTTTATTTCACATTAAAACTGGTGTACACTGTACTTGCATGTCACGTGTGCACAAAAACTGCACATGCCTGCGCGAATATATAGCAACTTCAATCGACTTTTAATGTCAACTGAAGCATAACATTCGATGAGTTTTCGTCTCGATTTTGTTATAATAATTAATATAAAGCAAAGGTTTTGATACTGTACTTGGTGATATTATTATAACTCAATTAATATTTGGGCAACAGACTACAGGTTTTACTGTTTGTAAATTTGTTTTTAAAATTTAAAGGGAATAAATATGGCTTTCAATCGTCAATAATTTTACTACTAGTTCTATTTACTAATTAATATTAATTAAAAAGCTTTGTTGGGGGTTATATTTTCACGCAAATTGTAGACTCTAATTCTAAACTAATCTCATATATATTAAGAGGCACGCTGAGAACATGCTCCAGACGTGCTTTACAAAGATTGTTTATATAGAAGCAAAAGGTCGAGTTGACTCGATTGCATTGTCACACACACACGTCAAGCAAAATTAAATGACCCAACCACCCCATCCATGTAAGCAGTACTACTTCCACTTCCGGACGTCCATGTTTAAAAAAGTCAAGTCAACTTACCCGCTAAATATGGATCAAGGCAAAGGTTATGTCTCCAAACTGATGCATGACTATTGTCAAGTGACAGCTTACTGCTTCATTCCGTCCTGCACAGCTTACAAGTTAAAGATTTCGAGGTTTTCCTTGAATTCACAATGCTGCCCTTTGACAACAAGTACAATGCACAAAACAAAAGACACAGTTGCCTCCATCCAAATGTACACCTTGTGTATGTGTCACGTCTAGGTGCCAGATTTATGTTGGTATTTTTCACACAGACGGGACCATTCATGTTATAGGGGTGGTCAACTATTACCTGTATATCTTACTATAAGCCCACCCCCATTTTTTAAGCATATGTCTTTTGTTACGCTAAATTGAATTGTATTTTGTTTTGAATAATTATCCAGATACTCATTATTCTATCTATATTAATGATCTGAAACGATAAATTATTAAAGTTAATGTAAAAGAGATTTGTAACCCTTTTTAAAATGGTTTCTTCTGAATAAAATGAAGGACGCGCTTTGGAGAAAAGATAAATAAACATTATTGCATTGTTCTAATCCTGTACTACAAAAATTACTCAAGAGCATACCGTGGCATGCAAAATATACCTTTCTATTGTTGATAAACAAACCACGCTGGTTGGCACGGACGGCCGAATGTTAGCAAAACATTGACCAAATTCAAAATTTCTCTTTTCAATTAAAAAACAAAATGCATCCCAAGATTGGTTGTTTTGTTTCCAACAAATTCAACACTACTTTTTAATATGTGTGTAACATTGTTACAAACTGTTGTATCTGTTTTTGCTTTGCATTCATGGCTTCCCATGATTTCACACAGCCTCGATCCGGTCTGAGGTTAGATTCGAACCGGGGTCCACAGAGGTAAAAGGCAGGGAAAGAGACCATTCAGTGAACCGACCTCATTAAAAAATATGGATGCTTACACTGACATCATGGAGTTAGGCAAATCCTCCATGCAGATACCTATAGACCTTATTCATTGACGTCATCCAACCGCCATTTTGGAGTAAACTGATGACAAAACAATGAATTCGCACAGATG
The DNA here is from genome assembly GCA_032158295.1 of Pycnopodia helianthoides. Taxonomy (NCBI): domain Eukaryota; kingdom Metazoa; phylum Echinodermata; class Asteroidea; order Forcipulatida; family Asteriidae; genus Pycnopodia; species Pycnopodia helianthoides. The sequence continues at coordinate 13,952,550 of CM063257.1, read as the reverse complement.
TGTACACGCGCGGCGCACAGGACTGGCCAATGAACGACCTCCGTTTGACCTCTAGGCGAGGCGCCCACTCAAATGACGTCATATGCATAAGGTCTATATTAGGCTAAGGTTGTATAGGTCGCTATCATGTTTTATTCCTTGACACTCTTTGACACTCTCTCTTCTTGAAGTGGGAAGTAAGGTGTCTTCAGCAGACAACGAAAGTTAGTCTAGGAAATTCTTTCCATATTGTACCTACAGATGCCGCGCTTTGCTTGGCACCTGCTATAGTAGGTGCGCGCGATTCTTGCGTTGCCAAATGTTGCAAATGTAATGTGGGTTAAAGGTATTGTACACTTTTGTCAACTGCTCAAAATCAGTGTTCATTTGTGAGATTCAACATCAGTGTTCATTTGTGAGATTCAACATGCACAAAAAACCTGTGAAAGTTTAAGCACAATTGGTCATTGAGGTCACGAGAAAATAGTGAAAAGAGACCTTATACTGTGTTTTCTGTTTTTTCAAAATTATAATTTCACCAGTTTTTCCCCAGAAATCTCTAATATGAGAACCAGGGCCTAACTTCATAGAGCTGCATATAAGCGCTAAAAGTAGCTAAGCACAACACAATTATGCTTACCAGAATGAGGTTACCAGCCAAACTACCATGTCACATGTACAATTTGTGGCTAGTATCCTGCTCATTTCTGCTTAATAGCAGACAGTTGTTAAGCAATATTTTCTGCTTAGGCAGGTTTATAAAGTTGGACCCATGACTACGTCGCGATGATGACGATACATTATTGGCCTGTTGAGTAAAAGTATTGTTTCTCTTTTACTCAAAAGTAAATGAGTGCGTTCAACGAAAAGAAGAGGAGCAACACAACAATTGCATGCGATTTATAAGGAGATATTTCATCAAGATCATAGCGCACAATATAATACAAACTAAACAATAGTTGTTTGTCCTTTCGAATACAAAGCTGTTCCGGTTTATTTGACTATGATTATAATAGACTTGATTTCAAGTCTGAGATCACGGTTATTCTCTGAATCAGCCACGCAAAACGCCCCACAGATTAGCTATCAAACGCCCTAACTCGCAATCTCAGACTTGACCCTCTTGTGTGTACGGGATATTCATTTATTCACAGCTGAAATTTACATAACAACACTGATGCCAGAGAGATGACCAACCAGGAGGCCACAAAACCCATGTTGACCGCGTCTATTACTATGGTTACAATCACATCAGCATTTTCTGTAAAATCTCATTGGTCTCAACTTGGTTTTAATTTTGTACAGTGCTTGGTACGTATTGTATTTATAATTCATAGCTAATACAATAGTACAAGATCTTAAACTGTTGAAAAATAAACGCAATATAATACTTGATTCTTACTAGACGAAAAACTGTTAATCTATGGTTTGAATGGAATCGTCGAGTGATTTTTCTCCAACCTTTTTGTTTATTTTAAAATTAAAAACTAGAATAGATTTGTGTGTTTTTTATTCTAAGCTCAATTTGAATTACTGAGCAGAGGCAGATTAGTTACATTGTGCATCAATGTTGCATTTCTGTACTATATCCCGGCCGTGGTATAAACGGTTAAACGGTTTGAATATGCATTTTATTGAAGGCTTCTCACCTGACCAAGTTAAAACCGGACCCTTAGAATATTATTCAGAATTATAATCAATATTCAAAATGGTTGCAAATGTGTTTTATTCAGTCTTGATATTTTAAATTGAACTTCAGAGTATACTACAGACCACAAAATTCGAAAGCCCATGAACAAAATGTGCTATCTCTTGCTCAAAGCTAAAAGGACGGATAAAATTGAACTTCTTGTTGTGAATATGCTAATTACAAAGTTGGATCAGACACTTGAACACTGAGGGCGCACTTGGGTTCCTTACATAGAAATAGAACTCGGAGAATGCTATGTGTGCCTATCAATGCATCTGCTTTGAGGCAAGTCATGCGCGCTGCCATTTTAGCTGTATGGCAAATCCAGCTTTCCCATTAGTTAACCTGGTTAATTTCGCCAGCATACATGTCACATGGTATTTGATACTCTATGTCCACAGTTGACATAGAGGGCGTGCACAGCAGACACAGACAGCAATCGAGCTCAGCATTCTCCGTGTTCTATTTCTATGGTTCCCTACATTACCATTCCTCCTTCAGATTGAAATGACTTTTATTTGAAAGAGGACAGTGGAAAGTAAACAAATATTGTAAAAGTTACTTCAGTATGTTTATTTTTTTTCTATTTATTTATTTAGTGTCGCTAATTAACCAATTAAATACTCAAAGTAAAACCACGTCCCGTGCTATTGTTCTTGTTTTCCAGTCACATGGTTAAAAACTGCCAGCTAATGTCTTACCTCTATGAAAAGTGTTGTGCATAGAACCCTCATAAAATGCTGCAAGGCAACTATAGTATAAAATAATTATAATGAACATGACACTTGTAAAACTCCACTGGCCTACAGGTCTGCAACCTATAGACTGAAAACACATTTTCGTTAATTACTTGTTCATTTCTTAGCAAATAAAGTTTAAACCCTTTAAGTTCTATCCCCAGACAGGCCCTATTGACATTGCCTATGCCCCTTAAAGCAGTATGACTCATGGACTCCGAATCCCAAGTTATCAAACACTTTTTATATAGGGTAGTGTACAACACAAATCGCGGTTTTGCGATAGGGAAAGAGCACTGTCTATTTTCTCAGGGCAATTCTCTCTAAATGGGAGACTTTTGAACGCTAGATGGCAGCAGACGTACCAGGTAAAATTCCATCGTTTAATTCCACCTGGTAAGTCTGCTGCCACCTAGCGTCCCAAAAGTCCCCCATTGAAGGTTCGCTCGTCCCCAGCACCTTGCCTTAAAACCAAGGTAGCCCGAACATCTGACGTCACACTTCGAGGTTCGTGTTTAACGCCAGAGACCGGCTTCGAGCGTTTGGAGGGATCCTGGCAAACGCACCTTTGACCTCGCATCCCATTCACATGGTTGTCTATTCTATTGTATGAACGTACCATAGAGTTATATATAGGAATGTACATTACCGTAATTATATACAGGTGCCTGTCCTTATTCTTGCGGATAAGGACAGGGGAACAGTCTACATTGAAGGTAGCATGGCTCCTATAATGTTAACCATCTGGGGTGGGTATCTTTTGCATTAAAATATTATGAGCAATATTTTTGAAACTATTGTATATGATGAAGTCAGGTTGGTGTAGTGGTATTTTGTCTTGCCTTCCACCTCTAGGGACCCCAGTTCAAATCACACTGTTATGGGATACTACGTGGATTGGGTTTTTCAGTCCTATGCCTGATTGCGTGGGTTTTCCCTAGAATATTTCTCTGGGGTTTTCCTCCCGCATCTAAAACTGAAACTTCCTTCATTGTCTTCTCTTTCCACGGGGTTCTTGGCTAATGTAGTGATTAAGTTCGCTTTCTGAGAGTCCCTGGCATGGCTTCACAACCATAATAAATGACATGAAATGAAATGAAAGAATAGAGTCTCTTTACCGTAGTGTTCAATGTATTACCACGTGTTGATCTGTGCCCTACACATTGTGTACTACTGAGTATTGTATTTTACTGTGCTGTGCTGTTTTAATGTGCTGCTACTATCTTGTTCAGAAATGTTGCAGAGACGCCATTGTGTGGATTTTTGTATTTTTTTGGTGAATGCTCGTCTTTTTCCAGTAGAGGACCTTTCCTCGTTCCTCCCTCTTCGATAACATTATTTTGCGTTCATCAGAACATGGATTTGAAAGAAAAGTTTAAAACTATTAAAAGTCTTTGTGTAATGCAGCACTAAACTCACTGAGTAGGAAATCATGACGGACACAAACTGTATCATGCTGTTTTGGTTTACTAAGCCCTTGTATTCAAGTTGTATGTTGTGACATGATTATAGATTTAAATCACATTACTGTTTCATGAAAAAAACTACCAGTATTTTACTACCGTATTTGCACTACCGGCACCGGACGGCGATGTATAGCCACACGGTTTGCTTTGTAATGTAAATCACTGTAATAAAAGTAAAGAACGTCGGAAAGGTGAACGTTTAGCCTTGCGGAATTTCAAATAGAAAAAAAAAGAATCACACAGTTTTGGAAAGCCCTTTTCTTTTGGATGATTTCACTTTCAAAATTGAGACAAGTTCTTGTGTTGAAAAGTGTGTGATCGCGGTCGTCCGTGTCAGCACCATATCGTGAACATACAGTTCTTTGCATACTGTCCTTCTGGTTTTATTCGGTTCCTGGTACAAACTCTGGAATATTCTTCACAGATTTCGAGAAAGAAAACCCTCGATCGAATAAACAAACGCAACAATCACCATTTACTTTATAACAAAGGCACTTTCCTATGGAGAACGCATTGTTTGTTATATCTGATACCCACTGTAGGTCACTTGACTTGGAGATTGCAATCGGTCTATTTTTTTTGGAAAACTGGGCGATAATTTAAAATAATAATCAGTTGCACGGAGTCTTGAAGGGAGCCTTTTAACGACCGGAACTGTTTTTTGACCACATTTATGAAAAATGATCAGAAATTCTCAGAATCCACTCGTTGCGGTTGGTTGATTATTACTGTCGGGGCAAAACCGCCCTCTGTCACCGCTGATGGTCATTATTTCATGTTCACAATAACCGTTGACTCTTATAATTAACTAATTTCTGTGTACTATCCAATCACACGTTTGCAGACGTACCAACATAGCGCACGTGCTAGACTTGGTTCAAGTCGGGTTTCGTGCTACCGAGTCAACGGTACATTCTAGCTAGCTATGATGAGCTTTTTTAATGTGCGCCCTCTAGTGCCAACTCGTTGCCAAACTAGGCAGTTGGATCGCGAAACCCGACTTGGCGAATCCGCCACAGGTTTGTGCACGGCCTATGAGCTCATCTACCCATTTGGGTAGCAGCCAATGAGGTTGCAGCATTCAGCGAATCAGCATGCAAAATCAATATGCAAAGAAATCTAACGCAACGACGATACACATTATACATGTACAGTACATGTGTGTGTACACATACACGGTCCTACATATTACCATGTATCCGGCCGTCCCATGTACTTTATGACTTGACCATTCTATTTTGGGGTCATCCATGAATTCTTTAAGAGTCCATTTGACACCTTAATTAATATGTGTAATGTTTCAATCAAATTTGTACGTATTATATAACAGCTTAATTACAAGATGTTAAATCAATAAGGATTATTTACAGTCACAAGCTGTATGAAACTTTGTGGAGTAAAATTTGTGAGCCCCTAGTTTAAAAATGAACGAGTCTTAAAAAAATGAACTGATTTCATTGGTCAGCAGGTTGCATATTTTAAACTGTTGCATATGCATTGTGTGAATAACTACATATCACGCGGGGGGTGCCTCCGGGCGGATTCATCAAGTCGGACTTTCGAGAGCAGAGTTGATTGGCACTTTTCTTTCGAGTGATGGCGCGCAACAAAAAGAGGTGAAATAAAGCTGGGTCTGATGGATGCAGTGGATTAATCAGAAGTCCAAGGACTCGACGAAAGTTCGACTTGGGTCAAGTCTACGCACGTGCCTGCTGTAAGCCGTTTGTATTGGCAGGTTGTACACAACATGCACAACGTGATCTAAGAGATTGAGCGATCTATACAGACAGATACCCCAGGATTTGTTTATTTCTTGACTAAAGTTGTCCAACCTGTAAGGCGTGTCAGTTTACTACTGTGCATAACTCGCACCGATGACGGAGACACCAAGCAACACACCGTTCCCGATGCTGGCGAGTGGTAACTTCACCGAGGACTCGTGCAGCGAAGACGAGCCATTTCTTTGCGTACAGAGGATGATACCCACTGTTGTCACGCTCAGCCTCATCAGCATCGTGACGGTTTGCGGTAATATCTTCGTCATGATTGCGTACGCCACCGACAACCGCATCAGATCCACAGTCGCCAATACCTTCATTCTCAACCTATCACTAAGTGATTTGATCGTTGGGGCGGTTTCAATTCCCCTCAATTCCATATGGGTTGTTATTGGGTGGTGGCCCTTTGGAAAGATTCCCTGCCAAATATGGTTAGTATTGGACTACACTAGCACCAATGTTAGTGTGGTGACCATTATCTTCATCAGTCTCGATCGATACTGGCTTCTCACTAAGAAACTTGCCTACGGTACTTTCCAAACACGAAGACGAGCCACAGTCATGTGCACGACTGCCTGGATCGTCTATACAGTGTTTTATTCTCTGATAACTTTTGCATGGGGCCCGCTATTTGGAGACGGAAATGTGGACTACTCCGAAGATTGCGAGCTTGAGCCGTTTGAGAACGGCCCTTTCGTTGGATTTCAATTTGCTTTTGAGTTCCTAATTCCTCTTCTCGTTATTATTTACTTGAATACAAAGGTGTACATGAACATCAAGGGGCGGTCAAGGGGACAGTGCCGAAGTGCCCGCCCTTCACGCGAGAGTTCACTCCCTGCCAGCCGTGGGGACGCAGCCTCACATAAAGTCACCTCAAGTTATTTGTCCAGTCAAGAGTCAATTGCAGAAGAAGAGCAAACTACCGAGGTCACTTGCGAACCCACTCGTTCTGTGGAGAAAGATCAAGACACGGGAGGACCAATGCAACTTGATATCCAAGAATCGCAATGCACTTACGACAGACAGCTAGACAAGATAGCAATCGTTTTACATTCTGACCAACAGCTTCCTCCGATCAAAACTGCTCAAGAATTCGGAAGGGAACGGGTCATTGAGGAGGCGGACAGTAAGAGTAGAGGTAACCAAGAGGTGAAACAAAAGAGGGACAACAACTCGAGCGCTCCCCCTACCCAGCGAGCACGCGAGCTGCAGAGACACCGGAAGGCAGCGGTTATATTGTCGGTCATCGTCAGTGTTTTCGTGGCGACGTGGCTCCCGTTTCAAGTCTCTTCAATCCTGGTGGCATTCTGCGAAGACTGCATCAGCGATCTGACCTGGGAAATCGTGAACTACTTGCTGTGGTGCAACTCAACTCTAAACCCGTTTCTGTATGCTCTCCTGGTCGTGCGTTTCCGGCAAAACTTCTCTCGCTATTTAGGGTTACACTTGTGCAAAAAGAGACGGTAGTATTAGGGTAGGTGCGTTTTGTCAGGTGCCCATCCTATGGAAAACTATGGAAAACCATAAATGCAAAGCAAAAAGGGATAACCACAGTTTGTAACAATGTTACACAAATAATCAAAAATAGTGCTGAATTTGTTGGAAACAAAGCAACCAATCATAAGATGTATACTTTGTTTATTGAAAGTTTGCAGAAATGTTGAACTTGGTCACAACACCTGTACCCGCGATTGAATGTTTTGCTAATATTCGGCCTTCCATGCCAACCAGTGCGGTTTGTTGATCAACTAAAGAAAGGTCTATATTGGTAGCGGTGATCCAGTTCCATTAGGCCCTACTTTCCATAACAATCATACGTGAATGAATACGTGGGATACGTGAGTGAGAAGTGAAACAGGAATTTTGCGTTCTCAGAATAGAATAGAGCTCGAGTGTTTGTCACCTGACTCATACTGGGTGTTCGGGAACAAATGAATGAAATGCTAAAAGAGTTAACTCAAAACAAGTATTATAAAATCTGTTCAATGAAATAAAAAGTAAAAATATGAACAAAACATTTTAAAGAACTACTTAGTACACAATTCTTTAACTTCCGATTGGAGCAGGAAGCCAGCTTAAATAATGTCACTAGCAGTTTTTTTTAATTATGAAGAACTGTCATTCATCAAACATAAAATCATTTGCAAAGATTAAAATCATAATAGATATGGCCGGCTCTCAAGATATGAATTTTTCGAAATAATGAACTCTGGTTAAGCAAGATCCTTAAACCGATGACGTCATTATGAGGTCATAGCTAAGTTCTTATACAGACATTTATAGTTAAGTTTGTGCTAAGTAAAAAAAAACACAAAAAAACCCAAGTTGAACTTTCAATTGTTTTTCAGTAAAAGAGTACATTATTTAACTTGTCACGAGATGGCGCTGTTGACGTCATTATCCTTCATTTTGAAAGCTTAGGGGTTAAACTTGATATTCATATAGACAAAATATGTCGAAAACCCATAATGATATTGTTTGCAAACCTCAAAATAAGGCACGGTAATATTTTCTTCACTTCAACTTCCGGTTTCGGGTCAAATGATGTCACACTCTGTGTAGCGTTTTATTTTTTTAATTTTTAGAAGCCCTCTCTGATGAAGTATAGATTGTAAAAATCCATTGCAAGGTTCATGAGTTATGATTATTTCAAATATGAATTTTTAATTTAATTTTAATCAACACGTAATAAAGCGTTATCTTCTACTAGTAAAGAGCTAACTATGTGCGAAGTTTAAAGGTTTTGTGAGCTTCGGAAGTGTGTCTTTGTTGGCCGACAAAAATGCACAATTTTTGCATTTAATGTGTTGATTAGACTGACGGGTAAACACATACGTGTGCTTTAACGTCCGATTTCGACCAGTCGTTAAGGTCAAATTTTCGACTTAAGTATAAGTGGTCCTTGAGTTATTAATTTTTGAAAATTTTCAACTTTAAACCAAAGGTCAAGGTCAAATGGGGTCACACTCTGTGTAGCGTTTGTTAAATTTTGAATGACCTCTCCGATGATGTATAGATTGTAAAAATCCATTGTGTGTCTCATGAGTTATGTTTTTTCTAGTATTAAACTTATATTTAATGTAACTCAACACCTGATGACGTCATCATGACGTCACTGTAGCGGTTTCATCTACTAATTAACATCTAACTATCTACTAATTAACATCTAACTATGTGTGAACTTTTAAGGTTATGTGAGCATGGGAAGTGTGTCTTTGTTAGCGGACAATCGCTGGGGAGAAGAAGAAGAAGAAGAACTATACTTAAGTTTTTGTTGAAACAAAAACAAGGTGTTCGGAAGACACATGTCCAAATTAGCAGAGCTGGTGAAAAGTAAAGAGAAAATTTGGTAAACATGTCTTTATAGTAAATATTGATATACGTGAAGTTGAATTGCGGTTTTAAATATTAGCATTTTGAAATAAACTCAAATTTGAAAACTGATGACATCATTGCGACGTCATTATTTCTTGTCTAGAAAATGAGATGTTTAAGTTTGTTATAGGCCTAAGTGTGAAACTTTTGTGTAGTTCAGGAGTTATGATAATTTTCAAATATAAAACTTTATCTTCCAGTTTGAACCGGAAGTCAAGGTCGAATGGGGTCACATTCTCTTAAGTGTTTGTGAAGTTAATAAATACTTGTCCAATGATGTATAGATTGTAAAAAGTCCAATGTGTGGTCCAGGAGTTATGATTTTTTCAAATATAAACTTCAATTTCAGGTTCGAACTGGACGTCAATTGTCAAACGAGGTCACACTCTGTGTAGCGTTGAAAAAAAGACCTTTCAGATGATGTATGGATTGTAAACACCAAATGTGTGGGTTAGGAGTTATGACTTTCAAACATTAGATGGTTTTAATCTTTTGTAGGTCAATATACAATGTAACAGCGATGTTTAAAGGAACACGTTGCCTTCAAATCTCATGAAATGTTACTGTTCGGAGGTGTTCCTTATAATTATTTAGAGTTGTTCTGCAATAAAACACCTTTAATGTGTGTATAATTAGTGAATGGTAATAAAAAAAAAAAAAACATTGACCTCTGACCCCGAGACATGTCCCGCGAAATGTATACGTTTTTCAAGCCGTCAATACGATCGTCGATGCAAAAACAGTAACGGGTACCAGACCTTCTTACACCACACAAAGCATCGGTGTTACTAGGTTGGCCCCGCTAAAATCATACATTGTACGAGAACCCTGTCTTCGCGTCGTCTACTGTACTGCAGCATGCAGGGGGAGGTCTATGGGTGGTATGGCCGCGGGGTTTTGCTTCTGCTGGTACGTCCCTGGACGCCCGGACTGACCGAGACGTGGGGACTTGCTACTTAATTATTTAACGTATGTTTTTTGTTTCTTTTTATTAACTGGATATTTATTGGAATACAATAAACAGATGGTAATCCTAACATTTTTAATAAAAAAATTGCTCAGTCGTAGTTCAACAGCTGCGACTGGAAATAAGACTAATAGAATTTGTCCGCCATTTATGGGAGTCAAAATTCCCATAAATGGCGGAGCGTTTTGTTTCGCGAAAGTTATCAAAAGCGAAGCATTTCTAAGGCACGTTTGTGTGGATCATTATATTCTACTTTTTAAACATCTTTCCGACCGTGCTCATTATACATCAAACGCTTGTTATAGCCCAAAAGTGCCCAACAGCGCCCAACCCGAAGGCAACGTGTTCCTCTAATGTATGCATACATGTATGTTTGTTATACCTCTGTCTTGAATGCTGTATTTTCATTGGCGCAGAGCGATCACATGAGCGGGTAACAAATATCCATGACCACTCTCCTCTCACGCGCGCGCGTCCGACAACTTTCTGTGCAGCAAAGGATCGAGATTATCATCGTTTCGATGAAATTGGAGTCCTTCAGATGAGGAAAATATTACTAAGAATTCAAGACAGAGGTATAACAAAACAATTGTTGCCTGCTGTGACATGGTCCATGGGTTTTGTACACCCTCGGGGGCAAATGGCACCCTCGGCGCCTCGGGTGCCATTTGTCCCCTCGGGTGTACAAAACACCATGGACCATGTCACCGCAGGCAACAACAGTGTACGCTGGCATTAGACGTTGTACATGTACACTAAACTATGTGTAAAGAGCGTGTGTACGTGTGTGTCATGTTCCACTAGCGCGGGCTATCAATGTGGGTCAACAGATTCGTGCGCTTTAACGTCCGGTTTTAACCAGATGTAAAGGTTGAAATGTTGTGATTTCTGTGCAAAAGTTTGAGCAGGTTCACATATCTATAGCTTGATGCAAAATTTATGCTGAATATTTTGCAAGGCTTTTCACTATTTTCTCCTGACTCACACAACAGATTAAGCCCACATTTTCACAGGTTTTTCATTTCATATATATATTTTAATCACGCAAAATATTACTGCTTTTGGAAAACATGATTGATTCGTAAAAAATGAAATATCGTAATTATTTTAGATAACCCATGACAGTTAAAAATTTCTTCAAATGATTAACCCAGAGGCTAAGAGATTTACGTACAGAAAACATGCACTAGATATCCGCACCAGCGTCGGTGTACGTAATCACTCAAAGAAAAGAAAATGAACGAAGTCATGCTTTGCCAATAAGCAATTGTATACCACTGTCTAATTCACGTATGCACTATCACCCCACACCAAAAATCAAACAAACAAAAAACAAAAAACAAACAAACAAACAAACCACCTGCGTCAGAATTGACCCGGATTCCAGGTCCCATCAAGAAGCCTGACCCATTTTTAGGTTGGGCTGAACCAGAAACTACTCAACAAAATGAGATTTTGGCTAGAATTCTGCGTCAATTTGACTCCTTTTTGATGGGTCATCTTTGGAACAGATTCCAGGTCATTCTGACCCCAACCTCGTCCCCAGGGTGTGTCCAGGTATTGGATCATTTGCATATCCAATGGATACGTATGCAAATTAGAATAGTCTGGCTGCTTTTCGAAGTTTACATCTTTGTCATGGTCACGTGGTCCGGTACCAGATTTAATAGCCTGTTTGTACATTGGTTGCCGGCCGGCTGTTTTGACAAAGGTTAACATTTGGTTTTGTCCAATCAGGGTCCAAGTAAGGAGGTTTCCCTCCCATGGTTGGAAATAAAGTAAACCATGGGGACGAGGTTGTACGGAGTGTGGAGTATTTCCAGGTGGTATGGGTAGACACGACGGATAGGCCCCCTTTTTTCTCCACATTCATGACCAAAGTTATTACAAAATGTGCACAATGCAGCGGTTAATTACACCAAGATCACACCATTGATAATTAATGGTGCAATTAAAAGGATTACATTTTGTATAATTTTCTCAGTTTTCCTCATTTATCTTGCCATCATAATGGTGTGCGAACATGGTAGCCAGACTATGCCTTTTAAATTAAACGAAACTTGTGCTTTGTCCGTATAAAAACTGGTGTGAAAAAGTTGTCCCCCTTTTCAAAAATGTTTGAAACTTTGGTTGCTAATGTTGTTGTAGTTGTTGTTGTTGTTGTTGTTGTTGTTGTTGTTGTTGTTGTTGTTGTTGTTGTTGTTGTTGTTGTTGTTGTTGTTGTTGCTGCTTTTCTCAATGCATATGATATAAAATTATTCAAATCTTTCAGCTTTATACATTTTCAATGTACACTCTAAAGACTCCCGGGTAAAAATCCTCCTGGATTCTGGGTCCAAGTAGACCAGCCTGACCCATTTACGGGTTAGGCTGACCCGAAAACTTGTTTGAAAAGTCACCTTTTCATTGTCGAAATCTTTTCTAAACGAGGCACACACTAAAGGGTTTTTCTGTTTCAGTCGGCCATGAAACTTTAGAGTTATTCTGTGTTTCAACTGCGAACATCTAATTCATATTCACGTCTACCCTGGATGACCAGATAAACAATTAAACAAAACTGAAACTTATAATTGATGTGGGTGGTCTCAATTAAACCCAGTCCCAGTTATTCACTCGCTCTTTCTCTTTCTCTAGAAGGAAATGCTAACAATTTTAATCTCTTGGCACCAGTTGCCACTGAAAATCAACACAGTTGCCCTTTCCTTTTTTCCTGTTTATTTTGTAACTCGACCACATTTTGTTGTAAATTATAACAACAGATACCAGAACTTGGATTTGTACAAATGTCCAAACCAAGCAACGCCCATTGGATGAGCCCCCCCCCCATTTGATACAAGTATTCAAATCGAAATCACATCCCAACTATAACCCCTCCCTATTGTGTATAAACCTCAGACGGAGGACTTCCCCGTTCCAACCACTTTTCTGGCAAACGTTATCCCTACTGTTCCCTCCGTGGATAGTTTTGTTTCATAAGTTTCAAAGCATTCCTATGACAAGCTCCTTTTTACGTACATTATATACAAACAAAAAAATGATTCTAAATTTCTTTCCTCAAAGTCACCTTTTCATTGACGAGAACTTTTATAAAAGAGGCATACGATATTTAAGGGTTTTTCTGTTTCATTCGGACATTAAACTTTAGAGTTTTTCTGTGTTTCAACTATGATAATCTAATTCAACTTCAAGTCTACCCTGGATGACCAGATAAACATTTCAACCAAATTTAAACCTATCATTGGTGTGAGTGGTCTCATTTAAACCTAGTCCTAAATATTAGCTCTCTCTATCTCCCTCTAGAAGGAAATGCTGATAAAATTTAATCTCTTGGCATCAGTTGCCACTGAAATTCAACACAGTTTCCCTTCCTTTATCCTGTTTATTTGTAACTCGACCACATTTGTTGTCAATATTATAACAACAGATACCAGAACTTAATTTAAGCTTGGTCATGTTGGTATAAAGGTCAATGGGGACTCAACAAATCACACCCATTCTCCCAGGAAAATATACATGTCGACTTCAAAAAAAGATTTCCATGAAAAAGAGAAAACAAAGTGAATCAACAATCTTTAATCTTTCGGTTGGTATGGGTTTTAATTGCCAAGATAAACCATATGCAACTTTTGAACGACAGAACTGTTTGTCGTTAGTAGATTTACTGAACCAGACATTAATTTATTTTCCAAACAGAAGTTTACAGGGTGTGCACAACATTTTTTGGGGGTAGAAGTTTCTAGGTCGTTCTGTTTTGGTAGTCGACAAATTAACGTTCTAAAACAGGAATGTAATGCTTATTTGTAAATAGCTTTCAAATTTTGGGTCGATTTTCGACTTGTTGGAACAGTGTCTGCCGGCCTTTATTCTTGTTGTTGATGTTCTTGATTTTGTGTGTCAATTTTTTGGTGATAAGAAAACGACGATTTGACATTCCATGCAAATAACTAAGCATTTGATATTTGCCGCCCCAATCCTCCGCCCCCCCCCAAAAAAAAACCCCACACACGTGTGACGACCCTGTAAATCAAGGACTCTTTGTTCTCCCAGTGAATTCATCATCTATTAAAGGAACATTACAGAATTGGTTTTTGCTAACAAAACAGTTGCTGGCAGTGTAAGCCCTTTATGTAATCCACCATATACATAAACTGGCAAACCTGTAGAAGTTTGAGATCGATCGGCCATCTGGGTCACGAGAAAATAGTGAAAAACCGATTTCACATTTGCATGAAATCAAATCGGAAAATTAGTTTATTCATTTCTCATCAAATATGGCATTTCAGACAGAAATATTTCAAGGGATGTTTTCTACCATCATCATCATTAGACCGTGTAAGTTTCTTGTAAATCTGTGATCAAAAAAGTATATTTTCTTTACAAGTTTTTTTCTTACCAATTCTGTAATGTTCCTTTAAATTGTTGCGGTACCAGCTGCTGAACTGTCTCTAGCTACCGGGCAATATATGTGGCCAGAATGGCAAAGGTCGTGGGTTCGGATCCCACCCGCGTCACAAATATTTTCACACTGGACTTGGGAAAGTACTGAGTATAACAGTGCTTTACATACATCGGCGTTAGGGTAAAAGTCAAACAATACTCTTGTCTTGCGTAAAGCTAATACAACTTCCCCCTCCCTCTATGTGGTTCTGATAGCTTCTCGAGCCACCCTAAATAGAGTTCAATCTTATGTGAACTTAAAGAGCTACTTGAACGAGAGTAAAGAAAACGTATTATTTGCTGAAATTCATTTAAAAGCGCTCAATGAATACAGACATACAGTTCACATCGTATAAAAATGTTGTATAAATACAAAAAAACAATAATTTTGACCACCACTGAATTCGTTGCTTGTCGTTTAGTTTCGCGAAAAGCCCTGTGACGTCATAAATCCGTGTGACGTCATGTGTGGGAGTGTTTTTTTTTTTTTTTTTTTTACCACTGTGCAGTATGTACGCATTGCAATGGAAAGAGCACAGTTTTTGCCAACCGTACAAGTGGTGTACCTAAGTTTTCTTTAAGATTGATTTAACACAGATGATTGACAGCACAACCAATAAATTGTCAAGATTGTATAAGTTGAGAATAAACATGTAGGCCTAATACAATTTTTCCAAATCTAGCATTGATTCCATTTGTTTAATTCTCAATAGTTTGTCTTCCTGATTTTGGCCTATAAATGTAAACACATACTTAAGGATTTGAAAATTGTCGGTCTAAACTTGATGACTGCTGTGCCGGCCTTAGAAACACAATGATTACAATATAATAGGCTTTACTGTCTTCAATATTATCAAAAAGGGCTTGCTTTAAATATAAGTTTGGGTTCAAGAAGGGCCTTCACTCTAACAACAGGCTTTAGTGAATACAGCTTAGTTTTACAGGACAGACAGCTGGTCGAGTTTTACTGTCCTGAAACAGGTGGACAGGTGGCTACATGAGGCCATGACGCCCAAATTATTGTATCTCACGCTGCGATGGGACAAATCATTCCCATAGTTATCTGTGAAATGTGTGCTGAAAATCATTATTTTACAATTTGATCGAGTGTTGTCAACGATCGAAACGATCCCCTGTATTAGTAATCGGGGGTAATCGGATTCGGATGTTATCCCAGCACCCAAGAAACCTTGTAAAAACGCCTCGAATCCGCATCTACCAACGACGGTGTCCTATTGTTTACGTGAAGCTAACTCCCACACATGACGTCACATTAAAGCGCGCCGCCGACGGCAGAAGGGCTTCTAGTTTTTCAAAACCTTGAGGTTAGGGCCAAATTTTTGGATGGATGATTACGAAAAATCTTAAAGTGTAAACACATCGAAAATACATTTAAATGACATCTAAACACATTATTAAATAGCAATCCCGTAATTTTTTTAAACTGTTTAAGTTTATAATTTTCCACTTTTGACAGGAAATGTCGTCACCACAATTTGTTCAGGGAAAACCACAGTGGCCTACATTTCGCGTTGATGTACAAACGTTGACGTTTGTAAAGTTTAAGTGTGACGGGTAAAGAAAAAGAAAGAGAGAGAGAGAGAGAAAAAAAAACAACAACAAAAAAACACCATCTTTGGCGAAAATACATAGAGTCAAAGTGGGTCAAGGTAAACAATTTAACGTGCACCAAACTTCACATTTGCACGTTTTTCGCTTCTTTTTCTTTACACTTTCAAGAAAGAGGGGAAAATACCGGAATGGGATTTTCCTAAAGCACCCCGGGGTTACGTTTTGGTGGTCGTAACCAATAACTGTTTCGGTGATAAACCACTGATAAACCAATGACAACAATCAACCAAAACACATCCCTACTGTCTGCAGAACAACAATTGAATATTTGGTTTTGAAATCATGTGATCGGGAAATAACATTAAATGTAATATATTTTAAAGGCAGGGTCATACTTTGGCTTTAATGGCCATCAAAACTTACTCGGTGAGAAGCACTGCAGCTGTTAATAGTATTCCCTTCGAAGTAATATAGTTTGGATGATATGAATGGGAAATGAATCGTTTCTCAGACCAGTTTTTTTCACATTCACACTTCGTGCACAAATTAATGGTCTCGTTCTTCTCATTCAGGCTCGTTCGAGTAATTCTATTTCGTTGCCTGCGTTTTCATCATTCTGCAGTTGAGTGTTTACTATGACTACCTATTTTTAATTGACTCGCGAAAGACTTGTATAGCGCCCTCAGTTGGCAGCTCTCCAACTGTATTGTTTCTAGATTGCCCTCTGGCTTCTCATAAATTATTATTATCACCGGATGAGTATGACAACACGATTTAAGAAAGCCCAGAGAATGTTTCCGACTGAGTTATTTCTATTATTGATAGTATTTAATTAAAGACAAATACTATTACATGGTGTCAGGAGTGTTTATCGTGTACTTGGTCAATACACTGAAGAAGATTTTCCCAGGAAAAGAACAGCCCAATTAGGCATTGGAATCGACTGCGGCTGTACTGCAAAATCATGTCATGTGCTCTCCAACGTGTGTGACTAAGTGATCATCTATAACCGGGTAACAGAACTTACTTAAGAAATTGTGCTAAGTAAGACTAGACCTAAGAAATACTTTGTAGAAATTGTGCTACAAATAATCGTCAAGAGCAGGAGAAATCTGTCAGATAAGACACGAACAATTGAACTTAATGAACAAGTTGCTGCAGTAATAAGATATTTTGTTTGAGTGTAGTTATTGATCCTAGGGGACGGGTCTGACCCGTTCCATGATTTAGCTGATTAGAATAGGTCTTGGAAGTAAGTACCTGGGTAGATTTCTGTGTTTGAGCATAATTATTCATCTGACTGTAGTTGCAAAAAAAAAAAAAAAAAAAAAAAAACATGGACAGAATCAAGCCACCCACCACCCTTGGCATGGAGATCAGAGACCTTACCCGTGCATGGAAAAGTTGGAGAAAAGAGCTTTCGGCTTTATATTGACTTATTAGCAATGGCCAAGAAAGACGACCAAATCAAAGTGAAGATGTTTCAATACCTCGTTGGTACTACAGGACGAGAGGTGTTCAAGACACTTGGGCTAACAAATGAATCAAAGCTTGCCGATGTCCTGAAGGCTTTCGATGCATATGTGATCCGAAAAAGATTGGCTCACCTCATCACAGCAGAGGGTCTAAAGCCTGACCCAGCAAAGGTAAAAGCTGTGCAACAGATGCCTAAGCCATCCAACAAGACAGGGCTACAAAGATTCATCGGCTTCATGCCAATTATCTCAGCAAATTTCTTCCACAACTGTGTGCTATCCTGTGAGCCACTTAGAAATAGAAGGTTGACACAAAAGGACACAGACTGGTGTTGACTAGACAGCCATGACAAAGCGGTAGACGCCATTACCAAGATGGTAACCACAGCACCAGTGTTGAAGTTCACTCTGCAGTCCGATGCATCACAGACCGGACTAGGGGCAGCGTTGATGCAGAAATTCAGCCAGCTACGTATGCAAGCAGAACCCTCACTGGTTGTGAAACTAGATATGCTCAAATTGATAAAGAACCACCCTCCAATCATCTTTGGCCTGGAACGGTTACATCAGTTCACATAATATGGTCGCCAAGTAAATTTGGAGACGGACCACAAGCCACTTGAGATTATTCTTCTTAAACCTCTACATCGTGCACCTAAAAAGCGTCTGCAGAGGATGCTGATGAGACTACAGACCCATGATGTGAAGGTCTCCTACCACCAAGGTAAAGAAATGTATCTGGCTGATACACTTAGCAGAGTACAGGAAGCACAATATTGTTTTCAAAAGGGATTGGAAACAGTCAATTATGATCAAACACCTGCCACTCACACCACAATGGTTGAAATGACATTACAACAGCACACAACACTTAATCAAACGCTGATGCGCTTAAAGTTCCATCTGTGAATGGATGGCCTGAAATGAAACTGGAGATTCCCCAACAGCTTACCCCATACTTTGATATCAGAGATGAACTAAGCCTCCTGGATGGACTTCTCTTTATAAAGGGGAAGGAGTAATCGTTCCAAAGTCCCTCCGGAGTGCTTCAACGCATACACTCACACTATGAAAATCTTTGCTGTGAAACCATCGTGAAATCTCAGTGAAGTGCTGGATTTGGCTGAAATTTAAAGAATTATTTCTCTTTCACCACGCTTTAAGGGAAATGCAAGTCCCTTTAAAACCGCCTTGAAAAAAGAGTCTCCAGACCATGTGAATTTCACCATGATTTCAGGGAATGCTCTCCATCCAAGCCTATAACTCTGTATTGTTGAAAAACATTTTCAGAAGTACAGCACAGTAAAATCAACGTGAAACGCTTAGGTTCTGGCAAACGAAGTCCATAAAAACAAGGTGAAAAGGGGAATTTACAATTTCAAGGAGAAAAGTGTATTTTCAGTTCACTTTCAAGACGCACATTTTCATAGTGTCATCTCACCTCGGAGTTGAAGGATATCTCCGCCGTGCACGAGAATGTCTGTACTGGCCGGGTATCACAGCAGAGATGAAAGATTTCATCCAGAGGTATACATCTGCAGATCACTCGAGTCCAAGCAGCAGAAAGAAACTCTACATCCTCATGAAATTCCAAATAGGCCATGGGCAAAACTTGGGGCAGACCTGTGTGTGCAAGGTGAAAAGAATTACCTCATCACAGTTGACTACTACTCCAACTTTTGGGAAATCGACTACCTAGAAGATACCACAGCAGAGACAGTAATCCGAAAGCTCAAAGCTAACTTTGCTCGCCATGGTATTCCGGATGTTCTGATCACCGACAACGGACTTCAGTTCACATCAGAACAGTTCAAAATGTTTGCAACGTCCTGGGAGTTCACATACGACTTCAAGATCCCCATAATCCTCAGAACAAAGGCAAAGCGGAGCAAGCTGTCAAAATGGCTAAGATGCTGTTGTGGCGTGTCGTGGCCGAGCGGATAAGAGCACTGGACTCAAGCTCTTGTGTTTCTCATCGGCAGAGTGTGGGTTCGAGTCCCGGTCGTGACACTTGTGTCCTTTAGCAAGACACTTAACCATTGTTGCTTCGTCCTTCGGATGAGACGTAAAGCCGTAGGTCCCGTGTGTTGTGTAATGCACGTAAAAGAACCAGTTGCACTTATTGTAAACCATTACATGGTGCTATGTAAAGGTTTACAAGCTCCGCATACCTTGCAGGAAAAATACTGAGCGCTTTGAGACGCCAATTGGTGTGATAAAGCGCTATACAAGTCAGTATTACTAGGCCTACTAGTGCTAAGAAAGCCAGAGCAGACCCATAACTAGCACTACTATATTTCCGCAATACCCCATCCCAAGGCCTGTCCAGCAGTCCAGTTCAACGGCTGATGAATCAAAGAACCAAGACACTGCTGCCTTCAACAAATAAACTGCTCAAGCCAAAAATCATCACAAAGGTTCCCCAACGACTAGCTGACAACAAGAAATGCCAGGCATATCGTTATGACAAAAGAGCAAAATAACCACCTCCACTGACAGTCGAGGAAACGGTTCGAGTCAGACCAATGAAATACAAAATAAAGTGGAAGAAAGCGATCGTAACCCGTAAGAAAACCGAACCTCGATCATTATGAGGTGATGACTCAAACCGGCGAAACGTACCGCAGAAATCGCAGAGATCTCCGCAGCACCGAAGAGGAGTACACTCCGATCAACTCAAGCTTTGACGCCAAGGAGGAAACAACCAAGGAAGCGAATAATAGAACCGCTACAAGACGCAGGCGACCATAACCTTGGGTTACAACTAGATCAGGACGCACATTGAAACAACCCTCACATCTCACTGACTTTGTAACCTATTAAATGATACCAACTTAAGAAAGAACCAAGGAAGCGAATATAGAACCACTACAAGACACAAGGCAACCAGAACCTTGAGTCACAACTAGATCAGGACACACAGTAAAACAACCTTCACATCTCACTGACTTTGTAACCTAATGATACTAACTTAAGAAAGAAAGAACCAAGGAAGCGAATATAGAACCACTACAAGACACAAGGCAACCAGAACCTTGAGTCACAACTAGATCAGGACACACAGTAAAACAACCTTCACATCTCACTGACTTTGTAACCTAATGATACCAACTTAAGAAAGAAAGAACCAAGGAAGAGAATATAGAACCACTACAAGACGCAGGACAACCAGAACCTTTGGTCACAACTAGATCAGGACACACAGTAAAACAACCTTCACATCTCACTGACTTTGTAACCTATTAAATGATACCAACTTGATAAACAACCAAGGAAGCGAATATAGAACTACTACAAGACGCTGACAACCAGAACCTTTGGTCATAAATTATATCAGGACGCACAGTGAAACAACCCTCACATCTCACTGACTCTGTAACCTATTAAATAATACCGACTTGAGAAATGAACAGAAAAGTTAGAAAGTAGATTTTGCGGTTAGTAAGCATTGAAAAGGCGACTCGGATTGTTTACTTGAAGACACAATATTATTTTGAAACAGAACTACTAGATCCACAACTTTTCTTCTGGATGAAAATTAGAACTGAATCGAAAACTCTGACATTTATAGGAACATTCAAAACTAGATATTCAGTTTTTGTCAACCTAATAAATGAAAGCCATTTTATTTCTTTATTTGAGGAGAGATGTCAATACGTGTATCATCTTGTATAGCGCCCTCAGTTGGCAGCTCCTCCAACTGTATTGTTTCTAGATTGCTTCACTGTCTTCTCAATTATTATTATTATCACTTTTACTATTACTACACACTGGATGAGTATGACAACACGATTTGATGAAGCCAAGATAATATTTCCGACTGATTTATTTAATAGTATTTAATTAGAGACAAATACCTTTACAGTCAGCAAGACATCTGGAAGCCTTCTACAAAGAACAGATGGCTCCACTTATCAGAGGGTTCAGACCTTGGTAGGTCTGTATGCCTGTAAAATTTTGTGCACAAAGTATAAGGGTGAACATTTTCCGCCCCTTAACCCCCCGTAAAAAACAAACAAACAACAACAACACCTACACAGCTTTGGGACCTGACCGCTCACTATGACTGTGTAAAAGTCTAGTCAATAATATTGAGGACCTTGACTCCCCCAGGGCATTGAACCTTTGAGAAAAAAAGTGAAATTTAAATCTTATGCCACGACTCAGTCTTACCAGTCCCCAACCAGCGCATTCCCGAGTCCTATATCAACAGCATCTCTGTAAAATTCATAAAACAGCTTTGCTTTAGAAAATGGTTGCCACTTTTGTTTCGCTGGTACTTCCGCGAGCATTGCATTGGTGCACGACCACGAACCAAACGTTTACTACACACAGCGAATAACAGCAAGAGGAACCGAAGAACGCTGAAATTATTCCACGTTATATACGGCTGCTGTGAGTTGAGACTCACCACTTTGCTCTTGACCGCTCTCAGCAGCAGGACCTTTTGAAGTTATAGATCAGCGAAGTTTGCTCAAGTTTCGTGTACTCAATGTATTAAAAGTCGAAATCTCTCACTGCCTTTTTACTTTGGTTTTTGTTCACCAAATGAATTTCAATTTGCTTCTTCGTTTTCTACTGCTGAATATTCGTCACCAAACAATGGTTAAAAACTATGTATATTTTTTACAATGTATTTACATTTTTTGTTCATAAAATGTTTAATATTTATCCTTATATTTATATAAGAATAAATAGTGCCATAAAATTATATTGTATTTTCCTTAAAACAACATTTTATAGGGAGCTAGGTAAAACTACAATCCTTTTCCTTGAGACTCAATACTTTGGCGTTTTGATGGCCGAGTGGTCGAGCGCACTGGACTCAAGCTCTGGTGTGACCGATCAGTAGAGTGTGGGTTCGAGTCCCAGTCTTGGCTCTAGTGTCCAGAAAGGCAGGGTATACTTTTGGTAATTGTCAACACCAACATAATTATGCGCAAAATCAAAAAATGTAAAAATTTTAGCTCGATTGATCATCAAAGTTGCAAGAAAATTATGAAAGAAAAAAACAACACGTACCCTTGTTGCATAGAACTGTGTGCTTTCAGATGCCTGAGAAAGGCTTCAAGGATTCAAATTTGTGTGTGCAAAATAACCTCTTTCTCGAAAACTACATTACTTCAAAGGGGGTCGTTTCTAACAATGCGTTACACTATCAGCAGCTCTCCAGTGCTCTTTACCAAGTAAGCTGTTATGGTCATAAACTTGTGAAGTAATTACCAAAAGTACACCCTGCCTTTATTGCAAGACACTTAACTGTTACTGCTTCGTACTTCGGATGGGGCGTAAAGCCGTGGGTCCAATGTGTTGTGTAATGCACGTAAAAGAAATCAGTTACACTTATCGCTAAGAGAAGCGGTTCGCCCGGTGTTTCCGACAGTGGCTGCCGAATGCACCGCAGCACCTTGTAAACCCTTACAAGGTGTTACATATTAAATGGGTCTCACAATTCAAAACTTTGAAATAAATTAGTATTTAATAAGTTCATGCTTTTAGATAGACGCCTGTAGATAAAGCGCTGTATAAAAACTAGTTAGAATTAAAGGGACACAAGTTTACCCAATTTAGTGATGTGGAATCACAGACAAGAATTTTTCAATGGTTGTTGTAAAAATAAAAATCATCAAAATGTCACGTAATTAACGAAAAATATGAAAAAACCAAAACGCGGTCTAAGGTCAGCGTATACGCTTTTCCAGCCGTTGCAACGGTCAAGTTTACGTGACATTGTTTTAAGTAGACTAGTGATCTGTTTATGTATTAATTGTAACAATGGCGAGGCATAAGGATCCAGTCTTCATATCCATCAAGCACAAATTCACGTGTAATTAAAAAACCGACATAAACACAGTCTGATCCACACCGTGCAGCTATTCGTCGTCGTCCCGCCGCGTGTGTAGCGCAGGCATCACGTAACGTGACAATAGTTACGGGATAGTCATGCTAAAACCCTCGTAAAACAAAACGTAATTAATGGTCTGGATCCCTTACCCTCCTCAGGCTCCGAGTTCATGCCCCGTGGTTTGTCTCTCTGGCCCCACAATTCTCGGCACCGGCTGTACGGGACATGCCCCCAAGGTTTACCCGCTAGCTCCCCACGTTGATGCGCCGGAAACACGCTTCCGTGCACGGACTCTCTGAACGCTAATCTTACGTTCGATTTCTCATCATTATTTACAACTTGTTACCATAAACTGAATACAAAGTCTTTTTTGTCAACTACTCATGAATAATTGTTAAAAAAAAAAATACTTGAATTTTGTTCAGTAATTTACTTTTATACGGCTGGAAGTAAAACTAATTCTGAAGATCACGTGACTTTTCAGAACCACATTTTGGTTCCGAAAAGTCACGTGACCTTTGTTTTTTGAAAAATGCTCGAAAACGGCAAAATTTGATGGTTTCTTTCTTCAATCTTCTCCATTCCAGGAAGACCTTTGGAATCATGTTTTAGTCAATTTTTATTGCCCAAATAGCCCAACGAAGCCGGTGTGTCCCTTTAATCATTTTCAGATATGCGGTTAGTTTACGGAGGGAAAAGAGAACAAAAGAACTAATTAAATGAAATAAAAATGAATAAAGTGAAAACGAATTTTGTTTCCCACGGCAGTGCAACGGAAAACTCCTGGACAGGCCGGAGAAGAAAAGACAAACCTCAGAGAAACTACCGTAAGATCGACAATGAAGAAGGCGTGTGAAGAGATCGGCGAATCTGGGGGCAATCATTCCAAACTTTACATCAAAGTGGCCTCAGACGACGATCAACCGACCAAAGAAGCGGCCACCCAGACCGACACGGACGAGGAAGGAGCTACGAAGAAAATGACTAAAAATATAAACAGACGGGAAGTCGTGATGAGGGCTATCTGCTGTTTCAGACGGGTGTTTACGTGTATCTGGAGTTCGATTCCAGAAGGCGATGAAGGCGACAAGGGCGACGAGTGCGACGAGGGCGATGAGGGCGTCAGAACTCTGAAGAAGATATCCAAAAATATCAACAAACGGGATGTCAGGAAAGCTGCCTCTTTTTTGGGATGGGTCTCCAAGTCTTTCCGGAATATGATTCAAGACTGCGACGACGACGACGGCGATGAGGATGAATTAATAGTTAAAAACAAATAAAAAATAATTGAACTAAAAAGCAGAACCAAACCTGAAATTTTAAGAATAAAAAGCATGGGATGATCGTTATATCGAACCAGAAGTACCCAATCACCAACCCATAAACAGGCATTGCATTTTACGGTAATTACTCACGTTGTGTGCGTTATGAGTTGATGTAGGCCTATCGTCTGCAGCAACAAGAAATCATCTTTCCAATATTTATGTTTTCTTGCTTAAATAAAAGCGAGGCATTTAGCTGATTTCAATGTATAGTTGCAACCAAAGTTAAGAACAATGTGTTTACATGCTGAATATTGTGCATGGTTTTTCATTATAGTTTCTCCTGACTCACACAACGGATTAAGCCCAATTTTTGTTACAGGATCGTTATTTCATATATGGTTGATCACACAAAACATGAGCACTGTGTGCGACTATTTTGTCAGCCCTACCAAACCTGTATATGCCTAACCTGTACTGCTAATTTCGAACGAAAACCCTGAAAGTAAAAAAGATTCCACCTTTTGGTGGAGGGCGCTGTAACAAGTGGTGACGTCGTAATAATTAGCGAAAATGAAAGCTTGGGCCAGGACAGGAATTGTGGCGAGAGAAATTTACTGACTTCACGTGGGGCAAAAACGTGTTTTTTGTCTTCACATGTGATGCAATGGCAAAATGCGTTGCAGAAACAAACAAATATTAATTTATAGAATAAAAGAGAAGCAACAAATTAATGTGAAGGTATCCGGAAAAAAGAGGGGAAGTTATAGCCAATCAAAGTTATTAGTTTACAAACATACATAATAGTAGCGGAGATGGCCTTAGCTTTCCATCCAAACCGGACCTTCGTCAGAGGCATATTAAAACAAGCAAAAACGAAAACATATCCATTTATAGCAAAAAAGAAAAGCAAAGAATAATGGGAAGGTATCCGGAAAAAAGAGGGGAAATTATAGCCAGTCAAAGTTGTTAGTTTACAAACATATATAACTAGTGGGGGAGATGGCCTTAGCTTTCCATCCAAACCGGACCTTCGTCAGAGGCATATTAAAACAAGCAAAACGAAAACATATCCATTTATAGCAAAAAAGAGAAGCAAAGAATAATGGTAAGGTATCCGGAAAAAAGAGGGGAAATTATAGCAAATCAAAGTTATTAAATTACAAACAGTACGTGGGCTGGCTAAGAACCAATCAGAGTAAAGTAGTGATGACAAAAGGATGGTCAGTGAAAGGGTGGATTACTGGACCATAAAGGTGGTAACTCCATTCTGGGTAATATTGGAAACATGAAAGGCCAGGATTAGAGGGCAAGCTGCCTCAGGGATAATGCAGCTAACAGTACAGGGAACTTTCTAAAACAGGGATGTAATGTTTATTTGTGAATACCCTTTAAATTTTGGAACAGTGTCTACTTGCATTTATTCTCGTTGTTATTGTTCTTGATTTTGTGTGTCACTATTTTGGTGATAAGAAAACTACGATTTGACATTCCATGTAAATAACTAAGCATTTGATTTTTGCCGCCCCATCCTCCGCCCTCAGTCTGATCTGACTATTTCACATTAAGCCATGTGTGACTTCAAAAGTGAACAAAATGCGTGTACAAATCCTATGAGATTTTGACAGATCCAAAGAGTAAGAACAAGACCATTGGTATACAAATATGATTAATTTGAACTTCCTGTTTTCCCTGAAGAAAACGTCAAAGTGGTGGTCATATTTTTGAATAAAATACCAAATGTGTTGGAAATGTGTCGTAGGTTACAAGGCGGCACGAAGATTGTGACTATAGTTATGACGTGTGGGTCAGGAAATATGATCTTTATTTTCATTGTATAGCTTTCTGTTTTTAAACAAAATGTTACATGTGTCATTATGCTACAAGACGGCAGAAAGAATAAGACTGAATGGCGTGTGGTTCTTCTTCTTCTTTTTTTTAACTTCCTGTTTGGACCGGAAGAAAAGGTAAACGTAGAGTCTTGCTTCTCAATAATATTTCAAAGATGTCACACCGTACAAGACTGCACAAAGATTATGACTTTTCATGTGGTTCAGGAGATATGCTTTGTTTTACTTTTAGACTTACCTGTCTGTACCGGAAGTAAAGGTCACGGTGTGTTCAAGTTTCTAAATAAAATGTTACATGTGCTGTACGCTACAAGACGGCACAAAGAGTAAAATTCTATAACATGTGGTTTAGAAGATATATGTATCTTTTAGTAATAAACTTTGAATTAACATAATTTGACACCCGATAACGTCACGTTGTCAACAATATATTTTTCAAACCATTTTTTATATATAATACGGTACAATGTGAAATAAGAGTTGTCCCCATGCAATGCCTTCGAACGAAAACCCTGAAAATACAAAGATTTCACATTTCGGTGAAGATTTAACACACAATGATAGAGGGCGTTGTAACAGGGCGTTGGTGACGTCATAATAATTAGTGAAAATGTAAGCCTATATTTCGCCCAGATTCATAAATTATAACATCAGAGAACATATAAAGTTTAAAACACATTAAAAGTAACAGCGCACCGCGCCACACTTTTGTTAATGTTTTTTTTTTTTACCACGACCATAGGACAGGAATTGTAGTAAGAGAAATTCATTGACTTTATACGTGGGGCAAAAACGTTTTTTTTTTTGGTCTTCACATGTGATGCCATATAGCCTATAATTATGCAATTGCAAAATGCGGTGCAATATCCGACAGCTTGTGAGTGTTGCGCAACACAGCATTTCAGCAACAGTGTTCGTGGTTGATTATCGTGGAAATACATTGTTTTCTTTGTTTTCTTTGTTGTATACGGTAACTTTGTAAGGGCAGACTGTACTACTTAAAGTGAGCCCTCTGTTGATGGGATGTATGTTAATGAGATGTTAACCAATAAAAGTAATATTACAAGAATTTGTTTGTTATTGGTTATTACGGCAGCCACCTTTTGTATCTCGTGTATTGACTTGTGAACCCCGAATATATTACAGCCATATTGGCCTGGAATAACTCTTAGTAAAATCATTTGTTTTCTGAATAAAGTGTGTACTAAAATTGATCTTATTTTGAAAAGTTAGATTTTTGACTAACCAAATATTTACACTTTTTAGAGCCATATGTTTTGTGCACACATACCAAACGCGCAAAAAATGGTGTCATGGTGACGTCACACAATGTTTAAGCCCGACAAACACATCTTCAGTAATCCACAAGTACATGAGTGAAAAAAGATTGCCGATTGGACGTATAATTTTTGAGGTAAGCTGGTTTCAAGATCGGCTAATTAAATATTCATGTCATTATAAGTAAGTAAATTAATTAATGGCGTGAAGCAAATAATAACTTACGATGACTTCAGTATCTGCCTTTTTCGTATTAGGCTAAGTGTGACTTTTGGAGTCAACCAAATATGTGTCCACATCCTGAGGGATTTGGATAGAAAATAAAGAATAAATCTAGAATAATAACAGGGAAGAAAAACAAGTAACAATGTTGACGAAAGCAACAGCTGTTCTGACTATACTTACTATATTGTCGGAACAGCTAATAAGAATATTGACGGAAACAATAACTGTTCCGACTACTATGTCGGAACAGGTAACAAAAATCATGACAAAAACAATTCGACTACAAATTATGTTGGACCAGCTAATTTTCGTGGACTACCGATTGAGGTGAGACTTAAGAGCTTCACGTACTAACAGATTCCCCAATGACAGGAGGAAGATTGTTCCGAAATCATTGGTCCAGCTACACTGAATGCTTTTTGACCCCCAACTTTGGTTGCACGGGGAACATTCAAGTGTTGACCGAAGGAAACAGAGAGGAGTGTAGTCTTGGTTAAGACTCTCCTGTTGTTTATTATTGAGGACCATTTGATTTTTCTCTCACCCCATATTTGGTTATTTCACTTCTATGGTGATTAGGCACCATACCAATAATTGTGTATCGCCCCGAGAGCTTTAAGCCGCTATCACTGTGATAGCGAATGAGCCCATAGACTACTTCGCAAATACTCAGTGCGCATGCGTTAGCCGTGGAATGAGGTGCATGCTGGTCTAGCTAGTGACAAATTTTGTCGTTACCTAGACCAGCATTGCACCTCATTCCACGGCTAACGCACGCGCCACCGAGTATTTTGCGAAGAGCGCGCCCTCTATTGGCGATGCATCGTGGGAAGGTATTGTGGCGGTCTCACTCTCGACGGCACACCCGGCTTGCCCTCAGTCGACTCAACGAGCGGCAGTTGAATACAAACTCGGAGGCAGGTCCGTTTTGGGGCAGTCTACCACCAGGCGCTCTAAGCTCCACCCTATCCTACACACCTAATACACTTCATTACACCCAGCGGGACCGATGACGGGGTTGACTCGATTAAATATAATACAAGCACAAGAGTTGTAACTTTCACTTCCTTTATTCCTACCAGAAGGAACCTTTAAGTAAGGATGACGCCTATATAGGTATAATTACTCCTAGTCAGGTGATTACACGTTTAATATAAAAGGGTTGATTGTTCATTGGTAAATAATTACTACTTGTGGAATTAACTGGCAAGAATAGACCCTCAGCAGGCTTGACCCTAATTGGCGGAGTATGAAGTAACACTTACGGGAACTCTACGGCATTGGCAGCATGTGAGGACAGGACGGGGCGGATACGTCAACACGCAGCAACAAACAGCGGCAACCCCACACGGGCAAGACCAAATAGCAAGACCCAGTCGCCGTCCCTGACTCGTGTTTATATACCTCGTGCGGCCCGGACAGTGGTCGTTCTAAACGCCCGCGTCTTCAACAGTGGAAGACGTCCGGTAACCACTCAAGTAACTACTATGGGATATGATCTAAGAAAGAGGGCGTCCTATATTTCGCTACATAGCCACGCTCCAAGATTGGTCAGTCCCTGACCTCTAATCTGACATCCTATAAAGGCGAAATACAGCATACAAACTTTAATATAACAATTTTTTATACAATCTTTAACTTTAGGCGTCATCCACAACTTTACATAAACTTTCTCTTACTTCACCTAAACAGGCGTAACATGAGCTTTAATACAACAATGAAAAGCTTTAACTAAAACAAAAAGTAACCCTTTACTCAAAAATAGTGTACAAAACTTTGGAAGAACATATAAACTTTAAGTAAACGCGTACAACGGACTTCTAAGGCTCCTGCACTCTTCTTCTCCACGGCGGGTGCTGCCTAGTACTCCTCGGTCACCCCCATCATAAAGTTAACATCAAAGGTCCGTTTTGTCTTGTCCTTGGTCAGCTTCATCCCATCCTTGTAAACACACCTGGAGGCGGTCTCTGTCACCTTGCTGATTCGTCCAAGCATAGCTCTCTCCAGTTGCTCTTGAGTGGGAGGTTGCCCGGCAGCTACCACTCCATCATCATCTGGACATCGAACCAGGCGACGAATACGGCTTACTTTGGGTACCGCACTGGACTCCTTCGGTTTCTCTACCGGTATGGGACGCAGGAACACTACCTCGTAGTCTCGCTTTATCTCACCGCAGATGGTCTTCCCTTCCTCACCATACAGGTAGGTTTCTCGTATCTCTCTTATGCGAACCGTCTGCCCAGGTAGGAGCTTCTCAGGGAGCATTGGTTGTAGCCAGGCTGGGATGGGCTTCTCTCCCGGTGAAGATTTGTTGTTCCCCTCAGACTCAGCCGGACCCTTGTTCCTGTCCCGCAGCATCTCCATCATGCCCAGTGCTTTTCCACTCACCACCTTTCTGGGAGCCTTGTCTGTAGGTATGCCCTCCAGGTCCCAATCCATAGGTGTAGGAGACAGATCTAACACGGCTATTTCCTCACGTTGCCCCTCAACTTCAAGCAGGACTTCATCGTTCGCCGTGAGTACCTCTTCCTCTCCTGCAGCTTCTGGTACGTCCACTATCAGGCCGCCATTCGCAGATAACTCACCAGGTGTCTCTTGCGAGCTGGGGGTTGGGCCAGTCACCACCTGTCTAGGTGCCTCTTTCCCAGAGGAGGACAAATCCAACGGTAGATCCTCAGGCGCTCGGGACACCGTACAAGGTGCAGGTTTCTTGACTTTATCTACCTTTGCTCGATCACTCTCGGCAGCATTCAGACCACGTTTCTTTGACTCTTTACGCTGTGTATCATCCTTCATCGGCTTCCTAGTTGAGGACGCCTTCTTAGGTGGAGATTCTCTTCTCTTCCTACTTCTACTTGATACTCCTACTGCTATATATTCCTATATTGTACACTAGCTCCGTCTATACTGATGGGCGGGTCTAACTACCGCCTTCTTATGACTATCTCCTACTGCAGGAAACGCTGCGGCTTTCTCCGCCGTCTTCCTGGGTTTCGTCGTGGTGAGTGCGACGTCTGCACATCGTCATGCTGTCCTGCAACTTCCGGAAAATCTTCCGTGGCTGAAGGTTCCTGCACAGGAGCAGGTCTCTCCATTTCGTTCAGGGTTGTTACACCTTCCTGTCGTGCGGAGGAGACGGGTGACTGAGATAGTGTCACTTCTCCAACACCCGCACTGGGAGTTCTAACGTCTCTTTCCTCCTTTTCAGACCTCACTTCACTCGTAGGAAGAACCGTCTCAGGTTCAGGTTCTTCAGGGACAATCCATGATTCTAAGGCCTCACCCTCGTAGGGTTTCAGACGATCGTAATGGATAACTTTCATCCGGCCCCGTGGCTTACTCTGGATTCGGAATACTACGTCGGACAATTTGTCTACAATCAGGTACGGTCCCTCCCATCTACGCTGTAGCTTGGGTGACAGACCTTTAGTTTTCGCTGGATTATGCAGCCAGACGAACTGCCCCCTAGACAGTTTTCCCTCAACTACACGCCTGTCGTAGTTCCTTTTCTGGCGCCTAGCGCTTTGTTTGAGACAGTCTCTTGCTCGATCGTGAGCGGAACGGAGGTTCTCCCTTAGCCTCAAAGCATAGTCGGTTGTGATTTCTTTATCCTCCTCAGTCGGTAGTTCAATTGTCAAATCAATTGGCAGCTTAACCTCGCGGCCTAGCATCAGCATATTGGGTGATTCGCCTGTGGACTCCTGAGGCGTTGATCTGTAGGCGAAGGTCGCAAAAGGGAGCTTTGTATCCCAATCACGTTGACGCCTATGTGGCTCTATCATCAAGGAGATCATGGTTAACAGGGTCCGATTAAACCTCTCTATCATTCCATCGGACTTGGGATTGTAAGGTGTTGTGCGTGTTTTTTCAATCCCAAGGATGCTGCACATCTGAGTGAAAACCTCGGACTCAAAGTTCCTCCCCTGATCTGAATGCAACCTCTGAGGAACCCCGAATCGACACACAAACTCTTCTACTAACTTCCCTGCCACGGTCACTGCCTTCTCGTCTGTTACCGGGTACGCTTCCACCCATTTGCTGAAGTAGTCGCCCACAACAAGAATATACCGATTCCCTCCTTCTGTCTCTGGAAGTGGCCCGACTATGTCCAGGGCAATTCTCTCCATCGGTGCTCCTACCATTACTTGCTGCAGAGGTGCCCTTCTTTTCCTCGCAGGAGACTTTTTACTGGCACAGACATCACACTGCCTAACTGCGGACCGTACATCAGCTCCCATGCCTGCCCAATAAAATCTTTGACGAACCTTCGCCAAAGTCTTCTTCATCCCGAGGTGTCCACTGGACTTTCCTGCATGTAGTTCCAAAACTAACTCCTTACGGTAGGCGCTCGGTAGGACCACCTTCCATCTAACTTGACAACCATCGTCAGATTCCCAACGCCTAGATAGCAATCCATCTCGGACCTCTAGTTGGTCCCACAACAGCCAGTATGATTTCTTGGCAGAAGAACAGGATGAGAAAGCGTCCCAAACTGGCCTTATCTCTGACTGCTCTTTGGCCTGCAGTACCCACTTGATAGAATTATCGCCTTTCTGCGCATTTCTCCACTCATCTCTGGCGATGGTAGGTTCTATAGCAACGACTCTTATTCCCGACTCCCCCGAAGTAACTTGGCTGGCATCTGCACATTCACTTGGCTCCTTCTTAAGCTCAGGTGCCTGATCTGTCCTCCCGCACTGGGTGCACGGCTTTCGTGATAACCCGTCCGCGTTTCCATGTGAACGGCCGGCACGATGTGTAATTGTGAAGTCATATTCACTAATCACCTGAAGCCACCTGGCCATTTGCCCATCAGGTTCCCGGAAATTGGTAAGCCATTTAAGGGCACCGTGATCCGTTCTAATGGTGATCTTCCGCCCATATAGGTACTGCCTAAACTTTTTCAGGAATACGACCACTGCCAGAAGCTCTCGCCGGGTCACACAGTAATTGCGCTCCGGTTTACTCAAAGTTCTACTAGCGTAGGCGATCACCTTTTCCTGTCCTTCCAATACTTGGGAAAGCACAGCACCTATGCCAAAACCACTGGCATCGGTGTCGAGTATATATTCTCCATTTGGGTCTGGATAAGCCAGAATAGGCGCTTCTTGTAGGCACGTCTTTAGTTCTTGAAATGCTCTGTCTGTCTCTTCATTCCATTCAAAATCCCTAGCCTTCTCGGTCAGTCGATGTAGTGGGCGGGCCACATCTGCAAAACCTCTGATGAAACGTCGGTAGTACGATGATAGGCCTAGGAAGCTCTGGACTTCCTTTACGCTTTTAGGCGCTGGCCACTCTTTTACCGCACTGATCTTTGCAGGATCCGTTGTTATCCCATCGCCAGACACTATATGTCCCAAATACAGGACACTCTTCTGAAACAGCTCGCACTTCCTTGGCTTAAGCTTTAGCCCTGCTCCTCTAAGGCGCTGAAACACCGTCTCTAGGCGGGTGAGTTCTTCCTCTACCGTTTTAGCAAAGACAATTACATCATCGAGGTATACAAGTAGTGTTTCCCAATGAAGCCCAGCCAGAACCCTCTCCATCAACCTCTCGAATGTCGAAGGGGCGTTGCAGAGCCCGAAGGGCATTACACGCCATGAAAACAGTCCTCCGCGCACCACAAAAGCTGATTTCTGCTTCGCTTCTTCGTCCAACTCCACCTGCCAATATCCCGATGCCAGGTCCAAAGTGGAAAACCACTTCGAACCTGACAAGGTGTCTAAAGAATCATCAATTCGGGGGATTGGGTAGGCGTCCTTAATGGTTACGCTGTTAAGGCGGCGGTAGTCGACGCAGAACCTTTTGGTGCCGTCTTTCTTTTTCACAAGGACTACATTAGACGCCCAGGGGCTGTCTGAACACTCAATGATGCCGTCTTGAAGCATCGTTTGTACTTGAGTGCTAATTTCCTGTTGCTCCTGTGTAGGATAACGTCTTGGGCGCTCCCGTATAGGTCGAGCATCGCCTGTCACTATTTTGTGACGAACGAGACCAGTTCGTCCGATGTCCATGTCTCCCTTTGAAAATACATCCTGAAAACTCAGGAGCAATTTAGCTATCCTGGTGTGATACTTGGCGTCTACTCCTTCTTTGCATCTCTGGAAAAGGTCTTTTAGGTGCTCTGGCACGTCTTTGCTGTCACCGACTTCCGGCGATTCTATATGTCTTTCTTCAACTTCATCCTCGCCTACTGACGTGAGAAACCCTGCCATTGTTCCTCTCCTTAACACGCACTGTCTCATTCCGGGATTGAACACTCTAATAGGGAGTACCTTGTCAGTAGCAGTCACCAATGATCGCGCCATTACCATACCCTTGTCAGCAATTTCACCTCTCTCCGCTGGTTCCATGATGCCCAGGCCAGTCACCTTCACCTTTCCGGTAACCTGCCCAGGTACAATAGCCTCATGTCCTGGTGGTATAATAGTCGTCTTCATTACAATCACTCTAGCACAAAACTTGTAGCCTTTGGTGTCAGTGCACCTCACTTTCTCTCCGTTGATCTTCAGCTCAAGAGAGTGGAAATCTAAACAGCCTCTACTTTTCACCAAGAAATCCATGCCCAGGATTCCTTTCATTGTGCCTATGTTGCCAAACACAATGTCCAATAAGAGAGCAGTTCGCCCAACTTGTACTTCAACAAAGGCGCTCCCAATGGTCTGCAAAAGGCTACCATCGGCTGTTCGCACTCTGGAGCCCATGGTCCTCAATATCGGCCTTTTTTCTGGTGGAATTTCATAGAAGAATGTAGACGACAGAACCGTGTCTGTGGCGCCTGTATCAACCAGAAGATTCACCTTCTCCCCCCTCACTATAGCTGGGACGTATAGGCCACTATTTACCCCTGCCATCCTCGGAGACATACATAGACCATCTGTGCCTGCAGTCTCTAACTTCTCTCCGCCACATCTTTTGTCACCTGTTGGCCCTGCTGTACACCCAGCCTCCCCTCGGGCCCCTGAGTAGGCTGCTGGTCGTTTCCCTGATACCTTCGCTTTTGGACTGCTGGGCGACTGCAGTTCCTTGCATAGTGCCCCTTCCCATGACACCTATAACAGATAACATCCCCTGCTATCCTTTCCACGTCTGTTTTATTTGGTCTATTGTTGGTAGGCGTGCACCGACTCATCATTCCCATCTGAGCCTTCATTTCTTCCTGCGCCTTGAGCATGTTCTTCTCCATCCGACGGAAGTCCTCACGCATTTCCTTGAAAACGACATCAGGATCTTCCTCCAGCACCCTGGCGAACTTCGCTTTCCTACCCTCTCGATTTTCCTCTATTTTATGGAAGCTTTCTGTTGCTAGTGCAGCCCTCACTGCCTCCTCTAGTGTAGAAGGTGTTGTGCGAAAAATACCTTCTCTAATCGCCTGACTCTCAATTGCATCCGAGAAATGTCCCCTTGCTAGGCGATCACGGCCCTCATCCGTCAGCTCTGGATAAGCCAGGGCCGAAAGCTCCTTAATAGATTGACCTAATTCTTGAAGGGTCTCTTTGGGACCTTGTCGTCTGTGGCGCAACTCCATCAAATGGTTTTCAGCTAGACGCCCTGGTCCAAACCTCTTCTCTAAACTGTCCACCAACTCGGTGTAGGTCTGTTTTCCTCCCTTACAGGTGCCATTCCCAAGCACCTTAAGTGCGACGCCCTGTAGACTCGCCGCTAGGAACACCTTAGCCTGGCCCTCCGTCCACTCATTCGCCGACTTGCACGCCTGGAAATGCTGTAAATAATCTCTCCACGGAGTCTTCCCGTGGTATCGGTCGGGAGTGATGTTTGGTCGCCGTAAGGTGGCACCACTTCCGATCTTGCTCACTTCGTCTTTGGTAGTTCCCCTAGACGGGGGATTTCCGCCTGGACGAGCATCATCTTTCTTTTGTTGAGGCTCCTTGCAATCCTCCGCGTTGCTGCCACAGGTAGATGCCAAACTGCTCAAACCGTCAACCCTGCAAGATGGCTGTCCTTCAGACTGTTTCCGGTCAGCGACACATCATTCTCCGTCGCAGCACCTGGAACCGTAGTAGGCGCTGGTGTACTTTGAAACCTGGCCCGGGGTTTTGGCGTTGGTCGCCGTCGTTGTACTGGAGTAGGTGTCAGTAACTGCATACCCGAGTTTCCCTCCCCGGTGCTCATCGACGCCTTCAGTGACGGCTTTCCCAAAGAATCACCGTAGCCTGAATCACTCTTTATGTTACTCGCCTGAAGACACAGCTTAATCATCCGTAACTCCGTCTCAAGCAGCCTACATCTCTCGTTCACTGTTAAGTCCTCATTACTTTGGCTGTCCTTCACTGGAGTTACCAACTCTTCATCGAAGTCCATCAGTAGATTTTTCGCCATTCCACCTGTAAAGGTGCTGTCTCCTATTTAGGTGGAATTCTGCTCTAAGTGTATAAAGTAGGTTCTAAGATTTGCTTTGGCGCCTATCCCACTTCTGACACCATTTGTGGCGGTCTCACTCTCGACGGCACACCCGGCTTGCCCTCAGTCGACTCAACGAGCGGCAGTTGAATACAAACTCGGAGGCAGGTCCGTTTTGGGGCAGTCTACCACCAGGCGCTCTAAGCTCCACCCTATCCTACACACCTAATACACTTCATTACACCCAGCGGGACCGATGACGGGGTTGACTCGATTAAATATAATACAAGCACAAGAGTTGTAACTTTCACTTCCTTTATTCCTACCAGAAGGAACCTTTAAGTAAGGATGACGCCTATATAGGTATAATTACTCCTAGTCAGGTGATTACACGTTTAATATAAAAGGGTTGATTGTTCATTGGTAAATAATTACTACTTGTGGAATTAACTGGCAAGAATAGACCCTCAGCAGGCTTGACCCTAATTGGCGGAGTATGAAGTAACACTTACGGGAACTCTACGGCATTGGCAGCATGTGAGGACAGGACGGGGCGGATACGTCAACACGCAGCAACAAACAGCGGCAACCCCACACGGGCAAGACCAAATAGCAAGACCCAGTCGCCGTCCCTGACTCGTGTTTATATACCTCGTGCGGCCCGGACAGTGGTCGTTCTAAACGCCCGCGTCTTCAACAGTGGAAGACGTCCGGTAACCACTCAAGTAACTACTATGGGATATGATCTAAGAAAGAGGGCGTCCTATATTTCGCTACAGTATCAATAACAGGAGTCTTAACCAAGACAAGGCGTGTAATGTGACGGTTATCAAGGACTAGTTTTGTCCAAGGGTGTATAAACAAAAAGAGCAAGTTTAGAATGAACCTTTTCTATGATCGGTAGCCAATGACGCTCCCCGAGTGATGGAGTAATAATTTATTCATTTTCTGGATTTTCCCCTGATCCAATTGAAATGTTTTACCCAAAACTTTCTACCGAGAACCCATTTTACTGTATGCTAACTTGATATCAGTCAATCAATCATTACATTTTTACAATGCCGATTGTTATGTACACGCGTAAGTAATCTGAACAGCTACAGTTCTTAATAGATAATGCACAACAACACTTCTTTAATCAGCCTTCTTCAATCTTTACATCATTCCAACATGGCATTCTGTTTCTACCGTCACAAGAGGGTGCTGAGGACTACTTTCGCAAATTCCTTGGTCAGTTTTCATCCCATCCTTGTAAAACACCTGAGGCGGCTCTGTCACCTTTGCGATTCGCCCAAGCATCCTCTCCATTGCTCTTGAGTGGGGGGTTCCCCCGGCAGCTACCACCCCATCATCATCGGACATCGAACCGGGCGACGAAAACGGCTTACTTTGGGGTTTACCGCACGGGACTTTCGGTTTTCCCTTCCGTTATGGGAGCGGGAAACCCTACCTTTCTCGCTTTATCTCACCGCAGATGGTCTTCCCTTCCCACCATACAGGTGGGTTTCTCGTACCTTTATGCAAAACCGTCGCCCAGGTAGGAGCTTCTCGGGGAGCATTGGTTGTACCAGGCTGGGATGGTTCCCCCCCCTGAAGATTGTTTTTCCCCCTCAGACTCCCGACCCTTGTTCCTGTCCGCAGCATCCCATCATGCCCATGTTTTCCCCTCACCACCTTTCGGGGACCTTGTCGTAGGTACCCCTCCAGGTCCCAAATCCATAGGTGTAGAACAGATCTAAACGGCTTTTTTCCCTCACGTTGCCCCTAAACTTCAAGCCTTTTTCATCGTTTCCCCGTGAGTCCCTCTTCCCTCCTGCAGCTTCTGGTACGCCCACTATCACCGCCTTCCAATAACTCACCAGGTCTCTTGCGAGCTGGGGGTTGGGGGCAGTCACCACCTGTCTAGGTCCCTTTTTTCCCAAGGGGACAAATCCAAGGGTAGATCCTCAGGCGCTCGGGACACCGTACAAGGTGCGGGTTTCTTGATTTTTTATCTCCTTTGCTCGATCACTCCGGCAGCATTCAACCACTTTCTTTGACTCTTTACGCTGTTTCATCCTTCTTTGGGCTTTTTGGGGACGCCTTCTTAGGGGGAGTTCCCTTCTCTTCCTACTTTTACTTGAATCCTACTGCATATTTTCCTATATTGTACACTACTCCGTCTAACGATGGGCGGGTATACTACCCCCTTCTTATGACTATCTCCTACTGCGGAACGCGCGGCTTTCTCCGCCGTCTTCCTGGTTTCGTCGTGGTGATGCGAGTCTGCAACATCGTCAGCTGTCCGCAAC
This sequence comes from Pycnopodia helianthoides, assembly GCA_032158295.1. NCBI lineage: Eukaryota > Metazoa > Echinodermata > Asteroidea > Forcipulatida > Asteriidae > Pycnopodia > Pycnopodia helianthoides. The sequence goes on along the minus strand of CM063257.1, from coordinate 13,913,962 downwards.
TTCCGGAAAATCTTCCGTGGCAAAGGTTTCCTGCACAGGACAGGTCTTCCATTTCGTTCAGGGGTTGTTACACCTTCCTTGGCGGAGGAGACGGGTACTGAGATAGTGTCCTTCTCCCAACACCCGCACGGGGAGTTCTAAGTCTTTTTCCCTCCTTTTCAGCCTCACTTCACTCGAGGAAGAACCGTCTCAGGTTCAGGTTTTTCGGGGACAATCCATATTTAAGGCCCACCCTCGTGGGTTTTTCAGACATCGTAATGGAAAACTTTCACCCGGGCCCCCCGTGGCTTACCGGGATTCGGAATAATGGGACAATTGTCTACAATCATAGGGTCCCTCCCACTCGCTTAGTTTGGGGTGACAGCCTTTAGTTTTCGCTGGTTTATGCGCCAGACGAACCCCCCCTAACAGTTTTCCCTCAAACACCCCGTCGTAGTTCCTTTTCGGCGCCTAGCGCTTTTTTTGAGACAGTCTCTTGCCGATCGTAGCAAAAACGGGGGTTCCCCCCTTACCTCAAAGCATATCGTTGTGATTTCTTTATCCTCCTCAGTGGGTAGTTAAATTGTCAAATAAATTGGGCTTTTAAACCTCGCGGCCTAGCATCAGCATATTGGGTGATTCGCCTGTGGACCCCTGACGTTGATCTTGGGCAAAGGGTCGAAAAAGGGAGCTTTGAACCCAATCACGTTGACGCCTATGGGGCTCTATCATCAGGAAAAATAGGTTAACGGGGTCCGATTAAAACCCCTCTACATTCCATCGGACTTGGGATTGTAAAAGGGGTTGTGGTGTTTTTTCAACCCCAAAGGGTCCAATCTGGTGAAAACCTCGGACTCAAAGTTCTCCCCTGATCTGAATGCAAACCCTGGGAAACCCCCCAATCGACACACAAAAATCTTCTACTAAATTCCCTGCCACGGGCACGCCTTTCGCTGTTTTCCCCGGTACGCTTCCACCCCTTTTTCGAAGAGTCGCCCCCAACAAAATATACCGATTCCCTCCTTCGTCTCTGGAATGGCCCGACATGTCCGGGCAATTTTTTTCTCCATCGTGCTCCTACCCATTCTTGCTGCAAGGGGCCCTTTTTTTCCTCGCAGGGGATTTTTACTGGCACAGACATCACACTGCCAATGGGACCGAATCACTCCCTGCTCCCAATAAAACTTTGACGAACCTTTGCCCAAATCTTCTTCTCCCAGGGGTCCCCTGGATTTTCCCCGAGTAGTTCCAAAAATAACTCCTTACGAGGCGTCGGTAGGACCACCTTCCATTAATTGACCCAAACCCCGTCAATTTTCCCCCAAAGCCTAGATCAATCCATCTCGGACCTCTAGTTGGGCCCAAAACAGCCAGTATGATTTCTTTGGGGAAAAACAGGTGAGAAAACGTCCCCCAAATGGCCTTATTCTGACTGCCTTTGGCCTCGTACCCCCTTTATAGAATTATCGCCTTTTTTGCGCATTTCTCCACTCATCTCTGGGGATGGAGGGGTTTTATAGCAACATCTTATTCCCGACTCCCCCAAGTAACTTGCTGGCATCTGCACATTCACTGGGCTCCTTCTTAAGCCAGGGGCCTGATGCCCCCCGCAGGGTGCACGGCTTTCGTATAACCCCTCCGCGTTTTCCCTGTGAACGGGCCCGGGACATGTTAATTTGAAATCATATTTACTAATCACCTAAGCCCCCGGCCATTTTCCCTCAGGTTTCCCGGAAATTGGTAAGCCCTTTAAAGGGGACCGTGGGTCCGTTCAATGGTGATCTTCCGCCCAATAGGTATGCCTAAACTTTTCAGGGAAAACCCACTGCCCAAAACTCTCGCCGGGTCACACAGTAAATTGGCCCCGGTTTACTCAAAGTTCTACTAGCGTAGGCGATCACCTTTTCCTGTCCTTCCCAATACTTGGGAAAGCACAGCACCTATCCCAAAAAAACCACTGGCATCGGTGTCGAGTATATATTCTCCATTTGGGTCTGGATAAGCCAGAATAGGCGCTTCTTGTAGCACGTCTTTAGTTCTTGAAATGCTCTGTCTGTCTCTTCATTCCATTCAAAATCCCTAGCCTTCTCGGTCAGTCGATGTAGTGGGCGGGCCACATCTGCAAAACCTCTGATGAAACGCTCGGTAGTACGATGATAGGCCTAGGAAGCTCTGGACTTCCTTTACGCTTTTAGGCGCTGGCCACTCTTTTACCGCACTGATCTTTGCAGGATCCGTTGTTATCCCATCGCCAACACTATATGTCCCAAATACAGGACACTCTTCTGAAACAGCTCGCATTTCCTTGGCTTAAGCTTTAGCCCTGCTCCTCTAAGGCGCTGAAACACCGTCTCTAGGCGGTGAGTTCTTCCTCTACCGTTTTAGCAAAGACAATTACATCATCGAGGTATACAAGTAGTGTTTCCCAATGAAGCCCAGCCAGAACCCTCTCCATCAACCTCTCGAATGTCGAAGGGGGCGTTGCAGAGCCCGAAGGGCATTACACGCCATGAAAACAGTCCTCCGCGCACCACAAAAGCTGATTTACTGCTTCGCTTCTTCGTCCCAACTCCACCTGCCAATATCCCGATGCCAGGTCCAAAGTGGAAAACCACTTCGAACCTGACAAGGTGTCTAAAGAATCATCAATTCGGGGGATTGGGTAGGCGTCCTTAATGGTTACGCTGTTAAGGCGGCGGTAGTCGACGCAGAACCTTTTGGTGCCGTCCTTTCTTTTTTCACAAGGACTACATTAGACGCCCAGGGGCTGTCTGAACACTCAATGATGCCGTCTTGAAGCATCGTTTGTACTTGAGTGCTAATTTCCTGTTGCTCCTGTGTAGGATAACGTCTTGGGCGCTCCCGTATAGGTCGAGCATCGCCTGTCACTATTTTGTGACGAACGAGACCAGTTCGTCCGATGTCCATGTCTCCCTTTGAAAATACATCCTGAAAACTCAGGAGCAATTTAGCTATCCTGGTGTGATACTTGGCGTCTACTCCTTCTTTGCATCTCTGGAAAAGGTCTTTTAGGTGCTCTGGCACGTCTTTGCTGTCACCGACTTCCGGCGATTCTATATGTCTTTCTTCAACTTCATCCTCGCCTACTGACGTGAGAAACCCTGCCATTGTTCCTCTCCTTAACACGCACTGTCTCATTCCGGGATTGAACACTCTAATAGGGAGTACCTTGTCAGTAGCAGTCACCAATGATCGCGCCATTACCATACCCTTGTCAGCAATTTCACCTCTCTCCGCTGGTTCCATGATGCCCAGGCCAGTCACCTTCACCTTTCCGGTAACCTGCCCAGGTACAATAGCCTCATGTCCTGGTGGTATAATAGCACTCGTCTTCATTACAATCACTCTAGCACAAAACTTGTAGCCTTTGGTGTCAGTGCACCTCACTTTCTCTCCGTTGATCTTCAGCTCAAGAGAGTGGAAATCTAAACAGCCTCTACTTTTCACCAAGAAATCCATGCCCAGGATTCTTTCATTGTGCCTATGTTGCCAAACACAATGTCCAATAAGAGAGCATTTCGCCCAACTTGTACTTCAACAAAGGGCGCTCCCAATGGTCTGCAAAAGGCTACCATCGGCTGTTCGCACTCTGGAGCCCATGGTCCTCAATATCGCGCTTTTTTCTGGTGGAATTTCATAGAAGAATGTAGACGACAGAACCGTGTCTGTGGCGCCTGTATCAACCAGAAGATTCACCTTCTCCCCCCTCACTATAGCTGGGACGTTATAGGCCACTATTTACCCCTGCCATCCTCGGAGACATACATAGACCATCTGTGCCTGCAGTCTCTAACTTCTCTCCGCCACATCTTTTGTCACCTGTTGGCCCTGCTGTACACCCAGCCTCCCCTCGGGCCCCTGAGTAGGCTGCTGGTCGTTTCCCTGATACCTTCGCTTTTGGACTGCTGGGCGACTGCAGTTCCTTGCATAGTGCCCCTTCCCATGACACCTATAACAGATAACATCCCCTGCTATCCTGTCCACGTCTGTTTTATTTGGTCTATTGTTGGTAGGCGTGCACCGACTCATCATTCCCATCTGAGCCTTCATTTCTTCCTGCGCCTTGAGCATGTTCTTCTCCATCCGACGGAAGTCCTCACGCATTTCCTTGAAAACGACATCAGGATCTTCCTCCAGCACCCTGGCGAACTTCGCTTTCCTACCCTCTCGATTTTCCTCTATTTTATGGAAGCTTTCTGTTGCTAGTGCAGCCCTCACTTGCCTCCTCTAGTGTAGAAGGTGTTGTGCGAAAAATACCTTCTCTAATCGCCTGACTCTCAATTGCATCCGAGAAATGTCCCCTTGCTAGGCGATCACGGCCCTCATCCGTCAGCTCTGGATAAGCCAGGGCCGAAAGCTCCTTAATAGATTGACCTAATTCTTGAAGGGTCTCTTTGGGACCTTGTCGTCTGTGGCGCAACTCCATCAAATGGTTTTCAGCTAGACGCCCTGGTCCAAACCTCTTCTCTAAAACTGTCCACCAACTCGGTGTAGGTCTGTTTTCCTCCCTTACAGGTGCCATTCCCAAGCACCTTAAGTGCGACGCCCTGTAGACTCGCCGCTAGGAACACCTTAGCCTGGCCCTCCGTCCACTCATTCGCCGACTTGCACGCCTGGAAATGCTGTAAATAATCTCTCCACGGAGTCTCCCGTGGTATCGGTCGGGAGTGATGTTTGGTCGCCGTAAGGTGGCACCACTTCCGATCTTGCTCACTTCGTCTTTGGTAGTTCCCCTAGACGGGGGATTTCCGCCTGGACGAGCATCATCTTTCTTTGTTGAGGCTCCTTGCAATCCTCCGCGTTGCTGCCACAGGTAGATGCCAAACTGCTCAAACCCGTCAACCCTGCAAGATGGCTGTCCTTCAGACTGTTTCCGGTCAGCGACACATCATTCTCCGTCGCAGCACCTGGAACCGTAGTAGGCGCTGGGGGTACTTTGAAACCTGGCCCGGGTTTTGGCGTTGGTCGCCGTCGTTGTACGGGAGTAGGTGTCAGTAACTGCATACCCGAGTTTCCCTCCCCGGTGCTCATCGACGCCTTCAGTGACGGCTTTCCCAAAGAATCACCGTAGCCTGAATCACTCTTTATGTTACTCGCCTGAAGACACAGCTTAATCATCCGTAACTCCGTCTCAAGCAGCCTACATCTCTCGTTCACTGTTAAGTCCTCATTACTTTGGCTGTCCTTCACTGGAGTTACCAACTCTTCATCGAAGTCCATCAGTAGATTTTTCGCCATTCCACCTGTAAAGGTGCTGTCTCCTATTTGGGTGGAATTCTGCTCTAAGTGTATAAAGTAGGTTCTAAGATTTGCTTTGGCGCCTATCCCACTTCTGACACCATTTGTGGCGGTCTCACTCTCGACGGCACACCCGGCTTGCCCTCAGTCGACTCAACGAGCGGCAGTTGAATACAAACTCGGAGGCAGGTCCGTTTTGGGGCAGTCTACCACCAGGCGCTCTAAGCTCCACCCTATCCTACACACCTAATACACTTCATTACACCCAGGGGGACCGATGAGGGGGTTGACTCGATTAAATATAATACAAGCACAAGAGTTGTAACTTTCACTTCCTTTATTCCTACCAGAAGGAACCTTTAAGTAAGGATGACGCCTATATAGGTATAATTACTCCTAGTCAGGTGATTACACGTTTAATATAAAAGGGTTGATTGTTCATTGGTAAATAATTACTACTTGTGGAATTAACTGGCAAGAATAGACCCTCAGCAGGCTTGACCCTAATTGGCGGAGTATGAAGTAACACTTACGGGAACTCTACGGCATTGGCAGCATGTGAGGACAGGACGGGGCGGATACGTCAACACGCAGCAACAAACAGCGGCAACCCCACACGGGCAAGACCAAATAGCAAGACCCAGTCGCCGTCCCTGACTCGTGTTTATATACCTCGTTTCGGCCCGGACAGTGGTCCGTTCTAAACGCCCGCGTCTTCAACAGTGGAAGACGTCCGGTAACCACTCAAGTAACTACTATGGGATATGATCTAAGAAAGAGGGCGTCCTATATTTCGCTACAGTATCAATAACAGGAGTCTTAACCAAGACAAGGCGTGTAATGTGACGGTTATCAAGGACTAGTTTTGTCCAAGGGTGTATAAACAAAAAGAGCAAGTTTAGAATGAACCTTTCTATGATCGGTAGCCAATGACGCTCCCGAGTGATGGAGTAATAATTTATTCATTTTCTGGATTTCTCCCTGATCCAATTGAAATGTTTTACCCAAAACTTTCTACCGAGAACCCATTTTACTGTATGCTAACTTGATATCAGTCAATCAATCATTACATTTTTACATGCCGATTGTTATGTACACGCGTAAGTAATCTGAACAGCTACAGTTCTTAATAGATAATGCACAACAACACTTCTTTAATCAGCCTTCTTTAATCATTTACATCATTCCAACATGGCATTCTGTTTTTCTACCGTCACAAGAGGGTGCTGAGACTACTTCGCAAATACTCAGTGCGCATGCGTTAGCCATGGAATGAGGTGCGTGCTGGTCTAGCTAGTGACAAATTTTGTCGATACTTAGACCAGCATGCACCTCATTCCACGGCTAACGCACGCGTACCTCGTTTTTGTTCTGCAGCATACTTCGTCAATACAAATCAACAGTTAAGAGATAGGCTGTTCTTCCTATCCCTTAACTGTTGACTCCATAGCCGACGTGTGCTGCAGAAAAAAAAATTTGCGTACCGAGTATTTGCGAAGTAGTCTATAGACCTTTCTTTTGCAACGTCACAGCCCGAGTTTTTTGCCAACCGGGGTCGGAAAACTATGGAAAGCCATAAATGCAAAACAAAAACAGATAGCCACAGTTTTTTAACAATGTTACACAAATATTCAAAATAGTGTTTTAATTTGTTGGGAAACAAAGCAACCAGTCATGAGAGGTACTTTCCTTAATTGAAAGTTTACAGAAAATGTTTTAATTTTGTTGAAACATTAACACGATTGAGTGTTTTGCTAACATTCGGCCTTCCATGCCAACCAGCGCGGTTTGTTGATCAACAAAAGAAAGGTCTATATGCTCATTCTACACTAGCCTCTGTAGTTGTCTTTAGGTTTGATTTCTGTTGGCCTTGTCACGCCAGTCAATTTGTATATAGGCAACTTGTACATATGTAGGCAACCAACTGCAGGAACACTCTGGTAACACAGGAGTAACCTTCCAACAGAATCTTATCTTCTCCAAGAAAATCGTGTGAACACTGAAATGTGGATGCCATCTCCACAGGGGCCCCGGGGGCGAATTTTTTTTTTCCAAACTTTTTTTTTTTCCTTTTTTTATATTTTATTTCTTGCCAACATCCGCATTCCGATCGAAAAAAAAAATTCAAAATCATAACAAAAAAGGGTCATCATAGCAATGTCGTTTGGGTAGAAAAAATTTCCGCCTGTCCTTGGTCAGCTTCATCCCATCCTTGTAAACACACCTGGAGGCGGTCTCTGTCACCTTGCTGATTCGTCCAAGCATAGCTCTCTCCAGTTGCTCTTGAGTGGGAGGTTGCCCGGCAGCTACCACTCCATCATCATCTGGACATCGAACCAGGCGACGAATACGGCTTACTTTGGGTACCGCACTGGACTCCTTCGGTTTCTCTACCGGTATGGGACGCAGGAACACTACCTCGTAGTCTCGCTTTATCTCACCGCAGATGGTCTTCCCTTCCTCACCATACAGGTAGGTTTCTCGTATCTCTCTTATGCGAACCGTCTGCCCAGGTAGGAGCTTCTCAGGGAGCATTGGTTGTAGCCAGGCTGGGATGGGCTTCTCTCCCGGTGAAGATTTGTTGTTCCCCTCAGACTCAGCCGGACCCTTGTTCCTGTCCCGCAGCATCTCCATCATGCCCAGTGCTTTTCCACTCACCACCTTTCTGGGAGCCTTGTCTGTAGGTATGCCCTCCAGGTCCCAATCCATAGGTGTAGGAGACAGATCTAACACGGCTATTTCCTCACGTTGCCCCTCAACTTCAAGCAGGACTTCATCGTTCGCCGTGAGTACCTCTTCCTCTCCTGCAGCTTCTGGTACGTCCACTATCAGGCCGCCATTCGCAGATAACTCACCAGGTGTCTCTTGCGAGCTGGGGGTTGGGCCAGTCACCACCTGTCTAGGTGCCTCTTTCCCAGAGGAGGACAAATCCAACGGTAGATCCTCAGGCGCTCGGGACACCGTACAAGGTGCAGGTTTCTTGACTTTATCTACCTTTGCTCGATCACTCTCGGCAGCATTCAGACCACGTTTCTTTGACTCTTTACGCTGTGTATCATCCTTCATCGGCTTCCTAGTTGAGGACGCCTTCTTAGGTGGAGATTCTCTTCTCTTCCTACTTCTACTTGATACTCCTACTGCTATATATTCCTATATTGTACACTAGCTCCGTCTATACTGATGGGCGGGTCTAACTACCGCCTTCTTATGACTATCTCCTACTGCAGGAAACGCTGCGGCTTTCTCCGCCGTCTTCCTGGGTTTCGTCGTGGTGAGTGCGACGTCTGCACATCGTCATGCTGTCCTGCAACTTCCGGAAAATCTTCCGTGGCTGAAGGTTCCTGCACAGGAGCAGGTCTCTCCATTTCGTTCAGGGTTGTTACACCTTCCTGTCGTGCGGAGGAGACGGGTGACTGAGATAGTGTCACTTCTCCAACACCCGCACTGGGAGTTCTAACGTCTCTTTCCTCCTTTTCAGACCTCACTTCACTCGTAGGAAGAACCGTCTCAGGTTCAGGTTCTTCAGGGACAATCCATGATTCTAAGGCCTCACCCTCGTAGGGTTTCAGACGATCGTAATGGATAACTTTCATCCGGCCCCGTGGCTTACTCTGGATTCGGAATACTACGTCGGACAATTTGTCTACAATCAGGTACGGTCCCTCCCATCTACGCTGTAGCTTGGGTGACAGACCTTTAGTTTTCGCTGGATTATGCAGCCAGACGAACTGCCCCCTAGACAGTTTTCCCTCAACTACACGCCTGTCGTAGTTCCTTTTCTGGCGCCTAGCGCTTTGTTTGAGACAGTCTCTTGCTCGATCGTGAGCGGAACGGAGGTTCTCCCTTAGCCTCAAAGCATAGTCGGTTGTGATTTCTTTATCCTCCTCAGTCGGTAGTTCAATTGTCAAATCAATTGGCAGCTTAACCTCGCGGCCTAGCATCAGCATATTGGGTGATTCGCCTGTGGACTCCTGAGGCGTTGATCTGTAGGCGAAGGTCGCAAAAGGGAGCTTTGTATCCCAATCACGTTGACGCCTATGTGGCTCTATCATCAAGGAGATCATGGTTAACAGGGTCCGATTAAACCTCTCTATCATTCCATCGGACTTGGGATTGTAAGGTGTTGTGCGTGTTTTTTCAATCCCAAGGATGCTGCACATCTGAGTGAAAACCTCGGACTCAAAGTTCCTCCCCTGATCTGAATGCAACCTCTGAGGAACCCCGAATCGACACACAAACTCTTCTACTAACTTCCCTGCCACGGTCACTGCCTTCTCGTCTGTTACCGGGTACGCTTCCACCCATTTGCTGAAGTAGTCGCCCACAACAAGAATATACCGATTCCCTCCTTCTGTCTCTGGAAGTGGCCCGACTATGTCCAGGGCAATTCTCTCCATCGGTGCTCCTACCATTACTTGCTGCAGAGGTGCCCTTCTTTTCCTCGCAGGAGACTTTTTACTGGCACAGACATCACACTGCCTAACTGCGGACCGTACATCAGCTCCCATGCCTGCCCAATAAAATCTTTGACGAACCTTCGCCAAAGTCTTCTTCATCCCGAGGTGTCCACTGGACTTTCCTGCATGTAGTTCCAAAACTAACTCCTTACGGTAGGCGCTCGGTAGGACCACCTTCCATCTAACTTGACAACCATCGTCAGATTCCCAACGCCTAGATAGCAATCCATCTCGGACCTCTAGTTGGTCCCACAACAGCCAGTATGATTTCTTGGCAGAAGAACAGGATGAGAAAGCGTCCCAAACTGGCCTTATCTCTGACTGCTCTTTGGCCTGCAGTACCCACTTGATAGAATTATCGCCTTTCTGCGCATTTCTCCACTCATCTCTGGCGATGGTAGGTTCTATAGCAACGACTCTTATTCCCGACTCCCCGAAGTAACTTGGCTGGCATCTGCACATTCACTTGGCTCCTTCTTAAGCTCAGGTGCCTGATCTGTCCTCCCGCACTGGGTGCACGGCTTTCGTGATAACCCGTCCGCGTTTCCATGTGAACGGCCGGCACGATGTGTAATTGTGAAGTCATATTCACTAATCACCTGAAGCCACCTGGCCATTTGCCCATCAGGTTCCCGGAAATTGGTAAGCCATTTAAGGGCACCGTGATCCGTTCTAATGGTGATCTTCCGCCCATATAGGTACTGCCTAAACTTTTTCAGGAATACGACCACTGCCAGAAGCTCTCGCCGGGTCACACAGTAATTGCGCTCCGGTTTACTCAAAGTTCTACTAGCGTAGGCGATCACCTTTTCCTGTCCTTCCAATACTTGGGAAAGCACAGCACCTATGCCAAAACCACTGGCATCGGTGTCGAGTATATATTCTCCATTTGGGTCTGGATAAGCCAGAATAGGCGCTTCTTGTAGGCACGTCTTTAGTTCTTGAAATGCTCTGTCTGTCTCTTCATTCCATTCAAAATCCCTAGCCTTCTCGGTCAGTCGATGTAGTGGGCGGGCCACATCTGCAAAACCTCTGATGAAACGTCGGTAGTACGATGATAGGCCTAGGAAGCTCTGGACTTCCTTTACGCTTTTAGGCGCTGGCCACTCTTTTACCGCACTGATCTTTGCAGGATCCGTTGTTATCCCATCGCCAGACACTATATGTCCCAAATACAGGACACTCTTCTGAAACAGCTCGCATTTCCTTGGCTTAAGCTTTAGCCCTGCTCCTCTAAGGCGCTGAAACACCGTCTCTAGGCGGGTGAGTTCTTCCTCTACCGTTTTAGCAAAGACAATTACATCATCGAGGTATACAAGTAGTGTTTCCCAATGAAGCCCAGCCAGAACCCTCTCCATCAACCTCTCGAATGTCGAAGGGGCGTTGCAGAGCCCGAAGGGCATTACACGCCATGAAAACAGTCCTCCGCGCACCACAAAAGCTGATTTCTGCTTCGCTTCTTCGTCCAACTCCACCTGCCAATATCCCGATGCCAGGTCCAAAGTGGAAAACCACTTCGAACCTGACAAGGTGTCTAAAGAATCATCAATTCGGGGGATTGGGTAGGCGTCCTTAATGGTTACGCTGTTAAGGCGGCGGTAGTCGACGCAGAACCTTTTGGTGCCGTCTTTCTTTTTCACAAGGACTACATTAGACGCCCAGGGGCTGTCTGAACACTCAATGATGCCGTCTTGAAGCATCGTTTGTACTTGAGTGCTAATTTCCTGTTGCTCCTGTGTAGGATAACGTCTTGGGCGCTCCCGTATAGGTCGAGCATCGCCTGTCACTATTTTGTGACGAACGAGACCAGTTCGTCCGATGTCCATGTCTCCCTTTGAAAATACATCCTGAAAACTCAGGAGCAATTTAGCTATCCTGGTGTGATACTTGGCGTCTACTCCTTCTTTGCATCTCTGGAAAAGGTCTTTTAGGTGCTCTGGCACGTCTTTGCTGTCACCGACTTCCGGCGATTCTATATGTCTTTCTTCAACTTCATCCTCGCCTACTGACGTGAGAAACCCTGCCATTGTTCCTCTCCTTAACACGCACTGTCTCATTCCGGGATTGAACACTCTAATAGGGAGTACCTTGTCAGTAGCAGTCACCAATGATCGCGCCATTACCATACCCTTGTCAGCAATTTCACCTCTCTCCGCTGGTTCCATGATGCCCAGGCCAGTCACCTTCACCTTTCCGGTAACCTGCCCAGGTACAATAGCCTCATGTCCTGGTGGTATAATAGTCGTCTTCATTACAATCACTCTAGCACAAAACTTGTAGCCTTTGGTGTCAGTGCACCTCACTTTCTCTCCGTTGATCTTCAGCTCAAGAGAGTGGAAATCTAAACAGCCTCTACTTTTCACCAAGAAATCCATGCCCAGGATTCCTTTCATTGTGCCTATGTTGCCAAACACAATGTCCAATAAGAGAGCAGTTCGCCCAACTTGTACTTCAACAAAGGCGCTCCCAATGGTCTGCAAAAGGCTACCATCGGCTGTTCGCACTCTGGAGCCCATGGTCCTCAATATCGGCCTTTTTTCTGGTGGAATTTCATAGAAGAATGTAGACGACAGAACCGTGTCTGTGGCGCCTGTATCAACCAGAAGATTCACCTTCTCCCCCCTCACTATAGCTGGGACGTATAGGCCACTATTTACCCCTGCCATCCTCGGAGACATACATAGACCATCTGTGCCTGCAGTCTCTAACTTCTCTCCGCCACATCTTTTGTCACCTGTTGGCCCTGCTGTACACCCAGCCTCCCCTCGGGCCCCTGAGTAGGCTGCTGGTCGTTTCCCTGATACCTTCGCTTTTGGACTGCTGGGCGACTGCAGTTCCTTGCATAGTGCCCCTTCCCATGACACCTATAACAGATAACATCCCCTGCTATCCTGTCCACGTCTGTTTTATTTGGTCTATTGTTGGTAGGCGTGCACCGACTCATCATTCCCATCTGAGCCTTCATTTCTTCCTGCGCCTTGAGCATGTTCTTCTCCATCCGACGGAAGTCCTCACGCATTTCCTTGAAAACGACATCAGGATCTTCCTCCAGCACCCTGGCGAACTTCGCTTTCCTACCCTCTCGATTTTCCTCTATTTTATGGAAGCTTTCTGTTGCTAGTGCAGCCCTCACTGCCTCCTCTAGTGTAGAAGGTGTTGTGCGAAAAATACCTTCTCTAATCGCCTGACTCTCAATTGCATCCGAGAAATGTCCCCTTGCTAGGCGATCACGGCCCTCATCCGTCAGCTCTGGATAAGCCAGGGCCGAAAGCTCCTTAATAGATTGACCTAATTCTTGAAGGGTCTCTTTGGGACCTTGTCGTCTGTGGCGCAACTCCATCAAATGGTTTTCAGCTAGACGCCCTGGTCCAAACCTCTTCTCTAAACTGTCCACCAACTCGGTGTAGGTCTGTTTTCCTCCCTTACAGGTGCCATTCCCAAGCACCTTAAGTGCGACGCCCTGTAGACTCGCCGCTAGGAACACCTTAGCCTGGCCCTCCGTCCACTCATTCGCCGACTTGCACGCCTGGAAATGCTGTAAATAATCTCTCCACGGAGTCTTCCCGTGGTATCGGTCGGGAGTGATGTTTGGTCGCCGTAAGGTGGCACCACTTCCGATCTTGCTCACTTCGTCTTTGGTAGTTCCCCTAGACGGGGGATTTCCGCCTGGACGAGCATCATCTTTCTTTTGTTGAGGCTCCTTGCAATCCTCCGCGTTGCTGCCACAGGTAGATGCCAAACTGCTCAAACCCGTCAACCCTGCAAGATGGCTGTCCTTCAGACTGTTTCCGGTCAGCGACACATCATTCTCCGTCGCAGCACCTGGAACCGTAGTAGGCGCTGGTGTACTTTGAAACCTGGCCCGGGGTTTTGGCGTTGGTCGCCGTCGTTGTACTGGAGTAGGTGTCAGTAACTGCATACCCGAGTTTCCCTCCCCGGTGCTCATCGACGCCTTCAGTGACGGCTTTCCCAAAGAATCACCGTAGCCTGAATCACTCTTTATGTTACTCGCCTGAAGACACAGCTTAATCATCCGTAACTCCGTCTCAAGCAGCCTACATCTCTCGTTCACTGTTAAGTCCTCATTACTTTGGCTGTCCTTCACTGGAGTTACCAACTCTTCATCGAAGTCCATCAGTAGATTTTTCGCCATTCCACCTGTAAAGGTGCTGTCTCCTATTTAGGTGGAATTCTGCTCTAAGTGTATAAAGTAGGTTCTAAGATTTGCTTTGGCGCCTATCCCACTTCTGACACCATTTGTGGCGGTCTCACTCTCGACGGCACACCCGGCTTGCCCTCAGTCGACTCAACGAGCGGCAGTTGAATACAAACTCGGAGGCAGGTCCGTTTTGGGGCAGTCTACCACCAGGCGCTCTAAGCTCCACCCTATCCTACACACCTAATACACTTCATTACACCCAGCGGGACCGATGACGGGGTTGACTCGATTAAATATAATACAAGCACAAGAGTTGTAACTTTCACTTCCTTTATTCCTACCAGAAGGAACCTTTAAGTAAGGATGACGCCTATATAGGTATAATTACTCCTAGTCAGGTGATTACACGTTTAATATAAAAGGGTTGATTGTTCATTGGTAAATAATTACTACTTGTGGAATTAACTGGCAAGAATAGACCCTCAGCAGGCTTGACCCTAATTGGCGGAGTATGAAGTAACACTTACGGGAACTCTACGGCATTGGCAGCATGTGAGGACAGGACGGGGCGGATACGTCAACACGCAGCAACAAACAGCGGCAACCCCACACGGGCAAGACCAAATAGCAAGACCCAGTCGCCGTCCCTGACTCGTGTTTATATACCTCGTGCGGCCCGGACAGTGGTCGTTCTAAACGCCCGCGTCTTCAACAGTGGAAGACGTCCGGTAACCACTCAAGTAACTACTATGGGATATGATCTAAGAAAGAGGGCGTCCTATATTTCGCTACAGTATCAATAACAGGAGTCTTAACCAAGACAAGGCGTGTAATGTGACGGTTATCAAGGACTAGTTTTGTCCAAGGGTGTATAAACAAAAAGAGCAAGTTTAGAATGAACCTTTTCTATGATCGGTAGCCAATGACGCTCCCCGAGTGATGGAGTAATAATTTATTCATTTTCTGGATTTTCCCCTGATCCAATTGAAATGTTTTACCCAAAACTTTCTACCGAGAACCCATTTTACTGTATGCTAACTTGATATCAGTCAATCAATCATTACATTTTTACAATGCCGATTGTTATGTACACGCGTAAGTAATCTGAACAGCTACAGTTCTTAATAGATAATGCACAACAACACTTCTTTAATCAGCCTTCTTCAATCTTTACATCATTCCAACATGGCATTCTGTTTTCTACCGTCACAAGAGGGTGCTGAGACTACTTCGCAAATACTCAGTGCGCATGCGTTAGCCATGGAATGAGGTGCGTGCTGGTCTAGCTAGTGACAAATTTTGTCGATACTTAGACCAGCATGCACCTCATTCCACGGCTAACGCACGCGTACCTCGATTTTGTTCTGCAGCATACTTCGTCAATACAGTCAACAGTTAAGAGATAGGCTGTTCTTCCCTATCCCTTAACTGTTGACTCCATAGCCGACGTGTGCTGCAGAAAATAAATTTGCGTACCGAGTATTTGCGAAGTAGTCTATAGACCTTTCTTTTGCAACGTCACAGCCCGAGTTTTTGCCAACCGGGGTCGGAAAACTATGGAAAGCCATAAATGCAAAACAAAAACAGATAGCCACAGTTTTTAACAATGTTACACAAATATTCAAAAATAGTGTTGAATTTGTTGGAAACAAAGCAACCAGTCATGAGAGGTACTTTCCTTAATTGAAAGTTTACAGAAAATGTTGAATTTTGTTGAAACATTAACACGATTGAGTGTTTTGCTAACATTCGGCCTTCCATGCCAACCAGCGCGGTTTGTTGATCAACAAAAGAAAGGTCTATATGCTCATTCTACACTAGCCTCTGTAGTTGTCTTTAGGTTTGATTTCTGTTGGCCTTGTCACGCCAGTCAATTTGTATATAGGCAACTTGTACATATGTAGGCAACCAACTGCAGGAACACTCTGGTAACACAGGAGTAACTCTTCCAACAGAATCTTATCTTCTCCAAGAAAATCGTGTGAACACTGAAATGTGGATGCCATCTCCACAGGGGCCCCGGGGGCGAATTTTTTTTTTCCAAACTTTTTTTTTTTCCTTTTTTTATATTTTATTTCTTGCCAACATCCGCATTCCGATCGAAAAAAAAAATTCAAAATCATAACAAAAAAGGGTCATCATAGCAATGTCGTTTGGGTAAAAAAAATTCGCGCCCGGGGGAACGTGCCCCCCCCCCCCAATTTTCCGGTTGCGACCCTTCCAATGTAAATATAAGATCTTTGGTGGTCTCTGGGCCTATCACACGCCTTTCTTATTGTTATATGTTTATTTATCTAATTTTTTTTTTTGGGGGGGGTGGTTGGGAGAATTAATTTTTTTTTTGAAGTACATAAGAATACAACAGACTCTTTTCACTTTCTTGTTTTGTTCTTTTTTATTATCATTACTATTCTTTACACATAAGTAAACAAAATTATTTACAAGAAAAACAAGTGTAATAAAATATAAATAAAGTGACAAAAAATTGATATTGACAAAACAAAGATAACTGATGTTCAAGATGCATACATTTTGGATTAAAACACCCAAAGAAGCCCAGCACTAACGTCACGAAGGCTAGAATTCCTGGTCTGTCGTTTTAGGGAGTCAAACTAAATATTTCCAGAGCATCCTGGAGCCGCTCTTTAAAGGAACAGTACACGTTTGGTAATTAGAGCCTACTGACTGTGTTAATCCAATATAAATGTAGGTACATACAAT
This sequence comes from Pycnopodia helianthoides, assembly GCA_032158295.1. Taxonomy (NCBI): domain Eukaryota; kingdom Metazoa; phylum Echinodermata; class Asteroidea; order Forcipulatida; family Asteriidae; genus Pycnopodia; species Pycnopodia helianthoides. Next base: position 13,897,387 of record CM063257.1, on the reverse strand, counting down.
AAAACTAACCTGTGAAAATTTCACTTCAAAAGGTGGTCGCGTTTTTTGAGATATCACCGAAAAATCGAAACGAATATTTCCACGCAGGAAGAATATTCCCCATAGGAATACACAGTCTGAGAAGCGTTTCTGCACTTCTCAGATGAAAATTTTGGGGAGTAAAAAGTGATATATTTTCCACAACCGTAGTACTTCGAAGTTAAAAGATTCTCAAAATCCATTATACTTCCCAAAGGCTGCTGTACTTCTTACCAAGTCAGTTTTTATTGCCATTAATTTTCAGAGTCATTACCAAACGTGTACTGTGCCTTTAAAGGACACGGTGCGTGTTAGAAGTATTAGACAGGATTGGAAAAGTCGCTGACAGTGTTCATGTTTTGTGTGATCAACCATACATCAAATAACAAGCCTGTGCAAATTTGGGCTTAATCCGTTGTGTGAGTCAGGAGAGAGAAGAAAGTGAAAAACCATGCACAATTGTTCAGCTTGTAAACACATTGTTCCTAAAATTGGTTGTAACAACTGAAATCAGCTGTTGAGCTTTTTTTAAATAGGTTTTCAGAGACAGTTTTCTTGAATATGACTTTATTATTCCAGAGGGAAGTATTTCGCAGAAATAGTGTGAACTTCACAATCAGTAAGCTTTCAGACTCAAATTAAACAATGTTTTTTTCCCTTACAAATCCTGTTTAATACAAACAGAACAAACATTAAACAGATGTACAGGCTACCTCAGGGATAGCATACCAAGTGTTAATGTTTTTTCCAGGAAAATTGCATCAAGTGTGGATCAACCATGAAGTGGCGGTGAAGTTCAAATTCCCCGTGAATTTCCTTGGGTTTGTTGCCGGGGTAATTTGGCTCTGTAATAAGACAAGGGCTTACAGATTGTTCAGAGAATCAGAGTGGAGCCAGAGTCTCGATTCTTGAGTATTTGTAATCTTTGGAATAATATTGGTAGACATAATTTTGTGGTTACACACAAATGTTCCGACACCCCTAGTGTATTTTCCTAATCCTTACCCTAAGCCTTACTCTAAATCACAAGTTTTTTTTCCGGAACATAGGGTTGTAGGAACGTAGGGTTGTAGGATTATCTGGTTGTCGGAACAATAAGGGTGTTGGAATATGGACCAGTCACCAATTTCATTACTAATTTACAACTTCAAATGAAAGAAACTATTTTTTCCCCCAAATTATAGAAAAATGCAGTTGAATACAATTTGAGTGCAATGAATCATTTGTGTGGCACAACTACAATGACGAGTACAGCTTTAGGCCAAATAAAAACAAAACATGTTTAGCGTCCCCGCCCGCTTCCTTTTGAGAGGCCTCCTCCTTTTTTTTTTAAAGGATCATTTTTTGACAACAAAAATATATTTCAAAATAAAAATGATCATATTTTTGACTTTAGCACACCCAAAAAAAAAACACAAAGAAAAAAACCTGCAACCATCTTGAAAAATAGCCCGGCCGGTTGTGTTAAAAAAAGAATGTGTCAGGCGGGTAAGGCGGCCATGGAAAAAAAATAATAACAAAATTTGCCTCCTTCCTTTTTTCAAAAAGGCAGCACACTAAACATGTTTAAAAATTGTTTATATTTTGCCATAAAGGTAGGGTTATGGATTGGTTTTTGTCAAGGCACTGCTGGTTTACAGGCATATTATAAAGAAATATACAAAACAACTGTGTTTTCAAGGAACGTCGAATCCATCCACGTTTTGCGAGGTGCGACAGCGGGTACCAACCGAGCACACACAACAGGACACCAACCCGCAGGAATCTGAGGAAGAATTCACACATGAATCGTTTCTCAGATTCAAATGTTTCTGGGTGAAGCCCAATCCATGAAACCTTTGACATGCGACTTTTATTGTATCTTTCTTTACAATGTTGGCCTATAAATCAGCGTTAGTTATATTTAAAAAATAAAATTAAAAATCAATCTATGACCCTACCTTTAATGTACATCATTACTGATGACACCCACCCACATTAGGTTATGTACAACCTTGGAGGAAGGGGATTTCTTAAAGCAGCACTCTCCTTATGACCATAGTATTTTGCAAACTTTGGAAAAAACCTCTCAGCAGGCTCTCTGAAATTGGGCCCAGGTTCACAGCAAGTACGTTGTTTTGAATGACTTTATTGGTGAAGGGATTTGTGGAGACACAGGCCTGGAATTACACGGAGGCCATGGCCTCTGTTGCCCCCTGGTCTTGGCCTTGGTGCCCCTTCAAAACTTTCCCATAGACTTTAAGATTGTCCAATGGAAGCGCCCCCTTTGCAATAAGAAAACAGCCTATCAAAGGTGAAATTTCAGGGCTGGGGACGTCTCATCATACTGTCATTCGCGGAATGCTTTGGTGGTGCATTGAATTCTCATTGCAAGACATCTTGTGGGTCTAATTATTATCGAGGGCACCCATAGAGTTTGGCAAGTCCACACTAATGGGCCCAAAAGTGTGACGTTGGAGGGGTACATGGGATTTGTAATGTATAAAAAATTAAGTACCGGTATCTAATAAGTAATAGATGTTAAATTTGCATCAGGGATGAAGAATGTTCTTTGGTTTTACCCATACTGTACACGTGTGTAAAGCATTCACTACTTGAAAAAAGACCCGAAAAAAGAACCCCGGAAATAAGTTCATGTTTATGAACCTTGAGTGTGGGGGCATCTAGTGCGTGAATGTTTTTGACTTTGCGTTTTTTTAGAGGCGGATCAAAAAAAGCTTCATATTTACTTTGGGGAATGTTTTCGGTCCGTGATTGTCCAAAGTTTGTGAATAAGGGGTGTCCGAAATGTTACACTGAATTTTTCATCATGAGTTTCGGGTAATGAAATCAACAACATGGAACCGGATTCCCGTGTCGAGTTTCGGGTATGTCGAGTTTCGGGTACCCGGATACCCGGATACCTGTGTCGAGTTTCGGGTACCCGGATACCCGGATACCTGTGTCGAGTTTCGGGTACCCGGATACCCGTGTCGAGTTTCGGGTACCCGGATACCCGTGTCGAGTTTCGGGTACCTGGATACCCGTGTCGAGTTTTGGGTACCCGGATACCCGTGTCGAGTTTCGGGTACCCGGATACCTGTGTCGAGTTTCGGGTACCTGGATACCCGTGTCGAGTTTTGGGTACCCAGATACCCGTGTCGAGTTTCGGGTACCCGGATACCCGTGTCGAGTTTCGGGTACCCGGATACCCGTGTCGAGTTTCGGGTACCTGGATACCCGTGTCGAGTTTTGGGTACCCGGATACCCGTGTCGAGTTTCGGGTACCCGGATACCCGTGTCGAGTTTCGGGTACCTGGATACCCGTGTCGAGTTTTGGGTACCCGGATACCCGTGTCGAGTTTCGGGTACCCGGATACCCGGCACAGGCTTAGTATCAGTTTACAAAAATGCATCTTGATTTTGAAATGTTACCCCTCAAAAGTGGGCGCTGTACAAAGAATTGCTGTACCTCAACTCTGTTGGGTTTGTGTGTCCATATCGGGCCCAAGTGAGACACCACGGCCCGATTTCACAGAGCTGCTTAAGCAGAAAAAGTAGCTAAGCACAACAGTATGATGCTTACCAGAATAAGGTTACCAGCCAAAATACCATGTCACAAGTACCATATGTGAATGGTACCCAGCTTATTTTTGCTTAGTGGAACATTTTCAAGCAAGATTTTCCGCTTAAGCAGCTCTTTGAAATTGGACCTAGGTTTTTGCAGTTTCAAACTGCGTCTCGTGTGCGGTTTTTTGAAGAAAAGACGACCGATACGCCCGAACACCTAACATCACCTCATTTGGGTCCCTGAAACTCCCCTTTTGCAAGATCCTTCATTTTGGGGAATTTGACTTTCTTACTGTCGAGCTGCTCCTGGGACCACAGGAGGAGTTTGAGGAGATGGGCAAGTTTGGGCATAGACTCCCGACTCTCGGCTTCAAGGATGGCTGAATTCAATTCACTCGCGACCTGAAAAGGAAATCATCAGAGGGCAAACCAGAAAAGCACCAGACTATTAAAAAAAGGACATAAGCTCCACGACCGCACAGGGTGGGATTCGAACCTTTGCAACACATCAATTCGTGCTATTCTTGACCGCAACATCAAAATGTTTAGATTTGGATAAAGATTGGAAAGCCTTGCCCAGTCATTAAAGCAACTAATATTTGGGCCATTTAGACCAAAATCCTACACTATATGGTAAACTCAAAGACAAAAATGTTTGGACTTAGATAAGATCGCTATGCTTGGTCTAGTTGTTTAAACATTTAATATTTGGGCCATTTAGACCAAAATCCTACACTCTATGGTAAACCCAAAGACAAAAATGTTTGGACTTAGATAAGATCGGTGTGCCTGGCCCAGTTGTTTAACCACTTAACATTTGGGCCCTACAGTCCCAAATCCTGCACCCTGTGATAACTCATCGCCAAAATGTTTGGACAAAAACGAACCACAATCTAGAAAATCAAACTTTGAGTCAATATTTAGGGTTTTTGCCAGAGCCTGTGTGGTCCATGTAAACCATCACTGATCAACGTTACACACTGCTCATACAGATATTTCACCAGGGAACGATTTGGTCCCAAATATTTGCATAGCAAAATTGCTATGCAATTTTTTTTTTCGCATAGCAATCTCAAACATTTGCATAGCAGTCCATAAATTTTGTATTATACATATGGAGTCAAACTTTTGACTCTACAAAATGGCCGACCATGTTAGTTCGCAAAGTTCAAGGAAAACCACGCAATTTCGAGGCATATTTGTGTGGATCATTGTATTCTACTTTTAAAACATCTTTCTAACCATATGCATTTTATAACAAACGGTTACAAACGCTTTTCATAGACCAACTCGACCGATCCAAGGCATTGGTACCTTTAACACACTATTTTCCTTTTGTTAATAAGTACCCCCCAATCCAAATCCTCTGAAGAATTCATGAGATTCCAAGCAAGCAGTAAAGACACAATATTAGCCTTGTTGAGGTATGGTGGACACTATAGGAGTGCACTGTTTGGTTTGGGTGTATACCATAGAAATAGAACTCGGAGAATGCTGAGCTCGATTGTTCTCTGTGTCTGCTGTGCACGCCCTCTAGGTCAACTGTGGGCATAGAGTATTTATACCATGTGACATGTCTGTGTGGCAAAATTAACCAGATCAACCAATGGGAAAGCTGGAATTTGCCATACAGCTAAAATGGCAGCGCGCATGACTTGCCTCAAAGCAGATATGCATTGACAAGCACACATAGCATTCTATGAGTTTTATTTCTATGGTGTATAAGACAAATTTACCCAAACCTTGTAGTGGTCATAGTATTGTGTCCACCATATCTCAAAATGGCTAATGTGGGGGAGGGGGGACACTATGGCCCTTTTCGAATCCACGGCTTCGGCTCTGGATTGGGCTTCAGGCCCAGTTTTCTTGTCTGAAGCCCCAACTGCAAAGCATGCGTAAGTTAAAATAATTGAGGGAGCCTAGCTAGCCTGAGCCGATTTTGGAGCCAAAACCGTGAATTCGAAAAGGCCTATGGCTCATATCGAGCACAAAATGGTTCCCCTGTGTACGTGTAGCAGTTAGACTTCCAAAACAAGTCTTCTCACCTTTTGTCTCTGTGAGGGGTGCAACAGATCGGCAAAGGGTGACAGCTCGGGATTCTCAAACGCTAGGAGGGCGAGGGTTCGCTCCAACTCCGGTAGGATCTCCACATTCTCCTCACCCCGCTCTGCCAGATGAGTTTGTGCGTACTCCAGGGCTGATTCCAGCTGCCCATTCCTGATCAGCTCGATGAGGTACTGTTGCTGTAAAAATGTGTATTTCGTTCAAATGAACCGGGTGAATTAGAACGAAATGTACTTTTTTTATATTATTTTTTAAAATGAGATATCGCCTAACTCACAAGGCCAGACGGCCACTTCAAGGTGAGGGTTACTCTTTACTGATTTTGGGCTGTAGACCCAAATCAAGTGTCACCAGGGGCACATTGGCACCTACTCCTGGGGCTGAAGCAGGGTTACCCCCTTTACTGTCCTAGGAGCCTGGCTGGTAGAGCAGAATGCACTACCTTCCCATTTTTCACAAAGCAATTATGTTTAAATGCCTTGCTCAAGGGCACAAGTGTCCTGACCGGGATTCCAACCCACACTCTGCTGCTGACAACACCACAGCTTGGGTCCAGTGAACTAGACCGTTCAGCCACGACCTGCCATTTAAGGTTCCAAATTAAGGGGAGCTATCACTCTGCTGTGAGTGGAGGGATACCAGACCAGGTAAAAAAGGGAGTGTTGAATCGGGTGAATTAGAACGAAATGTAGTTTCCAACTAAGGAGTGGGGGGGGGGGGGTTGCTTTTACTCCGCCGTGAGCTGAGGGATATACCGGACCTGGGCCCAATAGACCCTTCCCATGAAATATGCAAATTGAACATCGCGCGTGCGCACTCTCCTTACTGGTTGGCAAAATGAGTGAACATCGCGCCTTTTTGCATGGGACTGATGGTGGCGTGACGCACACGCGTTTGTGCGTCTGCCTTGTGCACAACTCTATGGCGTTTGCCAAACAGCAGCGTCTGTACGCATGCGTGAATGTAATTTACATATTTCATGGGAAGGGTCTATTTCATAGAGCTGCTAAAAGCAGAAAATATTGCTTAACAGTTTTCTGCTGAACAGAAATGAGCAGGATACCAGTCACAAATTGTACATGTGGCGAGGTAGTCTGGCCGATAACCTTATTCTGGTAAGCATAATTTTGTTTTGCTTAGCTACTTTTGGTGCTTTAAGCAGCTCCATGGAATTGGGCCCAGGTAAAAAGGGAGTGTATAAGGTGGTGCCTAGTACTGTTCTTGGGTAAACTAACGGCAATTGGGTAATTTGACCATTTTAAGTCTAATGCGAACGGCCAAGGAAAAACTTTTACCCAGGTAACTTAATGGAGTCCCATGGGTAGATTACCGGCCATTTTCTGCCCAAGTAAAATAAAACCACTCGGCCATGACACAACCATCTGAGGTAGCTACAGACCACTTAGGCCAAAAAACAAACAAAACATGTTTAGCATCCCTGCCGCTTCCTTTTTAGAGGCCGCCTCTAGATAAATTTTTATGATCTCTGACGAAAAAAAATCAATTCTAAAATACATAACATCGTATTTTTTTAAATTTAAGCACACCTAAAAATCCTACAGAGAAAAAGCTGCCAACATCTTGAAAAAAAGCCCGGCCGGTTGTCTTGAAAAATGTGTCAGGTGGCCATTAAAAAAAACAACCCAAAACAAACAAACCAGCCTCCTCCTTTTTTTAAAAAAGGCAGGACGCTAAACATATTAAAAAAATTGTTTTGCCTTACTTGCAAGTGAAAATAAAGGTATCGATCATTGTCTAGAAGCTCGGGATGGATGTCGTTGACCAGGCTGATAGCTTTCTCTATCCTGCCCTCCTGGATTGCTTCTCTTATCATAACCCTCTCGCTCATGGAGTCTAGAGTTGTTGCAGGCTGGGTACCAGACTCGTCCTGGAACCTCTCCGCTGCCTCTTTGAAGCCCTCTAGTGACAGGGGGAAAACAAACAAAATTGCCTTTTTATAATACATGATTTTACAGGGGAATTGAACAACAGAGAGACTGTTGGTCTGAGCAGGAAAAAACTGTGGAGAAGGTACCTCCAGACCATTCAACCCCATGGTCAAAATATGTTGGCTTGTGCATAACGCGCTCGCCTCTCACCATTGTGATCCTTATTCGATTTGGGCCATATCGTCACCGACGCCACAAACTGACACACTGTGTACAAACCCACTTTTTTTTTAGTTTTCAGTTTTTTGCATGTTTAGACAATGTTAACCAAGGCCTACAATTTCATAAAGTTTCAGCGGGTTCAGGAGCTTTACTTTTTGAATTACGATGATGAGGCTAAGCAACTTTTCACCGAAAATTACAATTCTCATCGCCACGAACTGACACAAAGGTTCATTTACCATTGCAACACACGGCGCGCACAAACCTCAAAAGTGAAAAAACGTTTCCACGAACTGACACAAACCTTGTTACATTGGTGTGTCGCGTGTGCGCTGACCTACATTTTCACGAACTGACACGCATGCATTGTAATACCAGGGCTCGAATTTCACACTGGCCACAGGCCCGAGGCCAGTGATTTTAGCATTGGGCCAGTAAACTCATGACCGGACAAGTCCGGCGGTCTTGTGTTTTCAATTCAATAAAAATTCATGTACCTCACTTTAACAGAAACAAATTATGTTCAAATGTTGACTTTGAGTAATGATTTGAAATATACTTAATACCCTAAAAGACAAATGAGGTAAATCTTCTCTTATGTCTTAGTGCTTGTTCAATTAAATGCAAGTTAAACTGTGCAAGGAAGTCTTTTCTCAGTTTGAATCTGGTCTTGTAAAATTATTTCTGGTCCAGTAAATATTTTGAAATACAAGTCCTGTGGTCTTGTGGATTCCCCCCCCCCAAATTCAAGCCCTGAATACATTGGATGGTGTCAGTTTGTGGCGACGGAAAATGCCTGTTTGCGTAAATTTTCGACGCCACGAACTGACACAAACCTTTCTTATTGCTGATTAATTTAGGACGAAAAGCAGTAAAAAGCACCGTATGTATGAAGTTTTAAGCATCAAGTCCCCACTATAAGAAAACTAGTTGAAAATACCCCGGAATTTTGTAGGAAAGCTCGATTTAAAAAAACGTTCAACTTTAAACACTGTTTTCTCCGATCACTACTTTTTACTGGTATCTATGTGTGTGTCAGTTCGTGGCGTCGGTGACCATATGTGAGTAGAGTTGTGCGTTGGTTCTCTCCTATGCCACAAGGGTGATTTTCTCTGGGCCCTCCGGTTTTCCTCTCTCCGGAAAAATCAAACACTATCAATCTCAGGCTGTGCTCTGTGGTCATATATCATATATGGGTCGATGTGGCTGGCTGCCAGGGGTGCCCTTGCATGCCTGCGGTCGGAACCCGTTGTAGCCACGTCCTTCACAATTCAGCTGCGAGTAAGGATGATTAGCCTCCCAAACTATTATAATTAGTATAGTAAGGTCATTTTCTACAGTTATTGTTTTGCAACAAGGAGTGTTTGGGGGAGTTTAGAAAGAATAAACCCATCTCAGATGACTTTTATTTAATTGTGGTCCACCTTGAGAAGATCAGCATCTCTCTGACATTAGAGGACACACGCCCTCATGGCCGAGTGGTCTAGTTCACCGGACCCAAACTCTGGTGTTGTCAGCAGCAGAGTGTGGGTTCGAATCCCGGTCATGACACTTGCGCTCTTGAGCCAGGCACTTACTCATAATTGCTTTGTAAAAAGATGGAAAGGTAGTGTATTCTGCTCTACCAGCCAGGCTCCTAGTGGATGGCACCCATGCCTAAATCCTTATGGACTGTGAAGGGGGTAACCCTGTTTCAGCCCAAAGAGTAGGTGGCAACGTGCCCTTAGTGACAGTTGGTTTATGTCGACAGCAAAAATCAGTTAAATGTAGCCCTCACCTTGAAGTGGCTGTCCGGCCTTGTGAGAAAGGCAATATATCTCATAAAGAAAAAAAAAAGAAAAAAAGAGAAAAAAGAAAGAAGACCCTGAAGAGAGGGCATCCCCCATCCCCCCTGGGATTGCCCCTCCTACCCTCCTCCAACATAAATAAAAAGGCTTTTTTTATTAACTGTAGGCTTCGTTTAACCAGAATTTTTGAAACGGATTTCTTTGGTTAAAACGGTTAACTGTTCCAGCACTGTACTGCTACATTATAATGTGCTGAGCCTGGTAGAGTAGATCACCGCTATCGACCCATCTCACTGACTTCACATATCTACAGCAGCACAGGAGATGTGCTGGAGTACCATGCATGTACGAAAAACAAAACTGGCAATCCCAGGGGGTAAGGCGAGTTCCCCTCTCTTCGGGGGTCTTTTAAAAAAAAATGTTTGTTGAATTTAGTCATAAGGCCCCCCCCCAAAAAGGTTCTGTTTCCGATTACATGTCAGTTAAAAATAGGGTCGGTAGGTCGGAAAGTTTTTTGATTTTGCGTTTTTTTTTTGATTCCCATACGATTGACGATACGTCCACGATCGTTCATGTGCTGAGCCCAATCAACGGATTTGCACAACGAATTAGGCAAAATTGTGCGCAATCTTCAGTTTGCGCTCTTTAGATTGGCAGTTCAAGTGGCCGATTTTGCAAAAATGTGCGCAATCTGCAGATTGCGCAAGCCCATTGAATGCGCTTCACACAGTTTTTGTTTGTTTTCCCCCCCCCGCCCCGTTTTTTCACGTTTTCCCCCCGTTTTTTTTAAAAGGCCGAATAAAAAGTTTAGGGTCGCGGCGTAAAACTAGGGTCGGTTGGGGAACCAGAAACAGAACCCTTTTTTTTTGGCCTAAACATCTGTCAGCACGATTGACTGTTTTGCAGTCAATGCCAACCAGCAGCCGCATCTCTAGCCGCAGCCCTCGTGAACGCACACCCACACTCAGATATATCTAAAAAATGATTCCTAAATGAATCGTTTCTCCAATCCAATTTTGTTCATTGATTTCTCATCAACAGGGGCATTTCAGACAAAATGATTTTGCAGGATGCTTACAACCATTACCGTCTTTACAACGAGTAAGCTTTCGGATAGATATTACACAGTTTTTTCGATGGGGTCATTACCAAATGATGACCCTATCATTAAAGGCCCTGTACAATATTGGTAAGATCGAAAAACACAAATGTTCACAGATTCACACATAACTTACATGATTTAAAGTAAGTAATGGCAGAAAGGGTTCCTTAAAATATTTCTGCCTAAAATGCTTTCGTTTCTGAGAAATGAGTAAAACAATAGTTTTTATCATGCGTGATAAAAACTCGATGTTTGAAAAAACAGAAAACACATTAGGTCTCTTTTCACTATTTTCTTGTGGCCTCGATGACCAATTGAGCTCAAACTTTCACAGGTTTGTTTTTTCATGCATATATGTTGAATCACACAAAACATTAACACTGTCTGCGACTATTTTGTCAGCTCTACCAATCCTGTATAATACCTTTAAATCAGTTCTGTATTCAACTACATTGATAGTAGGAGGGTTGACAGAGCAACTCTTACCAGTGACAAGGTAGTCCATTATGAGTTTGTTCATATCAGATCTTGTAATATGGAGACTCTGCAGTTTGTCAAGCCATGCTTCTTGTGTGATCTCAAGTGTCTTGGACGAAGCCTGTACAAATTCAAACACAAGAAGAAGAAATGAAGGGAGGACTTGGGGAAGTTGAATACATTGCAAACATGGAGCAAGTTCGGGTGGGTGACTACAGTAGCCTAGACTTAACCATAGTCGATCTAGATGTCACTCAAACGCTGTGTGGTTTGACTACATGTAGCTTGTCTAACTGGTTCAACTTAGCCACAGAGCAGTGTTTTGTTTAGTCAAATTCACAAGTTACAACACGTTCTGGTATTTTAACGATGTTCAACTGTATGTTTTGTTCTATATGACAATAATTTATCTTGCTGTGAACAAAAAATAAAAATAAAATGTACCAAAGTAGAGAACATAATAGAAAATTTATGAAAATGAAAATGACGAGCCAACAGTTTGCTTTGTCAACCCCACCATCTCCCCCAAAAACTCATTTACTAACTATTTTGACGATTTGATCGATAAGCTAGACCCTTAGTTAGGATGAAAAAAGGAACCGTGCATGTGTGATTTAAATCTCAATTTTTTTTTTTAGGTGTTTAGTACAAAGGAAACTGAAGTAATTGCTGGCTAAAGACCAGAAAATGTCTATATCAATGATCATTTTGAAAACGTATAGCAATACGGAGGCCCAAAATGTCAGACCCCTACAAGGCTCACGGAGGAGCCTTATAGTTTCTAGAAGTACACCACAGCCATTTAAAAAGTGGACCGAAAATTGGGCTGTAGGTGTAACATGTGTAATCGCTTACGTTAAGTGGTAGGGCCTATACCCTAAAATTGTGAAGGTTACATGTCTTTTGACTGGAACCTATGAAAATTGTCCTGTTTAGTAATGTTAGTAGTCTGTAGTACTGTTTAGTATATATGGACGCGCATTACTCCTAGAATTATGAGGTCGATCCGCTATCGCTCCATGAACCTCATAGAGGTGCATGTACAAATTCCTGTTCGAAACTTTTTGTCATTACGTTTATGCACCTGGAGTTCTCATTTGAAACCGTATCTCGCCAAAATTAGGCTCACGTGTTCCTTGTACTCTCATTGAGCATTGCATGGGTAACAAAACAAATCCATTCCGCAAATTTAAAATTGTTAAAAAGCAATAAATTCTTACCGTAATTCCGTTCACAATCATGGCGCTGGAGTCGCATGATCTGTGTACAAAACCATGTGCGTGCGTAGTCTTGGTTCAAGACGTTCTTGTTGAGTCACTCAACACTACACACGACGCGACTATTCCACCGATAGTCAAGCGCGGCAGCGGAGCGCGCTAAATCGCGATAGTTGGGTGATAATGAACAACAACGTCTTGCACCAAGACTAGTGCGTGCGCTGCTGTGAAATGTTTTTCCAACAAACTGGTACTCCGCGCGCAGCAACGCTGGTCCCGGCAACTGTGTGTTGGTTTTGTACACACATCATGCGACTCCAGCGCCATATTTGTTACAACACTGTTTGAATGGTCGAACGGAATTACGGTAAGAATTTATCGCTTTTTAACAATTTTTAATTTGCGGAGTGGATTTTCTTGACCCAGCAACGCTCAATGAGAGTCCAAGGAACACGTAGAGCCTATTTTTGGCGAGATCCGGTTTAAAATGAGAACTCCAGGTGCATTTAAGTAAACCCACTAAACGTAAATGACAAAAAGTTTCGAATAGGAATTTGTACATGCACCTCTATGTTATGAGGATTGAGGTTCATGGAGCCGATAGCGGATCGAACCTCATAATTCTAGGAGTACACGCGCATGAGTTCATAGATTTATCCCTGGTACGATCCACATGATCAATAAAATGCATTATGAAAGTGACTCGGATGAAACGGTATTGGGATGAAACGGTACTGGGATAATAATAATAATAATAAAAACAGCATTTATATATCACAGATCCCTCGATGCACTTTACAATTGGGATAAACCAGTATTGGGATGCAATGGTTTTGGGATGAAACGTCTTGAATTCCAACACTGCAACAGAGCTAGAAATTACGAAATTACGTTCTAAAACCTTGAATACAAACAATTACAAGAAGGTTGGTTATAACCAGATTATGCAGATAGCAATCGAGTATGACTTGACTTGGGTAAGAAGTGACCTAGGTACGAAGTACCGACAAAGGCGATTTCGTAATCTGAGTGAGTGTTACGTCGTAGTGACTATTGATTGTTGTTGAAGTTTCTACTTTTTTGACATGGTCTCCGTAAATATACGTGTATTTAGTAAATAGTTACCAGTACCAGGATTAATTAACTCCAGACACACTTTCCCCCACCATTGTAGCCGGTAAATACTTACCATACTGGCAAAAAATGTGCTAAAAAAGTTTAAAAACGCCACAATTCCGCCGGTGATGAGAGCGACGTTAGCTCTCTTTCGGTACACAAAGCGGAAAGATCTGGCGACCGCGATTTTCCACTCTCATATCACACGAAGTGTAATGTTTGCGGCGGAAACCAGATTTCCATTAGTTGTTTCGACACTTGAGGGCGTGTGTTCCTTCCCCCCCCCCCCCAGACGGCTCATAAGTTTCGGCTCCGCCGGTGTCCTAGAGGGGGAAAACAGAGCATCGGCCACATTAATATAACATTAAAATATTCTATATAAGACAGATTTGAGAGCAAAATAAAAGGGGTACAGCTAGTGGAAAAATGTTGCCCAATTGTGGCCTAGGGGGTTGTTGACTTCCAACTTGAGGTATTTTGGATGACAAAGGCCCTGAAAAAATTGTCCTATTTGCCCAGAGGTGTAGGGACATTTTTAAAAGATTGATGTTCCGACGTTTGGAAATTTACCCAGGGTAGGGGTGTTTTTATTTGGAGGGAGAATGAATCGACCGTGGCCTCGGTACCCCCCCCCATATGAAATTGAGCAGGGTCGAGGGTACAAGAGTCGATGGATAAATTTCCCTTTACTGTAAAAAGCTGTAAGACTTCTAAGTATTTTGCTTGTATTTGTGAATATTTAGCATTTTGCACTGTATGCTATGGGAGTTTATTTAGTGGGGTGCACCCCCTAGGTAAACTTTCACGGAGATTCTGTCCCCTGTGATATTAACATTGGCGGAAGGGGGTTGATTCAAAAGAGGGCGCTATCAGAAGAAATGTGTGTCAATAAAAACTTAATTGGTTAGAAGTACAGCAACTTTCGATAGTATAAAGCATTTTGAGAAATATTCAGAATAATGTGGATATGGAAAAAGATGTCAGTTTTTATTCCCAAAATTTGAATCTGAGAAAAAAAACGCGACCACCTTTTGAAATGAAATTTTACTGTTAGTTTTTTTGTATACATCTACAATTATATAGGATTAAAACAATCGAACGGTTCCAGTCCAAGGTATACTTTGCCTTTAAAGAGGCACAAACTATAAAGGGTTGTCTGTTTCATTCGGACATTAACTTCAGAATAATTTTGTGTAATTAAAATAATTCAAGTCTTCCCTGGGTGACCAGTTAAACAATTAAACAATTAAACCAACCCACTGGGCAATTTGTTACCGATTACCGAGATTACCGGATATTACCGGTAATATCAGCCCAAAATTTGACTAAGACCAAATATTACAATATTACCATGTTATTACCCAAATGATATTACCTGTGTTATAATGAAAGTGTTATAAATTCCTTAATATTTGGTAGTTTGAGGATAAGGATAAGATATAAATGATCCTCGAGGCCAACGGTCTGTTTCTGATGAGGAAAACAATTGGAAAATGGTGCACCATCGTACCACAATTTCCAAGTCCAAAATATTACCGTTATCACCCTGTTGAAACCGACATTTTACCGAGTTACAACAGGGTGATGAAGAGTAATATGGGTAATGTTGAATGACTTGTATTGGTTATAACATTGCCAACTTGAGTAATAACAGTAAACTTATAGCAATCCCAGCGAATGTTGAAGTCCAAAATATTACCGTTATCACCCTGTTGAAAACCAAACATTTACCGAGTTACACAGGGTGATAATGAGAAAGTAATATCGGTAATGTTGAATGGCTTGATTGGTTATAACATTTGCCAACTTGAGTAATAACAGTATAAACTTATAGCAATCCCCGTGACATTTCCAAGTCCAAAATATTACCATTATCACCCTGTTGAAACCGACATTTTACCGAGTTACAACAGGGTGATGAGAAGTAATATGGGTAATGTTGAATGGCTTGTATTGGTTATAACATTGCGAACTTGAGTAATAACAGTAAACTCCCCGCGAAATGTTCAAGTCCAAAATATTACTGTTATCACCCTGTTGGAACCGACATTTTACCGAGTTACAACAGGATGATGAGAAGTAATATCGGTAATGTTGAATGGCTTGTATTGGTTATAACATTGCGAACTTGAGTAATAACAGTAAACTTATAGCAATCCCGCGAAATGTTGAAGTCCAAAATATTACTGTTATCACCCTGTTGAAACCGACATTTTACCGAGTTACAAAAGGGTGATGAGAAGTAATATCGGTAATGTTGAATTGCTACCCCCCCTCCCCACAATCCTTCTCACGGTCTCATGTCTAGTCCAAACGTTTCTTATTAATTGCTATCTATATTTTGTATTCCTTTTTTTTGTATTTTAGCATTACTTGGTTAATTCTTATTCATTTAGTAATTTACTTTTTATTCTTTCTCTGTTTTTAAAATGTCGTTCAATTGTATCACTATCATTGTTTCATTTTAATTATATTGTTTTAGTACAGTTGTGGATGGGGCTTACGTCTATTAGTTGGTTTATTCCTTTAAATTCTACATTGTTTGTAATTGTAAATATTCTTATTTAACTTATGTATTGTTTTGACTTTTGATGATTTTGTTTTCTTCTAACCTTTTGTGAGGAGCCCTACTTGTGCATTCTGAAATAAGTGTCTTTTTAATAAGGTTTAATTCCCCAGTTGGATATTTCCAACGTTATTAATGTTTCTCACCTTCTTGTTTGATAAATGACTGTTTTTGCTGTAGCATACTATTGTCTCTTTACATGTAATGCATCATATTGATGTAGTCACTAACTAAATATTGATGAGTGGTGGCGCTCTTTGTTTTTGCTCACTCTTGTGTGAACCTGACCTTGACCTACTGGTGCCAAGGTCACCATTCCTGCACAATCTTTAACAGGTAAGCACCAACCAATTTTGAGTAGGATTTTTATCCCTAAATATCATTAAGCAACCAGAGTAGTTGGGACCTATCCTTTAGTTATATTATTCATGAAAGGTCATGGATCATTGTCATTATAATTTGTATTTTTATGCTGTTTGGGAAAAGGGTGATTTTTGAGTAAGAAAAGTTAGGAAAGTGAAAGTTATTGTGTAATCTGCATTGCGTAATATACACATTTGTGAAGTCACATGTATGAGCCAAGTTATGCACATAAGCCCATTGGGACTATGCATTGGAATTCGGGAGAAGTTAAGTTGAAGATAATTAAGGGAAGATATTTGAGATTAGTAGTAATTAAGATGACTTTGTCATACCTTTATTTATTACTGACAACATTTTGGCATTGGGGTATGAGTGTGAATAATACTTGTGTGTGTGTGACTGTGAAGGTGTGTAAAAACTGTAAGTTAAGTTAGCGCTAACAAAGTATGCTAGTGAGCTCATGCCTTTTGTCATCTGTTATTGGGTTTATATCGGTGTGACATTGTCATAATGGTATTAAGAGATTTGTAGATTCAAAGTCATGATTTGCTATTCTGTGATTTAAAGTTTTTAGAATTGAATGAGGTAGTTTGAGTAAGGAAATAGACTACGCAGGATGGAAATGTGTAACAATCGGATTTAGTCCTCACTTGTTAGTGGACGTAGAGTCGACATATCCAAGGTGTTTTCTTAATTGATTATTGGCAGTGACTTTTACTAGACTTGAGTATTGATCTATTGTGATAGGGTCACACACTTCCGAAGTTAGCTGGTTGTATTTTCAATTGTATTTTAGGAATTGCCCCCGATCAAGGTAGTTTATTATTTACTTCATTTTTCATGCTAATTACGTATGTATGTGTTTATTAATCAGCTTTCTCTGTGTTATTTTATACCTCTCCTGCACAATCTTAAACAGACTTGTGCAGGATATAGGTCCCTCGTGCTTCGTCAATAAACCAGTTTAAGCTAAGAAGAGACAAATCAATGAGCCACCCGCCTTAAAATACAGTCTGCGTCCAAACTAAATATTGTAGTGCCCTCGGCCCCCTTACAGTAACAAGACATATTTTAAAAGAGAGCCATACAGCTATGTTTGTAGGGCAAGGCCTAGCCTATCGCGTGAATCTGCCTCATTGAATTGCGTGAGGAAAATAATTTCCCTGAACACTTGAACAGCCTGCATGAATCCTGATGTCATTTTTTTGCGGATTTGAATCGGAAAACCAACTTTGAGACTTTTCCAACAAAATTTCTGATTATTTTTAAAGAAATATATAATAATAAAAATTTGGACGTTGTACTTGTAGACCTACATTTTTTTCAAAGATTTCTAGACATGTACATGTCAGGATTTGTACAACTAGATTTCCAGATACAGTACATGTACATTTCATATTTTTAAAGAATATTGTAAATTAATTACTTCAAAATGCAAAACTCCTGCAGTATAATATCGCAGACTTACATGTACAGGTATAGGAAAGCATATTGTGACCATTGGCATGACCGGTTGATGCCTATGATGATATTTAACCTATATTGCCATGTGTATGTAGTGTACCGGTACATGTAACGATTTCTCATGAGTTTTAGATTGGGTTAATAAATTGTCCTCCATTTCCCCCACATTTTCAGGTTCCCTTGGTGGAGGTGTGCTGTACGTGCCTGTGGTTTTCTTGTGTGCAATATGCCTGGTCTTGGTAGGTAATTATTACCCTTGTATTTCTTGACCAGCAAGGAACCATTTTGGCAGGGCCAACTCTTCATAAATTTTTTTTTTCCAATTACTTTAATTATGAAATCACTGCCAAAACAATGTGGATTTTAGAGAAAATAAAATTAAGAACTTGTCGCCGACAATTTTTGATTTTGACACCCCCCCTAAAACAGGGAAAAAAAGTTGCATTTTGTAATTAGGACGCTTAATTAATTACCTGTCTCATTCGAAAGCTGATAACAAATACAATGCTAGAAAATTATACATTCAATTAAAAAAAAAAAAAAAAAAATTTTCAGGGTGACACACCAACTTAAGCATAGACCAATTCGAAAAGAAGCTGTAATGGATGAGGACGAATATATCCGGAAGGAAAAGCGGCGTGAACAGAAAGCAAAATGGGCCAAGAATAAAAGAGATGCACTGAGAATTGTTTCTGTCCTAGAAGAAGTGAGGAGAAGGCCAATCTGTGCTGATGCCCTGGAACTAGTGCTCCCGGCCCCTCAAATCCTGTAAATGGTGTATCCAGTCCAGTAAACCCTGATTCAAGTGATGGCACTTCTGATGAAGAGGGCAGTACTGATCATGCCGTACATGTGGAGGTTGATGGAGACACTCCCGGTCCTGCGAGCCCTGGTTACGACACTCCCGGTCCTGCGAGCCCTGGTTACGACACTCCCGGTCCCGAGAGCCCTGGTTACGACACTCCCGGTCCCGAGAGCCCTGGTTACGACACTCCCGGTCCTGCGAGCCCTGGTTACGACACTCCCGGTCCTGCGAGCCCTGGTTACGACACTACCAGTCCTGCGAGCCCTGGTTACGACACTCCCGGTCCCGAGAGCCCTGGTTACGACACTCCCGGTCCCGAGAGCCCTGGTTACGACACTCCCGGTCCCGAGAGCCCTGGTTACGACACTCCCGGTCCTGCGAGCCCTGGTTACGACACTCCCGGTCCCGAGAGCCCTGGTTACGACACTTCCGGTCCTGCGAGCCCTGGTTACGACACTCCCGGTCCCCAGAGCCCTGGTTACGACACTCCCGGTCCCGAGAGCCCTGGTTACGACACTCCCGGTCCCGAGAGCCCTGGTTACGACACTCCCGGTCCCGCGAGCCCTGGTTACGACACTCCTGGTCCGCGAGCCCTGGTTACAATACACACGACGGCAGTTCTGATGAAGAGGCTGATGACAATCGTGTTGTGTATGTCAAGGAGGTTGATGTTGAAGAAGCAGCGATTGAGGCCGAGTTCTTCAAGAGGTCATTGCGTGAATTGTTTGGGAGAAAATCACTTTCACGGACTGAGCAGCAGTACCTACTTGGGCTTTTCAACCGTGCTGGTGTCCAGGGTTTGCCAAAGGATCCGCGCACTCTACTTTGCACACCAGGCTCTGTTAACATAAATCCATCCTACTTTGGTGTAGAGTACCACTGGTTTGGCATTGATGACCAGTTAACACGTGCTCTGGACTATTTGGTTTGCCCACTTCGTCTTGATGAAGAGATCAAACTTATCACTTACAAAAATTTCCTGTGGTATTACCACATAAAGTTACCACACAAATTACCACACAATTTACCACACAAAAATCCCTGTGGTATTCCTGTGGTTTTTTGGGACATACCACAGGACAGTTACCACACACCAGTTACCACACGCCAGTTACCACACACCAGTTACCACACGCCAGTTACCACATGAATACCACACGTAATGTTACCACAGGATTACCACAGCCAGGTACCACATGATTACCACACATCAGTTACCACAGGAATACCACACGCCAGTTACCACAGGAATACCACACGCCTGTTACCACAGGAATACCACACGCCAGTTACCACAGGAATACCACAGCCAGGTACCACATGATTACCACACATCAGTTACCACAGGAATACCACACGCCAATTACCACAGGAATACCACACGCCTGTTACCACAGGAATACCACACGCCAGTTACCACAGGAATACCACACGCGCTGTTACCACAGGAATACTACACGCCTGTTACCACAGGAACACTACATGCCTGTTGCCGTTGCCACAGGAATACCACACACCACTTAACAAAGAATAACCACACGGCAGTTAAAAAATGTTGTTTTTAGACTCATTTTACTTCAATATAAGTGCAATTGTACTGCAGTTTCATTTACGTTTTAAACTTAGGAAAAAACATAGTTTTATTGTAATCGACAGTAAGTCTTGGAAATTGCAACACCACAGGATTAATCTCTTTTTGGAATATTTGTCTTGGCCTTGGGCAAGTAGCCCAAACCCAATGCTGATCCTGTGAGAAATGCCACCATGCTCCATTTCTACGTTTCTGTTGATGGTAATGATGATTTAGTCACCTTCCTCAGGGAGAGAAGCACAAAGAACTGTAAAAGAAAAACAAAATCGAAAATTTGTGTAAGAAAAATAAAAAAAAATTGCCAGAACTACATGGTTTGCACAACTCTGCGGTCTGCGATAGGACATGCAATTGATAATGCATGACAGCATAACTGACCAGTGCCAAGCCCAAACCGCCATGTGAGTGTGACTATGGAAGTTTATATTGAATATAATTAAATTTTAAAGAGCCAACTGTAGTGTTAAGCTTAATTAAACCAAGTCATACTACTTAAGTATAACAATCAAAAATGATAAATGTTGCACTAATCAGTTAAGTTAAGGGGTTTTAGATGATTGCACTACCCCTATGATCGACCCAGGCCAGGCTCTTCCATAAAAGAAAAAATAACACTCACTGGTATTTGTTGCCATGTTGGTAGACTAGAAAACTACAACCAACCATGTGCCAACCTGACATACCAAAACTTAGTAATAGTAGTACGTTTACATGTGCACTTCTACAAGAAAAATATACTTAAAATCCTGTTTTCAACAAAACACTTACCAAATATCATGCTTTGGTGCAATAGTTCTGCATGCTGATGACACAACTTCACAAGGCAAGCACAACATCCCGATCTGATCGATGATTCCTTCTTGTTTTCGAGTGTTACTGTTTAATTCACATCTGATCAGCATGTCAGTTTCACACTCAGCTTGTATAATTAAATAGCACTGCAAAAACCTTCCACTTTAAAATGGGAAGCTTTAATAATTTGCACTAAAAATAAAACATCAACACAACAAGTCAGACTACTTAGCTACATTTCAACCGTCGGCTGGAACTGTTGAGTTTTCATTTCAAACTAATGACTCATCATGTAAGAGAAGGGGCTCTAACCACAAAGGTGTTCATTTTACATACGCGAAGTCTGGGTGCTGATCAAAGATCGTATAGCGCCCTCAAGCGGCAGCACTATGTTATATTTTTATCTTAAATAAACGTGCGCAGTCCTTTTCCTTCTTTGGTTATGCAATCTATACTGTGACTGCCTAATTATTACTATGTACGGTACATGTGTAGAATAATTTTTTTGAGTATTTGTTCTTTCACTCAAATTGCTTTGTTTTTATAGTATGCATAACTCCTCAGCACAAATTGGTCTGTATTAAAACCATGATTGAAAACTGTTTTTTTTAAAGTTTGGAGTAGTGAAACCCCAGTGACTCAGTAAAGAATGGTGCAACATCAAATACAGGAATATTACAAAGTGATTAGAGTATTACAGTAAAGTGATACAATAAAAACCACAGGCCAGTTACCACAGGATTACCACACACAAGGTACAGGATATCACAGCTAGTCTTTGACATAACCCGACGAGTCTTGATATTATACTCCAGAGAATTCCTGTGGTACTTTATATTCATGTGGTATTTTGTGTGGTAACATCAGGTACCACAGGAAATATCAACTTACCACAGCCAGCTGTTGACACTACCACACGAGTTCCTGTGGTACTTAATATTCCTGTGGTATTTTGTGTGGTATCATCAGGTACCACAGGAAATACGAACTTACTACATTAGCCAGCCATTGACATTACCACACGAGTCTAGAGATATTACCTAAAGAGTTCCTGAGGTACTTATATTCCTGTGGTATTTTGTGTGGTAACATCAGGTACCACAGGAAATACGAACTAACACAGCCAGCCATTGACATTACCACACGAGTCTACAGATATTAACTAAAGAGTTCCTATGGTACTTACATTCCTGTGGTATTTTGTGTGGTACATTAGGTACCACAGCCAGCCCGATGACATTACCACACAAGTTCCTGTGGTACTGAATACTCCTGTGGTATTTTGTGTGGTATCATCAGGTACCACAGGAATTACCAACTTACCACAGCCAGCCGTTGACATTACCACACGAGTCTAGAGATATTATCTCAACAGTTCCTGTGGTACTTATATTCCTGTGGTATTTTGTGTGGTAACATCAGGTACCACAGGAAAAGTCAACTTACCACAGCCAGCCCGTTGACATTACCACACAAGTTCCTGTGGTACTGAATACTCCTGTGGTATTTTGTGTGGTATCATCAGGTACCACAGGAATTACCAACTTACCACAGCCAGCCGTTGACATTACCACACGAGTCTAGAGATATTATCTCAACAGTTCCTGTGGTACTTATATTCCTGTGGTATTTTGTGTGGTAACATCAGGTACCACAGGAAAAGTCAACTTACCACAGCCAGCCCGTTGACATTACCACACAAGTTCCTGTGGTACTTAATACTCCTGTGGTATTTTGTGTGGTAACATCAGGTACCACAGGATTTACCACAGGAAAACAAGAATTACCACAGGAAATTTTTGTAAGGGATGATTGGGGTCGATGGTGTACTGATTTTTGATTCGTCAAACGTTAACTCGTGGCCAGTACTGGTGTCTGTAGAGAATGACCAGTCACTGAACAAAATCTTTCCATTATGTGCAACAATGGGTGGCAAGCCAAGCTGTGTGTCATATGTGCACCAGTGCGTCGATGAGTTGTCTAGTCTACTCAGCAATGGCTTCGTTTACAGGGGCAACCACCACCAAGTGTGTCTAATGTGTATAGTATGCGATGCACCAGCCCGGGCCTTCATGAAAAGCATCATGGGACACATGGCTGGACATTCTTGTGAGCGCTGCCGAGCCAAAGCAATCAAGGTGGATGGTAGGATGGTGTTCTACAGGACTGAGAATTTTGACCTGCAAAGTGACGACACATTCCGCAGGAAAGACTACACTGACCATCATAATTCTTGCTGCATCGACAGCCCATGGCTGAACATTCCAGGCTTTGACATGATACATGGGTTTGCATTGAATTACATGCACATGGTCTGTCTTGGTGTGGTTAAGCGGCTTACAGATTTCTGGATGAACAGGCAATTTAATCGGACAGCCTTTCATCTAGACCAGGTTGCAGTGGCTGACATTAACAGGAAATTAATGAGGATGAAGGTGACAATGCCATTCAACTTTGCCCGCAAACCAAGGTCATTGGAAAAGATCAGTAGATATAAGGCTACTGAATACAGGACACTTCTGCTGTACACTGGCCCGGTTGCCTTCAAAGGTGTCCTGAGGCCTACCTACTACAATCATTTTCTTCTCTTGTCAGTGGCCATCGGTCTTTTAGTGAGTAAGAGGACAGCTCATCTGCAGATAGATTATGCGAGGGAGTTGTTAACTCTGTTTGTAAAGAAAGCTTTTAGGCTCTACGGCGATACTTTTGTTGTATACAATGTACACCATCTCCTACATTTGGGAGACGTCGCTGAGAAGCATGGAAGTTTGGAAAACTGTTCAGCTTTTAAGTTTGAAAACTTTCTCGGCCAGCTGAAAAAGAAGGTTAGGCCTGGTCACAAGCCTCTCGTGCAGCTGGCTAAGCGGCTCAGGGAAAACCCCATCAAATCAAATACCTGGAAACAGGAAAAACTTTGCGTAACAGCCCCGAACAATGTATATCTGACTGCTACTGGGGAAATGATTGAACTCGCTGAGAAGGCTGATGATGGCACCTACATCTACCGTCGATACACACGGTTACGGCCTGCTGTCGCTGCCCCAGTGGACACCACCTTGGTGGGATTCCTTGAGTGCCCCAATGGGAACTTGTTCCTCTCATTCCCAACAGACATGGGTGACACCAAGATAGTTGCCAAAGTATGGAAACACACAGTTCCTGGGGTCAACCGAGTGTTGTTTATGGTTCTTAATCACTGCTCTGCTTTCGCACAGAACACTTAGCTGGATATCGACTGGATTGACTCTTGACTCCAACTGCCTTCAATTCTTCAAAATACATGTAGTCTCTTTTGTTTTGAGGCTAAATGCATAAACATGGAGGGTCAAATGATATACAGGTTTGTTAAAGAATGTTCTGCTCTTTTATTCACTTAACTCCCACATTTTTGAAGTGTGCGCTTAAACAAGGGACGGCTAAAATGTTTGTGGGCTAACACTAATTTAACGGTGCGTTTGCACATTTTTGATGGATTATACACATGTACATATGTTGAACATTAAGGCACAATGTGTATCTGTATCATTTTAAATTACTTGCAAGTGTGAAATTGGATGTTTCCTTTCCAAAAGTCTTGAGTGGGGCCGTTTTTAGTAAATGTTTATCGTTTTTTGGTTAATGTCCTTTTTGGCAGGCTGTAATCCCGACGAGAGCTGGACGCTTGTCAAGTACCTGCGAGATGCAACGTATGACCTCATCCCGTTCCGCTGGGTCCGAAAGAGGCATGGTGAAGACTGCCAACGT
Organism: Pycnopodia helianthoides; assembly: GCA_032158295.1. Lineage (NCBI taxonomy): Eukaryota > Metazoa > Echinodermata > Asteroidea > Forcipulatida > Asteriidae > Pycnopodia > Pycnopodia helianthoides. The sequence continues at coordinate 13,872,621 of CM063257.1, read as the reverse complement.
GCCTGGTTCCCAGTTAAAGGGACGGTCAAGGCGCCAGAGTACACTCGTCTCAAGGAAACCTGTGCAAAGCCTCCCAGTTCTAATATTGCTGAATGGCTCAAGGTTACTGTTGTAGTAAGCCAAGGTATGTTTTTTTTATATCATTGTTACAAAACTTTTCTCAAATTTGGAATGCCAATTTTTTTCATGTTACTTTCAATTATAATTTGTTGCTTAGCAATAACTGACTATGATGTCGGCCAGTCCCTCCTCAGAGAACGCCTTGATGCCTCATCTTCATCAGATGCTCCTCAAAAGGATGCACAGCGACCATGTCGTGTACGCGCTAGGCCAATGCGGTTAGCTGAAGAGGACAACGCGGACAGCGACCATAATTGGAGCTCTGATTCTGACGAGTACTCGTCTAATTCTGAAGAGCTTGACACCATCCAGTCAAAGAGTAAGCCCTAGACAATTTGAGAATTTTACTGTTGGAAGCGGTCATATCAGGAGAATTTTTGGTGGCACTGAGGCATTAAAATTGGCAATGATATTCACGCGCACAACTGTCTGTTGTAATTAATATCAGTGTTTGAATTTCCGCGATTATTGGAGAGGAGATCAAACTTATTTATTTGTTTTTCAAAAACTCCTTTAGGCATTTCAACTCAAAAATTGAGAACCAGAAAGTAGAGCTGTAATATTTACAAATATACATGTAGTTCGGAGAAATAATCTTGTTTTAAACTCTCCTACACAGATTGCTCCCGCATTTATATCTTGTGCGCGTACATAGCATGAGCAAGACCGCTATCCGATGACCCTATGGTGCACTAATATAAAACGACAACCTCTATTGGTGAAGTTTGGGTCTTGTTTTGCCGAGCAGACTTGTGTGTGCCTTGTTGTTGCTGTTTCTTGTCGCGCCGTAGATTGTGGGTGGAATATATTAGCAATGTTTTCATTTAATTTTATCATAATACTAGTGTACTTTCTGACGTGTCAAACCAAATATCAAAAGGTTGCTTCTATATACTATAAATTTACATGTATTGCATTCACAAATAATTCTCATTTGAAAATTAAATATTTGGAACTTGACACAGGCTTATCAAAGAGAGTGCCAAAAAAGCAGATGGGCAAGACAGGAGAAGTGCCGCAAAAGAAGAGGAGAATCGGGAAGGAGCCTGTTTACAAGCCACCACCCAAAGATGCCAGCAATGCCAGCCTGGCAATACTAGACGCTGAGGAAGCCATCCCCAGACCCAGGTCTTTGGCTGGAGCACCCACAGGTATGCAGGATTTTCAGTTTAGTTACTCATAAAGTTATGTCATGGTCAGTTGTAATTTAAGTATAATTCTGGATTCCCAAAGTCATGGAAAATCCTTGAAAAAAAGTTATCACAAGAGTCGTGGAAAATTGGGGGAAAACGAAAGTCATGGAAAATTGAGAATTTGAGTAATGGAAAAGTCATGAAAATCAAGATCATATATGCTACGGTTCTTTTTGACAACCGCTTTTGATGTGATAACATAATATTGACAGATTTACAGGGCTATATATTCTTGTCAGTTAGTTGTGGCTATAGAAGAGTCCATTTAATTTAAACATTTAAAAGCTGACAAATTGTATGCAATTGGCGTTAAATGTCATGGAAATTCATATTGTAGTCATGGAAAGTCCTGGAATTTGGTTTTCAGATTTCTGTGGGCACCCTGTAATTACTCCATGTATCTTATTTATTTTTGTTTTGTATACAGTGAAGCTGTCAAGTGCCCTTTCAAGACCAAGGCAAAAAACGTCGAACGTGGGTAGGTTACAAACACAAACAAATTGCATCAGAAACATAATATCGCTGAAGAACTAAGCATTGACAATTTTTAAAAATATATTTATGATTTATCAAAATTACCTTTTTTTACAGCTCTTATGGACTTCACTCTTATACAGCAGTGAATATTTACTACCCAAGGAAATGCATATCATCATCTTAGGACAAGTCAGATTATTACTCGTCTGAAAAAAAAAACGGTCGGTGCTGTTGGATCCGACTTATCCGCAGTTGACTATGCTTTGCAATTTTATCATCAGGGAACAGCGGAAACAAAGGAATACAAAAGGGACAATGCTGTCCTCACATTGGAATCCTTTGTATTTTTGTGTCCTCACATTTTTTCATGCGCTAAGTCTATGGAGAGTGTTAAGTTAGAGGGACAAAGGAAGGTCCTCACATAGATAGCAATAAATTGATGTATGTACCTGATGTGTACACTTGTACAGGTACATGTACATTTTTAAATCAGCTTGGTTTTACTGCTCTCCTGTATACATATATGTATACAGAAATTAATCTCTGTATAAATTTGTCTCCACGTACGTTTCTTTAATGATTTCAGATATGGTGGAGAGACACCGAGGAAAGAACAAAATAAAGCCTACATTGCATAGCAAGCTTGCCTCACTCATCAAGACAGCATCAGTAACAAAGGGTGGGTCGAAATTTGAAATTCGCAAACAAAAATCCCTGGAAGCAATGAGAAAAAAAGACAGGAGGAAAAAGGCCGCAAGGCAGATGCAGCGGCAGATGCAGCGGCAGGTGCCAATCTTCAGGCTGCGGATGCCAGCGACAGTGAATGAGTGAGGCTTTCCAGTGTCATGAAATTCATAGTCCTAAATTCACAATATTACGTTTTGCTCTTCGCTGGCATACGTATAAACACTGTTTACATTGTATACGAAGCATAGCGTCCGTTCCAGTGCTTCGATTTGAACGAAATCAAGTTTATATGGTAGATTGATTATCTGACTTTAAGAGGTGATTTTAAAATATTCCAAAACTTGCATGCAATACATCTGTACCTTTATTAATTGGTTTTTGACTGTGGGGCACCCTGTACATGTACAAGAGGCACATTCAGTTGGATTTTAAGGAAACTTGAAACTTGTTCGTGTTATTTAGAGTTTGTAATTTACAAAAATTGAACCTAGTCAGTTTCCCGCCCCAGTCAATTCTTTGTTCAACTTTAAAATCACCAAAATTGAACCTAGTCAGTTTCCCTTGGGGGTTTATTTGACAGTTTGTAATTTGGATACATGTACAGAATGCATTTTAAAATTGAGAGAAGGACCTCTGTGAAATAATTAAATAATCATAAATACTGATTGGTCGAGAGCCATCACATGACCGGTCATAAATGGTTTATAAAGCACCGGCTAGCTGGTCTTTAACACTTTTTGGGTGTCACATGGACTACTGTACTGTATATCTGTTCCCATGTGTGTAACATTCGATATGTTTGCGCAGCTAGTACTGCCAATGATTCCAGATTCACTCTGTCCTAACTTGTCGCATTATGCGTTACATCAGCAGAACGCATGCGCCACCATACTTGCCTGTTTAGTGTGTGAGTTCAAGGTCATGTACATGTAATTTTTTCTTTCTTTGGACCATATTTTAAAAGTATAAGTTTGTTTGGTAAATATATGGTTAAAAAAATATATATGTGTGCAGTGTTTCCTTTGTTATAGCCAGGCGGATACGTATGTTTAGTTATTACCATGGGCACATGCCACAGGTAATATAGGTAATAATGGTCTTAGATATCAATCGGTACTGTGGGTAAAAACGGATCAACATCCAGTGGTAATAACATGGCAATGCCGAAAATATCGGTTACATTATACCTGGTAATATTGGGTAAATGGGGTAATATCGGTTACATTATCCCTGGTAATATTGGGTAAATGGGGTAATATCGGTTACATTATACCTGGTAATATTGGGTAAATGGGGTAATATCGGTTACATTATCCCTGGTAATATTGGGGAAATGGGGTAATATCAGTTACATTATACCAGGTAATATTGGGTAAATGGGGTAATGCCGGAAATATCGGCAGCATATCCCTGGTAATATTGGGTAAATAGGGTAATAACGGGTTGCAACGGGGAAAGATTGGTCTACTATTTCCCCGTTATTACCCACTGGTATGATGTTACCCGGTAATAACTTCCGTTATTACTCGTTACAACCCGGGTAATATCGGGTAAAATGCCCAGTGGGAAAGACAACCTTTGAGTGGTGTTATTGGTCTGATTTCAACTTAGTCCTAGATATCTCTCTGTAGAAGGAATTGATAACCACCAGTTGCCACTGAAACTCTACACGGTTTCCCTTTCCTGTTTGTATTACAAATTGACTAGCTTTGTTGTAGGTTATACCGACAGATACACGAACTGAACCTAGCTAGGTCAAGGTAAAGGGTCCCATGGGGATTCAGCAAACCACATCATTTTCCCAGGGAATTTGGGTTTCATTTGAGGAAATATAAAATTGTCTTTCATTGCATGGCTGCATTATAGTTATCGAGGAGGTTAAAGCCAATGCATTGCTGACATATAATTGCTTTCTTTTGTGCGTATCATCGCACAGTTCAAACTTTACACAACCCCATGCAATTATTTCATTAATATGTAAGGAATACTGTTTGTACCTCTCGCTTTCATACAGTGTGGCAACTTTGCCATTACGAGAATAAACGCGGTTAACAAGTTGTAGACCAAGGTAACTTGTTATGCAAACGTTGTATTGGTTATGTTACTTTGAACATGTTTTAAGTGAGGAGATCTGTACTTCTGGTTTTGGGTCATTCTATGAATCCCTGTTCACTGTGAATGAAGCTGTATCGAATACAATTAACCTGTAGAAGTTTCAGCCTCAATAGTACCGAGTAATTTTATTATGGTCACTAATATTTGTAGAGGTATTTACCAATCTATGACCCTAAATTTGAAGGAAACATTTTCCACTGTTTGCAAGAAATATTTAAGTATTGTAAAACACCTGCATAAATTTGTAGTTCAAAGTATTCTGGTACAACGACATACATGTATAAAATATAACTTATCTGTTAAACTTTATGTATAATTAAATTATCCCCACACACACACACACACACACACACAAGTGTGTAATGACCTCCAATCGTGGACCCTCCTTTGTTCAACTCTTTGTCCTGACAAACGTGGACCCATTGTTTTCCTTTGTGATAGCAAACGTGGACCTATTGTCCCTTTTGTTGTAAGTCCACGGTTTGAATGTCACTACAAACTCACACACACACACACACACACACACACACACACACACATCCTTACGGATCCGGTTTGTGGGTACTGCTATTGTTGTTCTATTATTCCCTTTCTGAAGAATTCCCTTGTGGGGCCCAATTGTTCCTATTGAAAATGACCTTGTGGGTCCCTTGTTCCCTTGTTGTCAGGACCCCACATATGCCCTTCTGTGTGTCCACACACACACACACACACAGAATACTTAAAAACCTGTGAAATACATTGGTAAACAAATGAAATGGAATGATATTAGTACATGACTTCTACAGCCCTATACAACACCAGCAAAACCTTTCTTAACTTAAACTTCTTGTTAAATAAGTTTGCCTGAGTAAACATATTGATCTTTAACAGCAAGGCACATGTATGCAATCTTAAAGGCAGGGTATACTTTTAGTAACTGAGACCAGTATCCTCACTTAGCGTATCCAAACATATGCACACAATAAAAAAAACCTGTGACTCTTTGGGCTCAATTGGTCCTTGAAGTTGCAAGAAAATGTTACAAGAAACAACACCCTAGTTGCATAGAATTATATGCTTTCAGATGCCTGACATAGGCTTCCGATTTAAACTTTGGGGTGAACTTGTGAAGAAATTACAGAAAGTACACCCTGCCTTTAAGTATACTACCACAGTGATTTGTATTGTGACATCACACTCTGTTTAGCCATTTGATTGATTGTGTTACATGGTTAAAATCAATCTTAGCTTTTTTTGAAATCAGCTCTTAATACATTTGCACAGAAAGAACTTCACATTATCAAGGCAAGCTTTAAGTAATGCTATTTTAAGCATACACTGTCAACAAGTTTTACAACTTTAAAAAAGCAGTTACATTTTAATACAGAAACAAGTGCGATATACTCAATTAAACTTCAACATCATTGTCTTCTTCAACGTTACTGCATGTAACATTCTGCATTATCACATTCATTAAAAAATTCCACTTAAAAATTGACACCTTCAGTAAGTATCACATCGTGATGGGTACTAATATTACTTGAAACAGAACTGGAGTCACATTCTGAATCTTCATCATCTTCAGGTAAATTATTGTTTTCCGCACCATGTACAGTAGCTACCACATTTTGACAGTCTTTACATGAGCAGCCTGGACCACTCACATAGGCGATTTGCTTTTTTTGCATTTAAATACGATGCAATCCCAGAAATAGGAGAACTAAAGAAGATGCAAATTAATTTAAATACTAAAATTAGTTGAAGTAATAAATCTAGACTTAGAGTATACTTCTTGTTGAATGCAAGTTTACTTCGTGTTAACTTAATAAACACAACGAAGGGTTTCAAATCCACATCCTTTTAATCAAACTGCAAAGTCATCTGGATCTACGTATTGGTACATGTATACTTTAATTGATGGACAGTTGGTAATATATTGTTATGCACTAGTCAATTGCAACCCCGGACCCCAGGACCCCAGGCAATAGCCGGGCACTAGATGGGATATGGCCGGGGGTGTAACAGCCCAATGTGCCCCGGCCCTGCAGGGACCTAGGCAGGACTTATGCAGGGCCGGCCGGCCGTGCAGCTTCTCAAAAGGGCCGGGAACTACCCCGGGATCTATAGGAGTGTACCGGGGACGTACTTACAACTGTGCCGGCCCGTATGTGGGTTAACTCTGGTCTGCACAAGTACCTGAACAGGGGCACTATGCCGGGGCACTATGCCGGGTAGTATGCAGGCATTCTTACATGATGCCCGGCTCCGGGGGGCGGGGACTTGGGCCGGGTGTACAGAAAAAAACTGCCCGGCCCTGTGGGGACTTAGCCGGGAATGAAACAATGTTTGTAACAATTCACAAAATCACACCCCGGCCCACATCCCCGGGGTCCTGGGGGGCCGGGTAACAATTGACTAAGGTGCATTACATCTGAACATATGTACGTTCCATTCAAAATAACAAAAAGATCAATGAAATAACACAAAAACTAACTTTCCACAAGGCATTATTCTAACCAGTGTAACACCACCATTCATATTCTAAACAACTGTAAATATGATGAGTTCATGATTTGGTGTTCATTATACTAGTAGGTGCATCCGGCTATACTGTACATGTAGGCACGTTTTTAGTTTGCACCATAAACTTACACATCGGAATATTCTTAAATGTCCCCTTGAACATTTTCAGGTGCAGCTCCATGAGGTGTTGATGTAATCGGTAGAGCTCTCAAAAAGGGGCAGAGGTACTGATGATTGGACAGCAGATCTATAGTTAAAAATAATTGTGTTTATGTTATATTTAATCAAGTATGCCTTATGAAAAAATATATCAATAGCAACCAATAAAAATACAAGAGCACATGAAAACTAAAAAGTACAAAGTTTTTGCAGCAGTGTAAGTGTAATCTTAATCTTAAAGAAGTCGAATGGTACACAATATAATATTAAATATCAAAATTAAACAGGCCTAAAATAAAAAAGGTAAGTCAAGATTTCTGGCCAACCCAACCTACAGACTGGTCGCATTGGTACTAATTTATTAATAATAAAGATTCATATATCATTATTAAGAAAACTCACTTCTGTGTAGGTAAATCTAGGAGCTATCTCGCCAGGTCAGCGTTCGAAATACCCAGTTAGTGTAAACATGTCTTTGTACGAAATATTGATAAACTCTTAAGATTTTTAAATTTGAAATAAGAAACATTGAATAATTCGGAAACCGATGCATCAATTTGATTTCAAAGCAGAATTTATATCAAGTTTTTTATAACCCATATAACCCTTTCCCTATGTATACTTAGTACTTTCCCGAGTTGCGTAAAAACACAAAAAACAGGCACATTACTCGGGTGGGATTCGAACCCAAGACAGTTGCACTGCTAGAGCAGATGTCTTACCACCAGACCACCGAAAGTGTGTCTTAGTTGGATGACAAAAGTGCTGTCATTTAGCATGTTTGCACAGCCTCATACCAAACCAGGCTTTGTGGACATTCTGATCAATGAACCGTCTAATCAATGGAGCGAAACAACCAGCCACAGTGCTTTTGCATATACACAGTAAATGCGGGACAACAAAAGATAGCGTCTTACGTCTGATTTCGTCCACAAATTTAGGTCAAATCGAAATTATTTTTGTGCAAAAGTTTGAGCAGGCTAATAGACCTACAATCTAAAAATTGTGATGAAATGATAAGTAGTTATTGAGATATGAATTTTTGAAATATTCAACTTCCGATTTGAACCGGAAGTTGAGGTCAAATGGGGTCACACTGTTTGAATTGTTTGTTGAGTGTTTAATTCCCTTTCCGATAACGTTTAGATTGTAACAATCCAATTTAGGGTTCTTGTGTTATGATTTATTTAAATAATAAACTTTGATTTGGTGTATTTCAATATCATCTCCTAATAAATATATAACTATATGTGAAATTTCAAGTTGATATGAGCTTGGGAAGTGTGCTTTTGTTAGTGGACAAAGACGGGGGAGAAGAAGAAGAGGAAGAACTAGATATAAGTTTTTGTTGCAAGCACAAAAACAAGGTGTTCGGGAAGAGTATTTCCCCCCCAGGACCAAGCATTTACTACTCAGTATATAGATCTTGAACCTGCACCATAAAGGTGACGTCATATCACCCTTGATGGCGTCATCGTCGTGTGAACAATTTTTTTTGATGTAACATATCCCAATTTGGATACATGCAAAGTTTCAGCTTGGCGATCAAAGTTTTATAGAGACTAACAAAGCTGTTGCCAAAATCAGGTTACGTGAACCTTGAACAGAGACTAGAATAGAGCGAAAAGCAGCTCACGATGCAACTGGTATAGATCATGCATTGTGTGTGTTTTCAGTGCAGTTATTTTCCCGTGGTTTGACAGCGGGTCAATAAATACCCGTAATAATTGGTCAAAATTTCAAATATTTGTAACAAAGAAAGAAATGACGTCATCATGTTGTTTCTTTAGATTTACGTGGTCAATATCATTATCTATCAACATGCTTTAAACTCAGTCGAACTTGTGGTTTCAAAAAGTAAATCTTTAAGGCAATACCACGTGACACATGATGACGTCATCAATCTAAAACTTCACACATATGTTTTCTGCATAAAGGTCATTATGTATACCAATTTTGAAACAATTATCCTAAACTTCGCTACAGACATCTAGTAAAGGTGTATTTTTAACTGTTTTCGACCTGCCGCTAGAGGGCACTCTTGACTTTTATGACGTCACTTGTCTTATTTTTTAAAACCAGACCCTTGCTTGACTTTAACACTGTTAAAAAAACTTCAAAAAATTTGCCACTTTTAAATTACAAGGCACTTCCTTTTTCGACCGGAAGTAGAGGTCAAGTCGTGTCACGCACACAATAAAATAATAAATACCTATATTACCTCTATCTCCTTATCTTGATTTGATATGGAGTTTTTGAGATATAAATTTCTGAAAATGTTCAACTTCCCGTCTGAACTTGAAGTTAAGGTCAAATGGGGTCAAAATTTGTGTAGCGTTTGTTGAACTTTTAACGATCTATCCGATGATGTGTAGATTGTAAAAATCTAAAATGGGGTTCCGGAGTTATGAATTTTTCAAATATTAGACGGACTATCTTTGGGTATGCAATATCGATGAAACAACAGCGACGATGTATTCCAACATGTAGCTGTTCAGTGCAACGCACACGTAAACTTAACCAAACGTACAATGTACATGTGGCTGTACAGGTACAGCGTATTTGTACATGTATTCTTTCACTATCGTGCGTCGTCAATGCGGGTCAACTTAAACGGGCGCTTTTTCGACCAGATGTAAAGATTAAAATATTGGTATCTCTGCGCAAAAGTTTGGGCAGACTAAACGTTCTACAACCTGATACAAAAATCGTGCAGAAAAGTTTACTAGTATTTAAGATATGAATTTCTGAAGTTTTTAACTTCCGGTTTGAACCGGAAGTCAAAGTCAATTTGGGTCAAGGTTTGTGTAGCGTTTGTTACATCTTCAACGACCTGTCCGATGATGTGTAGATTGTAAAAATCCAACATGTTGTTCACGAGTTATGATTTTTACAAATAATAAACTTTGATTTATTTTAATTCAAAACCTGATGACGTCATCATAACATCATCAAGTTTGTGTCGTCTTGATATTGAGGTTCAATTGTATTATGAGTTTCAATGTTCAATTCGATTTCAGTCTTGAGTTATGCCCAAAAATTGAAATTTTTCACGAAAAAACACAAAGGCAAACTTTGACCTTCCGGTTCGACCGGAAGTAAAGATCATGGGACTTTGGCGTAAACTTTTCAAATGTTATCCCAGTCTTGATCTATCAGATGCGTAATTATGAACATCATAGCTTTCCAATTGCCGAATCTACAGTAAAAAGCAAATGGTCCCTTTTAAACCTTAAAAACGGTGTAATTTGACACCTGATGACGTCATGATGACAAAACCAAAAACCGTTTCATCTACTAATAAATATCTAACTAAGTTTCAAGTTTCAAGTTTATGTGAGTTTGGGAAGTGTGTCTTCGTTAGCGGACAATCGCCGTGGAGAAGAAGAAGTAAAAAAAAAAAAAAAAAAAAAAAAAACGAACAAAAACAAAAGGTGTTCGGAGCAAAGCTCTCCGAACACCTAAAAAGAAAAAAAAACGAACAAAAATAAGAGGTGTTCCGGGCTGTTGGCCCGAACACCTAAAAAGAAGAAGAAAAAAACGAACAAAAACAAGAGGTCTTCGGACTTTTGTCCGAACACCTAAAAAGAAAACTAGACTTAAATTTTTGTTGAAACAAAAACAAGGTGTTCGGTGAATATGTCCATGGACGCATGGACGGCTGTTTTAGAGACTAACAAAGCTTTTGCCAAAATCAGGTTGCGTGAACCTTGAACAAAGACTAGAGTACAAGCATGTTTGGACTTTTGATCCTTGTGGTCAATAGAGGAAAGCCGCTCACAATGCAATCGGTATAGATCACGCTTTGTGTGTGTTTTCAGTGCAGTTATTTTCCCGCGGTTTAACAGCGGGTCAATGCATACCCGATTTCAACCGGAAGTGAAGGTCAAATAGGTAACATCTCTGTGGCAAAGTTTGAGACCACTTATGGATATACAACATGTTGTAACATTTGTGAGTAGTGTATGTGTAAAAAGTATGAAAATTTTTTTAAGTATGAAATTTGAAATTTTTAACTTCCGGAAATGCCATATTTGATGAGAAATGAATAAACTAATTTTCCGATTAGAGTTTATCGCTCAATGAGCGTTTTATTCATTTTATGCAGATGTGTAATTGGCTTTTCACTAATTTCTCGTGACCCAGATGGCCGATCGATCTCAAACTTCTACAGGTTTGTCAGTTTATGTATATGGTGGATTACATAAAGTGCTTACACTGCCAGCAACTGTTTTGTTAGCAAAAACCAATTCTGTAATGTTCCTTTAAAATAGGTTACATTACGATAAGTTGAAAAAAGTATCGTGCAAACAAAAGGTCACCCGAAACTCTGAAAAAACCTTGTTTCAGAGCCACCAAACTGGGGTCATCATGGAGTTCCGGAAATATAATGTATTTCCTTTCTGTGCCCAATACGGTGAGGATGGTCCTAACTGATTGCTCGCCAAGCTGTAGGCGGGCTGACGAGGGGAAGGGTGTCACCGACAACGATGGCGAATGTACCGGTTGCCAAATACCGGAGAGGGGCAATTGTAGCGGGGGCAGAGCTTGGCTGTTGTCCGTATCGTGCTCTAACAGAGCAGACAAAATTGTCGTCAACTGCAAACATGTTTGGGGTCTAAACCTATATCTCGTATAAAAGAGTCCTCCTCTCTCACTATATTGTAACCGTAGCGTTTTCTCCCCTTTACCACTTATCTGAATGTACTTTTGTCGTCTTCAGTTAGCCTCCCAGCAAACACGTAACGTCATCATAACGTTACTGTGAAGTTGTGTTTTAGCCTAGTACTTTAACTCTTTGTATTTTGTCGTCAGCATTTTGTAATGTCATTGTTCGTATTGTCTGTCTTGTAGGCCTACTCGTCTAGTGATTCGCTGTTTGTTTTTTGTCTGTATATATAGGCTGTTTTCTACAAGCCTCGGCCTACTCTAACAGCATCATGCTCTCGCTTCTCTCTTGTACATAGTTCATTCCTAGTTTTATTTATTATTTGCTTTAATAAAATATTCATAAATACCTCGGAGAGTTTATCCATTCTGATTGGTGGAGAGCATGTCACGTGGCCGTGTTTGAACGGATGTTCATAAATACCACAGACAGTTTCGCTATTCCTATTGGCGGAGAGCATGTCACGTGGGGGTGTTTAAAAAGTAGAATATAATGATCCACACAAACGTGCCTTAGAAATGCTTCGCTTTTGATAACTTTCCCGAAACAAAACGCTCCGCCATTTATGGGAGTCAAGATTTTGACTCCCATAAATGGCGGACAAATTCTATTAGTCTTATTTCCAGTCGCAGCTGTTGAACTACGACTGAGCAATTATTTTATTAAAAATGTTACGATTACCATTTGTTTATGATATTCCAATAAATATCCAGTTAATAAATGATTGAAAAAAAGAAAGAAAAAACATACGTTAAATAATTAAGTAGCAAGTCCCCACGTCTCGGTCCGTCCGGGCGTCCAGGGACGTACCAGCAGCAGCAAAACTCCGCGGCCATACCACCCATAGACCTCACCCTGCATGCTGCAGTACAGTAGACGACGCGAAGACAGGGTTCTCGTACAATGTATGATTTTAGCGGGGCCAACCTAGTAACACCAATGCTTTCTTTGGTGTAAGAAGGTCTGGTACCCGTTACTGTTATTGCATCGACGATCGTATTGACGGCTTGAAAACGTATACATTTCGCGGGACATGTCTCGGGGGTCAGAGGTCAATTTTGTTTTTTTAAATTACCATTCACTAATTATAACACATTAAAGGTGTTTTATTGCAAGAACAACTCTTAATAATTATAAGGAACACCTCCAAACAGTAAAATTTCATGAGATTTGAAGGCAACGTGCTCCTTTAACGATTGGTACAAATGATGTTGTCGCCAGATTCAGGGTCCGTCTTGAATTTCAACATTACATCGCATTTTTTTTGCACGTGCAGCTTTATTCATTTTCCTCAAATCAAGAAAAGTATAATGATAATCATTTTTAAAGTGTTTACATAAATCTTAGTATGATTACGTGAGTACCTGGGCTCAAATTAATAGCGCTGCTTCAACCAAAAAGTGGCTTCATGCGAACCTGATTTTGGTTCCCAGTCTTAATATCATACCAAGAAACCATCTCAAGGCCAAAAAGTGTACAAACGAAGTGATTTATTGGAGTTTAAAACTTGAATCTTTTGTTGAGCTTGTAAACGAAAGAAAAACAACAACATTCTTTTCATGAGCAACTGGTGATAAGAAGAGTTGACTTATACTCAAGTCTGCTAGATTGCTTGACCATCTTTGTTTTCAGGGCTGCTAGTGAAATCAAAGTCTCCAGAAGGATTTTGAAAGGCCCTTAATTTATACTGCAAAGCACCACGAGACTTTGCTCAGTGTAATTTGACGGTGCTGTTCACGTTATCATCTCAGCTTGATGGCCGGGCAATTGTATACTCCGGGGGGACAATTAATTGATAAAACGAACACAAAGCTTCGCGAAGCGCTTACTTGTAAAGTGAAATCATATTTCAAAATGTGGTAGCGTTTGGTTGTTTTTTCAGCAAGCAGACACTTTATGGTTTATTATTAATTATACGTTTCGTTATTTACTAAAATGAGCTTTCCAGTTATAATGCTGTACACAATTTATAGGCCCCTGTATTTTTGTTCAGTTCATTTGAAGGAGACTGGACTAGGGTTGTGTGGAAAAGCATTGAGGGAAGGGAAACAAATCAAATGTATGGCCTTTTTGAAAAGCTTATGAAGGTGACGCTTCTTTGGCATAATCGACGAGCTACAAGGTGATCAAAATGTGTATAATATTTGTAGGTCTGAATGTTTGACAAAGCTAATTAAAGTGCGGTTTGCGAGAATGAGAGCTAGTTTTGACTTCAGAGGTCCAGTTAACTTGCCAAAGCAAACGATAATCGAGTGAGATTTGCTGTCAATGAGATTTCCATCTTGTATAGCCTTTTAAAGGCAAGTTTTGGCAATCAACTGCACTGATTACCACCCCCTTCCCCCAGATGTGTAAGTTTAAAATAAAACAAAATACTAATCTAACTGTGTCAATTTTATCGAAAAGTACCCTTTGTGGAAATTAAATTGCATAAGCATTCAAACATTGCTTTAATACGAAAGAGTGAGATTATTTAACAATCAAAGCTTAGGTCTTGAACTTACCGTTAAAAATAATAAATTAACATAAGTAACTTACTTAGTTATAATGACATGAATATTAAATAAGCAAATCTTAAGACCCCCATATCTCAACTATTATACGTCCAATCAGCAAACTTTTTTTCGATTATAAACTTGTGGGATAACTGTTTGATGGCCTAATATCCCGGATGACGTCACTATGAAATCGATTATTGCGCGTTTTGTATCTATGTACAAAACCATCAACCTGAAAAGTGTAAGTATTTGGTTGGTAAAGAAACGAAAATTTTCAAAATAAGTTCAATTTTAGTTACCCATGGTACACAAATCATTTTGAAAACTAATCAAAGTACGGTGTATTTTTCACGATAATTAACGAGTTAGTGACAAATCGGACATCATGGCAAGCTCGCTAATTGCGCCATGATTGCGCAATCACTGCAATGCGTCGGAGATTACCTTCTTGAATGATATTGGAATCCTAACCGAGAGAGTACCTAGCGTAGAACCCATTTGATAATTTGCACGACGACCACGCCAGGTCACTGTGGCCGGGATCGCTGAGACTCATGATGCCATTCCACATTCACCCTATAACCATTTATCAACTTAGCAAAAACAATCCCATTACAGTGTTTTCCACACTGGACGATTTAATATTGAGTATTCCCACTTTAATTCGTAGGACTATGGGCGTGGGGCCTAGGTACAGGCGCAAGTTAAGTGCCGAGTTTGTTGGTGCCGAGTTTGCGATGTGCTGAAATTCCCTGCAGGAAGGGCTTATTGGCTCTTTTTGACGTCTGAAAAAAAAATGAAAACTACCAAAAAGTAGTTACTTGTGGATAATACAGTGAATTTGATTCTTCTGTATGCAATATAAAAACTCCCCGACCACCCCCAAAAAGTAACCACTTGCAGGGTGTATTATAAAAATAGTGAACAATTTAAAACTTTTTGCAATCTGAAGACTAAAATGACACTAAGAACTGATGTAAATAAATATATGAAGAAGAAATATAAATTGAGCATTCTTAAGCTTCTGGCATAAACATTCCGTGTGTTCTAATCAAATAATTTCAAATGAAAGTCATTCTGAATTTATAATCTCCTTTAAGATAAAAGGATTGGAAAATGATCGAAAATAGTTGAAATTATGTTGTAAATTTAAGAAATTAATTAGACAGAATATGTTTGATGGTTTTGTTGAAACTACTGGTGTTTTTTTAAATTTTTTCGAGTACTTAATTTTTTTTTCCGAGTACTTTTTAAAAAACTTTTCAGAAGCCAGAGCTATCACATCTCATAATTTTCAAGATGACGACGGCGGCCATCTTGGATTTAGAAGTCAGGATGATCCCAAGCTCTACATTTACTTTTTTTCTTATTAAGATGAGCCTGGCAACCTCTTGAGGGCGCTGTAACCAGTCAAAAATTGAAAGACTATTGCCCGCTTCGGGAACTATTTCCCACAAACTACATGGTTGTGCAAATCTCATGCACTAGCCTATAATAGTTCATCCCACGTGACCGTGTTTCAGCCAACCAGAATACAGAACAAGCAAGAGGTGTGTTATAACACAATATAACGACCCATTAAGCTGCGCCCCATTACGTGTTGACCAATCACAACCTTGGCCACGCCACCGAAAGTCCGAAATATCCGACATGCTCAAATCCCATTAGAAAAGTAAACATGCGCGCGCGCGTATACTTAAAGCGCGCACGTTCATGTCGTAAGAGCGGCATTGTAGAGGTGCACATGTGCTGGCCACATGTGCAGTGGTGATGCAGCCAATGCTGTGATTGGTCAAAATGTGAAGGGGTTAATTAATGGATCGGATTATTATAACAAACAAAAATTTCGCGTTTGTCTATTGCAGATGGAATGGACGCAAACCTCGTCCTTCGCAAGCCTAGTATCAAACAATAGTATGCTAGCCATGTACGAGACTCATGCAAGGCGCTTCGGCTGGGACTACGATCCGGACATTTCGGAGCTGGCACGAATGACCGGATCATCGGATGTCGGCAATGTGTCCTACGTTGTTCCTACCATCCATCCGGAGTATAAGATCTGCGATGTTGCAGCGTATCATACTCCGGACTTCACCATCGAAACGGGTAAGAATGCTTCATTGTGTTCATGATTTTTGTTTAGTAGTGTCGTATAGATTAGTAAGTTATACTCCAAATGTGTATGAAAAAAAACCTTAATTGGTGAGAAGCACTGCAGCTGTTGATAGAATAAACTGTTCTGAGAAGGGATTCCCTTCGAAGTATTATGGTTTGGAGAGTTTTTCACCCCAAAACATTTGCTGAGATTTCTTTGGGTTGCATTTAAACATTCTCTGACGGAAAAACAATCAAAATAAACAATCCCTTTTTTTATACTTTAGCACAACGAAAAAACACACTGAAAAAAAACTGGCAACCATCTTGAAAAATAGCCCGGCCAGTTGTCTTGAAAAATGTGTCGGGCGGCCAATTTTGAAGAAGACAAAAAAGACCCACATCTTTCCTTTTTCAAAAAGGCAGGACGCCAAACATGTTTTTTTGTTTTGATTTAAAGCACAGAGTAGGCTTATCACACATCTAGTGGGCCCTATGTAGATTGGGTTTTCAGTTCCTAGCTGATTGCGCGGGTTTTCTCTGGAATATTTCTCTGGGTTTTCCTCCCACATCTAAAACTGAAACTTCCTTCTTTGTCTTCTCTCCATGGGGGGTCTTTGAACTGTTAGCATGGTGAACAATGGTGAAACATTATGCACATGACGTCATTTGAGTAAGGCGGCCTCGGCTGGAGGTAAAATGAAGTTATCCCATTGGCTGACGTGCACCGCACGTACGGTAGCTCTGCGTTTTCCATTGTTTCATTTATATTAGCAATATGTTATGATGTTTGTATTTTTGGGGTCGCATTAGGCCAAATTGGCATTCTCGTGCTTAGTTTAACTCGCGAAAGGCCGCCGTTCGCGAGGCTGTTAAAAGTGTTGTTTTCCTAGGTCGGATGACGACGCCACCCGTGATCATGCGTTTGCCGACTGGAGGTGGGCATTGTCTGGTATACCCAACTCAAGTTGTACCATTATTTTAATAACCGCATGCGGCAGCAAACCACATGCGGCCAGAGGAGGTCGGATGACGACGAAGGCACTATTAAGCTGGCCAAGTTCGCACACGGACTGTTTGCCGACTCCTGGAGGTCGACATTACGAACCCAACACATGTTGTACCATTTAATGTCGCGTCATAATTTATACATAATGAATGGTCCGTGTGCGAACTTGACCCAAATGGGATAGCGGCCGGGTTTGCGGGTGGGTTTCGGGCCAGGTTTTGGTGCCGTGAATCGTGCCTTACGTGAACGTTGTTTTTGTTGCGCATGTTTTCGTATTTCATCAGCCGCGCTTCCGTACCTTGCGTTCGTTCATCCTCGTGCAATACAATTATGTGAAATAAATCAATTTTTGTAATACGAAGGAAATAAAAAAATCGTACCGTAAAAGGGTTTTCTGAAAATTTGCAGCCCGATCCATACAGGCACCTGGGAGTTTTTCTTACACAAACAGACACCTTACTCGCATTAGTATATATATCACGTTTGGAAATTTACATAGTTGAGTTTTGGATCGGCGGCAAATCACATTAGTCAAAACATTATTTAAGGTTCCCTTGACGTCATCAATGGATGAGTAACATGAGACTAATAAATGCGACTTTTCATACTTCCGGAACTTTGATAGATCGTCGTGTGCCCGGTAAAAGGACGTAACGAAAAGTTCCCGGTAAAAGGACGTAAGCAATTAATGTGCACAATAATTGTGTTCCAAGAAAACTGAGTGCGAAAGTTTGATCGGTTTTCTGCCATTCATGGGTAATTTAGGAAGGTTAAATTCTGTATGGGAATGAGAAAACATGTCTTTGGGGGTAATTCTAGCAACAAAAATGTAACATTTATACCATATTTTTTTTGTCAGAGGAGCCATTTTGTTGCTTACGCCTTTTCATTACTGAAAAACAGTACTTTGTGTGCCCGGTAGAAGGGCGTAATGCCTTACGCCCTTCTACCGGGCACCCGAAGAGATAAACGCATAATCTTGGAGTCATTTTGAATCATATTCTATTCAACGTGTCATACAACCGTGACCCAAATTGACCCCTCTTTCCAGTTTCTACGGGATGTTCAAATAAAAAAATGTTTATACACAATATAAGCGACAATTTATATTTCCTGAATTACTAAGGATAAACTCATAATCTTTGTGTAATTTTGAAGTACACTATAAGCAAATGTGTCATGTTTGATATACCCATGACCCTAATTGACCTTTACAGGATGTTCAAATACAACACAAATGTAAAATTATATTGTAGGGTTTGCGACTAAACTTATTATATAATTTTTATATCACATGTAACTTCAGTATATTATTTGTTTGTTGTTCCAGCAACCGAAACCCCTCTTTGGTCGCTTTTACGAACACTTAACTTCTAGTTTTTGATTATTATTTGGTTTTTATTTGAAGGATCACCGACTGCACAGGCACCAACGATTGTCCAAGCAAAGACCCTCGCTGCGGTGGCCATAGAACTCCTACACCCGAGTGGAAAGGAGGCCCTTACTGCCATCCATGAAGAATTCAAGCAGACACTTGCACAGCCAGTGCCTTCGAACTAAGGACAGTTGTTACAGAGAACGAGTTTGGTTTCAAAGTGTCCTTATGCCCAACTGATCAGATGTTTTTGTTGTTGTTGACCTACATCCTCGTTATGTCAAGTAAAGAATATAACACGAAGAATGAGTGATAGGAAATAATGACCGTAAACGCTACTGTATCTCATTATTTTAATTAATACCATACTCCTAGCATGTAGGAGCCGCTGATTATTAATATAGGTTTAAACTTTTATTTTTTTATTTTTTATTTTTTTTTATTTTATAAACCTTCACCATTTCTGGTGAGCCCATTGATTCATAGGCACCGCCGGTGTTTCTGTAAGCTGTGTACAAGTCTGCAGCTTCCACAAAGTCAAGAGAAATGCTGCATGCAGACTAATCTTCATCGGCCTATATTGCAACAGTTTTGCCCCGGCCCGGGGCTATGCTTGATTTTTTAAAGGCACAGTACACGTTTGGTAATGACTCTGAAAATTAATGCCACTAAAAACTTACTTGGTAAGAAGTGCAGCAGCCTTGGGTAGTATAATGAATTTTGAGAAGCTTTTTAACCTCGAAGTACTACGGTTATGGAAAATATATCACTTTTTATTCCCCCAAAATTTGAATCTGAAAAGCGTTTCTGGAAATGCTTCTCAGACCGTGTATTCTTATGGGGAATATTCTTCCCGCATGGAAATATTCGCTCCGGTTTTTCAGTGATAGGTCAAAAACGCGACCACATTTTGAAGTGAAATTCTCACAGGTTAGTTTTCTTGTATGTACCTACATTTATATAGGATTAACAAAATCAGTAGGCTCCAATTACCAAACTTATGCAGCGCCTTTAAGTTTAATTCATGAATTATGAATTGTCCAACTTGAATCGATGGTGTTTTTCTTTTTTTTTGGTGGGGGGGGGGGTCAAGAAAAGTTCAGATACTCTATAATATTTGGTGCATTGACTCGGAGTGTGTGGGTGTGTCTGGTTATTGAAATAAACCTAACGGCTAATCATCACGTGAAAATGAATCACACAATTTTGACAAACACCTGAAACGAATACAAATACACTCTTACAAAAGAACTTCTCTATACAAATCGGGCCCAGTTTTGCAGCGCTGCTTACGCAGAACGTATTGCTTAAAATATCTGCCAAGCAACAATAAGCAGGATACTAGCTCAAAATCAGTGTCCACATTTTTGTGTGATTCAACAAATGCATGAATAAACAAACCTGTGAAAGTTTGAGCTCAATTGGTCATCGAGGTCACAACAAATAGTGAAAAGAGACCTTATGTGTTTTCTGTTTTTTCAAGCATCGAGTTTTTATCACGCGTGATAAAAACTATTCTTTTACTAATTTCTCAGAAACGAGAGCATTTTAGGCAGAAATATTTTAAGGAACCCTTTCTATCATTGCTTACTTTAAATCATGTAAGTTATGTGTGAATCTGTGAACATTTGTGTTTTTCGATCTTACTAATAGTGTACATGGCCTTTAAATGAAACTGAACGAGCATTACCTGTGCCCATAACAACAAAATTCAGTCAGCATTCCACCTAAAGACAGAATGTATCGTGCTTTAATCACTTCAAGATAAAAGCATAACAAAAAATGTTAAACTGTTCCCTTTAAAGTAAGTACCGATAAAACCAGGTCCCATTTTCATGGAGCTGCTTCAGCACAAAAAGAGCTAAGCACAGCAAAATTATGCTTACCAGAATAAGATTACCAGCTAAAATATCATTTCACATGTAGCATCTGTGACTGGTATCCTGCTTATTGTTGCTTAGCAGAATGCTTTTAAGCAATACGTTCTGCGTAAGCACCTCTATGAAATTGGGCCCTGTTTGTATAGAGAAGTTTTTTTTGTAAAAGTATATTTGTATATTCGTTTGAGGTGTTTATCAAAATGGTGTGATTCATTTTCACGTGATGATTAGCCGTTTGGTTTATTTCAATAACCAGGCATACCCTCACACTCCGAGTTAATGCACCAAATATTATAGAGTATCTGAACTTTTTTTGCCCCCCCCTCCCCTCGAAAAAAATCCCCAAATAAAACCCCAAAACAGCATCGATTCAAGTTGGACAATTCATAATGAATGAAACTTAAAAGTGCTGCATACGTTTGGTAATTGGAGCCTACTGATTGTGTTAATCCTATATAAATATAGGTACATACAATAAAACTAACCTGTAAAAATTTCACTTCAAAAGGTGGTCGCGTTTTTGAGATATCACCGAAAAACCGGAGCGAATATTTCCACGCAGGAAGAATATTCCCCTAAAGAATACACAGACTGAGAAGCTTTTCGACTGCGTTTAGTCGTGTGAACAAAATAGTATTTCGATGTAACGAAATACTATTTCGAGGGAACGAAATAATATTTCGAGGGAACGAAATAATTTTTTTTTTTTTTTTTTTTTACTTTTTCAATTTCTTTTACCTGTCCCCTTAGGGGCTCCATAACTTATCAACAAGTAAGTTTTTTTCGGCATTAATTTTCAGAGTCATTACCAAACGTGTACTGTGCCTTTAAAAATCAAGCACCGCCCCGGGGCCGGGGCAAAAAAAAATAATAATAAAAAGAATAAAAAGCCTACAACAGTACAACAGAAGAAGCATTCTTGCACAATAACACAATGTTGTAATATAGGCCTATGAATATTAGTCTGCAGCATTTCTCTTGACTCTGTAGAAGCTTCAGACTAGTACACAGCTTACAGAAACACCGACGGGGCCTACGAATCAAGGCAACTTCACAAATTTGTGTAAAAAAAGGAAGAAAAAGAGAGAAAAAAATAAAAAATACTTTTACTGCAGCTACAGTAGGACTGCACGTTTCCTTCAAGGGATTCTTATTGAACCTATGTCCCCGGTGAGATACAGTGGCGTGTAAGGTCAATATTCCTGATTACTCATTCTTCGTGTTAGATTCTTAACTTAACATAACAAAGATAATTACTATATCTTTCATAGTTCAGGAATTTCAGGAAACACGAGGTGTAGCACATATTATTTATGAATATTTTGTATTTCAATATCATGTTTTAAAAGAAGGGGTAAATTAGGGTCATGGTTCTATTAAACATGACACATTGGTTATCATTTGCTTCAAAATGATTCAAAGATTGTGCATTTATCCTTTGTAGTTCAGGAAATATCTTAAGCTCAAGTAATTCATTCTTCGATGACGTCGGGGGACCTTAAATAACGTTTTGACAAAAACATGTGATTTGCTGCCGATTCAAAATTCAACTATGTAAACTTCAAAACAGAACTAATTACGCACAAGATTGTAAATACGGATAAGGAGACAAAACGATTTCAAACATTATACAATATAAGTAAAATATTGTCGAATTTGTGGATGCCGAGATTTTGTTGGTGTCGAGTTTGCTAGGTGCCGAAGTGACTGGATTCAAACAAGTATTCTAGTGTAACAGAATCAGTCGAAAGAAAGAAATGTAAAGAGAGGGAGCAGCAGAAAGCACACAGATGAAAGCAAGGGAATAACAAAGAGGGAGACAAGAGGGGTAGAGGCTGGTTTAACCATCACAAGAGGTTTGAAACACAAAATACATGATCGGTGAGAGAAGGGATAAACAAATGTATTACTTAGTGACTGAGACATACTCGAAATGGGAATATCTGCGGAAAAAAGGAGAAGACAAGGCCAAACAGTTTTTTTGTCATTTCCTTCTTTCGATGATCATACCACGGGGTTCATTCATTCATTAATTCATATAACATTTATTTCCATATCACAGAAAGGCGAAAGTACAGAAGTGCATGCAGGAAATAGATACGCCTGTATTACGGGAGACAGTAATGTTGATAGAGGAGATGTGTTCCACCCATGTAAGCCGGTCATCAATAATAACTCCAAGGAATTTAGTGGAGTGAGTTCTGGTGATCGGGTTGTCATCAATGAGAACAGGAGAGCTGGTGACATTGAGAGATTTAGTGGATCTAGTGAAAAGAATGTATTTAGTTTTATTTGTGTTAAGCGAGAGTTTATTGGCTTTAAACCAAGACGATACTTTGGCGAGTTCCCTATTTAAGGTGTTTATCAGATTGGAGTGATCATCAGCAGAAAGAAAAAAAAAACTACCGTTGTGTCGTCAGTAAAGAGTGTAAATGAAAGCAAAGAAGAGGAATTCTGTAGATCATTAACATATAGGAGGAAGAGAAGTGGACCCAGAATGGAACCTTGTGGCACCCAATAATTGATACCTTTCCAACCAGACTCATGGTTATTCACAATGGTGAATTGGAACCTGTTTTTTTAAGTAGTCTGAGATCCAATGGAGACCAACACCTCTGATGCCATACAGTCTAAGTTTAGATAGGAGAAAAGAGTGGTAGATCGTGTCGAAAGCCTTAGAGAGATCGATAAAGACACCAGCAGTATGTAACCTACTGGAAACAGAAGCAGTGAGAGTGTCAACAAGTTGAATGACATATCTGTGGAATATTCAGAACGGAATCCAAACTGTTGATCACAGAGAAGGTTGAATTTAGACAGAAAGTTGGAGAGTTGATTGTGGACGAGTCGTTCAAGAATTTTTGAAAAAGAAGGAAGAATAGAAATAGGCCTGTAATTATGAATGTCATGGCGATTACCATTTTTAAATACAGGAACTACTTTAGCAACTTTAAGAGAGGCAGGGACGCACCCTGTCAGAAAAGAGAGGTTGAAGATATGAGCAAGGGGTCGAGAGATGAAGGAAATAACAGATTTGACCACAGTAGAGCTGATTCCATCAAAGCCGCTGCTATAGCTAGTTTTAAGTTGTTTACCTACTAGGTTAATCTCTAAGAAATTGGCAGATTGCAAGAAGAAATTAGGATTATCAAGGTTGCGTAGATAGTCAGAGAAATAAGAATTAGCTGGCTGAATTGACGGAGCCCCTAAAGGGACAAATAACCCCCAAAAAAATGAAAAGGTAAAAAAAAAATATAAAAAAATTATAGTGCAACAGAATCAGTCGAATGGAAAGACATGAATAGAGAGGGAGCAGCAGAAAGCACACAGATGAAAGCAAGGGAATAACAAAGAGGGATGCAGGGGGAGGGGGGTAGAGGCTGGTTTATCCATAAAAGAGGTTTGAAACACAGTACATAATCGGTGAGAGAAGGGATAAACAAATGTATTACTTAGTGACTGAGACAGACTCGAAAGGGGAATATCTTCGGAAAAAAGGAGAAGACAAAGCTAAACAGTTCTTTGTTATTTCTTTCTTTCGATGATCATACCATGTTGGTCATTCATTCATTCATTCATATAACATCTATTTCCATATCACAGAAAGACGAAAATTCAGAAGTGCATGCAGGAAATAGACAATTATATTAAGTAAACTAACAAAAGAGGCATACAAAATGGTCATATAATAAATAAGAACTTAAAGAGGAAGTGATATGGGGCAAATCTCGGAAAGCAGAGCTTGAGGAGAGATGCCTAATGGAGGTAGTGACATCATTCACAATATCATGCAACTGAGTAATGTTTACGTGGAAAACTCAACATGTGATCTTTTGATAATGTGCAGTGTTGTTGGGGTAGTGACATCATTCACAATATCATGCAACTGAGTAATGTTTACGTGGAAAACCCAACATGTGATCTTTTGATAATGTGCAGTGATGTTGGGGTAGTGACATCATTCACAATATCATGCAACTGAGTAATGTTTACGTGGAAAACCCAACATGTGATCTTTTGATAATGTGCAATGATTTGACAGAGGGGATCTACTGCGCAGCACCTCGTGATTCAGTCTTATCATGGTATTTATGGACCTGACTTAAGAGAGGAAGATCATTACAATCAGTACAATCGTCGAAGAGCGTTGGGATCGATTTTAAAGATAATATTGTTACACTGCAATGAAATAACATTCTTTGTAGTCCACCGAGCAGACAAACGCGAACAGTCTCAAAACACAGGGTTGACTTTTATGTTTTTAGAGGATTGCTTCAGCAAACATGGCCAGCCATGAATTGAAACCCGGCATTCGACCATTTGGCTTGGGCGTGATTGCTTGTGTACTAATCATTGGACAAGTCGGAGCCTTGGCTTTGGAAGAAGCGTGTGAGGTGTGCCATTGTGATAGTGTGGAAAGAGTGGTTGACTGCAACAATAAACGTCTGACTGAGCTACCAATCGGCATACCAAATGATACTGTAACATTGTAAGTAATAGTGTAAAGGTTTATGTGTTTGTTTCTTGGTGTGCTTGGATGTAATGGTCGTTTTGGTTGCTATTTTTGTGTTTCTATAGTTTGTTTCCCACATATTGCGTAGTGTTACATTGTAACGTACTTTGCTTCAGAAGGACTTTTTAGTGATTTAAAATGCTTACAAATCGAAGGACAAACAATTGTTATTAACTGGACTAACGGAACTTTTTTACGGAACTTAGTTAAAACTATGTTAAACCACCGTAATTGTTTACGGAATCAACATCAAATTAAAACCGTATTATTTTCGGAAAAAATTTGACTCCGTTTATTAAATTGCACAACTTTACGAACCAATTTGTATTTCAATTGGGTCATTATAAACTGAATTCCGAAAAAAGGTGTTCGGTTTATACATGTCCAAATTAGCGGAGCCTGTGAAAAGTAAAGATAACATTTTGTAAACATGTCTTTGTGTGAAATGTTGATACATATGCAATTAATCGCGGTTCTTAAGATTTTCATTTTTGAAATAAGAAACTTGGATCAAGCAAAATTTTAAAACCTATAACGTCATCATAACGTCATAGCTTTTTTCCTATCCGTTGACCAGCTTGTGCCAAGTTGTAAACTATTGTAAACTGTAAATTAAACTTGCATCAAGTTTTTAACTAAAGAGATCCTTTTTGAAGACTTGTCACTAAAGGGCGCTGTTAAATATATATCTACGTCATTACTTTTTTAATTATAAGGTCCAACGGTCAAACTTTATTTTATGCAGAGAGATCATGTCCAAATTCAGAATCATACTGTTTGCATGTTTGCAGACTTCATTTTCACTCACGGTCTGGACCGAAAGTAAAGGTCACTCTTCGTATTAAATTTGTGTAAAATACGTCAAAAAGCTTTCATATGGTTCAAACATCTTATAGCAATATGGTTCTCCTTATGTGATTGTTGAGGTGTTCATACAACAGCGCAAACAATTCATTGTTTTTATTCGTTTTTTTTTGAGGTGTTGGGGGCAATAGCCCGAACAACTTTTTGTTATTGTTCGGTTTTTTTTAGGTGTTCGGACAAAAGTCCGAACACCTCTTGTTTTTTTTTCTTTTCATTTCTTTACTTCTTCAGTTTCTCGCCGTCGATTTTCCGCTAGTAAAGACACACTTCCCAAAGTCACATAAACTCTAAAAAGTTAGATATTCATTAGTAGAAGAAATTTTTGCGGTGACGTCACAATGACGTAACCAGGTGTCGAATTACAAGGTTTTTTTTTAAAGTTTGAAAGGGACCATTTGCTTTTTGATGTAACTTCGGCAATTTGAAAGCTTTGATGTTCATTTTTAGGCATCTGATATTTCAAGGCTAGGGCAACATTTGAAAAGTTAACGTTAAAATCGTATGACCTTTACGTCTGGTCGTATCGGAAGGTCAAAGTCTGCCTTTTTAGTTTTTTCGTGAAACATTTCAATTTGGGGGCAAAACTCAAGATTCAAATTGAACTAGATATAAGTTTTTGTTGCATTCACAAAAACAAGGTGTTCGGGAAGCGTTTTTCCCCCAGGACCAAGCATTTACTACTCAGTATATATATCTTGAACCTGCACCTTTAAGGTGACGTCATATCACACTTGATGCCGTCATCATTGTGTGAACATTTTTTTTTTGATGTAACATATCCCAATTTGGATACATGCACAGTTTCAGCTTGGTGACTAAAGTCTTATAGAGACTGACAAAGCGTATTGTCAAAAGCAGGCTGCGCGAACCTTGAACAGAGACTAGACCACAAGCATGTTTGATGGACTTTGAATCTTGACGTTGATTTGCCCAGCGTTTAACTGGTTTAGATCACGTAGTGTGTGTGTATCCCGTGGTTTGACAGCGAGTCAATAAATACCCGTAATAATTGGTCAAAATTTCAAAAAAAAGGATAACGTCATCATGTTGTTTCTTTAGATTTACGTAGTCAATATTACTGTCTGTCAACATAAAAAGTTTCAACTCAGTCGAACTAGTGGTTTTGTAGATAAACGGCTTCAAAAAGTAAACCTTTAAGGCGATACCACGTGACATTATGTATACCAATTTTGAAACAATTATCCTAAACTTCGCCACAGACATCTAGTAAAAGTGTAAGCTTTGAATTACTGTAACTTGACACCCGATGACGTCATGAAGGAAAAATGTGTTTTTCTTACTAACAAATTTCATATTGTCTGGTTCAAGAGTTGGATTTATTCAATATAAAACTCCAACTGCCGGTTTAGTGCAAGATTTCATGTTTATTTCCATTACAAGAGTTACAATTTTATGAAACAATATTTGTCACAAGACGGCGGTGTGTAAATTGACGACGTCATCAAATATGTTTTTAAAAGGGCAGGGGTTCAATATTGTCATTTAATACATAGCATAAATAAGTTAAGCAGGGTGTAAGCTTTCAGTTGCAATTTATAAATGGCTTGCTTGATTTTTAAATATTGGTTTTTGTACAGAACGTTTTGTTTATTTAGACTTGAGAAAAAATTAAACCTTAGAAGACACTTGTTTGGAATAGTTATGCAATACTAAGGCACATCATGAAGATGCAAGTCTAAGCCTCTTGTGAAGTTAGATTGTTAACAAAACTGAGGCAAATGATATTTCTACCTCCATGGTGCATCATACATTGACTCGGCAGGGAAATAAGGAATGGAACATAACAGCAAGTGTCACAATTTTAACTGTAGACCATTCCGGTACTGGGTGTGCTGTATTCTGATGAAGAAAAATCAATAAACAAAGTATGACTTGATGACAATATCTTCAGACATTTTTTCATAACATATCAGGTCTAAAAAAACACATCATATAACACTATAAGAATCATAGCACTATATTTTAAATGCATGAACAAATTTACAATAACTTATGTTTAAAATGTTTCTAAAATATGTAAATTTCTTTGAATAGAAAGTCTCACAGTATTAGTTACGCAAAGTCATGTTATCCATACCAACAAACATGCAATGAATTAAAAGGAACACGGGCTCAACAAGAAGTTTTATTTCAATTCAGTTGGAAATGTTGTACCATTTTGAATTTTCAAGAAAAGACCATCCATAATCAAGAGTTTGGCCAGGTATAATCATAGTTGACAGTTGACAGGAGCAGTGAAGACTGAAGATGGCTCATATTGACAGCTTCAACTCCTTTTTGTGTACCAGTCCTGACCCAGTCATCAGACTCTCATCCCGCCATCATGTTCCATATGTTCCTTGATCACTGTACTAACTGGTAAAATAAACAATATTCAAGACTTAAAACATTTTCAGATTATAATTTAATAAGTGGAAGGTGCCCATACTGCATTGGAAGTGAACAAATTATAAATCTTAACCTTTGGGGAAACTTCATCGAAAGGTTGTAATATATTTATGGCATCATAATATTAATAGTTGATGGAACACATTCATCAAATCTGACCATTTTCTGACACTAGTGACAGAGCCAACAATCATACCAATCACCCATTGACCAATTCTACCTCCTCCATGATCATTAAACGATCCTTAGTTTTAAAATCGTCACCACTTGACGCATTCATTTTGAAAAGTGATTATGTTGAAACGAAGCTTACCGTTGTATTCACCGTGTCGCACCGATAACCACTGCCGTGAGTGCCAGTCAGAACCGCCCTTGACAAGCCGATGTCAAGTCCGTTCATTTCGGTGTATGATCAAAACATAACCAATGTTAATTCTTTTTCTGCTTAAATTTTCTCATTTAATAAAAGTGATACGAATCACTGAAGCAGGTGGACATCTCAGTGAAACTAGGTCGTCCAATCCATAATCACCATCAAGCCACCAGAAGGGCAAAGAAGGAACAATTTGACGGCAAACATAGCACAGATTGAGAGAAACTCATTTCTGCAGCGCCATTGCTTAAAAGTACGATGAACTGTGACATGTGTGTAGGCGCACGGTCGTATGTCTACCCGTGTTCTTTCACTATCGTGCGTCGTCACTGTGGTTCAACTTAAACATGCGCCATTTTCGACGACCTGATGTAAAGGTTAAAATATTGTCATCTGAGTGCAAAAGTTTGTGCAGGCTTATCGTTCTACACCTTGATACAAACAATCAACTAAAATAATCAGTAGTTTTTGAGATATGGATTTTTGAAATTTTCAACTTCCGATTTGAATCAGAAGTCAAAGTCAAATGGGGTCAAGTTTTGTGTAGCGTTTGTTACATCTTCAACGACCTGTCCGATGATGTGTAGGTTGTAAAAATCCAAGATGCGGTTCACGAGTTATGATTTTTACAATTATTAAACTTTGAATTATTGTAATTCGACACCTGATGACGTCATTGTGACGTCATTGCAAAATATTGATTCTACTAATGAATACCTAACTATGTTTCAAGTTTCAAATTTATGTGAGTTTGGGAAGTGTGTC
Source organism: Pycnopodia helianthoides (assembly GCA_032158295.1). Taxonomy (NCBI): domain Eukaryota; kingdom Metazoa; phylum Echinodermata; class Asteroidea; order Forcipulatida; family Asteriidae; genus Pycnopodia; species Pycnopodia helianthoides. Next base: position 13,842,916 of record CM063257.1, on the reverse strand, counting down.
TTTACTTGCGGACAATCAACGCTGAGAAGAAAAGAAGTAAAAGTAAAAACAAAACTAGACATTAGTGTTTGTACAAACAAACACTGAGGTGTTCGGCTATCAAAGGAGTCGGTGTTTAATTAAATCGATGAAAAGACTGTTGATAGCTTTTGAAATTTCACGGAAAGTACATTTATTACACAGGAAATAAATGCAAACGTTACTACTTAACTTCCGCTTTCAACCGGAAGTCAAGGTCAATTGAGGTCACACCTTGTGTAGCGTTTGTTTATTTTTGGAAGACCTCTCCGATGATGTATGGATTGTAAAAATTCCTGCACGGTTCATAAGTAAAGAATTTTTCAAGTATTAAACTTTATTTTAATTTAATTGAACACATGATGGCCTCATTATGATGCCAAAAAAGCGGTGTCTTTTACAGGTGAAGAGCTAATTATGTGCGGAGTTTGAAGGTTGCGTGATCTTGCGAAGTGTGTCTTTTGTTATCTGGCAAAAATGATCACATTTGGATTTGACCAACACAGCCCATACAGCCTTGCTCTATGCATTGCCTAATGCCAAATGGACTTTGCCCCCCTGTGATCAGTAGAGCGGAACAGCCAGTCACAGTGCTTTAGCACTATACACAGTTTAAACGCGGGTAATCACACTCGTGGGCTTTAACGTCTGATTTCGACCGGAAGTCAAGGTCAAAAGATATCATCTCTGTGCAAAAGTTTGAGAAAGCTCAAGGACCTACAACCTGATGTAAAAATTGTGACTAAAAAAAGTAGTTCTTGAGATATAATTTTTCTTAAATTTTCAACTTCCGTTTTGAACCGGAAGTTGAGGTCAAATGAGGTCACACTCTTTGAAGCGATTGTTAAGATATGGAAGACCTCTCCGATGTTGTATTGATTGTAATAATCCATTGTGTAGTTTATGAGTTATGATTTTTTGAAATAATAAACTTTGATTTAATCTAACTCGTCGCGTGATGACGTCACCGTGACGTCACAACTTCTCCTGAAACTTCAAGTAATATTCTAAATGCATGTAAAGTTTCAAGTTTATAAAAGTTTGTCAACTATGCATTTGCTTGCAGACAAATGTCTCTCAGAAGAAGAATAAAAACTAAAGAAAACTAGAACTCAGTGTTTGTACAAACAAACACGAGGTGTTCGGCTATCAATGGGTTCAGTGCTGTAGTCAAGGCGTGAGCTATTGCATTTAGTTGAATTTGAGGCTAAACACTTAAGCAAAAGTCTAAAAAAGCACACGATTAAAAAAGCCTGTCGTTTGATTGTTAGCGAGGTTTGCATGGCCGGCTGTTTTAGAGACTAACTATTGCCCAAATCGTGCAAGAATAGTGCAAGATTTCATGTTTATTTCCATTACAAGGGTTACGATTTTATGAAACAATATCTGTCACAAGAGGGCGGTGTGTAAATTGACGACGTCGCCATATATTTGAAAGGGCAGAGGTTTAATATTGTCATTCAATACAATAGCATAAATTTTGTTAGTTCCCTTTCATCTTGGATGCAGATCTCGATAAGAGGCTTCGAAATACACACACAACTATTTTAAGTATAAAGCCATTCACTATTAAAAGCTAATTTATTGTTTAATGAAAACTTATTCTTTATTGATTCATCATAAATCACAAGTTCACACAAGCTATGTTGTTCAAGTTGACATTATTAAGCTATAATTATTAGAAATGTTCAAAGGATTTCAAATAAATTTGGAATTTCATTACGTATCGGTGAATGAACAATGATTGTTCATTACACTTGATGATGATAACCTTCAAATAAATCAAGCATTGTGTAAGCTTTCAGTTGCAATTTATAAATGGCTTGCTTGATTTTTAAATATTGGTTTCTGTACAGAACGTTTTGTTTATTTAGACTTGAGAAAAAATTAAACCTTAGAAGACACTTGTTTGGAATAGTTTATGCAATACAAAGGCACGTCATGAAGATGCGAATCTAAGCCTCAATTGTGAAGTTAGACTATTAAAAAACTGAGTCAAATACTATATCTACCTCCATGGTGCATCAAACAGTGACTCGGCAGGGAAATAAGGAATGGAACATCACTGTAGACCATTCCAGTACTGGATGTGCTGTATTCTGATGAAGAAAAAACAATAAACAGAGTATGAGTTGATGAAAATATCTTCAGACATTTTTTCATAACCTATTAAGTCTCAAAAAAAATATCATATAACACTTTAAGAATCATTGCACAATATTTTTAATGCATATTTACAATAACTTTGTAATAATGTTTAGAATGTTTCTAAAATGTGTAAATTTCTTTGGATAAAAAGTCTCACAGTATTAGTTACGCAAAGTCATGTTATCCATACCAACAAAAAATGCAACGAATTACAAGGAAAATAAGCTCAAAACCGCTCAACCAGAAGTTTTATTTCAATTCCTTTGGAAATGTTTTACCTTGCAAAATAATTTGTGTCATTTTGAACTTTCAATAAACTACTGTTAATTTACCTCTCAAGAAAAGACCATCCATAATCATGATTTTGGCCAGGTATGTAGTTGACAACTGACAGGAGCAGTGAAGACTAAAGATGGCTCATATTGACAGCTGCAACTCTTTTTCTGTGTACCAGTCCTGACCCAGTCATCAGACTCTCATCCCGCCATCATGTTCGATATGTTCCTTGATTACTGTACTAACTTGTAAAACAAACAAAATTCGAGACTTAAAACATTTTAAGATTATAATTTAATACGTGGAAAGTGCCCATACTGATTTGGAAATGAATAACTTATAAATCTTAACCTTTGGGGAAACTTCATCGAAAGGTTGTAACACATTTATGGCATAATAATATTAATAGTTGATGGAACACATTCATAAAATCTGACCATTTTCTGACACTAGTGACCAATCCAACAATCATACCAATCCCCCGTTGCCCAATTCTTCCTCCTCCATGATCATTAAACTATCCTTAGTTTTAAAAACGTCACTACTTGACACATATTTATTTGAGAAGTGATTATGTTGAAACGAAGCTTACTGTTGTGATCACCGTGTCGCGCCGATAAACACTGCCGTGAGTGCCGGTCTGAAACGCCCTCGACAAAACGATGTCACGTCCGTTCATTTTGGTGTAGGATCAAAACATAACCAATGTCAATCCTTTTCTGCTTGCATTTTCTCACATAATAAAAGTGATACAAATCACTGAAGCAGGTAGACATCTCAGTGAAACTAGGTCTTCAATTCCATAATCACCATCAAGCCACCAGAAGGGCGAAAAAGGAAACAATTTGACGCCAAACATAGCACAGGTTGAGAGAAACTCATTTCTGCTGCGTAGCGCCATTGTTAAAAGTACGATGAACTGTGACATGTCCAAACGCGCACAAAATTCACGCCACTACGCAAAGCCTACAGTGTGCGTATATGTGTACATGTACATGTACATGTACCTGTGTTCTTTCACTATCGTTCGTTGTCACGGTGGGTCAACTTAAACGTGCGCCTTTTTCGACCTAATGTAAAGGTAAAAATGTTGTCATCTGAGTGCAAAAGTTTGAGCAGGTTTAACGGTCTACACCTTGATACAAAAAATAAACTAAAATAATCGGTGGTTTTTGAGATATGAATTTTTGAAATTTTCAACTTCCGATTTGAACCGGAAGTTAAGGTCAAATGGGGTCAAGCCTTGTGTAAGGTTTGTTAAACTTTTAACGATCTGTCCGATGATGTGTCGATTGTAAAAATCCAACATGCGGTTCACGAGTTATGATTTTTTACAAATATTAAACTTTGATTTATTGTAATTCAAAACCTGATGACGTCATCATGACATCATCGAGTTTGTGTTGTCTTGATGTTAAGGTTCAAATGCCTGATGAGTTTCAATGTTCAATTCAATTTCAATTTTGAGTTATTCCGTAAATAAGCCCAAAAGTGATGTTTTTCAAGAAAAAAAACCAAAGGCAAACTTCGACCCAGGGTAACGACCCGAAACGATTTTGGTGTTAACTTTTCAAAGATTGCCCGTGTCTAGATCTATCATATGCCAAAATATAAAAAATGTGGCTATAATATTCAGAGACATACAGGCATTGGCCTAACGTCACTTTTTGAACTTAAATTTGCTTGTAATTTGACACCCGATGACGTCATCATGACGGCACAACTTTTAGAATCATCTACAAGTTATTGTATACCTACATGTAAAGTTTCAAGATCATGTAAGTTTAACAACTATGCATTTGCCTGCAGACAAAAAACTCTGAGAAGAAGAATAAAAACAAAAAAAAACCACAAAACTAGAGCTTAAGTGTTTGTACGAACAAACACCGAGGTGTTCGTCTATCAATGGGTTGTGTCAATGCCTGAGCTATTGCATTTAGTTGAATTTGGTGTCATAACTGTTTTGTGGCGTGCCTAACAAGCTACACACTTTAGCGAAAGTCTAACAAAAGCACAAGATTAAAGGCCTGACGTTTGATTGTTAGCGAAGTTTCCATGGACGGCTGTTTTAGAGACTAACAAAGCTATTGCCAAAATCAGATTGCGGAACCTTGAACAGAGACTAGAGTACAAAGCATGTTTGGACTATGGACTTTGCGGTCAAAATAGCGAAAAGCCGCTCACAATACAACTGATATAGATCACGTAATGTGTGTGTTTACGGTGCAATTATTTTCCCGCGGTTTAACAGCGGGTCAATGCATACCCGATTTCAACCGGAAGTGAAGGTCAAATGGGTATCATCTCTGTGGCAAAGTTTGAAAACGCTTATGGACCTACAACATGATGTAACATTTGTGATTAGTTTGTGCGTAAAAATTACGGATAATTCTTAAAGTATGAAATTTGAAATTTTCAACTTCCGGTTTGAACAGGAAGTCAAGGTCAAATGGTGTAAGACTCTGTGTAGTAATTGCTACATTTTTCAAGACCTCTCCGATGATGTGTAGATTGAAATATTAGGTAAAGTACTTCTCGAGTTATGAATTTTTGAAGTATTTAACTTGCATTTACTGTATTTTGACACCTGATGACGTCATCATGACGTCACAACTACCTGATGGAGGTTGTATTACGGTCCTAACATGGTGTTAATTTGAGGTTGATCTGATATACAGAAGTTAATGTTTTTACCGGAAAGTGTTTTTTTAAAGAATTACACAAAGGGAAACTTTGACCTTACAGTACTACCGGAAGTAAAGGTCATGTTAATTTTGCGTTAACTCTTTAAATGTTGCCCATGTCTTGGTCTATCATATGCCCAAATATAACTACTGTGGCTATAATATTCAGAGACATACAGGCATTGGCGTGACGTCACTTTTTGAACTTAAATTGCTTGTAATTTGACACCCGATGACGTCATCATGACGCCACAACTTCTGTATCATCTGCTAGTTGCAATCTACCTACATGTGAAGTTTCAAGTTGATATAGGCCTCGCAACTATGCGTTTTTTGTGGACAAAGCCCACCGAGAAGAAGAAAAACTTAAAAAAAAACAAAAAAAAACGAACAAAAACAATGAGTTGTTCGCGCTGTTGCACGAACACCTCAAAAAAAAAAAAAAAAAAAAAAAAAAAAAAAAACACGAACAAAAGCAATGAGTTGTTCGCGCTGTTGCACGAACACCTCAAAAACAATGAGTTGTTCGCGCTGTTCACGAACACCTAAAAAAAACTAGACTTAAGTTTTTGTTCTAACTAAAACAAGGTGTTCGGAGGACACATGGCCAAATTAACTTGCTGGTAAAAAACAATCAGGAAATTTGGTAGACAATGTTTTCAAAGTAACATTTTTGAAATAAAGCTTAACTTGAAAACTGATGACGTCATCGCGACGTCCTTATTTAGCTAGCATGCGTTATGAAAGAGGGTCAACTCATACGTGCGCTTTATTGTCGGTTTCTACGTTTATGTAAACATCAAAATGTTGTCATCTCTTTGCCAAATTTTGAGCAGGATAATATATCTACATGATTTATAGTTTTTGAGAAATAAATTTCTGAAAATGTTCAACTTCCCGTCTGAACAGGAAGTGAAGGTCAAATGGGGTTATAATATGTGTAGCGTTTGTTGAACTTTTAACGATCAATCCGATGATGTGTAGATTGTGAAAATCCAGCATATGGTTCCGGAGTTACCAATTTTTCAAATATTAGACGGACTATCTTTGGGTATGCAATATCGATGAAACAACGGCGACAATGTATTCCAACATGTAGCTGTTTAGATGCACCGTTGTAGCATTTATGCTACACCGACTTTGGGCTAGTATTCCATCCTCTAAATACAAAACACATCACTTGTTACCCATTGAAGTATTTATGCTACCCCTCTAGAAGTGTTATAGCCCCCTCTTTTGGCTGTAGATAGCTAGTTAGTGCCATTTTACTTCAATAACAAACGTGGCGATCTGCAGATGAACATTTTCTGAAAGTTGGCATATTTCATGGTGTTCTACCAAGTTTGAGGTGATTGTCAGGTAATTATCTCATTGTTTATCTTCTCCCCTTTACTCAGTAGATTCACGTAAAGGACATATTTCAAAGAAACAAATCTTAGCCTAGCAACAGGATTTTTTTCAAAACGGCTGTAGCAGAAAAGCTTCTACGGGTAGGGCACAACAAAGTGCTATGTACATGTACAATGTGTATGTATGTATACATGTAAATGTAGACAGCCGCATTATGCACTGCATGTACATGTATGTAATATCATGTAAATTCATGACGATATCACTCAATGTAGCATACATGCTACAGTCATTAATTAGAAAAGTCATTAATTAATTTTTTTGGGGGTGATATATCAAGTTTTAACCCCAATGGATCCCCCACATTTTTTTTTAAATTTTACTCAACTATTAACATAGTCTGGTATATAAAGGGTTTTAATGCAATGCCAACGTAAACCTAACTAAACGTGCAATGTACATGTGGCTGTACAGGCACAGCGTATGTGTACGCGTGTTCTTTCACTATCGTGCGTCGTCAATGCGGGTCTACTTAAACGGGCGCTTTATCGTCCTTTTTCGACCAGATGTAAAGATCAAAATATTGGTATTTCTGTGCAAAAGTTTGGGCAGACTTAACGTTCTACAACCTGATCCAAAAATCATGCTGAAAAGTTAAATAGTATTTAAGATATGAATTTTTGATTTTTTTTACTTCCGGTTTGAACCGGAAGTCAAGGTCAAATGGGGTCAAGTTTTGTGTAGCGTTTGTTACATCTTCAACGACCTGTCCGATGATGTGTAGATTGTAAAAATCCAACATGTGGTTCACGAGCTATGATTTTTGTACAAATATTAAACTTTTATTTAATGTAATTCAAAACATGATGACACCATCATGACATCATCAAGTTTGTGTCGTCTTGAAATTAAGTTTTAATTGTTCTATGAGTTTCAATGTTTAAATCAATTTGAATCTTGAGTTATGCCCCAAAATTGAATTTTTTCACGAAACAACACAAAGGCAGACTTTGACCTTCCGGTACGACCGGACGTAAAGGTCATACGATTTTGACATTAACTTTTCAGATGTTGCCCTAGTCTTGAACTATCAGATGCTTTAATGTGAACATCGAAGCTTTCAAATTGCCGTAGTTACATCGAAAAGCAAATTGTCCCTTTAAAACTTAAAAACCTTGTAATTCGACACCTGGTGAGGTCATTGTGACGTAACCGCAAAATATTTATTCTACTAATGAATATCGAACTATGTTTCAAGTTTAAAGTTTATGTGAGTTTGGGAAGTGTGTCTTTACTCGCGGACAATCGACGCTGAGAAGAAGAAGAAGTAAAAAAAAAACTAGAGATTGAGTTTTTGTCAACAACAAAAACGAGGTGTTCGTGAGTGATGTCATCAAGTTGTGACATCAAGTCTCTGACCTCATCACATCTGCCAAGTCGACTTACTTTAAGAAAAAGCTGTCTAACTGTAATGCCAAGGATATACATCGGACAGTACACAAACTCCTTAATAACAAAACAACTGTTTATCCTAATGCCAATTCTAAGCAAGAACTCAGTAACCAATTTTCCAAGTTTTTCACAAACAAGATTGTTCAGATTAGAAGTGACCTTGATGGCAACCTTGAGACTAATCCCATTACCTCAGTGGTCCCTGATTGTGACCCGCCTTACGTCGCCTATGACAACCTTCTCTCAGAATTCGATAGGGTTACTGATCATGAAATTCTCAAGATAATTACCAGTTTCCCTAGTAAATGTTGTTCTCTTGATTCCATGCCAACCTGGTTATTTAAAAGTAATGTCAGTGTGCTTTTGCCATATATTACCCACATTGTTAACTCTTCATTTTCTACAGGTACCTTCCCTAATGACTTGTCTCACGCCATTGTCACTCCCATTTAAAAAAAACATAACTTGAATGAGAGTGAGCTTAAAAACTACCGTCCAGTCTCTAACATTCCCTTCCTTTCCAAAGTCATAGAGAAGGTTGTCCTTCATCGCGTAAATGACCATCTTAATGTAAACTCCTTGTGTCAAACATTCCAGTCTGCGTATAAGACCAATCACAGCACTGAGACAGCTCTTTTGCGTGTCAAGAATGACATAATGCTTGCCATTGACAAAAAGATGGCAGTGTTACTTGTCATGCTCGATTTGACATCAGCTTTTGACACCATAGACCATGACCTTCTTATTGCTAGACTTTCTAAAACCTTTGGTCTCCGTGCTCTTGCCCTGCAGTGGTTCAGCGACTACCTTGGGGGTCGCCGAAGTCATGTCTGTGTCGCCGGTTTCTTTTCTGATGAACAACCGGTCGATTTTGGCGTCCCTCAGGGCTCGGTCATTGGACCAATGCTTTTCAATTTGTACACCAAACCTGTTTCTGACATAATAGAGAGTCATCAGTTACATTACCCCATTTATGCAGACGATATTCAACTTTACACGTACTTCAATCCCTCAATTCCTGGTAACTCTGACAAGGCACTTCACAAACTCTACCTGCATCACGAGAATTAAACAATGGATGGGTGTCAACAAACTCAAGCTCAACGACAATAAGACAGAGTTCTTCATCGCTGCCTCCCCTCGTGTTATAGGCTCACTCTCTAATCGTACTCTTCATGTAGGAGATACAGTCATTCAGCCGTCTAGCTCAGTTAGGAACCTTGGGGTCATATTTGACTCTACCATGTCCATGTCCAAGCAGGTCACATCCGTCTGTAGATCCCTCAACTTCCATTTACGCAACTTAAATCACATTCGCAAATACATTGATCAACCTACATGCCATCATGCAGTTCGATCTCTCATCCTATCCCGCATTGACTACTGTAATTCTTTGTTGTACGGTGTCAATCAAGGGGAGATCAACAGACTCCAGAAAGTCCAAAATCGAGCTGCTCGGCTGATTTACTCAGTTGGCCGGTTCTCTAGTGCCCCGGAACTCCTGCAGCAATTACACTGGTTACCAGTCAAGCATCGCATTGTTTTCAAATTACTTCTCACTATTTTCAAGTGCCAACATGGCGTAGCTCCTCCCTACCTGATTGACCTACTGTCATTTCATGTCCAAGGTAGGCAGGGGCTTCGGTCTTCATCTGACACTTCCCGTTTACATGTTAACACCAAATCTTGCAGTAGAGGCGACAAGTCTTTTTTCCATAGCCGGCCCTAGGGAATGGAACAAACTTCCAGTTCACATCAGAGACTCTCCTTCCATCGAGACATTCAAAAAACGTCTCAAAACCTCCCTCTTTTCTATTTTAGTTTAACTCTGTTAATGTTCTTTAGGTTCGCTGTGAAGCGCTTTGATCTTGTTAAAGGCGCTATATAAATACTCATTATTATTATTATTATTATTATATTAAAACAAAGCACGACTCAAGAGTTAAGATTTTTTCAAATAATAAACTTTCAATTCAACACCTTGTGACATCACTATCGTGTCATTAAAGCGGTGCCTTTTACTTGCGAAGAGCTAACTATGTGCGGAGTTTGAAGGGTTTATGACCTGTAATGTTGGTAATTTGATTTGCTTGTAATTTGTAGTTCAAAATTGTTCTATCCAGGATTCCAATCACTGAAGCAACATTTTTGTATTTATTAAGAAAAAGCTCTAAAGACAATAAAACACATGCTTACACAAGCTTTGCAATTCATGCTAAATTTATTAAGTCATACTTCCTTTAAAGTGTTGACAGGATCTGAAAAAACAGTTGGATTTTGATAAGAAGTAAATAACTGTAAAAGTCTCCTTTATTTAAGTTTTACAGAGGTTTTGCAAGTGTATGGATACGGATACAGATACAGATACGATAACTGGGATGCGCGTCAGATTTTGTTTCGCAATCATAAAGTTATGTGTCAGGTCTATGCCAAAGTGTAGATAACGTTGGCATAATGGTTTGCCAGCAAAATAAATCCAAAAACATTTTCTGTATGTTCTTGTACATTGGAGAATTAGATGGAACAGTATTTTTTGTTAAACTGTTTGTTTTCAGAACTACACGTTACACGTGTGTCAATAAAGTTTCCAGTAAGCGTAGTAAAATAGAGACCCTGTTTAAACTACATTTTCTAATTTGTTTGCTTACAAACACATCTCTATCTATCATGACACCTTTAAAAGCAATACCAGGGAAAATGTTTTCAATCTAGGGAAAAAATTCAACAGAAATCGTCAAAATTGTTTCTGTTTTTTTAAATGTTAGTCTAAGAGAGGTTTCGCAAGTCTACTGATACAAATACGTCAACACTTTTTGTGTTCACGTGACGCGTAACAGCGGCTTCCGTGTTTTGCATGTGCGTTGAAATCAGATATGTGACCTCATACATGTCCGTAAACAAATCCAACATGAACAAATAGATGGATTGCATTACACGTCATTGACCGCCATCTTTGATGTAAAACAATGGAAAAGTGCACGCGTGTACGCGCTGCATGTACGCACGACTCTCAGCCAATGATAACTCTTTCGCGTGCACAATTCATCAAAGATGGCGGCCGATGACGTCTATTGCAATCCATCTATAGGGTTAACGTCACTGTATCCAAATCTGTACGCTTGCAAAACCTCTCTAATATACAAGAAAAAGGCACATCGTAATGATGCAAGCATAGGCCCTTCATGATTTGGGATATTTAAGTGAAACGATTTAAGTGCAATTTCTCCCTCTGAAATGTTGATATACACTGGGCAAAAGTCAAATTAAAAAACTTGCTTTAACAGTATGTTTTCTGTTGCTGCCACCATATGGAGCCTGGGTTGCGGTACTTGATGTGCTGTGAAACCCACAATCTAAAGAAGGGACATACAAATATTAAAAATTAAATGAAATTAGTAACCTTAAAGACAATCGTTCGTGTAAAAGCATTTACGGTACATGTTAAGAATTATTTCCAAAATGTCTCCACTGCAAATCAGATTTTGGGCTTAATTTTATCTATATAGACAGAGTGCCTTGAATTGAATGGAGAACAGCTTAAAAAACACCGTCAACTTTTGATTAGCTCATGCAAAAATTGTTTCCCTTGCAAATTAAGTTTGGTTTAATTTGAATTTTCAATGTAGTAAACTACCTCTGAAGAATTGAATAACATGATTTAGGAGAAATGTGACAAAACTTCATCATATCCGTAGGGTTGAAATTGTTTACGTAAAAACCAAAATTGTTTCAATGCCCTAATTATATATGTCGCTATACATACATCTAGGCAAACAACGTGACAGTCAACAAATCAATACTATCTTGGTCATTCTCAGGCCTACACCATGGAGGACACTTCTTCCTCAATGATAGTACTAAAGTAAAGGGCCCACATACGTGATCAAATAGTCGTACTTTAAAAGACAAACAAACAAAAAACACTTGGCAATTAATGGATACAGTTTATGAACATGCCTGTGCACAAGATGAGGAAAGCATACCATTCTATTCAAACGATGTATTGAACGAAAGCTTACCATTTTAATCACCGTGTCTGAAGGATGTACTCAGCGGGCCTACAACGCTTTACGCGGGCATGGTCTGGGCGATCAACGTGACATCGGTCTCGGTGTTTGATGAAACGCAAACCATTGTCGATCTCTTTCAGATTGAATTTTAGTCAGTTATTAAAAGTCGTGCAAATCACTAAAACAGGTGGACATCTCAGTGAAGCCTCCTCTTCTGTATGAAATGATAAGTATCTATTATTTGTTGGTTTCAAGGAAGAAAGAAAAATTGAAACTCCGTAGTTTTTGAGCTACGTTTGTTGAATGAAAAGGGTTCAAACTTTAGTAAAATTAATTGTGTTTAATTACCTAATTTTATAATAAATCATCAGATGACGTCATTATCTTGTCACAACTTCTGTTTCATCTCCCCATGAATATCTAACTATATGTGAAGTTTCAAATATTAAACTTTATTTCAATTTAATTGAACACATGATGACGTCATTATGACGCAAAGAAAGCGGTGTCTTCTACAGGTGAAGAGCTAACTATGTGCGCAGTTTGAAGGTTGCGTGATCTTGCGAAGTGTGTCTTTTGTTATCTGGCAAAAATGATCACATTTGGATTTGACCAACACAGCCCATACAGCCTTGCTCTATGCATAGCCTAATGCCAAATGGACTTTGCCCCCTGTGATCAGTAGAGCGGAACAGCCAGCCACAGTGCTTTAGCACTATACACAGTTTAAAACGCGGGTAATCACACTCGTGGGCTTTAACGTCTGATTTCGACCGGAAGTTAAGCTCAAATTGATATTATGTCTGTGCAAAAGTTTGAGAAAGCTCAAGGAACTACAACTTGAAATTTTCAACTTCCGATTTGAACCGGAAGTTAAGGTCAAATGGGGTCAAGCTTTGTGTAAGGTTTGTTAAACTTTCCACGATCTGTCCGATGATGTGTCGATTGTAAAAATCCAACATGCGGTTCACGAGTTATGATTTTTTACAAATATTAAACTTTGATTTATTGTAATTCAAAACCCGATGACGTCGTCATGACATCATCAAGTTTGTGTTGTCTTGATGTTAAGGTTCAAATGCCTGATGAGTTTCAATGTTCAATTCAATTTCAATCTTGAGTTATGCCGTAAATGAGCCCGAAAGTGATGTTTTTCAAGAAAAAACCCAAAGGCAAACTTCGACCCAGGGTAACGACCCGGAAGTAAAGGTAACACGATTTTGGTGTAACTTTTTAAAGATTGCCCATGTCTAGATCTATCATATGCCCAAATATGAATAATGTGGCTATAATATTCAGAGACATACAGGCATTGGCCTAACGTCACTTTTAAAACTTAAATTTGCTTGTAATTTGACACCCGATGACGTCATCATGACGCCACAACTTCTGTATCATCTGCTAGTTGCAATCTACCTACATGTAAAGTTTCATGTTGACATAGGCCTCGCAACTATGCGTTTTTTGTGGACAAAGCCCAGTGAGAAGAAGAAAAACTAAAAAATAAAACTAGAGCGCAAGTGTTTGTCCAAACAAACACGAGGTGTTCGGCTATCAATGGGGTCAGTGTTGTAGTCAACGCGAGAGCTATTGCATTGAGTGGAATTTAGTGCCATTACTGTTTTGTGGCGTGCCTAACAACCTACAAACTTTAGCAAAAATATAAAAAAGCACATGATTAAAAGCCTGACGTTTGATTGTTAGCGAGGTTTGCATGGACGACTGTTTTAAAGACTGACAAAGCTATTGCCAAAATCAGGTTACGAGACTCTTGAACAGATACTAGAGTTTTGTATAGTTAGAACTTCCTGTTTGGACTGGAAGGAAAGGTCAAAGTGGGGTCATGCTTCAGGAATAAATTGTCAAACGTGTAATAAGCTAGCAAGCAACCCAACTATATCAAGTATGCCATTCACTATTAAAAGCTAATTTATTGCTTCATGAAAACTTATTCTTTATTGATTCATTATAAATCACAAGTTCACACAAGCTATGTTGTTCAAGTTGACATTATTAAGCTAAAATATTATTATTAAAAATTGTCAAAGGATTTCAAATAAATTTGGATTCTCATTGAGTATCGATGGATGAAAAATGATTGTTCATAATACACTTGATGATGATAACCTTCAAATAAGTCAAGCATTGTGTAAGCTTTCAGTTGCAATTTATAAATGGCTTGCTTGATTTTTAGATATTGTTACTTGAGAAAAAATTGACTTGAGAAAACTAAACCGTAGAAGACACTTGTCTGGAATGCAAGACAAAGGCACATCATGAAGATGCAAGTCTAAGCCTCTTGTGAAGTCTTTTAGACTGAAGTTAGACTGAAAAAAACTGAGTCAAATACTATTTCTACCTCCATGGTGCATCATACAGTGACTTGGCAGGGAAATAAGGAATGGAACATAACAGCAAGTGTCACAATTTTCACTGTAGACCATTCCGGTACTGGATGTGCTGCATTCTGATGAAGAAAAAACAATGAACAGAGTATGACTTCATGAATAATCTTCAGACATTTTTTCATAACCTACCAAGTCTCAAAAAAAAAAATTCATATAACACAATAAAAATCATAGCACAATATTTTAAATGCATAAACAAACTTACAATAACTTATGTTTAGAATGTTTCAAAAATATGTTAACTTCTTTGAATAGAAAGTCTCACAGCATTAGTTACGCAAAGTCATGTTATCCATACCAACAAAAAATGCAATGAATTACAAGGAAAATGGGCTCAACCAGAAGTATTATTTCAATCCCTTTGGACATGTTTTACCTTGCATAATTTGTGTCATTTTGAACCTTCAATAAACTGCTGTAAATTTACCTCTCAAGAAAAGACCATCCATAATCATTGTTTTGGCCAGGTATAACCATAGTTGACAACTGACAGGAGCAGTGAAGACTAAAGATGGCTCATGTTGACAGTTGCAACTCCTTCTGTGTACCAGTCCTGACCCAGTCATCAGCCTCTCATCCCGCCATCAGACTCTGTTCCATATGTTCTTTGATCACTGTACTAACTGGTAAAATAAACACAATTCAAGACTTAAAACATTTCAAGATTATAATTTGGCATAGTAATATTAGTTTTATAGTTGATGGAACACATTCATCAAATCTCACCATTTTCTGACACTATTGACAGAGCCAACAATCATACCAATCCCCATTGCCCAATTCTTCCTCCTCCATGATCATTAAACGACCCTTAGTTTTACAAACGTCACTACTTGACACATTCATTTTGAAAAGAGATTATGTTGAAACGAAGCTTACCGTTGTACTCACCGTGTCGCGCCGATAAACACTGCCGTGAGTGCCGGTCTGAAACGCCCTTAACAAGCTGATGTCACGTCCGTTCTTTTCGGTGTATGATCAAAACATAACCAATGTTAATCCTTTTCTGCTTGCATTTTCTCGCATAATAAAAGTGATACGAATCACTGAAGCAGGTGGACATCTCAGTGAAATTAGGTCTTCAATTCCATAATCACCATCAAGCCACCAGAAGGGCGAAAAGGGAAACGATTTGACGCCAAACGTAGCACAGGTTGAGGGAAACTCAGTTCCCAAGCGCTGCGCCGCCATTGTTAAAAGTATGATGTACTGTGACATGTCCAAACGTGCACGGAATCACGCATAGCCTTCAGTGTACTGGATTTAACACATGTACAGCGTTTGTGTACCTGTGTTCTGTCACTATCGTGCGTCGTCAATGCGGGTCAACTTAAACGTGCGCATTTTTCGACCTGATGTAAAGGTCAAAATATTGTCACCTGAGTGCAAAAGTTTGAGCCGGCTTAACGTTATACACCTTCATACAAAAAATAAACTAAAATAATCAGTAGTTTTTGAGATATGAATTTTGAAAGTTTCAACTTCCGATTTGAACCGGAAGTAAAGGTCAAATGGGGTCAAATTTTGTGTAGGGTTTGTTAACTTTTAAACGACCTGTCCGTTGATGTGTCGATTTTAAAAATCCAACATGTGGTTCACGAGTTATGATTTTGTACAAATATGAAACTTTAATTTATTGTAATTTAAAACCTGATGACGTCATCATGACATCATCAAGTTTTTGTTGTCTTGATATTGAGGTTCAAATGTCTGATGAGTTTCAATGTTCAATTCAATTTCAATCTTGAGTTATGCCGTAAATAAGCCCGAAAGTGATGTTTTTCAAGAAAAAACCCAAAGGCAAACTTCGACCCTGGGTAACGACCCGGAAGTAAAGGTCATACGATTTTGGTGTTAACTTTTCAAAGATTGCCTATGTCTAGATCTATCATATGCCCAAATATGAATACTGTGGCTATAATATTCAGAGACATACCAGCATTGGCATGAGGTAACTTTTTGACCTTAAATGGCTTGTAATTTGACACCTGATCACGTAATCATGACGTCACAACTTACTCAGCTTCTGCTAGTTATGTTCTAATTTCACATGAAGTTTTAAATTGATCAAAGGTTTGCAAGTATGCGTTTGCTTGCGGACAAAGCCCACTGAGAAGAATATGTAAAGCTAAAAAAAAAAAAAAAAAACGAACAAAAACAATGAGTTGTTCGTGCTCTTGCATGAACACCTCAAAAAAAAAAAACGAACAAAAACAATGAGTTGTTCGCGCTGCTGCACGAACACCTAAAAAAAAAAACACGAAAAAACAAAGAGTTGTTCGCGCTGTTGCACGAACACCTCAAAAATGTTGTTATCTCTGTGCAAAAGTTTGAGCAGGCTTAACGCTCTACAACCTTATACAAAAAGATCTATAAAATGATAAGTAGTTTTTGAGATATGAATTTTTGAAATTTTCAACTTCCGGTTGAGAGGTCAAATGGGGTCAAATTGTGTGTAGCGATTGTTGAACTTTCAACGACCTGTCCGATGTTTTATAGATTGTAAAAATCCAACATTTGGTTCAGGAGTTAAGATTTTTACAAATATTAAACTTTGATATAGTGTAATTTATTACCTGATGACGTCATCATGACATCATCAAGTCTGTGTCGTCTTGATACTGAGGTTCAATTGTCTGAAAAGTTTCAATGTTCAATTCACTTTCAATCTTGAGTTATGTTGTAAAAAAGGCAAAAAACCCGGAAGTAAAGATCATACGATTTTGGTGTGAACTTTTCAAATGTTGCCCCAGCCTTCAACTACACGCTGCCCAATTATGAACATCGTAGCTTTCAAATTGCTAAGACTACAGCAAAAAGCAAATGGTCATTTTTCAACTTTAACAACCATTTAATTCGACACCAGATGACGTCATCATGACGTCATGACAAGTGTTATGTCTTAATATTGAGGTACAATTGACTGACGAGTTTCAATCTTGAGTTATGTTGCCGAGAAGAGTTCTACGGAAGAAGATAAGAAGAAAAAACTAGAGATTGAGTTTTTGTCAACTACAAAAACAAGGTGTTCGTGAGTCATCAAGTTGTGATTGATTGATTTGGTGACAAAATTTTACCATATCAATCCAATTTCTGGTTCAGGAGTTATATTTATTCAATATAAAACTTCAACTGCCGGTTTGAACCAGAAGTCAATGTCATATGAGATTATATTCTGTGTATCGTTTCTTAAGTTGTTACATATCATCCCAACGATGTTTAGATTGTAAAAATCCAATACGTGGTTCAGAAGTTATGAATTTTTATAACATACAATTTCAACTTCCGTTTTTTACCGGAAGTCAAGGTCAAACCGGTCACATTTTGAATAGTGCGTGTCAATTTATTTATGACCTTTCAGATGATATATGGATTGTGAAAATCCATTGCCTGTTTCAGGAGTTATGAATTTTTCAAAATTTAAACATCAATATCTGATATAGACCGGAAGTCAATGTTAAAAAGGGTCACTTTTTGTGTAGCGCGTGAATAATTTATGAAGACCTTTTAGATGATGGATGGATTGTAAACATCTAATAATATTATATGTGGTTAAGAACTTATGATTTTTTTAAATGTAAAGTTTCCACTTCCGTTTTGAACCAGAAGGCAATGTCAAATGAGGTCACACTTGGTAGCGTTGGTGTAGTCTTTTGAGTCCTTTCTTATGACGCATAGATGATAAAAATAAAACATGTGGTTCAGGATTTGTAATTTATGAAAGATTAATAATCAATTTCCAACTTTAACCGGAAGTCAAGGTCAAACAGGGTCGCATATTGTGTAGCACGTGATAAGTCTAACAAGACCTTTCAGATGATGTTTGAATTGTTAAAATCCAATATGCGGTTCAGGAGTTAAGATTTTTTCAAATATTAGATGGATGATCCGCTGGGTTGCAATTATAAGCTCTAACACCGATGGATGCGGATTGTATTCCAGCATGGTTCCCACAGCACAAATACATTTACGTGCAAAATAATCACACATGCATTTAACATAGAACGTCAATGAAACTGCACATGTCAGTGCACGTGTAGAGGAGGTTGACCCTAATTGACCGTCTTATTGACGGTCAACTGTTGCATGAGATGTATGTGTGGCTGTACAGGTCGGCGTATGTTTACAATTGTGTTCTTTCACCATCGCACGTCGTCAATGCGGGTCAACTTAAACGTGCGCCTTTTTCGACCAGATGTTAAGGTCAAAATGTTGTTATTGTTGTTCAAAAGTTTGAGCAGGCTTAACGTTCTACAACCTGATACAAAAAACTCTGAAATGATCAGTTGTTTTTGAGATATAAATTGTTCAAATTTTCAACTTCCGATTTGAACCGGAAGTAAAGGTCAAATGGGGTCAACTTGTGTGTAGGGTTTGTTAAACTTTCAACGACCTGTCCGATGATGTGTGGATTGTAAAAATCCAACATGTGGTTCATGAGTTATGATTTTTTTTAAATATTAAACTTTGATTGAATGTTATTCGAAACCTGATGACGTCATCGTAACATCATCAAGTTTGTGTCATCTTGATATTGAGGTTCAATTGTCTTATGAGTTTCAATGTTCAATTTAATTTCAATCTTGAGTTATACCCAAAAATTGATTTTTTTCACGAAAAAACACAAAGGCAAACTTTGACCTTCCGGTACGACCAGCAGTAAAGGTCATACAATTTTGTTGTTAACTTTTGAAACGTTGCCCGAGTCTTGAACTATCAGATGCCTAACTATGAACATCATAGCTTTTTTATTCATTGAACTACAGCAAATAGCAAATGGTAAGTTTTCAACTTTAAAAACCTTGTAATTTGACACCTGATGACGTCATTGTAACGTCATGAAAACTGTGCCGTCTTCATATTGTGGTTCAATTGTCTGATGAGTTTCAAGTTTCAATTCAATTTCAATCTTGAGTTATGTTGCTGAGAAGAGTTCTCCGGAAGAAGAAGATGAAGAAGAAAAAAAAATAAAAATAGAAATTGAATTTTTGTTTACTACAAAAACAAGATGTTCGTGGTGAGTGATTGATTGAATACGTAATGATATTTACCTTATCAATCAAATGCCTGGTTCAAGAGTTATGAATTTTTCAAAAATTAAACATCAACTTCTGGTTTGGACCGGAGGTCAAGGTCAAAATAGGGTCACATTTTATGTAGCGCGTGATTAGTTTATTAAAACCTTTTAGATGATGGATGGATTGTAAACATCAAATATTTGAAATATATATCCATGAAATTTAAACTTCCGGTTTTTACCGGAAGTCAAGGTCATACGGGTCACATTGTGAATAGCGCGTGTCAATTTAATTAAGACCTTTCAGATGATGTATGAATTGTACAAATCCAACGTGTGGTACAGGAGTTAAGAATTTTTCCAATATTAGATGGATTATCCGCTAGGGTGCAATATGAGTTCTAACACCGATGGATGAGGAATGTATTCCAGCACGGTTCCCACAGCACAAATACACTTACGTGCAAAATAATCACACATGCATGTAACATAGAACGTCAATGAAGCTGCACGTGCAGTGCACGTGTAGCTAGAGGAGGTTGACCCTAATTGACCATCTTATTGACGGTCAACTGTTACGTGGGATGTATGTGTGGCTGTACGGGTACAGCGTATGTTTACGTGTGTTCTTTCACCATCGCGCGTCGTCCATGCGGGTCAACTTAAACTTGCGCCTTTTTCGACCAGATGTAAAGGTCAAAATGTTGTTATCTCTGTGCAAAAGTTTGAGCAGGCTTAACGTTCTACAACCTAATACAAAAAAATCTCTGAAATGATTAGTAGTTTTTGAATTGTTCAAATTTTCAACTTCCGATTTGAACCAAGGTAAAGATCAAATGGGGTCAACCTGTATGTATGGTTTGTTAAACTTACAACGACCTGTCCGATGATGTGTGGATTGTAAAAATCCAACATGTGGTTCATGAGTTATGAATCATAAACTTTGATTTAATGTTATTCAAAACCTGATGACGTCATCTTCTTCTTCCGGAGAACTCTTCTCAGCAACATATCTCAAGATTGAAATTGAATTGAACCTTGAAACTCATCAGACAATTGAACCACAATATGAAGACGGCACAGTTTTCATGACGTCACGGTGACGTCATCAGGTGTCGAATTACAGGGTTTTTAAAGCTGAAAAATGACCATTTGCTATTCGCCGTATCTCATTAAATTCGAAAGCTATGATGTTCATTTTTTAGGCATCTGATAGTTCAAGACTGGGGCAACATTTGATAAGTTAACAACAAAATTGTATGACTTTTACTTCTGGTCGTACCGGAAGGTCAAAGTCTGCCTTTGTGTTCTTTCGTGAAAATTTTCAATTTTGGGGCATAACTCAAGATTGAAGTTGAATTGAGTATTGAAACTCATAAGACAATTAAACCTTAATATCAAGACGACACAAACTTGATGATGTCATAATGACGTCATCAAGTTTTGAATAACATTAAATCAAAGTTTAATATTTAAAAAAAAATCATAACTCAAGTTTATTAAACCCTACACGTAGGTTGACCCCATTTGACCTTAACTTCTGGTTCAAATCGGAAGTTGAAAATTTCAACAATTCATATCTCAAAAACTACTGATCATTTTATAGTTTTTTTGTATCAGGTTTTATAATGTTAAGCCTGCTCAAACTTTTGCACTGAAATAACAATATTTTGACCTTTACATCTGGTCGAAAAAGGCGCCCGTTTAAGTTGACCTGCATTGACGACACGCGATAGTGAAAGAACACATGTACACATACGCTCTACCTGTACAGCCACGTGTAGTTTTGTTGTTAACGTGGGCATTGCACTGTACAGCTACATGCGGGCATGGAATACATCGTCGCTCATTGTTTCATCGATATTGCACACCCAAAGATAGTCCGTCTAATATTAACAGTCTTAAAAGACACATCAATACATCAAATGAAAGCCTGTGCTCTAACTTAGATCTAACTGCAGTTCCATCAAGGGATTTTGTTCCTTTGTTGACGATATTAACGATTTAAAAACACGCATCGTCAGAAAAGCGCGATCGCAATGACTGTGTACATTGCACGTAAGACACACTGTAAACTCCATACGGGCCGTACCTACACAGAGAGCCAGTGTCACACGCATGGCGTCGTTCCGTTCATTCATGAATTAGTTGCAATGTTTATCTAACAATTGTGAACAACGGTGAACCTGTATAACGCCCTCTTGTTTGTGGAGAATTATTGCACTATTAATTACGGAAGCGTTTGGGGATATTAGTAATGGTTATACTCAAGTAAATTCATTGAATTTTCCCACCACAATTCATTCAAGGTCTGTGCGGTATTAATAAATGAAGCTTTGGCGCAGTTGTTTAATCTATTTTTTTTAAAAGTTTATTATTTAAAACTTTTTAACGTGTGAACCATAATTATGTTAAGAGTTATAATTTTGTTGTGCCATCTTGTAACTTGGGGCACATTTAACATGTTATTAAAAAAGATTTCACCCTCTTTGACTTCCGGTTCAAACAGAAAATTGAAATACAAAAATACATTTCTTTACCAAGTGTCACAAAGTCACAATCTGTGTGTCGAAAAACATGTTTTCGTCATGGTGATGTTATCAAGTGTCAATTTAATTATTACATTAATTCAAAATTTTATTATTGACAAGACAACCGAAACCCCAGTGTTTGTTTGTTACAAACTCATGTCTAGTATTTGAAAAATTAATAACTCCTGAACCACACGTTGGATTTTTACAATCTACACATCATCGGACAGGTCGTCTGACGTTCAACAAACGCTTCACAAATTATGACCCAATTTGACCTTTATTTCCGGTTCAGACGGGAAGTTGAACATTTTCAAAAATTTATATGTCAAAAACTGTTAATCATTTCAGCCTAATCAGGTTGTAGATCTATGATCCTGCTAAAACTTTTGCACAGAAATGACAACGTTTTTACCTTTACATCTGGTCTAAAACCGGCATTAAAGCGCACGTATTTGTTGACCCTCTTTCATAACGCACGCTAGCGTAATAACACATGTACACATACATGTATATTGAACGTGTAGTTCAGTTTTACATCAGCTACTTGTAGGAATACGTTTAGCGTCGCTGTTAAATTGTACATCGCCCATCTAAAGAAAATTCATCTAATATTTCAAAATTGCATAACTCCTGAAGCACATGTTGGATTTTTACAAACCATACATCATCTAAAAGGTCTTAATTAAAATGAGACACGCTATTCAAAATGTTACCCGTCTGACCTTGACTTTTAATTGACCTTGACCTTGAAGTTTTAAATTTCATGGATATATATTTCAAATATTGGATGTTTACAATCCATCCATCATCTAAAAGGTTTTAATAAACTAATCACGCGCTACATAAAATGTGACCCTATTTGACCTTGACCTCCGGTCCAAACTGGAAGTTGATGTTTAATTTTTGAAAAATTCATAACTCTTGAACCAGGCATTTGATTGATAAGGTTAATGTCGTTACGTATTCAATCAATCACTCACCACGAACATCTTGTTTTTGTAGTAAACAAAAATTCAATTTCTAGTTTTTTTTTCTTCTTCATCTTCTTCTTCAGGAGAACTCTTCTCTGTCGCATAACTCAAGATTGAAACTGAATTGAAACTTGAAACTCATCAGACATTTGAACCTCAATATAAAGACAGCACAGTTTTCATGACGTCATTATGACGTCATCAGGTGTCAAATTACAAGGTTTTTAAAGTTGAAATATGACCATTTGCTATTCGCTGTATTTCAATGAATTTGTAGGCTATAGTGTTCACCGTTGGACATCTGATAGTTCAAGACTAGGGCAACATTTGAAAAGTTAACGTCAAAATATTATGACCTTTAGTTCCGGTCGTACCGGAAGGTCAAAGTCTGCCTTTGTTTTTGTTTTCATTTTTCGGGCATAACTCAAGTTTGAAACTGAATTGAACCTTAAAACTCATCAGGCAATTGTACCTCGATATGAAGACAACACACTTGTCATGACGTCATGATGACGTCATCGGGTGTCGAATTACAACATTTTTAAAATTGAAATTTGACCATTTGCTTATTGGTGTAGTTTCGGCAATTTTAAAGCTACGATGTTCATAATTGGGCACCTTTTAGTTGAAGACTGGGGCAACATTTGAAAAGTTACCCTGGGTCGAAGTTTGCCTTCGGGATTTTTTCCCTTCAAAAATCTGTTTTTTGCCTTTTTTTACAAGCACGAACACCTCTTTGTTATTGTTATGTTTTTTAGGTGTTCGTGCAATACAAGCACGAACACCTCTTGTTTTTGTTCTAAGTTTCAATGTTCAATTCAATTTCAATCTTGAGTTATGCCGTAAATAAGCCCGAAAGTGATGTTTTTCAAGAAAAAAACCCAAAGGCAAACTTCGACCCAGGGTAACGACCCGGAAGTAAAGGTCATACGATTTTGATGTTAACTTTTTAAAGATTGCCCATGTCTAGATCTATCATATGCCCAAATATGAATACTGTGACTATAATATTCAGAGACATACAGGCATTGGCGTGACGTCACTTTTTGAACTTAAATAACTTGTAATTTGACACCCGATGACGTAATCATGACGTCACAACTTCTGTATCATCTGCTAGTTGCAATCTACCTACATGTAAAGTTTAAAGTTGATATAGGCCTCGTAACTATGCGTTTTTTCTGGACAAAGCCCACTGAGAAGAAGAAAAACTAAAAAAAAAAAAAAAAAAAAAAAAAAAAAAAAAAAAAAAAAAAAAAAAAAAAAAAAACCGAACAAAAACAATGAGTTGTTCGCGCTGTTGCACGAACACCTCAAAGAAAGAAAGAAAAAAAAAAAAAAAAACGAACAATAACAATGAGTTGTTCGCGCTGATGCACGAACACCTCAACAATGAGTTGTTCGCGCTGTTGCACGAACACCTCAAACAAATAAAAAACGAACGATAACAAAGAGTTGCTCGGGTTATTGCCCCGAACACCTCAAAAACGACCAAAAACAAGAGTTCTTCGGACTTTTGACCGAACACCTTATTAAACATTGAAACTCATAAGACAATTGAACCTCAATATCAAGACGACACAAACTTGATGTCATGATGACGTCATCAAGTTTTGAATAATATTAAATCAAAGTTTAATATTTGTAAAAAATCATAACTCGTGAACCACATGTTTGATTTGGGATAGGCTATGCATAGAGCTCGGCTGTACGGGCTGTGTATGTCTAATCCAAGTGTGAGCATTTTTGTCAGATAACAAAAGACACACTTCCAAAGATAACACAGCCTTCAAACTTTGCACATAGTTAGCTCTTCACATGTAGAAGACACCGCTTTCTTGACGTCATAGTGACGTCATCAAGTGTTCAACTAAATTAAAATAAAGTTTAACATTTGAAAAAATCATAACTTATGAACCGTGCATCGGATTTTTACAATCTATACATCATCGGAGAGGTCTTCTAACAACGCTACACAGTGTGTGACATCAAATGACCTTTCGTTTGAAAGCGGAAGTTAAGTAGTAACCTTTGCAATTATTTCCTGTGTAATAAATGTACTTTCCGTGAAATTTCAAAAATCTTGTCATCGATTTAGCTAAACACTGACCCCTCTAACAGCCGAACACATCGGTGTTTGTTTGTACAAACACTAAATTCTAGTTAAGTTTTTCTGCTTCTTCTTCTGCGCGGCGTTTGTCCGCACCAAAATGCACAGTTGTAAAAAAATGTATCAACTTGAAACTTTACATGTAAGTAGAGTATAACTTGTAGATAAACCTTAAAGTTAAATCTTTATGATGACGTCATCGGTTGTTTAGTTACATTAATTATAAGCTTAATATTAGAAAAAATCATAACTTATGAACCACACATGTAATTTTTACAATCTATACATCATCGGAGAGGTCGTCCCACACTTAACAAGTGCTAAACACAGTTTGACCACATTTGAATTCGACTTCCGGTTCAAAACGGAAGTTGATGACATCAAAAACTCATATCTCAAAAACTGCTCATATTAGAGACTAAAAGTTTACACCGGGTTGTAGGTCCTTGAGCCTTCTCAAACTTTTGCACAGAGATGATATAAATTTGACCTTAACTTCCGGTCAAAATCAGACGTTAAAGCCCACGAGTGTGATTAGCCGCGTTTTAACTGTGTATAGTGCAGCCGTGTATAGTGCAAAAGCACTGTGGCGGGCTGTTCCGCTCGACTGATCACAGGGGGGGGCAAAGTCCATTTGGCATAGGCTATGCAATGAGCACGGCTGTACGGGCTGTGTAAGTCTAATCCAAGTGTGAGCATTTTTGTCAGTAAACAAAAGACACACTTCCGAAGATCACACAGCCTTGAAACTTCGCACATAGTTAGCTCTTCACTTGTAGAAGACACCGCTTTCTTGACGTCATAACGACGTTACCAGGTGTTCAATTTAATTGAAATAAAATTAAATTTTTTAAAAATGCATAACTTATGACCGCGCATTGGATTTTTACGATCAATACATCAACGGAGAGGTCTTAAAAAAGCTACACAGTGTGTGACCTCAATTGAACTTGTCTTTCGGTTGAAAGCGGAAGTTAAGTAGTAACCTTAGCATTTATTTCCTGTGTAATAAATGTGCTTTCCGTGGAATTTCAAAAGCTATCATCAATCTTTTTATCGATTTAATTAAACACTGACCCCATTGATAGCCGAACACCTCGGTGTTTGTTTGAACAAACACTAAATTCTACTTTTTAGTTTTTATTCTTCTGCTCGAAGACATTTTTCCGCAAGCAAATGCATAGTTGACAATTTTTTTTCATTTTGAAACTTGAAGTTTCAGGAGAAGTTGCGACGTCACTATGACGTCATCACGCTTCGAGTTACATTAAATCAATGTTTATTATTTCAAAAAATCATAACTCATAAACCACATAATGGATTTTTACAATCAATACATCATCGAAGAGGTCTTACATATCTTAACAAACGTTACTCAGAGTGTGACCCCATTTGATCTCAACTTTTGGTTCAAAACGGAAGTTGAATATTTCAAAAATGTATATTTTAAGAACTAATTTTACTTTAGTAACAATTTTTACATCAGGTTGTAGGTCCTTGAGCTTTCTCAATCTTTTCACAGAGATGACATAAATTTGACCTTTACTTCCGGTCGAAATCGGATATTAAAGCACACGTAAGTGTTAACCAGCATTCTAACTGTGTATAATGCAAAAGCACTGTGGCGGGCTGTTCCGATCCTCTGATCACAATATCAACGCACGAAGCCTGATTTGGCATTAAGGCTGTGCATGGAACAATCTTGCTCTATGAGCGCCAAATTTGAGCATTTTTGTCGGCCAACAAAGACACGGATGAATATTTCTTGATATCGAAACTAACGTCGGTGACGTCATCAAATCGTCATTGTGGAGAAGAACAATTTGGGTCAAAGTGAAAATCATTAAGTTTTCTCAAAAACTGTATGTCATAATTTAGCCAAATTCAGAATATAAACACACTTTATTAAGACATCAACTAAAACATTTAATTGTAATTACGTGACTAGAACTTAATATAATTTATGGCAATGAAAAAAATGTAAGCAAATATATTTAAAACATAATTTATTGTGCCGTTTTTACGCGAAAGTAAAGGCAAGAGTTACGGTGTCCCGGAATAGCCATTGTGTTAAGCTGTGCGTATTTAAATCCTTCCAAAAAGAAATGTTGATAAGAATGCGTTTGTTTGTAGATATCTCGGCAAACAGTTGCAATCATGGTTATATAAAATGTTTAACTGTATAGGGTTAAACCTACAAAAGGCGCTCATGTTTTCTAACAAATCCAAACTATACCCCGAAAAAGAAAACTATTCATTGTGAACACGAGTAAATCGTGGTGTGTAGCACATGTTCGCGACAGTGAGGAGCAAATTGCGCCATCTAGCGGTATAAATTTGCCATTTGGAACATTAAAAGAAATTGCAAAATTCAATTATAAGATTCTGTTAAGGAGAATGGACGAGAAAGTGTAGATTCGTGAATAGAATGTACGAGCCGAAGGCGAGTACATTGTGTTCACGAATCTACACTTTAGAGTCTATTCTCTGACTTAAACTATTTCCTGATACAGTTTCTATGGTGTAGATCCGTAAAAATAATCTACACTTTAAACAATAGAGTGACGTCACAGAAATAGTTTAAAAAGCGTTAATCAACCCAGAACTTAAAAGTGTGTAGCTTGTTAGGTACGCCACAAAACAGTAAGAGCACCCAATTCAACTAAATGCAATAGCTAACACATTGACACAACACTGACCCCTTTAATAGCCGAACACCTCGGTGTTTGTTAGTACAAACACTAAATTCTAGTTTTGATTTAAAACGTGATTTTAATGTTATGACGTCATCCATGACGTCATTATTCCAAAGATTGAGGTGTAATCTACACACAAAGAGTTGAAGGACTTGGTAAGTTAAAAAATTACCTCATTTTGAGTTATGGATTTTACATTCTGTTTTAGATCTGGAGTTAAGATGACAAGGGCAAACCTTTTTGTAATATTTGTACAAAACCTCAATAGCTTACATATAGTGCAAATATATTGTATGCAGCATTAATGGTCTTCTCGGTGTAATTTTTGTTAACAGTAAGCATCAATTTCAAGTTTGTCTTCATTATCTTGAAGAAATTGCGGTTTCATTAACACATTAAGATGCTCTTAATATTAATTTTGTTATCTTTTTGGGGCGGAGTATACATCTTTTTTGTAAAATGAAGCCTACACGTTGGGTAGTAACAGACTGAATTTTCCAAGGAACTGCGCTCCGCAGAGCGCGCTCCAGTGATGAGGTGGTGGTGGTGGTTGCTGTTGTTGTTATTGTTGTTGCTGTTGCTGTTGATGTTGCTGTTGCTGTTTTTGCTGCTGCTGCCGCCGCTGTCGTTATTTGCGTCGTTGTTGTTGTTGAAGTGTTTTTACTTCGGGGGAGCACAGAATCTTTTCGAGACAGAACCTGCAGCCGCAATTTAAAAACTGACCCGGAATCTTGGTCTGAAAGTGCCTGACCCGCACCTTTGGGTCAGTATGATCACAAACACTGCTTAAACAATGGAGCTTTAATTCAGACATTGTGTCAGTTTGACATTCTTTTGGGGTCATTTTGACACAGATTTATGGTCGTGCTGACCCATAAATGGGTAAGGCCAAAAGAGGATTCCGGGTCAATACTCAAATGAAAAATTGCATCCACTTTACAGATGCATCCCTGGTAATGCGGCAGTACGGTTTTATGACTTCTGACAGTTGGTGTAGCAGTTGTGTCATAGGGGAATTTTGTCCCTCGTTGTGTGCTTATCCTACATTAAAATATAATAGGCTGAATAGGGCACTATAATACATGATACAATGCGCATAATGAGGGAGGGGCACACAGAATCTCCTGCCACACAGGTACGCAAACCTAGTCAGTGGCACTTGCATCACACTCTTATTGTCCCGGAATCAGGATCCTACTGGTCCTGACGCACCTCTGAGTCAGTATGACCACCCTATACTGGTTTTAAAATGGGAAATTAATCTCGATTCTTGGTTATTAGGACACAGATTCAGGGTCATGCTGACCAACAAATGGGTCAGGCCACAAGGGACACAAAGTCAGGGTCAATTTCCTAATTAGATTATAGGTGCAAAACCCGCTCTCGTCTAGTATGTTGTCCTTGATAGAACATCTGTTAGTTAATTTCCCTTTTGGTTTATTACAGACTCCTTAATGGGAACTTCCTACGAAAGATACCGGAAGATTGGTTGTTACAGTTTTATCAACTCGAGAACCTGTAAGTATTGAATATGACGTAATGCTAAATTAATCGTAGTCAAGACTGCAGATGTGTCCAGGTACGAGGGACAAAATTCATCAAGCTAATATGCTGGTCAGGAAAGTAATGAGCAGGGCACCAGTTGCAACAACAAATCTGTACTGTATTTTTGCTGGTAACCGAGTTCTGTTCAAAACATGGTTGTTCTGTCCTTATTAAGTTGTTTTGCTCACAGGTTTTATGGATTTGGGCCATGGTGATTTGGATTTTTTTTTAGTAATGTAAATGTTTTTGATATTATATTTATAAGCTGTAAACTGCTCACCAGCCCAACTGACCTAGGTTATTGTATGAATGAACAAAAACTGTTAATGTCCCCACGTTTAACCCTAGCAAAAACAACACAAACGGCTCTGTGGGTTTACAGAAGGGTCCTTGTATAAAGGTTTTACACAATTGAACATTGGGTCACACAGATTTGTTCTTTGTTCAACTTGGATCACACAGCGGAATTATTAAGAAAAGGGAACATTAAAACAACAGTAGAAGGACCTCGCACACCGGATCCGTCAGGTTGGATGTTCATTATGTGGACATTCGTTTTTCTCAAGAATTTATGTATTTATTTATTTTCAAAACCGTACAAACCCCCATCCCCCTCCCCCAAAAGGAAAACAAAAATCAACAACAACAATACAAAACTAGAAATTAGGTGTTTGTGAACAAACACAAAGCTGTTCCGTTTTGTTTTAATTTGATTAAGTGCTCTGTATTAAGCTAGCAAACATCACAAAGATTATGACTTTATGACAATCGTTCAGGAAGTATAAATTTTAATATTTGAACTTCCTGTTTGGACCAGAAGGAAAGGTCATAATGGAGTCACGGTATGGAGTCACGGTAACCAAAGTTCAATCTTCCATGCTAAAAAGGTATATAACTGAAAATAAATTGAAAATCGGGTGAGTATTTCTTATTTTATGGTCCCACTTCGGTTGACACAGAAGTAAGGTCATTAAGGGTCACGGTAACAGAAGTTTAACTTTTAATGCTCAAAGGATCTATAACTGAAAAGAAATTGAACATTGGCTGTGTACTTCTTGAAATATGGTCTAATTTCCGGTTGACCCGAAAGTTAAGGTCAACCCGGGGTCACGGTAACCGAAGTTCAATCTTTAATGCTCAAAGGATCTACAACTGAAAAGAAATTGAAAATCGGTTTTGTTGTTCTTGAGATATGGTCCCACTTCCGGTTGACCCGGAACTAATGGTCAACATGGGGTGATGGTAACCCAAGGCCAATCTCCAATGCCCAAGGAGTCTTTACCTGAAAAAAAAGTTTGAAAGATTAACTAATTAAAGCTTTGAATTACCGTAATTTGACACCTGATGACGTCACAGTAACAAAACTGTGTTTTTCGTACCAATAAATTTGATAAGGTACACAATGGTATGTAACTTATCTCAATCCACTGCCTTTTAACGGAAACCCTATTAAAACGTACGTATATATCCTATCTCGGTTAGGATTCCAATATCACGGCTGTCTTTGACGCCTAGCCGTGATTGCGCAATCACGGCACAATATTTGCCAGCTAGCCATGTGGTCCGATTTGTCACTTCATCGTTAATTATCTTGGAAATACTTTGTACCTTGATTAGTTTTAATAACACTTAGTAAAAGCATTTGTGTTTTGAAAAAGATTTGTGGATTTTAAGTGACTAAATTATACTTATTCTGAAATTTGAACAGTTCAATAATTACACTTATAGAGCCTTTGTTTTTTTAAAAATTTGTACACAGATACAAGACGCGCAATAAATTACGTCAATGTGACGTATTCCGTAATTTTAGCCCGCAAAGCACTTACACAGTATAATAAAAGCAATTGAGAACAAATCTTAACAAAACTTTGATAAGGTGTGAGTTTGATCATCAGTCAAGACTGTTTAATAATGTGTAGAAATACAAAACATAAAGACAAAATGATTGAGTGGATTATTATCATGAATCATTGTGGTAATAGAAGGCAAGACATTGATGTTATATTGCAATATAGAGATAGCATCGTTGACTGGTTTTATTAGGGAACACATTTCAGGAACAAATTAACCAGGCTACATGACTTTTATCTATGAACTTTCACTGGACCGGAAAGATATGAACAAGATCAAAGCTAAAAAATAACAGAGCATTTTAAGATTCTTGCTGTCTGTTTAGGGAGAAGCGGAATTAAGACTCTTGATGTAATTGCAAGACTGCTCCTTTGTATACCAATGAGAGTACAAATGTGTACTATAAAAAGCAAACACTCACAAGAAAAGACCTCGAATTATTAGACTGTTAGACTTGTTCATTCATGAGTTTTCTTGGCCCAATTTTAATATATGAAGCTGTTTTTAAATCCTTAAATAAAAATCCCAAGGATTCAGACTATTGCTCCATGTTCAGACTTAAAAAAAAAACGGTTCATGCTTTGTGATAAACAATATGTTTCTGCAGTTAATGTAGAGGGTTAATCCACCGAGAGTCAGCACTTGATGGTCCAGCACTTGATGGTCCAGCACTTAGTGTGGTCCAGCTGTTGATGGATTAATCCTTCATCCAGCTTGAAGATTTTCCTATATAAATTAAGCATTGAAAAAAGCAAAAAGGTTACAGTCTATTAAAAACAAATAGATAACAAATTCATAGACCCATATATATATTACCTGGGGTGGTGGGGGCTGGAAAGGAGGATTGATCCACAAGACCATGTGACCTGTGACATCCAGCAGGCACATTTGTGGTCGAATCTTGTGCTTGAGGTCTCGTAACCCTCCGGTCCCCGATCTCCGATGGAGGGTCACGGTTATCGCAAACGATTAACGCAACAACATTATGTACAATATCCGTACTGCCCAATCGGTTTTGCCTAGTATCCGGACACGGATTTTCTGATAATAAAACCACTCAGTGCCACTCACCCGTACGATTTGCTTCTTCTTGTCGTCTGTTCCCTTTCACTTTGTTGTTTTCAGCTTGATTCCCTGACCACGTTACGGCAATCTTTGTGGCCTTCAGTTTGGAGTCAACTTTTGATGACTTTCGCTAGCAACAACAGCATAACTCAGATCCGAAATACATTAAAAATTAAACATGTCAAAGTCTCTCATTGTTAGGAGTCTATGTATATTGTACGAAATACGCAACAACTTCGCTCGTATACGGGACTAGGACTTGATCAAGTTAAGAGACTTAGAATCATGGGTTTTGTACACAGATACAAAAATCGCAATTAATTACGTCATTGTGACGTCGTCCGGGATTGTTGGCCTTCAAATAGTTTTACAGTACCCCACAAGTATAAAATTGGAAAAAGTTTGACGATAGGACGTATACTTGTTGAGATATGGGGGTCTAAAGATTGGCTAATTAAATACTCATGTCATTATAACTAAGTAAACTAATTAATAATTTTAAGCTAATTACATTTAACTATAACTTCAAGACCTAAGCTTTAATATTATATAGGATCTGACTCTTTAATCCGAAGCAAAGTATGATTTTTGGAGAACACAAATTCATGTACAAATCAAATGGGATTTTGGGAAGAGCGAAATAATAATAAGAAAAACAAAAGAAAACAAATATTGACGAAAACAAAAGCTGTTCCGACCGCTTTGTCGGAACAGCTAAAAAAAAACTGTTTAAGCGTTACATACAAAGCAATGAACAAAAAAGGTCCACACAATGTAGGGTCTTTAAGCACTATGTGGACTGACACACATCCATACTTTTTTTTCCGGTGCTGAAGAAAGTATTTTTTTTTGAATTGCACAGAACAAAGTAACGTTACAGAGTGTATGCTAAACAGAGCTGCGTATGGGTGGACGTGTGTGTTTCATGTCCCTACATTGAGTGGACCTCTTTTGTTGTCAGATCAGCATTTCTAAAGTAACGCTTAAAACAAACTTTGTGGTTTATTACTTGCTGCTTAACACGACACACAGATACTAGTATGCTAGTGAAATAAATATCCATCGGTGTTTGGGGAACTACAGTAGTAAAACTGTATCCAATTTGCAATGTGAGAGGCTGTTAGGCTGGCCATTTAGTGTGTCAAAAGTTTGCCCAAATTTTTTCCCATGTTGTGTGGCTATGGTTCGTTGAGAAAAGCGTATACTTTTGGGGTTTATTATAAAGTAGATCATTTTAGCAGGGTTTCTTTACGCAGGGTTTAAGACCGATTGATTTCCCTTTTCCTTTCTTTGATTGACTTTGTTCTTTATTTCAGGTTTTTGTCCAGCAATCTAATTTCAGAGCCTTTTGCTGTTCCACCATCCCTTCAGGTTCTGTAAGTTGAGTAGGCCTATAGTGATTTTTCTAATGGGGATTTAGGCTTTTAAAGGCACAGTACATGTGTAGTAAATGGAGCCTACTGTTTGTGTTAATCCCACATAAATGTAGGTACATAAAATACAACTGACCCGTGCAAATTTCCCTTCAAAAGGTTGTCGCGTTTTTGAGATATCACCGAAAAAAAATTTGGCAAATAAAAAGTGATATATTTTCCATGTTTTCCACATTAAATGTAATCACAATGGTTCATCTCAAGCGCGCAAATTATCGGAAGATTGTAAATAAAGACAAATACAATTAAATAAAACAAATTCTGAGCGAGTTAATTTTAACTGTTTAACACTGTTTCGGTCATAGGAACGCTAACGACAATCAGTTGGATGATATTGGACTGATAATGAAAACCGGATGTGGTTTAAAGTTAGTGTAAGTACCCCTAACCTTTGTTATTTTTGTCGGAAGATTCCATAATTTTCCTTTCTCTTCAAAAAGTTTAGTTTGTGATATTCAAACACTTCAAATGATCTCGTTTGTTGTTGAAATGTATTGACCCAGTTCATCTGGGGTGCGTTCAACTCTGTCGAACGGTCCTGTTCGTTATTGTTACGTAATTCAAAGGTGACCAATGCACATGCTTTTCTAGAATTACCACAAAACGTAGATCTCTCGCATAACGCTGACGGGCTGGGATCATGCGCAAGTTTTTAAGCACCAATAACAGCAATCGGTCAATAATCCACCTTATTGTGCCTTCGTGAGAGCGCTGTTTTAGAGTGCGACGTCATATTACCCCTGGCATTACGTGCAACGCTGCTGGTACGCTGAGGTCACGTGCACAGTTTTACTCACCAAGAGCAGCTGTCGTACAATCATTTGCCTGAGTGTGACGTAACTTGTAGGGAGTTTGTGGCAGCTTTGGAGCCGGATAAAATTAAAATCTATGCTCGTGACACAATGGAGTAAATATTTTGTTTCATTTCACCCAGATGTTTCGAAGAAAACAAGTTGGAAGTTATTCGACCAGATACATTTGGAAAGTGCAGGAACTTGCAAGCATTGTAAGATTCATTAATAATATATTTTTACTTTCATCTTCTCGTTATTATATTGTCACTTGTTGCATGACCTTTAATTTGTGTTGTGGAGACAACTTTCCTCGTACTCACTGTTTACGAACATGGTTTACATCATCGTACTCAATTGTTTGATAGGCGTAAGTGGCATGCACTACTATTTTGTTAGTGACCAGGATCCCTATACTGCACGCGTGCGCACTCCCTCTGTATCGTCTATGAGGAGGGCGTGTGTGCAGTAACTTGGTAAGAGTTCATATTTCCATGAAAAGCCACAGGCCTGCTTTGATCATGAGGACAAAGCCACTTCAAAAATTGTAAGAATAAAATTGAAAGCACCGGTAAATCTTTCCAAGTCTAATTGAATCAGAAGTCCGGGGGAAAAATCCATCAAATTAGGGTCACACTGTGTAGCGTTTTGTGTTTTTTAAGGTGTTTAGGGAACTACAGTAGTAATTTCTTTCCAATTTGTTGGCAATGTGAGGGGCTGTTTGGCTTGCATTTTGTGTATCAACAGTTTTGTGTGTCAAAAGTTTTTTCCCAGGTTGTGTGGCTATGGTTCGTTGAGAAAGGTATATACTTTTGGGGTTTATTATAAAGTAGAGCATTTTAGCAGGGTTTCTTCACGCAGGGTTTTAGACCGATTGCTTTCCCTCTTCCTTTCTTTGATTGACTTTGTTCTTTATTTCAGGTTTTTGTCCAGCAATCTAATTTCAGAGCCTTTTGCTGTTCCACCATCCGTTCGAGCTCTGTAAGTTGAGTAGGCCTATAGTGATTTTTCTTATGGGGATTTAGGCTTATCTTTAAAGGGACAGTACACGTTTAGTAAATGTAGCCTACTGTTTGTGTTAATCTTATATAAATTTAGGTACATACAATGAAACTAACCTGTGCAAATTACACTTCAAAAGGTTGTCGCGTTTTTTGAGATATCACCGAAAAACCGGAGCGAATATTTCTACGCAGAAAAAATATTCCTCTTGGGAATACAAAATCTGAGAAGAAACGCTTCTCAGATTCAAATTTTGTGGAATAAAAAAGTGATATATTTTCCATAACCGTAGTACTTCGAAGTTATTTTATTTTTTTTTCTTCAAAATCCATTGTACTACCCAATGCTGCTATACTTCTGACCAAGTAAGTTTTTATTACCATTATTTTCAGAGTCATTACCCAACGTGTACTGTGCCTTTAACTTAACAAAGAATAAGAAAAAGGATCAATGTATTACAATGATTCTGAGTTTTGTAAACAACAGGTTAGGTGAGTAGAGTCACGGTCACGGGCGGATCCAGGTTTTTAGAATAGGGGTTCACAAAATCTGCTGTTGTGTTAAGATAAGTTGATCAATGCGGGGGGTTCGTGCCCGTTGTGAGGTCCCGGAATAATAGCTGACCATAAGATGATCTCTGTTAAAACATAACAGTTTTCAAAAGTCATCTAAGAGTAATTTTGTTCCAACTTTAAAACTTAAAAAACAACAAAACAAATTAAAAAATATTTGCAATTCCGCCGGCTCTCCAGCCCGTCGCGGCGGTCAGTTTAAAGCTTCCCCCTTTTGGCCCAACGACCCAGCTCTCTGGTTTGCTCAGGTGGAAACCCAGTTTGTCACAAGACACATCACCACTCAGGACACCAAATTTGCCTATGTTACGGCCTCGCTACAGCCGGAGAAAGCGCAGGAAGTGCGAGACCTACTAATTACTAGTGGCGAACATCTCTGTCAGAGCAGAAACGGCTGCATCAGCTGTTGATTTCTGAGGAATTAGGAGATCGCAAAGTAAATTGTTTCAGGTGTCCAAAACATGGTGCTGGACGTAACGTGCAGGCCAATGAACATGATGGCCACTTCGAGTTGTCCTGACCTCCGGTGTTGGTGTGGGAGGTTGAAGCGGTGTAGTAGGAGCATGAACTGTCTGTTTAGGTTGTTGCGGTTGGACTGCTGGAGAACCAGAGATTTCGAGGTAAGCTGGTTTAAGGCGATCTATGCTGACCGAATCCTTTTTGCCCTTGCGTTCAATGATAAAATACTTGGGTGTACGCTTCATGACTTTGTAGGGACCCGAATATGGAGGTTGTAGGGGTCGTTTGACTGCGTCACAACGGATGAATACATGAGAGCAATTGGATAGGCTTTGCGGAACTTGAGATGGAGGATGCTGAACTCGTGTCGTGGCCGAGGAGAATTGTGACATGTGAGTGTTGTGCCGTAGACAAGCTCTGAAGATATACACTGTAGGTCTTCCTTTACTGTAGTGCGAATTCCTAACATCACCAGAGGAAGTATCTCATGTCACCTGTCAGGTTGAGTGTGCGCTTTCAACGCGGCCTTCAATTGCCTGTGGAAACGTCCAACAAGGCCGTTGGCTGCTGGGTGGCAGGCTGTTGTACGTGTGCGATTGCAACCTAAAAGTGTAGTTAACTCAGCAAATAGGTTGGATTCAAATTGTCTGCCACGGTCTGTGGTGATAGTTGATGGTGTACCAAATCGGGAAATCCACTGACCAACCAATGCTTTGGCGACAGACTCGGCGGTGATGTTGATTAAGGGAATGGCTTCCGGCCACCTGGTATATCGATCAATACACGTGAGGAGATAACTGTAACCTTCTGAAGGTGGCAATGGTCATACGAGATCAATATGAATATGGTCAAACCTAGCATCGGGAGAGGCAAATGTACCTAAAGGTGAGCGTACATGGCGGTGAACTTTCGCTTTCTGGCATTGAGAACACGTTCTAGCCCAGTCGCGAACATCCCTGTTGATGGCGGGCCACACAAAACGAGTAGTGATCAGCTTCTGTGTGAACCGAACTCCTGGATGGGATAGGCAGTGGAGTGCATTGAATACACTGCGTCGATGCTGCGATGGTACATAGGGACGATGGTGATCAGTGGACACATCACACCAGATAGATCCGCGTGTGGTGGGTAGGGGAAATTGTTGGAATTGAAGTGAGGTTGAAGTCGTGCGCAGCTTGATGAATTCTGCATCATTCGTCTGGTCAGCCGCAATCTGATCAAAATCGATGGATGACGAAGCATGAATGGCGTCAACATCAAATCGAGAAAGGGTGTCAGCGACGACGTTGTCCTTACCACGAACATGGCGGATGTCTGTGGTAAATTGCGAGACAAAATCTAGATGACGAATCTCTCTGGTGAGTGACGATCAGCTTTGTGGTCTGTGTATATGCAGAAATGGCGTCCCTCAAGGAAATGACGGAAGTGTTTGATAGCTAAGTACATCGCTAACAGTTCACACCCAAAGGTGCTATATCTTGTCTCAGCTGGCTGGAGTTTCTTGGAGAAGAAAGCGACGGGCCGCTGATCTCCTTCGGATTGTTGTTGAAGTACCCCACCGACAGCTGTGTCTGATGCGTCGACCATCAGGCTTAGTGATGCACTTAAGGATGGATGAACGAGCATGGTGATGTTTTCCAGGGAACGCTTGATGGGTGGAGAGACTTCAATGATCTTATCGGCCAAATCGGCCAATTGTTCAATGCCGACCGTATCAGCCGTGGACGCTAGGATTGATTGTGTGTGCGTCGGCAGGCGCTGGAGGAACAGCTGTTTCGAAATTTTGTCCTCCAGAGAGTTGTCGCCGAGGAGTTGACGCATCCGGCGTAGCAGCTGCAAGGGTTTGCGATCTCCTAATTCCTCAGAAATCAACAGCTGATGCAGCCGTTTCTGCTCTGACAGAGATGTTCGCCGGATGAGCTCTTGTTTCAGCCGGTCATATCGCTCAGTCGCTGGAGGAGTAATTAGTAGGTCTCGCACTTCCTGCGCTTTCTCCGGCTGTAGCGAGGCCGTAACATAGGCAAATTTGGTGTCCTGAGTGGTGATGTGTCTTGTGACAAACTGGGTTTCCACCTGAGCAAACCAGAGAGCTGGGTCGTTGGGCCAAAAGGGGCAAGCTTTAAACTGACCGCCGCGACGGGCTGGAGAGCCGGCGGAGGTGACGAGGCAGCGCCCGCAGCGGCGTCCTTCGGCATAAAACGTGGTTTATAAACCATGAACATTTTAAAGCACCTTCAAAACATGGTTTATAAACCCATGAAACTTCTAGCATCATAAAACATGGTTTACAAATCATGGTTTATAAACCATGAAAAGTGAAGCATCATAAAACATGGTTTATAAACCATGAAAGTTTGAGCACCAGAAAAAATGGTTTATAAATCATGGCTTATTAACCATGAAAAGTGAGGCATCATAAAACATGGTATATAAACCATGAAAACTGTGTGTTCACAAATCATGGTTTATGGTTTATAAACCATGAAAACTGTGTGTTCACAAATCATGGTTTATGGTTTATAAACCATGAAAAACTGTGTGTTCACAAATCATGGTTTATCAACAATAAAAACTAAACATAGGTTTCATTCAACCTCCTTCCCATTTTGGTCGATCACCGCGATAACGATCGACGAACCAGGCTGAAGTGAGCACCGAATTTGGGCCCAGCACCGAATTTCAAAATTTTCGCAAAAGACCGTCAATACATGTCACCTCTATCAGGGATGCAATAACTACACAAAGACGGTGTGTGCTACATGCCTAAATTTAACTAGTGTTGTGTCACCTTTGATGAAATTGTAGTATTTTTGATAATTGATAATTTGTTATAATTATCTCCTAATATTCTCAGGCCACTAATTAGCTCAGCCAAACTAATTAATACCTTGATAGCCACACAATGTACAAAGTACGTGTAACACCTAATTTTGACGAAAGTTGTGTCACCTCCAATTTATGAAATGTATTTATTTTTTCTTCATAGATCTGTTTGATACATCATGGGTTACATTCCTAGCCATATCTCCTGAGTGGAAAAATATTCTCAGGCCACTAAGTAGCTCAGGCCAACTAATTAAAGATTGTCTTAAATTAGCGCGTGTATATAGCAACACAATTTTTCCGCTCATGAGATATGGCCAGGGATATAACAAACAGTTCTATGAACAAAAATAATTAAAATTTCATAAATTAAAGATGACACAACTTTCCTCAAAGTAGGGCATGTCACTTTTATTTTGTGCTTCATTATAATGGGCTATTTTAACACTTTTAGATTTTAATTAATTCGGCTGAGCTAATTAGTGAGCTGAGAATTGTTTTCCGCTCAGGAGATATAGCCAGGGATGTAATAAAATTATTATTTATAAAAAAATAATACAGTTTCATAAATTAAAAGGTGACACAACCTTAGTTAAAGTTAGGCATGAAGCACTCGCCATCTTTGTGTTGTTATTGCATCCCTGATAGTGGTGACATGTATTGACGGTTTTTAGAAGAGATTAACTGTTTAACACTGTTTCGGTCATAGGAACGCTAGCGGCAATCAGTTGGAGGATATTGGACTGATAATGAAAACTGGATATGGTTTAGAATATGCGTAAGTACCCCTTACCATTGTTAATTTTGCCGAAAAAATCATATTTTCCCTTTCTCTTTAAAAAGTTTAGTTTGTGTTATTCATACACTTCAAACAATCTCGTTTGTTGTTGAAATGTATTGATCCAGTTCATCTGGGGGTGCGTTCAACTCTGTCGAACGGTCCTGTTCGTTATTGTGACGTAATTCAAAGGTGACCAATGCACATGTTTTTTTCTAGAATTACCCCAAAACGTAGATCTCTCGCATAACGCTGACGGGCTGGGATCATGCGCAAGTTTTTACGCACCAATAACACTTATCGACCAATGATCCACCATCTTTTGCCTTCGTGAGGGGGCTGTTTTAGAGTGTGACGTCATATTACCCCTAGCATTACATACAACACTGCTGGTACGCTGAGGTCACGCGCACAGTTTTACTCACCAAGAGCATCTGCCTGAGTGTGACGTCATTTGTAGGGAGTCTGTGGCTGCTTTGGAGCCGGATAAAATTAAAATCTATGCGCGTGACACAATGCAGTAATTTTTTTGTTTCATTTCCCCCAGAGATTTTGATGTGAACAAGTTGAAAGTTATTCGACCGGATACATTTGGAAACAGCAAGAACTTGAACCAATTGTAAGATTCATTAATTATATATTTTTAATGTCCCTTTGTCGTTATTACTTTGTCACTTGTTGCATGACCTTTAATTTGTGTTGTGCAGATAACTTTCCTCGTACTCACTGTTTACGAACAAGGTTTACATCATCGTACTCAATTGTTTGATAGGCGTAAATAGCATGCACTACTATTTTCTTAGTCACCAGGATCCCTATACTGCACGCGTGCGCGCTCCCTCCGTATCATCTATGGGGAGGGCGTGTGTGCAGTGACTTGGTAAGAGTTCATATTTCCTTGAAAAGCCACAGGCCTGCTTTGATCATGAGGACAAAGCCCCCTCAAAACATTTAGGAATACAATTGTAAGCACCAGTACATGTTTACAAGTCTTAGTGAATTAAGAGTCCGTGAAAAAATCCATCAAATTGGGGTCACACTGTGTGCAGCGTTTTGTGTTTTTTTTAAGGACCTTTCAGACGTCCTATGGTTTGTAAACATCCAATGTGTGGTTCAGGTAATATGATTTTTTTTCAAATATTAGATGGTTTATCTTTGGGCGGTCAATACACAATGTAGCAGAGATGTTGAATGTATTCATACATGTACATGTGTACGCTGTTCACATGCACTGTCTGTACTTAGACGCTCTACATGTAAACTACAGTTATGTACAATGTATGTGTAAGTGTGTTACTCCACTAGCGTGCATTTTTAATTGAAAGGTACAAGGGTGAAACTTTATTTCATACAGAGAGATCATTTCCGAATTCCGAATCATACTGTTTGCATGTTTGCAGACTTCATTTCACCCTCGGTCTGGACCGGGGAAAAAAGTCACTCTTCGTATTAAATATGTGTACAGTACGTCAAAAGCTTTGATATGGTGCAAACATCTTGTATGTAGCAACATGGTTCTCCTTATGTGATTGTTTTTATTTGAAACGTTAATTTAATGTTATGACGTCATCCATGACGTCAACATCACAAGGATGGAGGTAAAATCTACACACAATGAGTTAAAAGACATGGTAAGTTTAAACATTACCCCCTTACTTCTGTTTTTGACCGGAAGTTAAGGTGACATGGGCAAACGTTTCCGTAAGATCTGTACAAACGTCAGGAGCTTTCAGATGGTGCAAATACCTTGTTTGTAGAAATAATGGTTCTTTCGATATGAATTTTTGCAATACTAAACGTTGATTTAATGTTGTGTAGTCATCGATGATGTCATTATCCCCCCAAAATGTCGGAGTCATCTAGACACTAAGGTCTAAGAACATGGCAAGTTTCAAGTTTGAACCCTTTTTCGTTAAAAAAATATGCATTTTGTGAAGCAAGAAACT
The DNA here is from genome assembly GCA_032158295.1 of Pycnopodia helianthoides. Lineage (NCBI taxonomy): Eukaryota > Metazoa > Echinodermata > Asteroidea > Forcipulatida > Asteriidae > Pycnopodia > Pycnopodia helianthoides. The sequence continues at coordinate 13,800,977 of CM063257.1, read as the reverse complement.
TTAACTTCCTGTTTTGACCGGAATGAAGGTCAAAAAAGGTCAAACTTTGTGTAATATTTGTACAAAACCTGTAATAGTACCTCAAAACCTCATGTAGCATTAATGGTTCTCCCGATGTAATTTTTGTTGACAATAAGCATCGATTTCATGTTAGCATCGATTTCATGTCATCGATGCCGTCATCATCTTGAAGAAATTGCGTTTTCATTTACACACTAAGATGCTCTTAATATTGAAAATGTTATCTTTTTATGGCCGAGTAGACATCGTAGTGTTTTACACTTAAAATGTTAGAAGAAAGTGTCAAAAATAAAATAAAAATGCACCCCTCCGTGGGGATTTTTTTTCAGCCGAAAGGCACAATCTGCTTATCTATGATAACGATATGCATTGATCCCTGGAACTCATCGGTGGCTAGAAACAAACGGTCATCATTAAAAACACACACATAAACGTCTCCAAGCAAAGTCAAGATGAAAGAAATCTTAGATAATACAGTAAAATAATCTTGTGTCATTTTTGTAAAATGAAGCCTACACGTTGGTTGGTAACAGACTGAAATGTGCACCGCAGACCGTGTATGTGCGGACCAACGACGACAGTGTTTCGTACAATGGTTTTAGCGCACACTCCAGTGATGAGGAGGTGGTGGTGGTTTTTGTTGTTGTTGTTGTTGTTGTTGTTGTTGTTGCTGTTGTTGTTGCTGTTGTTGTTGTTGTTGTTGTTGTTGTTGTTGTTGTTGTTGTTGGTGTTGCTGTTGCTGTTGCTGTTGCTATTGCTATTGCTGTTGTCGTTGTCGTTGTCGTTGCCGTTGCCGTTGCCTTTTTTATTATTTTTTTTATTATGAGATATCGCCTGATTCACTAGGCCGAACGGCCACTCAAGGTGAGGGCTACACACTTAACTGATTTGGGCTGTTGACCCAAATCAACCGACACCAGAGGCACGTTGCCACCTACTCATGGGGCTGAAACAGGGTTACCCCCTTCACAGTCCGTAAGGATGTAGGCATGGGTATCATCCACTTGGAGCCTGGCTGGTAGAGCAGAATACACCACCTTCCCAACTTTTTACGAAGCAATTATGGTTAAGTGCCTTGCTCAAGGGCACAAGTGTCATGACCGGGATTCGAACCCACACTGTGCTGCTGACAACACCAGAGCTTGGGCCCGGCGAACTAGACCACTCGGCCACGACACGCCACGTTGCCGTTGCCGTTGCCGTTGCCGTTGCCGTTGCCGTTGCCGTTGCCGTTGCCGTTGCCGTTGCCGTTGCCGTTGCCGTTGCCGTTGCCGTTGCCGTTGCCGTTGCCGTTGCCGTTGCCGTTGCCGTTGCGGCAGTAGTGTTGTATGACTTCTGACTGTGCCCCAAAAGACAGTTGGTGTATCACGTACTGAGTCATAGGGGAATTGTGTCCCTCGTTGTGTGCGTCTTCAACAGTAAAAAATATAGACTGAAGGTGTTGATTTAAAACAGGGCACTATAAGACAATATACAATGCGCATAATGAGGGAGGGGCACACAGAATCTCCTGCCACACAGGTACGCAAACCCAGTGGCACTTGCATATCACTCTAATTGTCCCGGAATCCGGATCGGATCCTAGTGGTCCTGACGCACCTCTGGGTCAGTATGACCACCGTATACTGGTTTAAAAGTGGGATTTTAATCCATATTCTTGCTTATTTGGACACAGATTCAGGGTCATGCTGACCAACAGATGGGTCAGGCTCCAGGGGACACGAAGGCCGGGTCAATTTTCTGATCGGAGTATAGGTGCAAAACCCGCTCTTGTCTATGTTGTCCTTGATAGAACATCAGTTGGGTAGTAACAGACTAAAATTTCTGCAGACCGTGTATGTGCGGACCGCGATTTTTTTTTCTTCAGCATAGTTCGTCAATGGCAAAGAATTTAACCAAATAATTGTGCGTATTTGTGGTCACGCGGCTCCCTAATCATGAATATTCACCATTGATCGTATAGCGCCGTCTTGCGCTAAGACGATCTTTGATATTCACTCATAGGTAAATTTCCACCTAAAACTTTCCTGTTTATGTTGGTGCGTGCGTCTGAAACAAGTGTTGTGCATTGGAGAGAGTATAATATTACGGTGCTACCCCCTACCCCCTCAGTCTGTCGTCTCACGTCCTGCAACACCAGTGTCAGATCATTCACAATGGAGGACGAAAGCCACCGTGTCTTTTATTGTGGATGTTTAAATTCCTCACAACTTTCTCCATTCACCGATAGGAGTCTAGACTAAACAAAATACGGATGTGTACAAGTGGAAATACACAACGTGCTAAGTAAATACGTCATGTTCAAACCATGAAAAAACAAAAACTGTCACAAGTTTTGGGGAAAAATTAACTTCTTTTGAACAAGAATGGGTAAAGCAGGTCACATGAACGCGTACATTATGTGGAGCGATTTAGGAGTCTAGACTGTACAAAATGCGGATGTGTGCAATGTGGAAGTACACAACTTACACGCGTACGTGTACACGTCCAATGCTCCGAAATGGACACGCTTTGGATAGTAATACATATTCATTGTGGCAATGAATTATTCATCGAAAATGAGCACATTTGATTGGTTAAATTATTTGCCATTGACGAACTTTGCTGCAGAAAAAAAATCGCGTGCGGACCAGCGACGACAGTGTTTAGCACAATGGTTTTTCGCGCGCGCTCCAGTGATGAGGTGTTGTTGCTGTCGTTGCTGCTGCTGCTGCTGCTGTCGTTGTTGAATTTTTTTTTTCTCTTGCTTGGGGGAGCACATTATCTCTTTGAGACAGAACCTTCAGCTGCATTTTAAAAACTGACCCGGATTATGGGTCCAAGGGTGTGTGACCCGCCTCTTGGTCAATATGACCCACAAAACTGTCTTAACAATTTGGCTTCAGACATTGTGTCAGTTTGACCGGTACGCAAACTCAGTGGCACTTGCCTTACACTTCATTTGTCCCGGAATCCGGATCCTAGTGGTCCCGACGCACATCTGGGTCAGTATGACCACCCTAGGCTGGTTTAAAAGTGGAATTTTTAATCCATATTCTTGCTTATTTGGACACAGATTCAGGGTCATGCTGACCAACAGATGGGTCAGGCCCCAGGGGACACGAAGGCCGGGTCAATATTCTGATCGGAGTCTAGGTGCAAAACCCGCTCTTGTCTATGTTGTCCTTGATCAAACATAAGTCAGTTAATTTTCCTAGTTGTGATTACAGAGAACTTTGTGAGAATTTCCTTCGAAAGATACCGGAGGATTGGTTGTTGCAGTTTTATAACCTCGAAGCCCTGTAAATATTGAATATGAAGTAATGCTAAATTAATCGTAGGCAAGAATGCAGATGTGTCCAGGTACATGGGAAAAATCCATCAAGCTATTAAGCTGGTCAGGAAAGCAATGAGCAGGGCACCAGTTGCGGTATTTTTGCTTGTAACCCAGTTCCGTTCAAACACGGGTGTTCTGTCCTTGTTAAGTTGTTTTGCTCACAGGTTTTATGGAATTTGGCCGTGGTGATTCGGATTTTTTTTTGGTAATGTAAATGTTTTTGATATGTGTAACAGACAACACTCGCAGAGTTAATGTATTGCCGCTAGAGGTCGCAAAGGTAAATAAACTCAATCAACAAACAAGGGTCTCGACAGCAGCTTCATTTGTAAGATGAAATATAGGGTCATTGTTGTTCTCATCGATCATCATCACAATATCTTTAAAGCTTCGTGAAAACTGTAAATAAGATTGACAAAACAGTGTTGGAATACAGTGAAATGCTAATCGAAATCTTATCGAATACAGTCAAAACATAACGAAATAACTTGTCAATTTAAGGGCTAAAATACTTCAATCATCTAAGTTAAAGTAATCTCAAAGAGTAACATAAATATCCTGTAAACATACCTCTTTGCTTCCATAGACTTTCACAGCGGAAATGAGCTATAATCAGGACAGATCTTCACGATTGATCTAGAGCTAATAAGGCATGCATAATCAAAAGATGGCAGCCACCAGTGGTTAAAACAATGTGCTTGTGTGTTTGAGTGTGTCTCCTTACTCCACTCAGTGGGTTAAAGTACAGTGCTGTGTATAAATCATTTGGTTGAATAGAACTGCACTAACAATATTATATTGGTATGCTGTAAACTGCTTACCAGCCCAAATGACCCAGGTTATTGTAGGAATGAACAACAACTGTTAATGGCCCAACGTTTTAACCCTAGCAAACACAACACACACAGCTCTGTGGGTTTACACAATTGAACATTGGGTCACACGGATTTGTTCTCTGTTCAACTTGGATCACAAAGCGGAATTCTTAAGAAAGGGAATATTAGAACAACAGTAAAAGGACTTTACACACCCGATCCGTCAGGTTGGACGTTCATTATGTGGACATTCGTTTTACTCAAGAAAAAATACGATTACTTTTCAACACCGTACAAACCCCCCTCCCCCCCCAAAAAAAAAGGGGGGGACAGAAAAACAGTAAGCGTTACATACAAGGTAACGAACAAAAAAGGTCCACACAATGTAGGGTCTTGAAGCACTATGTGGACTGACACACATTCATACTTGTTTTTTCCAGTGTTGCAGAAAGTATTTCTTCCGAAGTGCACAGAACAAAGTAACGTTACAGAGTCTATGCAAAACAGAGCTGCGTATGGGTGGACGTGTGTGTTTCATGTCGCTACATTAAGTGGACCTCTTTTGTTGTCAGATCAGCATTTCGAAAGTAACGTTTAAAACTAACCTTGTGGTTTATTACTTGCTGCTTAACACGACACACATAGACTAGTATGCTAGTGAAATAAATATTCATCGGTGTTTGGGGAACTACAGCAGTAAAATCGTATCCAATTTGCAATGTGAGGGGCTGTTTGGCTGGCTATTTTGTGTGACAAAAGTTTGCCAAAATTTGTTCCCATTTTGTGTGGCTATGGTTCGTTGAGAAAGGCGTATACTTTGGGGGGTTATTATAAAGTAGAGCATTTTAGCAGGGTTTCTTTACGCAGGGTTTTAGACCGATTGCTTTCCCTTTTCCTTTCTTTGATTGACTCTGTTCTTTATTTCAGGTTTTTGACGGGCAATCTAATTTCAGAGCCTTTTGCTGTTCCATCATCCCTTCGAGTTCTGTAAGTTGAGTAGGCCTATAGTGATTTTTCTAATGGGGATATATAAATGTATGTACATACAATAAAACTAACCTGTGCAAATTTCACTTCAAAGGTAGCCTTGTCTAAGGCTCTTTACGCAAGCACCCGCTTTTAATTCATAACAATACTGGCACGGTACTGCAGTACTTGATATACAGTATATCGTGGGATTGAAGTATGGTTTTTCAACCTCGTATCAAAAACGAAGCCGAAACAGGGCCTTCACTGATATGCGCTCAAGATCGCTGGAACGCTTTATCGGAGGTCATTCGTACGTCTACAGCTAGCACGATCGGCATTGTACTCAGCACAACTAAACATCAACAACTTTTCTGTCCGGAGATAGAACAAATGTCTCTAAAACAACGAAATCTTCGCCTCCGCATTGACGCTATGCAGCCCGGTGATACAAAAAAGCGACTCAAAAAAGAACGGAATACCATCCTCCACTCCATGTGCAAACGTGCGGAAGTCAACGCCTCTGCACGACTAGACGAGCTCGCGGCAGAGGTTGAATGTCTCCATGATGGTGCACAGATGTTTCGTGCAGTACGACTACTTAACCGCAAGCCTAGTCTTGGTTCCAAGACGATCCAGTTGTGTAGTCACGAAAACCTAATCCCTATCTAAACCGCGATCACCCACGAACCGTCTTGGGAACTTTGCAGAATGGCTCGGACTTTTCCGAGCGATTTCCCAGAATGCCTAGTTGATAAGCTAATTAGCATAATCTATGACTTCGCTTGCTTGGGTAGACTTTCAGTCTGGTATCTGGACGCTTATGATGTTTTTGCACGTAAAGAACTCTACGGACGCGGATATTACATAAAACACTCCTACGTCCTGTGTGCAAATTTATGTTCTGCAACACACGTCGGCGACTCCATAGCCGACGTGTGGTGCAGAAAAAAAATGCCCTGTACATGCACGTGCTCTTGTGTATACGGTAAAGACGGGACGGACGGCCGGGCAGAGCTGAGCTAGCTGCCGGGTGATTGCAACGTGAGCACGGCTAGCGCACGGACCATCACGCACGGACGGTTCGATTTGAGGGAATGTCTGATCGTAGTTTGAATAAAGCTATTGAGTTATCAGTAAGGAAATTAGGTATCGGAAAGTTTAATATGTCAAGCTGCCCCAATTGTCGTGGATTTCATGAAAGACGTTGATGGCTCCCCCGACATTGCAGAAAAAGCACTCGTAATAGTCATCCTGCCAATAAAGGCTCTTGCAGTAGATCAACTAAATCGTGTTTTGAAAATTTGGACTTGAGGCAGCTGATATAACGTCGGATATTCCAGATGTTGTCTTGGAACAGCCAAATAAGTATTCGATCTTGTTTGGAAGTCCAGAGAGTCTTTGCGCACCAAGGGGGAAGGAGCTACTAAGATTGGTGAAAAACAGATGCTGTGGACTGTTTGTTGACGAAAGTCATTGCGTTTCGAAATGGTATGTATACTGTTGTTTCTTTAAATTTATTTTGTTGTACAGGAAAGTAATGCAATATCTCCAACATTAACATTTGTAAAGCGACATCCGTTTGTAAATTGTGTATGGCAACGTCGGCACGGCAGTTACCATGACTCCATCTAAATTGTGTATACACCAATGTCGGCACGGCAGTTCCATGACTCCATCCATGATGAGTCATGGCTTTTGGTGCCACTTATTAAAGCTTTGCGTTTGCTACATTGCCTTGTTTACTACAGGCTAGTATAGGCTAGGCGACCATTAAATAGCATCGACTGTCCTGCCAATAAATAGGTAACCAACAAAAGAGTTCTTTCAAAGGTGTATTTAGCTGCCTGGTGTTTTTACGACCTGCCTGGCTGGCATGGATGACTGACTCTTCTTAAATCCTATTCATAGTGTCTTCTTTTCACTGTTTTAGCTTTTCAATGAAAACCGGCCCATCCAGAAACTGTTGTTGAGGTACTTTAGTAGTTAATCGTCCATGGAAGTAGGATGACTTTTGTTTGGTGAGAATACATGTACAAAGGTTGGAACATAATCATAAAAAAGATAGTTATTTGAGTGACAACATTGTTTCTTTTCGGTTTTAAAAACAGGGGCCATTCGTCAAGAGAAAGCACCATATTCCGGAAATGTTATGGGCAACTTGGAGATCTCAGATCATTCTTGCAATCCACAACATGTGTTTTGGCCCTAACAGCCACAGCAACAACCACAGTAAAACAGACCATTGTTAACAGTTTAGCTCTTCGAAACTATGGCTTGATAGAAGAAAGCCCTGATCGCTTCAACATAAAGTATGCTGTTTGCAAGTTTGCAGAAAGGAACTTCGAGACAATGTTCAAGTGGATCACCGAGGAAACTGCCCAGAAGGGACAATTAACAGAGAGAATAACTTTATACTGTCAATCTCGGAAAATTGTCAGTGATTTACATTCACTGTTTTGTTTCCTTCTGCCAAAGGAGTCGCATCCAAATCATTGAGAGCTTTGGACGAGAAGATGGAGAGGTTCGGGTTTTGTTTGGGACAATTGCTTTTGGCCTCGGTATCGATGTGCGTGGACTCCACACCGTGATACTGGTTGGTCATCCAACAGAGTTAGATGACCTAATGCAGCTGAGTGGTAGGGGAGGCCGTGATTGCAAGCAGAGTTTAGCACTCGTTATAAACTATCCTGGTGTAGGAGCTGGTTTACAAACTAGTGATTCGATGAAAGCCTTTTTGGAAGGGGACAAATGCAGACGGCTTGTCATCAAAAACAGCTTTCCAGCAAAAACTGACAAGGAAACAGCCATAGTAATGATGCACAATTGCTGTGATAATTGTGCAAGAACCTGTGCTTGTGAAGGCAACACATGCTCTGCTAAGCTGTTGTATGCTGAACTATCAAATTCAGGATGTCCTGATCCATGGACCACTGGCAGCATCAGCTGAGTTTGAAGTTGTAACTGTGCCACAGAAGCAAGTATTGGAGCTACGGGAGCAGCTACAAGTTTATAGGAAAATTCCCCTGAAAGACAGTAGCAGCCACCTATATACGAGTGAGGACATTGCCTGTGGGTTGTCCGATTTCACTAATAGCTGAAGTAGTTAATGGCTGTCACATCAAATGAGCAAAAGCCTTTCTTTTAGCCCCACTTTGCTTCAAAGCTAGTGATGTTAACACCTGGTGAGCATTCATGTTTTTGGATCGGCAGTTCAGTATAATAGCGGCTGCTGTTGTTATCCCTGGTATGAGTGTTGCAGAGGTTTTTTGCTTGTTTCTCCTTAACTCAGGACTTTCAGCTGCAGCATGTAGAACAGCTGATAACAGTGGAGATTTAACTTCAAGTTCTAGGTCTTGTTTACTGTAGCTGAAGTTCTTGAGGTCAGTGAATGTTGAACCACGGAAGAGAGATGGATTGCTTGGGTCGCACAAAGTCTCCGGTTCTTTGCTTATTGTTTGGGTTAATGTCTGTTTCAGCTCTTCATGAGCCTCTCCTGATTGAAGAACAAGGCGAATGGCTTCTCGGTTATCCTCCACACAAAGAGCTGAAGCGACTTTGAGCCAAACTCCGGACAATTGTGTCCTCTGCTCCACGCCATCGGGGTGATGAATTACTACCTAATATATTATAAATAAGTTCAATGTTTCATATTTTTTATGGCACATATATTTAAAAAATTGTGATATTTGTCATCCATGTACTGAAATTAAGTCAAACCCTTGCTCTATGGTTAAACCATGGAGGAAGGTTAAACCAACAGTACGCCTACATCTGAAATGCATTAACTGTTAAGATCAATTACAAGGGGAAAAACAGTGGCTCCAGACTTGTTTGTTTATTCCTTCATGATCCTATCCATGGTTTATGTTGTTCCATGGAGCTACACAATGGTTGTTCTGGGCAAGTGCATGGCCATAACAATGAAAACATGTTTTGGGCCACTTAAACACAGGGCAAATTTGTTCATACAACTTGAAGGCAACCACTTCCACTGTATAGGCCTACACAAGGAACACTAAGGCAGCACAATATACATTATAAGCTGTTAACTATCTCCAAGAAAAACATGTGAACATTGTTAATGTCAAATGAATTTTCTTATCTGCCTGGAGCTGGTTGTCAGTAAATTGCTTTGTGAGACATGACCTTTACAGACATTTAAACAAAATATTCATCCCCCTGGTTTGAAAATGACCAGGAAGAACCATTAGAGAAGTGCATAACAAACATAGCAATACATTTAATAATAGTGTATACTTTCGTATAACGCGCGTGCTCCAGGTGAAGGATTTTATCACCACTCAGTTTTGTAGTTCAATGACCCCTTCATGCAAGCCTAAAGCAATTTTAATCCCCATCGGGCTTTTGTCTAGGCCAGCAGTGTGTGTTATTTACGACCTGTTTTAGCTCTGGGCGGCACAGGGTTGACACAAAGGGATAATGGCACAAGGAGTTGGCTCACTAAGATATCAAGTTACAATTCCCAAGGGCATTGCTGTCCCTTGGGACTGCTGTCATTCAATAATTCTTACTCGGCAGAGGTTATAGCCTGGCCAATGGGAGTCTACAGGCTTGTGGTGTATACAAGGGGTGACGAATACAGAAAATCGTGGCTTTTTTTGGCCAAAAAAATTATGACCATAATATTTGGAATATGTGGAGAATTTTTTCACTACGTTGCTTCCCCGAGGGTTAGCTAAGATCTATAACCTTACAAGTCCTTTCAAACAACATTTTATTTTTAATCATTATGAACTGAATATTAATTAGATTAAACTTTAAAGGTTGCTGTTAAGCTCCAGGAGTCCAGTACCTGATTTTTGATCAGAATGGAGCACAATTGCTTGCCCAAACGACTATGGTCAGATCATGGACAGGAGGTGGCATAGTGTGACCATAACATGCTCCTCCTTTGATGTTGGTTCGCTTTGCCATCGGTAGACTATGGTATTACAATTTACATTACATATGGGAATAATTTGTGACGGAGACTGAGAGTTCCGTCCCGAGTTCCGTCCCGGGTTTGGACCAAACAGCGATGTAACAAAAGTACAAAATTGTGGCGGTGTATGCCGGTAGCCTCCCTACTCGGACCCTACATTATACGCCAGACAATGTTAATTTGTTTAAAGGCAGTGGACACTGTTGGTAATTACTCAAAATAATTATTAGCATAAAACCATACTTGGTAACGAGTAATGGGGAGAGGTTGACAGTATTGATAGTATTGAAAGCACACAACTTCGTGTGACAAGGGTGTTTTTTCTTTTCATAGTTATCTTCGCAACTTCGACGACCAATTGAGCTCAAGTTTTTTTACAGGTTTGTTAATTTGTACTGAGGTTACATTAATTTAATGCTATCCATGCTATCCATGTAAATAAATGTGACAATTACTTCAATATTACAACGAACGAGCAACATGTACACATGTGTACATGTAGATCATGTACATGTAAAAATTAAAAGTAATATATTTCTTGTTAGTACTGTTGTAGAAAATTGTACACTCACTTTGCGGGTTGTTGGAGTTCCTGGTGATTGTGCAGCCTTTCTCTTCTCTGAATGCGTTGTACTTCTGACAGGGGTTCTTGAGCTGACTGGCAAGACGGAAGATCAAATTGCTCGGTTGAAGTTGACAAGAAAAGTTGCTTTAGGTCGTTTCCAACGCCCGTGCCTTTTCGCCACTTTGACACTTTCGAGTCGCACTGCTCGCAAATGTTCATATCACTCGTTGGTAAAATGTTCTTGTCCCAAAATAGTGGTTAATGTTGATATGAAGTGAGGATCTTTCTTTAATTTGGAAAATAGGGTGAAATATTTCGACATGTAACCAACTCTCTGCCGCAAATAAAACACCACCGAAATTTGCTGCGGCAAACCGGCGACCGCGGCACATTGGCCGGGGCTCCCCCGCCTTCGTAGCCATTGTTTGTCGCAAAACTGTTTATCAATGTACTAACTACAAAAACAAACTTCCCCGGCCGCGCCGCCAAAGCCATGGCAAGTTACCAGCCTGGCCTGCTCATTATGCGACGAGACTTGTCCATTACTGCGCTTGCGTAATTATGTACTTGACCCATTTGTTGAATATGCATATTGGGTCACTTACCTCGACCGTGCAAAACTCCCTAGACGCTCCTGTGATAGCGGTTTGTGGTGTGATGGCGGTTACTGGAATGATAGCGCCCTCTAGTGGCGATGTGGTTCGTGTGTGACTACACAACTGGAGCGTCTTTGAACCAAGACTACCGCAAGCCCTACATCCCTCTTGTGATTCACACGAACATGCCACATCGTAATTGCCGTTTCGATATTGCGCTCTGCGTATGTCTCTAACACAGAATGGATCAACACAGGAATAATTAAAGTATCAAATTCAAAATTACACTGAGGGTTATAATTTGAGCAAGGACTTCGTTGTAAAAGAAAATGCGTGGCAAGATTGTACACCACTGGGAACTAGGTTGGCCCAACCTTAAACCTTCTATCAGACGGACATGAATTGCTGGAAAGTTTCAATCCAGTGACAATGTTTTTAATAAAACTTATGTTAACTGTAAACACAATGGTGCATCTCAAGCGAGCAAATTATCGGAAGATTGTAAATAAAGACAAATACAACTAGACATTAGGTGTTTGTGAACAAACACGAAGCTGTTCCGTGTTGTTTTGCTTGGATTGTGTGCTAAAATGACCAAGGAGTCTATAACTGAAAGAAAGTTTGAAATATGTTTTATAGTTCTTGAGATATGGTCCCACTTCCGGTTGACCCGGAAGTAGAGGTCAACAAGAGGTCACGATTACCTAAGGCTAATCTCCAATGCCCAAGGAGTCTATGACTAAAAAAAAAATTGAAAATCGGTTGTATATTTCTTGAAATATGGTCCCACTTCGGTTGACCCGGAAGTAGAGGTCATATTTGGGTCACGGTTTTTCAAAGTTAATATTTAATGCCTTAGGAGTCTATAACTGAAGAAAGTTTGAAAATCGGTTGTATAATTCTTGAGATATGGTCCCACTTCCGGTTGACCTGAAAGTAAAGGTCAACTTGAGGTCACGGTTACCTAAGCCTAATCTCCAATGCCCAAGGAGTCTATAATTACAAAACGTTTCAAAATCGCCCGTGTACTTCTTGAGATATGGTGCTGCAAAGATTTACTAATTAAATATGCAAATGAGGATCACGTGATTAGTTAATTAAATAATTTTTTACATTTTTTACATTAACAGTAAAGCTTTACTATTTTCTAATTTCTAGTTGCATTTAAGGTCTAAACAAAATCGTGTACAAATGCTATGGGATTAAACAGAAAAATAATAATAATAAAAATAACAACAATCTTGACGAAACAATACTGTTCGACTATGTCGGAAAGCTTATAAAAATAGTAAAAATCTTGACGAAACAATACCTGTTCCAACTGTATGTCGGACAGCTAATAATAAGAAAAAAAATAAAATCTTGACGAAACAATACCCATCGACTGTATGTCGGAAAGCTAATTAAAAAATACAATCTTGACGAAAACAATACCCATTCCGACTGTATGTCGGAACAGCTAATTAAATAAAACAAATTCTGAGCGAGTCAATTTTCACTATTTAACACTGTTTCGGTCACAGGAACGCTAGCGACAATCGGTTGGAGGATATTGGACTGATAATGAAAACTGGATATGGTTTAGAGGAGTGTAAGTACCCCTTACCTTTGTTATTTTTGACCCCAAAATGGCATATTTTTCCTTTCTCTGCAAAAAGTTTAGTTCGTGATATTCAAACACTTCAAATTATCTCGTTTGTTGTTGAAATGTTTTGACCCAGTTCATCTGGGGGTGCGTTCAACTCTGTCGAACGGTCATGTTCGTTATTGGGACGTAATTCAAAGGTGACCAATGCACATGTTTTTTTTCTAGAATTACCCCAAAACGTAGATCCCTCGCATAACGCTGACGGGATGGGATCATGCGCAAGTTTTTACGCACCAATAACAGCTATTGACCAATATCCACCTTCTTTTGACTTCGTGAGGGCGCTGTTTTACAGTGCGACGTCATATTACCCCTGGCGGTACGTGCAACGCTGCTGGTACGCTGAGGTCAAGTGCACAGTTTTACTCACAAGAGTAGCTGTCGTACAATCATCTGCCTGAGTGTGACGTAACATATAAGGAGTACGTGGCAGCTTTGGAGCCGGATAAAATTTAAATCTATGGTTGTGACACAATGCAATAAATATTTTGTTTCATTTCCCCCAGATGTTTCGATAAAAACAAGTTGAAAGTTATTCGACCGGATACATTTGAAAACTGCAGGAACTTGCAAGCATTGTAAGATTAATTAATTATATATTTTTACTGTCACTTTGTCGTTATTACTTTGCCAGTTGTTGCATGACCTTTAATTTGTGTTGTTGAGACAACTTTCCTCGTACTCACTGTTTACGAACAAGGTTTACATCATCGTACTCAATTGTTTGATAGGCGTAAATAGCTTGCAATACTATTTTGTTAGTGACCAGGATCCCTACTGCACGCGTGCGCACTCCCTCCGTATCATCTATGGGGAGGGCATGTGTGCAGAACTCGGTAAGAGTTCATATTTCCATGAAAAGCCACAGGCCTGCTTTGATCATGAGGAAAAAGCCCCTTCAAAAAAATTAAGAATAAAATTGAAAACACCAGTAAATCTTTCCAAGTCTTAGGGAATTAGGAGTCCGGGGAAAAAACATCCATCAAATTGGGGTCACAATCTGTGTAGCGTTTTTTCGTTTTTTAAGGTGTTTAGGGAAGTACAGTTGTAAAATTGTATCCAATTTGTTGGCAATGTGAGGCTGTTTGGCTGTTTGGCTTACATTTTGTGTATCAACTTTTTGTGTCTCAACAGTTTTTTCCCAGGTTGTGTGGCTATGGTTCGTTGAGAAAAGTGTATACTTTGGGGTTTATTATAAAGTAGAGCATTTTAGCAGGGTTTCTTTACCCAGGGTTTTAGATCGATTGCTTTCCCTTTTCCTTTCTTTGATTGACTTTGTTCTTTATTTCAGGTTTTTGTCCAGCAATCTAATTTCAAAGCCTTTTGCTGTTCCATCATCCCTTCGAGTTCTGTAAGTTGAGTAGGCCTATAGTGATTTTTCTTATGGGGATTTAGGCTTAAAGGCACTGGACACTATTGGTAGTTACTCAAAATAACTGTTAGCATAAAACTTACTTGGTAACGAGCAATGGAGAGCTGTTGATAATTAAAAAAAACATTGTGAGAAACGGCTCCCTCTGAAGTAACGTAGTTTTTGAGAAAGAAGTAATTTCTCAGTAAAATATTTGAATTGATTTTGAGACCTCACGGGTGAGGTCTCGAAATCGAAATCAAACATCTGAAAGCACGGAACTTTGTGTGACAACATGGACAAGGGTGTTTTTTCTTCCATTATTATCTCGCAACTTCGACCACCAATTGAGTTCAAATTTTCACAGGCACAGTACACGTTTAGTAAATGGAGCCTACTGTTTGTGTTAATCCTCTACAAATATAGGTACATACAATAAAACCAACCTGTGCAAATTTCTTTTCAAAAGGTTGTCGCGTTTTTAAGATATCACCGAAAAAACGGAGCAAATATTTCTACGCAAACAAAAATATTCCCCTTAGGAATACAAAGTCTGAGAAGAAACGCTTCTCAGATTCAAATTTTTTGGGAATAAAAAGTGACATATTTCCCATAACCGTAGTACCTCGAAGTTATTTTTTTTTCTTCAAAATCCATTGTACTATCCAATGCTGCTGTACTTTTGACCAAGTAAGTTTTTATTACCATTAATTTCAGAGTCATTACCAAACTTGTACATGTACTGTGCTTTTAATTTAACAAATAATAAGAAAAAGGGTCATTGTATTACAATGATTCTGAGTTTTATAAACAACAGGTGAAGTGAGTAGAATCACGGTCACGGGCGGATCCAGGTTTTCTGAATAGGGGGACGCAAACTTTAAGGGCCAATTTAGAAATTGAAAAGTTTAACAAAATCTGCTGGTGTGTTAAGATAAGTTGATCAATGCTGGGGGGTCGTGCCCGTTCTGGGCTCCCGGAATAATAGCTGACCATAAGATGATCTCTGTTAAAACTTAAACATTTTCAAAAGTCATCTAAGATTAATTTTGTTCCAACTTTAAAACTTAAAAAAAAATATATATATTATTTGCAATTCGAATTGTGTTTTAGTCAGCGGAAATAAGGGCGTGGCGAGTGCACCCGATTAGTCCACCCCTAGTTTTGCTACAATGGGCAGCGAACCATGTCGATACCTCTCGTTAACAACCCCTGGTTAACGCCAAACATTAAAAGAACGAAGTTTTAACTCGGTCACCCTAAACTGCTTATAGTTTGACCTATCACAAGATTCAAGATTGAGAAGAGACTATTGCTCGATGACTTGATGCCTATATGACTTGATCGGTCACAGACCTGATTAAAATGCGCCATTAATAATACTGGATGTGCTGAGGTACGACCGCGAATGGACGTTGTTTATGGATCGCTCCAACATGTTTGTAACAAACAATCAAAAATCTATCACCATTCACCAAGGGTCACATGCTTTATGTCAGGATCAAGCTAACACATCACTACATCTACAGATATTCTCAGCAGTAAATGGAAGGTGATATCCACCGATATCTCCTTAAAAACGTACATTCTGGTCTATACTAAATCTACAGTCCAGCTCTAGTACACATACAACTCCAAGCCACCCGAAACATATTAACAACAAGCCTTTTGTTATGTTCTGCACGGCCGAGTAACCAACAAAAACCTTTCAGTGATTTTCCATTCGCTACCGATGTGCCTCAGTGTGCGGTTTGACACCCGCGCATGGAGTATTTTCTGTACACATGTCTATCTCGTTTCGACATCTTTCCCCGGGAGCTCCCCCTCATCATTGACCATTACTACATTCAATGTCCTTGGTCTGACAGTACCAACCAAGCGAGCACAACTTGCCGGCCGAAATGTTGCAAATGTTGCCGAAATGCTGCAGTTTGCTGCTTTCAGGAGACTAAACGGCCTGATGAGCTAGACGAAATTCATAAGGGCTACCGTTTGTTGTGCTTACCATTTACGTCACGTCAATACGGATTGGGATTTGCAATCACCTCATGGCTACAAGATCGTATATTACGGTACTGGACTGTATCGGACAGAATGGCCGTCATCCAAATTTGTTTGTCAGGCAAGTCAATCATGACACTTGTCAATGCCAACATGGACGAGCAAGACGAGTTATTTTCCACCGTTCCTGAAGAGCTCAGTTAAACCGCCACATCCACACCGAGAGTTCTGCTTCAGCTCGGACTTCACTGCCGACTGGAGCAGACTTAATAACAAGGCGGCACTGATCTTCGCAAAACTCAGCGTAGCAGAATACCGACGCATTAGTACCGACATAGAAATCAAGCTTGAGGCAGCCAAGAAGGAAGGAAGGACAAGACTCGTGACCCGCTTCTCAGGACAAGAACTCGGGACCTCAGTACAGCTCTTCGGTTTCTTCACCCGCCCCAGAAACAGAAACGGAAGAGAGATCCTAAGTGATAAGCTCACCCAACCAAAACCAACCGGTTCTTTTCAGAACCACCACATATCCGAAGTGTTGAGTAGAATGGCGCCCTCTAGGGACCATGTTTGTTATACATGTGTTGATTCTAAGTATGTGATTCTCTAGTGACTGGTTGATCCTCACTCTCTAATAAAGTCACACAGTTGTTCTGACAGATGATTAACACTCGTCTATGTGTCACTAAAGTATTAACTAATTGCCTAACTGCTCGTCTACGCAACATGGTGGCAGCGGTGGTGGAGGTCACTTCTCTTGAAAAGAACTAAAAATTGCCCGGTCTGGAAATACGCCGTTGCCAATTTACGGACTAACGTTACGGTATGTAAACACGTTTCGTTTCCATGTGATCTCCACTGCTACTCAGTGTGACTGTACTGTTCAACGATCAACAACAACGTTCTCGAACTTTCTCTGTATTATTGCTGACTACTCTAAAGTTATCTACAATCAGAATATAGTGTCAACATGGCTACAGCAGCTCGTCCAGTTAGTGGAATAAAACCACCACAGCCGCCAGACTTTGGGACTGTGAAGCACCTCTCTGAAAATTGGAGGCTATTCAAACAAAAGTGGATGAACTATGCTGTGATCACAACGCTTGCTACTCATGATCGAGCTTACCAAGTTGCACTGTTACTTCATACACTTGGTGATGAAGGTCTGAAAATCTATAATGGATTTCAATTTGACACTACTGAAGATGTTCGTACTACAGATGAAATTCTTGCAAAGTTTGACTCCTTTGCAGTTGGTGAAGTGAATGAGACCTACGAAAGGTTCCTGTTCAATAAAAGGGAACAAAAAGAGGGAGAATCATTGGAATCCTTCATTGCAGCAGTTCGCAGCCTCATGAAAACTTGCAATTATCACATGGACTCGCAAGATTCTATCCTCAGAGATCGCATTGTGCTAGGAATCCGTGAACAGGAAACACAAAAGCTATTACTACGTGAGCACAAACTAACTCTGGATCTTTGTATCAATATTTGCAAGGCAGCTGAGAATGCCAACACGCAAGGAAAAATATTGAGGCCTGAGTCGGGGGATGTTCCCTCAATAAAGAAAGTCCGTGGATCACAACAAAAATCTACTACAAAGCGGGCACCACGGAAAACTGCTGCTAAAGCTAAACCACCCTCTGACAAGAGAAAGCCCTTCTCTACTGCTCCTCAAAAGCGTGAGTGTAATTTCTGTGGTTTAACTCATGTGATGAACAAAGCTGACTGTCCGGCCTGGGGCAGAACATGTACCAATTGCAAAGGAAAGAACCCTTTTCAGGCCAAGTGCAAGAAAACAAAGGTACACACAGTGCATGACAATTTTGATTGTTATTCTGACTCTGAAGACGAATATGATGCATACCTCGCAAATGTAAACAGTAAAAGGCGAAAAATCATCACAGCCAAATTAGGAGTAAATGGCTGTCACATTCGTTTTCAAATGGACACAGGTGCAGACGTCAACACTATCTGTCATAGATTTGTTCATAAGGAACAAGTTCAGCCTACTAAAGTAAAGCTAGTAATGTGGAACGGCACAAAGGTCAAGCCTGTAGGGGAAGCGAGGATCCCTATCATTAATGTTCGGAACTGAACTGTTTAAGTAATGGACTGCTACACAAAGTTCATATGGATAAGACATTTAGGGACTCAGATAAACATAACTTTTTATTTCATAAGAATTTTCACTACAAAAAAGCATTTTCTTGTCTATCCTGTTGACCTTGACCTACTAGTCACAAAATATTTATAGCAATTGGATGTGTTTTCTTTTTAGAACAATAACTTTTCGAAAGCAAGAAAAGCACAAAATTTGGATTTGTTTAAAAAAACAAACAAAAAAATTGTGTTTAATTTTTCTTGGGTCAAAACAAGAAGAAAACAAAACAGGGGCATCTCATTTTTTGTTTCGATTATGCCTCTCATTCACCAAGTCCATTTGTTATTATTTCTGAAGACAAATAACTTCAAAGTTTCAAAAGAAATTTGTTTATGTTTTGTTTTGGTTGTTAAAACATTCATGCAACCTGTCTAAAAAAAAAAAAAAAAAGGAAAAAGGAGGATGTTGAGTAGAATGGCGCCCTCTAGGGACCATGTTTGTTATACATGTGTTGATTCTAAGTATGTGATTCTCTAGTGACTGGTTGATCCTCACTCTCTAATAAAGTCACACAGTTGTTCTGACAGATGATTAACACTCGTCTATGTGTCACTAAAGTATTAACTAATTGCCTAACTGCTCGTCTACGCAACACGAAGAGAGAATATTACTTGCCTTGTCTTGTTTGTTTTATTTTACTATTTGCTGCATTACTATAATATTATATCACGGCATTCCGAATAAGATATTATTATAAAACAACCTTACTATAATAAAATAAATAATAAATATAAATGTAAACCATACTCTCTAGAAATATGGCCAAACGAAAGTTTACCAAACGAGCAATCCCAAATTTCACAATCCCAAAACAAAGCCAAACGCTTTTCACGTACTTGCTCCATAACCAAACGGTTCAATAAGAATAACCTTCTTTTACATCTAGCGAAAGAAAGTGAACAATTCATTACCAACCTATCCAAAACCACCTTTCCACAATTGAGGAACTGGCTTTAGGAAAAGGTCTAAACTTTGTTCCAACTCCTGCCAAACCTAACCGTAAGAAATTACTGAGTGATTTCAACATCTTCCAAAGAAGAATGAGAATTGCTTTCCTTATGCACAACAAACCTGCCAAAGCGCAACCTTTCAGACCACCTTCTCAATGGCAACCAAATTCTACCCAATGTGCGACGCTCGAAAACTATTTGGAAGCCACAAAATATCAATTTGCTCATGTCAGACTGAGATATCAGAAACCAAACATGACAAAAAAGAGCTATCAGCTTTAACCAACCTCAAAACCAACCCAGACATCGTAATCAAACCATACGACAAAGGAAGAGGCATTTGCATATTAAACCGCATTGACTACTTACAAGTAGGTTACCGCCATCTTGAATCTGAGCACTATGTAGAGCTGGACCAAGATATTACACCACAAACCATAACAATGGTTCATATTAAACCTACTCATTGACTTGTTTCGAAACAAACACATTAACAAATCAACGCTGGCCTATCTCGACCCACTCTCCCAACAGTGTGACGGTCCAACAATGTATTTTCTCCCGAAAATACACAAGACACCACCAGAGGGAACTCCATTTGTAGGGCGACCCATCATCAGCGGATGCTCAAGCCCAACGGCCAAAATATCATAATTCGTGGACTATTTTATCCTCCAATAGTAACCGCACAACCCACGTATGTACGCAACACAGCGGACATACTGCGCAAATTGGAAAACTCAAAATTCCCACAGACAGTTCTGATTACGAGTATAGATGTTGTTTCTATGTACACAAATGTCCGTCAAAATGAAGCAATCAATAGCGTTTGTAATGCTCTCAACCGCAACCTCCATCCATACCCTATCACAAAACCACCCTCCGAATACATACGCAAACTCTTGGAACTGATATTAGGAAGAAACTGCTTCCATTTCGGTGACAAATACTTTTTGCAAAAAATCGGATGCGCCATGGGCTCAAGCCCAGAAATATGTGATATTACATTACATGATCTGGAAAAACAAATCCTCCGACAAGCTGATCACATCCTTACCTGGTGGCGTTATAGAGACGATATTCTTGTCATCTATGACAGTACTCTTGACAATTTCAAGAATCTGATCCATACTATGAATCAAATGCACCCTACCCTCATATTTACTTTTGAGGCATCTGATACTTCAATCAACTACCTGGACCTCACGATATTCAAGGGTAAAAGGTTCCGAGAAACTGGTATTCTGGAAACAAAGGTCTATACCAAACCCACGGAAACCTACCAATACCTACACAAAAAATCATCTCACCCCCACCATGTTTTCAAGGCATTCATATACGGAGAAACACTCCGATATGCAAGAAACACCAACAATGAAGATGGTTTTATGGACAAAGTGAACAATTTCTCTGAAAAACTAACAGCAAGAGGCTATAGTACATCAGAGATAAACAAAAACACAAACAAAGTATCTTTTGAAGAACGCAACAATCTGATTCACAAAAGGCATAACAAAAAGGAAAACAAAACTCCATTGGTCTCCACGATCACATACAATCCTTGCATCAACCACAGTGATTTAAACCGTGCAATCAACAAATACTGGCCAATGATACAAGGCAATGAAACACTCCAGAGGATTTTCCAAAATCCTCCTTTCATTGCTTTCAAAAAAGACCAAAACATACGGGAAAAACTAATCAGAGCTAAACTCAACCGAAGTCTTAACGACTCCACCCCCACCCAACAGCTCTCCCCCGTTTCCGACGACGCTGGATTGGCGACAGCAATAATGATGAAACACTAGAAATCCTAATCACCTTACTGGAAGAACAAGTCACAAACAAACAAGGATTTCACTCGAAATAACCGTCCCCAAACGGACTATACAGTTACGGTTACAACCTCGAACCGAAGCCTATTAAACCAACCCCACAGTCTACATAACAGACACGAGACATACTGATTCTTCCAGAATCAACCAATTGCAACTGATGAGTGCCCATCTGAGGCATGAAAACATGTTATTGCTATTTGAGAATCTGAAAAAATATTCTCGCTCTCACTACCCCAGTTATAACCAATGACTAAATAGTCATGCGAGTTCCCGGTCAAATTATATTCACACATAATCCCAGTCAATATGACACAATTTGAATAAAATACCCAGACATGAACCCTACCCATAAAATATGTAATCACAATTTTACATGTTTATGTTTTTCAAGTCAACAGTCTTGGAGTGTCAATGAATTGGACAGCGCCATCATTTACCAATCAAGATTCATTAATTATATATTTTTACTGTCGCTTTGTCGTTATTACTTTGTCACTTGTTGCATGACCTTTAATTTGTGTTGTGGAGACAACTTTCCTCGTACTCACTGTTTACGAACAAGGTTTACATCATCGTACTCAATTGTTTGATAGGCGTAAATAGCTTGCAATACTATTTTGTTAGTGACCAGGATACCTATACTGCACCCGTGCGCACTCCCTCCGTATCATCTATGGGGAGGGCATGTGTGCAGTAACTCGGTAAGAGTTCATATTTCCATGAAAAGCCACAGGCCTGCTTTGATCATGAGGAAAAAGCCCCTTTCAAAACAAATTAAGAATAACAATGAAAGCACCAGTAAATCTTTCCAAGTCTTAGTGAATTAGGAGTCCAGGGAAAAAACATCCTTCAAAATTGGGGTCACACTCTGTGTAGCGTTTTTTCGTTTTTTAAGGTGTTTAGGGAACTACAGTTGTAAAATTGTATCCAATTTGTTGGCAATGTGAGGGGCTGTTTGGCTTACATTTTGTGTATCAACAGTTTTGTGTCTCAACAGTTTTTTCCCAGGTTGTGTGGCTATGGTTCGTTGAGAAAAGTGTATACTTTGGGGTTTATTATTAAGTAGAGCATTTTAGCAGGGTTTCTTTACGCAGGGTTTTAGACCAATTGCTTTCCCTTTTACTTTCTTTGAATGACTTTGTTCTTTATTTCAGGTTTGTGTCCAGCAATCTAATTTCAGAGCCTTTTGCTGTTCCATCATCCCTTCGAGTTCTGTAAGTTGAGTAGGCCTATAGTGATTTTTCTAATGGGGATTTAGGCACCGGACACTATTGGTAATTACTCAAAATAACTGTTAGCATAAAAACTTACTTGGTAACGAGCTATGGAGAGCTGTTGATAGTATAAAACATTGTGAGAAACGGCTCCCTCTGAAGTAACGTAGTTTTTGAGAAAGAAGTAATTTCTCAGTAAAATATTTGAATTGATTTTGTGAGGGTGAGGTCTCGAAATCAAAATCAAGCATCTGAAAGCACACAACTTCGTGTGACAACATGGACAAGGGTGTTTTTTCTTCCATTATTATCTCGCAACTTCGACCAAATTTTCACAGGTTTGTTATTTTGTGCATATGTTGAGATACACTAAGTGAGAAGACTTGTCTTTGACAATTACCAAAGGTGTCCAGTGTCTTTAATATTTAAAGACACAGTACACGTTTAGTAAATGGAGCCCACTGTTTGTGTTAATCCTATACAAATATAGGTACATACAATAAAACTAACCTATGAAATTTCTTTTCAAAAAAAAAAAGCGTTTTTGCGTTTGAGATATCACCGAGATGTCGCGTTTTTGAGATATCACCGAAAAACCGGGGCGAATATTTTTCTACGCAAACAAAAATATTCCCCTTAGGAATACAAAGTCTGAGAAGAAACGCTTCTCAGATTCAAATTTTGGGGGAATAAAAAGTGACATATTTCCCATAACCGTAGTACCTCGAAGTTATTATTTTTTTTCTTCAAAATCCATTGTACTACCCAATGCTGCTGTACTTCTGACCAAGTAAGTTTTTAATATCATTAATTTCAGAGTCATTACCAAACGTGTACTGTGCTTTTAATTTAACAAAGAAGAAGAAAAATGGTCAATGTATTACTACAATGATCCTCAGGAGTTTTGTAAACAACAGGTGAAGTGAGTAGAGTCACGGTCACGGGCGGATCCAGGTTTTCAGAATAGGTGGACGCAAACTTTAAAGGCCAATTTAGAAATGGAAAAGTTTAACAAAATCTGCTGTTGTGTTAAGATAAGTTGATCAATGCGGGGGGTTCGTGCCCGTTCTGGGGTCCCGGAATAATAGCTGACCATAAGATGATCTCTGTTAAAACATAAACATTTTCAAAAGTCATCTAAGAGTAATTTTGTTCCGACTTTAAAACTTAAACAAATATATATATTTTTTGCAGTTCGAATTGTGTTTCAGTCAGCGGAAATAAGGGCGTGGCGAGTGCACCCGATGCGCCCACCCCCAGTTTCGCTACAATGGGCAGCGAACCATATCGATACCTCTCGTTAACAACCCCTGGTTAACGCCAAACATTAAAAGAACGAAGTTTTAACACGGTCACCCTAAACTGCTTATAGTTTGACCTATCACAAGATTCAAGATTGAGAAGAGACTATTGCTCGATGACTTGATGCCTATATGACTTGATCGGTCACAGACCTGATTAAAATGCGCCATTAATAATACTGGATGTGCTGAGGTACGACCGCGAATGGACGTTGTTTATGGATCGCTCCAACATGTTTGTAACAAACAATCAAAAATCTATCACCATTCACCAAGGGACACATGCTTTATATCAGGATCAAGCTAAGACATCACTACATCTACAGATATTCTCAGCAGTAAATGGAAGGTGATATCCACCGATATCTCCTTAAAAACTTACATTCTGGTCTACACTAAATCTACAGTCCAGCTCTAGTACACATACAACTCAAAACCACCCGAAACATATGTAACAACAAGCCTTTTGTTATGTTCTGCACTGCCGAGTAACCAACAAAAACCTTTCAATGACTTTCCATTCGCTATTGATGTGCCTCAGTGTGCGGTTTGACACCCGCGCATGAAGTATTTTCTGTACACATGTCTATCTCGTTTCGACATCTTTCCCCGGGGAGCCCCCCCCCCCCCTCATCATTGACCATTGCCACATTCAATGTCCGTGGTCTGACAGTACCAACCAAGCGAGCACAACTTGCAGTTGACCAAGCCGGCCGAAATGTTGCAGTTTGCTGCCTTCAGGAGACTAAACGGCCTGATGGGCTAGACGAAATTCACAAGGGCTACCGTCTGTTATGCTTACCATCTACGTCACGTCATTATGGATTGGGATTTGCACTCGCCCCATGGCTACAAGATCGTATATTACGGTACTGGACTGTATCGGACAGAATGGCCGTCATCCAAATTTGTTTGTCAGGCAAGTCAATTATGACACTTGTAAAACAAATATGCACCTCATACGGTCCTTGTCAATGCCAACATGGACGAGCAAGACCAGGTCTGTTTTCCACGCATAGCGTGCCTGGTCACACATTAAACCAAAATTAACGTAATCAATAATTTTCACAAGTTTATACCAAAATTAAGTGGCGAACTTGCTGTAGACTTTCAAAGAACGGGACCGTGGTCCACAGTACATGATTAATTATTTTATAAGTTTAACTGTCTAGTTACCTCTAATCTATTTTGGATCGTGTCTTTGACATATCCGTCCTTAGCTGTATCACTTCTCCATCTACCATGCCTTTTCCAGCATCTTTCATTTACCGATGCTCGGGCTGTCATTGATGCCCCGCCTGCCCTCAACGAGTGCAGACCTATGTTAATATTACCACAGACTTCTTTCAATCTAGCAACAACAGTCTCCCTGGCCGTAGTGTAGCTTAGTTTCTTGTTCTTGTTTATTAATGCACATTTGCCTTTGGCATTGAAAGTTGGTTTGAACAAGAAATGATCCGAGGATAGATCAATTTTGCCAACGTCGATGTATCTCCTAAGCATTGAGATTGGGCATGCTGGTGTAATGCCTTGACTAATGACAAATTCATTGCCTTGTCGGTACTGGTCTGTTTTGCTTTTTGACACTTGCATGGAAATATAAGTTTAATGAAATGCTATTTCCCTACACTTTAGTGAACTTACTTCATTAAATCTCAAGAATCCCGCAAAACATAATACAATGATACACAAATCTCTCAGAACTAGCAAATCTTGTGATGTTGAGTAATTTTCACAAAGTGTGATTATTTGTTCGGTTGAAACTGAAACTGTCTTTTTTCACCACTGGTGCACTATTTTGCCTCTTAGATGCTTCTATTAAATTAATTACATAATTATTGTCCGTTGGGTCCGTGGCTCCCTGGATCTTGTGTGCCCATTTAATCCCGTAAACTGCCGCCTGGATTACCCCTGTAGAGCAGCCGGAATCCATAAGATGTGTCAGGTACAAAGCGACGTGTACTGGTTCTGCATGCATGGCTTGTCCCCCTTCTGCCGTGATGAAATGTTCCCATCTTCTGAATGCTCCGAAGTATTTGGATACGGTGCCCTCGCTCCTTGATTGGAGTAGATGGTAAGCCATACTCTTGGCTAGTGAAAGCATGTGCCCTGATGTCATTCCCGTGGAAATTACATCTCGGACAACCGCTTGTCTGAGTCCTAAATCTGTAACAAGAGCAACTCAGAACGTTACATTCACAGCTATCATGTTAAAATTACTGGCTTTGCTACCAAATATGCCATTGTTGCCTCTACCTTTATGTAACACATTTGCGTGAAGGGTTTTGAAATCCGACACGAATGGCCTGAAAGTATTACCATTGTGGATTTTGGGCCAAAATGATGCTGATTTCCAGAAAGGAATAATTAGCGTTCCTTTTGCTTTTTCTTTGACGAGCTTATCTACTGTTCTACTGATAAGCCTAGGAGGGGGCACCCACCAGTTGCAATCTGCACCCTATGGTTGCATGAAAGCGTCAATACCCGATGTACCTGGGCACCAACCATTTAGAATTAAACCTCTCACACTGATTATTGTAATCAGCTGCGAACCTATCAGTGGAATAAGGTCCCCATGTCTTATGTAATCTGCTAAATATTGTTCTATCTACCATCCAGTCGTCACTGTTTGAATACCTGCTTAGCACATCAGCTATTTGATTTCTTTCCCGTGGTATCCAAATCGGAACTACAGTTATATTGCATCCTTCACAAACTGTATGTATCTCTATTGCTTTGGTTTGCAATTCGGGTTTCTTGCTCCCCTTTTGACTGATACCAACAACATTCTTGTTGTCTGTGTGCCATTGCACACATTGCCCTTCCAGGCTGTTCTTAAGGGGGTGCAATGTTCTATTCACTGCCTCAAGTTCCCTCCATGTGGAACTTTTTCCACTTTCTGATTGTGACCAGGTTCCTGTAACCTCCGATCCTTCCTGCTCTTCTATGAAACCTCCATAACCTACGCCTGATGCGTCTGAATAAATATTGTGAGCAAACTGGAAAGTTTCCTGCAAAGCTCTGCCATTAAGGGTCTTGATTTGGCTTGGCCAGAATCTTAATTCCTCCTTTGCCCCATTACTGACAAGCACTGGAGCATTCCAACTGGCTTTACTGTTTATGCAATTGAACATCTCTCTACTTTTAAGTTGTACAACTTTACCCATTGCGGCCTGCATGGATATTATTGGTCCTGCTAATCCTGCTGATTCTCTGACAGGAACTATCCTGCTTTCCTTTAGCTTGTCCAACAATGACAAAACTGAGTTCAACGTCTTTTGTACTCTTTTGTCTGTAACATACACCTTGCCTTCTTCCATATCCCAATCTAGTCCTAACCATGTTAGCCTAGTTTGGGGTTGCCATTCGCACTTTGCTTCTGCCAGTAAGAACCCCAAATCTTCTAAATCTTGCTTTACTGCTGTACCCATTATTTCCGCTGCATGAAAATTTTTGGCTCCCCCAAAACCGTCATCAAGAAACATAATTATATTGTATCCTTTGGACCTCCAATGCTTCACGAATGCCCTCGTCAGTTTTGTAAACAAATATGCGGCTGTTGAAATACCGAATGGTAAAACATTGAAGATGAATACCTCCGTCCCTCTTCAAAATCCCATGCAAAACCTAAATATTTTCTGTGGCTCTGATGGATCTCCACATGATGGTAGGCTGATTTTAAATCGAAGCCAAATACATAATCACCCTGTTTGAACGTGACCTTGGCCGTACGGGCCTCCTCGTACTTGAATTTGTACTTGTACAGGTGTGGATTGACATGCCTACAATCTTACACTAACCTGAGCTTGGAATTCTTATCCGACACTGTTAAAGGATTAACCACCTCTGGTTTAACTTTCACTTGTGAAACGCATCCTTTGGTTTTAAGCTTAAGTAACTCACTTTCAACAAAGGCTTTGTGTTCTCTAGCCGACCTATTGTTTTCTAATTCTGCTGAAGCTGGAAGACTGTAAAGTGGCAGCACATATCCTTCCTTTATGATATTTAACAATACTTGATTTGTACCAATACTTTCCCATTTTCCCGCTGCCTTTTTTAGCCTTCCTACCGGCGTAATGCCTTCTGTATAGCTACTTGTCTTACTGCTAGATAATACACCATTTCCTTTGTTTGTTTCTCCCTTTGTACAAATGGTTTTTGTAAGATAACTTATCTTAGTTTGCCCTTCTGGCATCTGCAAACTCCTGCACTCCGTACGCCAGTGGCCCGATTTGCCACAGGAGAAACATACTCCGGGCTTTCTCGCCGGAATGATTTTCGCTGCCCCTCCTCGGATTACTGTTGCTGGGTTAGGTTGCGTCGGTCGGCTGTAGGGGTACTGTCTTTTGGTATGTGTAATCTTTTTGCCTTGTTTCATCTTTCTTTGCGCTCTTGTCTCTGCTTTCCACATCTTTTCCTCGTCTTCTGAGTCGTCTGCGATGGTACTGGCTTCATATTCTGCGACAGTTTTCGAGCCAAGCTCTGAATTGTCTGCCATCTTTATTAGTTTTTGCCTGTATTCTATCAACTGCATACCTTCTCCAATCTTTTCTTGGGCACTCGTGGTTGCTCGGCAGACCTGGATGTCTTCTTTTAAAAAGGCGTCAGCTTCCTTTAGCTTTTGTTGTACCTTTGCGTTGGCCTTGAATTGCTCTTCGTTGCCCTTCTTTTTGAACTTATATTTGTCGTTGTTGATTTGCTCAATTTTTGCGACTTGAACCTCGCTCAGCATTCGTTGATTTTCATTAATTTGTTGGTTGAAGCAATTGAGTTTGGCGGTCATTAGCTCATCTAATTTGTTAACCAACATTGCCTGTGATTCATTGACTTGCTCCTGGACTATATTTCTAATCAAAACTGATGTGTCCGATGTCGCCATTGCGGAAAGGAATGCAAACTAAACCGTCCCAGCAGAACGGTGTTCGCGGGCTAGAATGATCCCAAATCCATTCTGTTACTGGGTTGTGGCGCCTTCAGGAATGCGCCACACCTTGTGCTACATTCCTAGCCCAACTTGGGCTATGCATACCAAATTCTTTACAAGCGTACCCGCTTGCTAGTGCCCAACAGACAATATTTTCCTGCTATACCCTGTAACGTAAGAAAATACATTTATTTTGCGATTTAGTTAATGTGACGTCATCGTATAGATCAAGTGCTTTGTTCTACATCGCAGGAGACTTCAATGCTTAGCTTGGCTTACGTCACGTCCAAGAAACGATCATGGGTAGGCATACACGAGGCAGACGAAATACCAGTGGCAACGTATTGGCCAACTTCCTTGATGCACATGGGCTGTTCGCATGTAACACGTCATTTGCTCACACTGCACGTCACCAATCAACATGGCAAGGCGCTCGTCGAGACGCTGTGACTGACAGACCAGTGAAGATCTACAACGTCATTGATTACATTGTATGTCGTCAGCCGCAGAAAGCCTTGCTGCAAGACTGTCGCTCTTACTTTGGAACCACAGTAGAGAGTGACCTAAACCTTGTGGTCGCACGCCTTGATGCATCTCAATTGTTCCACTGCTGGGAACGGCAAAAAGGGACAAATAGTAAGACCATCCGTTACGCCACTGACCGACTCGCCGACCCAGAAGTAAGAACACAATATCAAATAAGAGTCCAGCGAAAACTTGCATGTACAACACCATCACTGATATGCGCTCAAGATCGCTGGAACGCTTTATCGGAGGTCATTCGTACATCTGCAGCTAGCACGATCGGCATTGTACCCAGCACAACTAAATATCAACAACTTTCCTGTCCGGAGATAGAACAAATGTCTTTAAAACAACGAAATCTTCGTCTCCGCATTGACGCTTTGCAACCCGGTGATACAAAAAAGCTACCCAAGAAAGAACATAATACCATCCTCCACTCCATGCGCAAACGTGCGGAAGTCAACGCCTCTGCACGACTAGACGAGCTCGCGTCAGAGGTTATACGTCTCCATGATGGTGCACATATGTTCCGTGCAGTACGACTACTCTACCGCAAGCCCTACATCCCTCCTGTGATTCACAACGAACATGGCCACATCGTTAATGCAGTTTTGATATTGCGCACTGCGTATGTCTCTTACACAGAATGGATCAACCACAGGACTAATTAAAATGTCAAATTCAAAGTTACAATGCAGGGGTTATAATTGAGCAAGAAATTATAAAACAAGAAAATGGCGCGGCAAGATTGTACACCACTGGGAACTAAGTTGGCCCAACCTTAAATCTTCTACAGACGGACATAAATTGTGCTAGAATGTATTCAATCCTGTGACAATGTTTTTTAATAAAACTTATATTAACTGTAATCACAATGGTGTATCTCAAGCGAACAATTTATCGGAAGTTTGTAAATAAAGACAAAAACAGCTTAATAAAACAAATTCTGAGCAAGTTAATTTTAACTGTTTAACACTGTTTCGGTCACAGGTACGCTGACGACAATCAGTTGGAGGATATTGGACTGATAATGAAAACTGGAATTGGTTTAGAGGAAGTGTAAGTACCCCTTACCTTTGTTATTTTTGCCCCAAAATGGCACAATTTCCCTTTCTCTTCAAAATGTTTAGTTTGTGATATTCAAACACTTCAAATGATCTCGTTTGTTGTTGAAATGCATTGACCCAGTTTATCTGGGGGTGCGTTCAACTCTGTCGAACGGTCATGTTAGTTATTCTGACGTAATTCAAAGGTGACCAATGCACATGTTTTTCTAGAATTACCCCAAAACTTAGATCCCTCCCATAACGCTGACAAGCTGGGATCATGCGCAAGTTTTTACGCACCAATAACAGCTATCGACCAATATCCACCTTCGTTTGCCTTCGTGAGGGCGCTGTTTTAGAGTGTGACGTCATATTACCCCTGGCTATACGTGCAACGCTGCTGGTACGCACAGTTTTACTCACAAAGAGCAGCTGTTGTACAATTATCTGCCTGAGTGTGACGTAACATAGGGAGTTCGTGGCAGCTTTGGAGCCGGATAAAATTTAAATCAATGCTCGTGACACAATTCAGTAAATACTTTGTTTCATTTCCCCCAGAACTTTTATTAAAAACAAGTTGGAAGTTATTCGACCGGATACATTTGGAAACTGCAGGAACTTGCAAGCATTGTAAGATTAATTAATTATATATTTTTAATGTCACTTTGTCGTTATTACTTTGTCACTTGTTGCATGACCTTTAATTTGTGTTGTGGAGACAACTTTCCTCGTACTCACTGTTTACGAACATGGTTTACATCATCGTACTCAATTGTTTGATAGGCGTAAATAGCTTGCAATACTATTGTGTTAGTGACCAGGATACCTATACTGCATGCGCGCGCACTCCCTCTGTATCATCTATGGGGACGGCGTGTGTGCAGTAACTAGGTAAGAGTTCATATTTTCATTTAAAGCCACAGGCCTGCTTTGATCATGAGGAAAAAGCCCCTTTCAAAAATTGTTAAGAATAACAATGAAAGCACCAGTAAATCTTTCCAAGTCTTAGTGAATTAGGAGTCCGGGGAAAAAACATCCTTCAAAATTGGGGTCACACTCTGTGTAGCGTTTTTTTCGTTTTTTAAGGTGTTTAGGAAACTACAGTTGTAAAATTGTATCCAATTTGTTGGCAATGTGAGGGGCTGTTTGGCTTACATTTTGTGTATCAACAGTTTTGTGTCTCAACAGTTTTTTCCCAGGTTGTGTGGCTATGGTTCGTTGAGAATAGTGTATACTTTGGGGTTTATTATTAAGTAGAGCATTTTAGCATGGTTTCTTTACGCAGGGTTTTAGACCGATTGCTTTCCCTTTTCCTTTCTTTGATTGACTTTGTTCTTTATTTCAGGTTTTTGTCCAGCAATCTAATTTCAGAGCCTTTTGCTGTTCCATCATCCCTTCAAGTTCTGTAAGTTGAGTAGGCCTATAGTGATTTTTCTAATGGGGATTTAGGCTTAAAGGCACTGGACACTATTGGTAATTACTCAAAATAACTGTTAGCATAAAAACTTACTTGGTAACGAGCATTGGAGAGCTGTTGATAGTATAAAACATTGTGAGAAACGGCTCCCTCTGAAGTAACGTAGTTTTTGAGAAAGAAGTAATTTCTCAGTAAAATATTTCAATTGATTTTGAGACCTCACGGGTGAGGTCTCGAAATCGAAATCAAGCATCTGAAAGCACACAACTTTGTGTGACAACATGGACAAGGGTATTTTTTCTTCCATTATTATCTCGCAACTTCGACCACAAATTGAGTTCAAATTTTCACAGGTTTGTTATTTTGGCATATGTTGAGATACACTAAGTGAGAAGTCTTGTCTTTGACAATTACCAAAGGTGTCCAGTGTCTTTAATATTTAAAGGCACAGTACACGTTTAGTAAATGGAGCCTACTGTTTGTGTTAATCCTATACAAATATAGGTACATACAATAAAACTAACCTGTGCAAATTTCTTTTCAAAAGGTTGTCGCGTTTTTGAGATATCACCAAAAAAACCGGAGCGAATATTTCTACGCAAACAAAAATATTCCCCTCAGAAATACAAAGTCTGAGAAGAAACGCTTCTCAGATTCAAATTTTTGGAGAATAAAAAGTGACATATTTCCCATAACCGTAGTACTTCGAAGTTAATTGTTTTGTTCAAAATCCATTGTTCTACCCAATGCTGCTGTACTTCTGACCAAGTAATTTTTTATTACCATTAATTTCAGAGTCATTACCAAACGTGTACTGTGATTTAGAATAAGAAAAATGGTCAATGTATTACAATGATTCTGAGTTTTGTAAACAACAGGTGAGATGAGTAGAGTCACGGTCACGGGCGGATCCAGGTTTTCAGAATAGGGGACGCAAACTTTAAGGGCCAATTTAGAAATTTAAAAGTTTAACAAAATCTGCTGTTGTGTTAAGATAAGTTGATCAATGCGGGGGCGGGGGGGGGGTCGTGCCCGGTCTGGGGTCCCGGAATAATAGCTGACCATAAGATGATCTCTGTTAAAACATAAACGTTTTCAAAAGTCATCTAAGAGTAATTTTGTTCCGACTTTAAAACTTAAACATAAAATATATATTATTTGCAATTCGAATTGTGTTTTAGTCAGCGGAAATAAGGGCGTGGCGAGTGCACCCGATTAGTCCACCCCAAGTTTCGCTACAATGGGCAGCGAACCATGTCGATACCTCTCGTTAACAACCCCTGGTTAACGCCAAACATTAAAAGAACGAAGTTTTAACACGGTCACCCTAAACTGCCTAAAGTTTGACCTATCACAAGATTCAAGATTGAGAAGAGACTATTGCTCGATGACTTGATGCCTATATAACTTGATCGGTCACAGACCTGATTAAAATGCGCCATTAATAATACTGGATGTGCTGAGGTACGACCGCGAATGGACGTTGTTTATGGATCGCTCCAACATGTTTGTAACAAACAATCAAAAATCGTTCACCAAGGGACACATGCTTTATGTCAGGATCAAGCTAACACATCACTACGTCTACAGATATTTTCAGCAGCAAATGGAAGGTAATATCCACCGATATCTCCTTAAAAACGTACATTCTGGTCTACACTGTAGTGCAGCTGTAGTACGCATACAACTCCAAGCCACCGGAAACATATGTAACAACAAGCCTTTTGTTATGTTCTGCACAGCCGAGTAACCAACAAAAACCTGTCAGTGATTTTCCATTCGCTATTGATGTGCCTCAGTGTGCGGTTTGACACCCGCGCATGGAGTATTTTCTCTACACTTGTCTATCTCGTTTCGACATCTTTCCCCGGGGAGCTCCCCCTCATCATTGACCATTGCCACATTCAATATCCATGGTCAGACAGTACCGACCAAGCGAGCACAACTTGCAGTTGACCAAGCGAGCCGGAATGTTGCAGTTTGATGCCTTCAGGAGACTAAACGGCCTGATGGGCTAAATGAAATTCACAAGGGCTACCGTATGTTGTGCTAACCATCTACGTCACGTCATTATGGATTGGGATTTGCAATCGCCCCATGGCTACAAGATTGTATATTACGGTACTGGACTGTATCGGACAGAGTGGCCGTCATCCAAAAAAATTTGTCAGGCAAGTCATTCATGACACTTGTAAACGTATATGCACCTCATACGGTCCTTGTGTTTACAATGTACAATATATACAATACAATACAATACAAAATGTTTTATATACCGCCATTTCATCAAGATCACAGCGGTTTGTGATGATACACAAGAAACATGGAAACGATGTAAATGCCAACATGGACGAGCAAGACGAGCAAGACCAGTTATTTTGCAATGTAGGTAATGTGACGTCATCTTATAGATCAAGTGCTTTGTTCTAATTCTCAGGAGACTTCAATGCTAAGCTTGGCATTCTTCACGACCAAGAAACGATCATGGGTAGGCATACACGAGGCAGAAGAAACACCAGTGGCAACGTATTGGCCAACTTCCTTGATGCACATAGGCTGTTCGCCTGTAACACGTCATTTGCTCACCCTGCACGTCACCAAAAAACATGACAAGGCGCTCGTCGAGACGCTGTGAGTGACAGACCAGTGAAAATCTATAACGTCATTGATTACATTGTGTGTCTTCAGCCGCAGAAAACCTTGCTGCAAGACTCTCGCTCTACTTTGGAACCACACTAGAGAGTGACCATCACCTAGTGGTCGAACACCTTGATGTATCTCAATTGTTCCACTGCTGGGAACGGCGAAAAGGGACAAGTAGTAAGACCATCCGTTACGCCACTGACCGACTCGCCAACCCAGAAGTAAGAACAATATCAGATTGAAGTCCAGCGAAAACTTGTAAGTACAACACCATCACTGATGCGCTCAAGATCGCTGGAACGCTTTATCGGAGGTCATTCATACATATGCAGCTAGCACGATCGGCATTGTACCCAGCACAACTAAACATCAACAACTTTTATGTCCGGAGATAGAACAAATGTCTCTAAAACAACGAAATCTTCGCCTCCGCATTGACGCTATGCAACCCGGTGGTACAAAAAAGCGACTCAAAAAAGAACGGAATACCATCCTCCACTCCATGCGCAAACGTGCGGAAGTCAACGCCTCTGCACGACTAGACGAGCTCGCGGCAGAGGTTGAACGTCTCCATGATGGTGCACAGATGTTCCGTGCAGTACGATTACTCTACCGCAATCCCTACATTCCTCCTGTGATTCACAACGAACAAGGTCACATCGTAAATGCCGTTTTGATATTGCACTCTGCGTGTGTCTCTAACACAGAATGGATCAACCACAAGACTAATTAAAGTGTCAAATTCAAAGTTACAATGCAAGGGGTTATAATTGAGCAAGGAAATATTTTTAAAAAATGGCGCGGCAAGATTGTACACCACTGGGAACTAGGTTGGCCCAACCTTAAATCTTCTACAGACGGACATAAATTTTGCTGGAATGAATTCAATCATGTGACAATGTTTTAATAAAACTTATATTAACTGTAATCACAATATGGTGCATCTCAAGCGAGCAAATTATCGGAAGTTTGTAAATAAAGACAAATACAATTAAATAAAACAAATTCTGAGCGAGTCAATTTTCACTATTTAACACTGTTTCGGTCACAGGAGCGCTGACGACAATCAGTTGGAGGATATTGGACTGATAATGAAAACTGGATGTGGTTTAGTGAATGTGTAAGTACCCCTTACCTTTGTTATTTTTGCCGAAAATGGCACAATTTCCCTTTCTCTTCAAAAAGTTTAGTTCGTGATATTAAACACTTCAAATGATCTGGTTTGTTGTTGAAATGTATTGACCCAGTTCATCTTGGGTTGCGTTCAACTCTATCGAACGGTCATGTTCGTTATTGTGACGTAATTCAAAGGTGACCAATGCACATGTTTTTCTAGAATTACCCCAAAACGTAGATCCCTCGCATAACGCTGACGGGCTGGGATCATGCGCAAGTTTGTATGCACCAATAACAGGAATCGACCAATAATCCACCTTCATTTGCCTTCGCGAGGGCGCTGTTTTAGAGTGTGACGTCATATTACCCCTGGCCTTATGTGCAACGCTGCTGGTACGCTGAGGTCACGTGCACAGTTTTACTCACCAAGAGCAGCTGTCGTACAATTATCTTGCCTTAATGTAACGTAACATATAGGGAGTTTGTGGCAGCTTTGGAGCCGGATAAAATTAAAATCTATGCTCGTGACACAATTCAGTAAATATTTTGTTTCATTTCCCCCAGATCTTTCATTAAAAACAAGTTGGAAGTTATTCGACCGGATACATTTGGAAACTGCAGCAACTTGCAAATATTGTAAGATTCATTAATTATATATGTTTTACTGTCACTTTGTCATTATTACTTTGTCACTTGTTGCATGACCTTTAATTTATGTTGTGGAGACAACATTCCTCGGACTCACTGTTTACGAACATGGTTTACATCATCGTACTAAATTGTTTGCTAGGCGTAAATAGCATGCACTACTATTTTGCTAGTGACCAGGATCCCTATACTGCACGCCTGCGCACCCCCTCCGCACATCTATGGGGAAGGCGTGTGTGCAGTAACTTGGTAAGAGTTCGTATTTCCATGAAAAGCCACAGGCCTGCCTTGATCATGAGGACAAAGCCCCTTCAAAAAAATTAAAAATAAAATTGAAAGCACCAGTAAATCTTTCCAAGTCTTAGTGAATTAGGAGTCCAGGAAAAATCCATCAAATTGGGGTCACACTCTGTGTAGCGTTTCGTGTTTGTTAAGGTGTTTAGTGAACTTTAGTAGTAAAATTGTATCCAATTTGTTGGCAATGTGACGGGCTAATTGGCTGGCATTTTGTGTATCAACAGTTTTGTGTGTGAGAAGTCTTTTTACCAGATTGTGTGGCTATGGTTCGTTGAGAAAAGTGTATTTTGGGGTTTATTATAAAGTAGAGCGTTTTATCAGGGTTTCTTTACGCAGGGTTTTAGACCGATTGCTTTCCCTTTGCCTTTCTTTGATTGACTTTGTTCTTTATTTCAGGTTTTTGTCCAGCAATCAAATTTCAGAGCCTTTTGCTGTTCCATCATCCCTTCGAGGCCTGTAAGTTGAGTAGGCCTATAGTGATTTTTCTAATGGGCTGATTTTTTAAAGGCACAGTACATGTTTAGTAAATGGAGCCTACTGTTTGTGTTAAACCTCTATAAATGAAGGTACATACAATTAAACTAACCTGTGCAAATTTCACTTCAAAGGGTTGTCGCGTTTTTTAGATATCACCCAAAAACCGGAGCGAATATTTCTACGCAGAAAAAAAATTCCCCTTAGGAATACAAAGTCTGAGAAGAAACGCTTCTCAGATTAAAATTTTTGGGGAATAAAAAGTGATATTTTCCATAACCGTAGTAAATTGAAGTTAGAAGTTCTTTAAAAATCCATTGTTCTACCCAATGCTGCTGTAATTTTTTATTACCATTATTTTCAGAGTCATTACCAAACGTGTACTGTGCTTTTAATTTAGCAAAGAAGAAGAAAAAGGGGGCAATGTATTACAATGATTCTGAGTTCTGAGTTTTGTAAACAACAGGTGAGGTGAGTAGACTCACGGTCATGGGCGGATCCAGGTTTTCAGAATAGGGGGACGCAAACTTTAAGGGCCAAATTAGAAATTGAAAAGTTTAACAAATTAATCTGCTATTGTGTTAAGATAAGTAGATCAATGCAGGGGGGGGGGTTCTAGCTCGTTCTGGGGTCCCGGAATAATAGCTGACCATAAGATGATCTCTGTTAAAACATAACAGTTTTCAAAAGTCATCTATGAGTAATTTTGTTCCAACTTTTAAACTTAAAGATAATAAAAAAATATTTGCAATACGAATTGTGTTTTGGTCAGCGGAAATAAGGGCGTGGCGAGTGCACCCGATGCGCCCACCCCCAGTTTCGCTACTATGGGCAGCGAACCATATCGATACCTCTCGTTAACAACCCCTGGTTAACGCCAAACATTACAATAACGAAGTTTTAACACGGTCACCCTTAACTGATTATAGTTTGACCTATCGCAAGATTCAAGACTGAGAAGAGACTATTGCTCGATGACTTGATGCCTATATGACTTGACCGGTCACAGACCTGATTAAAATGCGCCATTAATAATACTTGATGTGCTGAGAGTACGACCGCGAATGGACGTTGTTTATGGATCGCTCCAACATGTTTGTAACAAACAATCAAAAATCGTTCACCAAGGGACACATGCTTTATGTCAGGATCAAGCTAACACATCACTACATCTACAGATATTCTCAGCAGTAAATGAAAAGGTAATATCCACCGATATCTACTTAAAAACGTACATTCTGGTCTACACTAAATCTACAGTCTAGCTCTAGTACACATACAACTCCAAGCCACCCGTAACATATGTAACAACAAGCCTTTTGTTATATTCTGCACGGCCGAGTAACCAACAAAAACCTGTCAGTGATTTTCCATTCGCTATTGATGTGCCTCAGTGTGCGGTTTGACACCCGCGCATGGAGTATTTTCTCTACACATGTCTATCTCGTTTCGACATCTTTCCATGGGGAGCTCCCCCTCATCCTTGACCATTGCAACATTCAATGTCCATGGTCTGACAGTACCAACCATGCGAGCACAACTTGCAGTTGACCAAACCAGCCGAAATGTTGCAGTTTGATGCCTTCAGGAGACTAAACGGCCTGATGGGCTAGACGAAATTCACAAGGGCTACCGTCTGTTGTGTTTACCATCTACGTCACGTCATTACGGATTGGGATTTGCAATCACCCCATGGCTACAAGATTGTATATTACGGTACTGGACTGTATCAGACAGATTGGCCGTCATCCAATTTTTTTTTGTCAGGCAAGTCAATCATGACACTTGTTAACGTATATGCACCTCATACGGTCCTTGTCAATGCCAACATGGACGAGCAAGAGCAATTATTTTGTGACGTCATCGTATAGATCAAGTGCTTTGTTCTACATCGCATGAGACTTCAATGCTAAGCTTGGCATGCGTCGCGACCAAGAAACGATCATGGGTAGGCGTACACGAGGCAGTAGAAATACCAGTGGCAACGTATTGGCCAACTTCCTCGATACACATAGGCTGTTCGCCTGTAACACGTCATTTGCTCACCCTGCACGTCACCAAACAAAATGGCAAGGCGCTCGTCGAGACGCTTTCACTGACAGACCAGTGATGATCTACAACGTCATTGGTTGCATTGTGTGTCGTCAGCCACCGCAGAAAGCCTTGCTGAAAGACTCTCTGGGAACGGCGAACAGGGACAAGTAGTAAGACCATCCGCTACGGCACTGACTGACTCGCCAACCCAGAAGTAAGAACAATATCAGATTGCAGTCCAGCGAAAACTTGCAAGTACAACACCATCACTGATATGCGCTCGAGACCGCTGGAACGCTTTATCAGAGGTCATTCGTACATCTGCAACTGGCACGATCGGTATTGTACCCAGCTCAACTAAACATCAACAACTTTTTAGTCCGGAGATAGAACAAATGTCTTTAAAACAACAAAATTTTCGCCTCCGCATCGACTCTATGCAACCCGGTGATACAAAAAAGCGACTCAAAAAAGAAGGAACACCATCCTCCACTCCATGCGCAAACGTGCGGAAGTCAACGCCTCTGCACGACTAGACGAGCTCGCGGCAGAGGTTGAACGTCTCCATGATGGTACACAGATGTTCCGTGCAGTACGACTACTCTACCGCAAGCCCTACATCCCTCCTGTAATTCACAACGAACATGGCCACATCGTAAATGCCGTTTTGATATTGCGCTCTGCGTATGTCTCTAACACAAAATGGATCAACCACAGGACTAATTTAAGTATCAAATTCAAAGTTACAATGCAAGGGGTTATAATTGAGCAAGGAATTCTTTAAAAAAAAATGACGCGGCAAGATTGTACACTACTGGGAACTAGGTTGGCCCAACCTTAAATCTTCTACAGACGGATATGATTTTGTGCTGGATTGTATTCAATACTGTGACAATGTTTTAAATAAAACTTATATTAACTGTTATCACAATGGTGCATCTCAAGCGAGCAAATTATCGGAAGATTGTAAATAAAGACAATACAATCAAATAAAACAAATTCCGAGTGAGTTAATTTTCACTGTTTAACACTGTTTCGGTATCAGGGTCGTTGAAAACAATCAGTTGGAGGATATTGGACTGATTATGAAAACTGGATGTGGTTTAGAGAAAGTGTAAGTACCCTTTACTTTTTTGTTAGTTTTGCCCCCCAAAAATGCATAATTTTCTTTTCTCTTCAAAAAGTTTAAATCGTGACATTAAAACATTTCAAATGATCTCGTTTGTTGTTGAAATGTATTGACCCAGTTCGTCTGGGGTGCGTTCGACTCTGTCGAACGGTCATGTTCGTTATTGTGACGTAATTCAAGTGTGACCAATGGACACGTTTTTCTAGAAATACCCCAAAACGTAGATCCTTTGCAAAACGCTGGCGGGCTGGGATCATGCGCAAGTTTTTACGCACCAATAACAGGAATTGACCAATGATCCACCTTCATTTGCCTTCGTGAAGGCGCTGTATTAGAGTGTGACGTCATATTACCCCTGGCGGTACGTGGAACGCTGCTGGTACGCTGAGGTCACGCGCACAGTTTTACTCACCAAGAGCAGCTGTTGTACAATCATCTGCCTGCGTGTGACGTCACATATAGGGAGTTTGTGGCAGCTTTGGAGCCGGAAAAAAATAAAATCTATGTTCGTGACACAATGCAGTCAATATTTGGTTTCATTTCCCCCAGATTTTTCGAAGAAAACAAGTTGGAAGTTATTCGACCGGATACATTTGAAAACTGCAGCAACTTGCAAACATTGTAAGATTCATTAATTATATGTTTTACTGTAACTTTGTCGTTATTACTTTGTCACTTGTTGCATGACCTTTAATTTGTGTCGTGGAGACAACTTTCCTCGTAATCATTGTTTACGAACATGGTTTACATCATCGTACTCAATTGTTTGCTAGGCGTAAATAGCATGCACTACTATTTTGTTAGTGACCAGGATCCCTCTACTGCACCCGTGCGCACTCCCTCCGTATCATCTATGGGAAGGCGTGTGTGCAGTAACTTGGCAAAAGTTCGTATTTCCATAAAAAGCCACAGGCCTGCTTTGATCATGAGGACAAAGCCCCTTCAACAAATGTAAGAACAGAATTGAAAGCACCAGTGAATCTTTCCAAGTCTTAGTGAATTAGGAGTCCAGGAAAAAAAATCCATCAAATTGGGGTCACACTCTGTATAGCGTTTTGTGTTTTTTTAACCCTGCACCAATGCACCTGTTTTTGGCCAACGGTGTTACGTCATCCTGTCACAAAGGTATGACAGGCCCATTTGGTAGGTTAAGAGGTTAAGAGGGTCTGTTCTGCCTTATCTCAATGATTTATGTCTGCTAAACCAGTCTGCTGTCGGCACAAGATGACAAGACCTTCATTCACAAAAGGCCATTGAACCTAGAGCGGTTAGACACAACATGCCTTACCACTAAGATGTGGTAGTGATCTGTGGCGCACGTGCCGCAGAGATAGGAGTTTGTGCATGAGCTATGGGGAAACATTTTTTCCACCACCCCTCCTGACCAAATTGACGACCCCCGTTGACTGACAACCCTCCTAAAATGTGTGTATTGGTACACTGCAGGATATCAAGGAGTATCACGGGATTAGGATCTACCATTTTGAAATTGTTATGTTGGTATGTGCCAAAGCACTGTGTTCGGGTGCCTCGCTGCAAGGTTGGTAAGGTGTTTAGGGAACTACAGTGTTAAAAATGTATCCAATTTTTGGCAATGTGAGGGGCTGTTTGGCTGGCATTTTGTGTATCAACAGTTTTGTGTGTCAAAAGTGTTTCCCAGGTTGTGTGGCTATAGTTCGTTGAGAAAAGTGTATACTTTTTTCTTTCTTTTTTTTCATAAAATAGAGCGTTTTAGCAGGGTTTCATTACGCATGGTTTTAGGCCGATTGCTTACCTTTTTCCTTTCTTGATTGACCTTTTTCTTTATTGCAGGGGTTTAGACAACAATCTAATTTCAGAGCCTTTTGCTGTTCCATCATCTCTTAAAAGCTTGTAAGTCGAGTAGGCCAAAAGTGATTTTTTATGGGGATTTAGGCTTAATCCTTAAAGGCACAGTACATGTTGGGCAATTGGAGCCTACTGATTGTGTTAATCCTATATAAATGTAGGTACATACAATTAAACTAACCTGTGCAAATTTCACTTCAAAAGGTGGTCGCGTTTTTGAGATATCACCGAAAAACCAGAGCGAATATTTCCATGCAGTAAGAATATTCCCTGTAGAATCACACAGTATGAGAAGAAACGTTTCTCAGATTCAAATTTTGGGGAACAAAAAGTGATATATTTTCCATAACCGTAGTACTCTGAAGTTAAAAGTTTCTCAAAATCCATTAAACTACACAAGGCTGGTACTCTTCTTACCAAGTAAGCTTGTATTGCAATTAATTTTCAGAGTCATTACCAAATGTGTACTGTGCCTTTAATTTAACAAAGAAGAAGAAAAAGGGTCACCGTAAAACGATGATATTGAGATTTGAAAACAACAGGTCACGGGCGGATCCAGTTTTTCAGAAAGAGGGAACGCAAACTTAAAGGGCCAATTTAGAAATTGAAAAGTTGAACAAAATCTGCTGTTGTGTTAAG
The DNA here is from genome assembly GCA_032158295.1 of Pycnopodia helianthoides. Classification (NCBI taxonomy): domain Eukaryota; kingdom Metazoa; phylum Echinodermata; class Asteroidea; order Forcipulatida; family Asteriidae; genus Pycnopodia; species Pycnopodia helianthoides. The sequence continues at coordinate 13,758,567 of CM063257.1, read as the reverse complement.
ATAAGTTGATCAATGCGGGGGGTTTGTGCCCATTCTGGGGTCCCGGAATGTTAAAACATAACAGTCTTAGAAGTAATTTAAGAGTAATATTGTTCCAACTTAAAAAAAAAAAAAAATACCTCTCCTTAACAACCCCAGGTTAACGCCAAACACTAAAAGAACGAAGTTTTAACACGGTCACCCTAAACTACTTACAGTTTGACCTATCACAAGATTGAAGATTTAGAAGAGACTATTGCTCGATGACTTGATGCCTATATGACTTGATCGGTCACATACCTAATTAAAATGCGCCATTATTAATACAAAAGGTTATGAGCGACTAAGCACTGATGTGAATAATGGCGATCAACCCAGGAAACGAGGTTTGTTGTTCTATTACTTGATGCCGTTTTGATATTGCGCTCTGCGTATGTCTCTAACACAGAATGGATCAACCACAGGACAAATTTAATAACAAATTCAAAGTTACACTGCAAGGGGTTATAATTGAGCATAGCATTCTATTAAAAAAAATGGCGCTGCAAGATCACACACCACTGGGAACTAGGTTGGCCCAACCTTAAATCTTCTACAGACGGACATGAATTGTGCTTGAATGTATTCAATCCTGTGACGATATTTTTAATAAAACTTTTATTTACTGTAATCACAATGGTGCATCTCAAGCGAGCAAAATTATCGGGAGATTGTAAATAAAGACAAATACAATTAAATTTAAAAAAATTCAGAGCGAGTCAATTTTCACTGTTTAAAATTGTTTTGGTCTCAGGAACATTCAAAACAATCAGTTGGAGGATATTGGACTGATTATGAAAACTGGATATGGTTTAGAGTTTGCGTAAGTACCCCTTACCTTTGTTATTTTTGTCAAAATATTACTTAGTTTTCCTTTCTCTTCAAAAAATTGAGTTCGTGATATTCAAACATTTCAAAAGATCTCGTTTGTTGTTGAAATGTATTGACCCAGTTCATCTGGGAGTGCGTTCAACTTTGTAGAACGGTCATGTTCGTTATTGTGACGTAATTCAAAGGTTACCAATGCACATGTTTTTCTAGAATTACCCCAAAACGTACATCCCTCGCATAACGCTGACGGAGTGGGATCATGCGCAAGTTTGTACGCACCAATAACAGCTATCGACCAATGATCCACCTCATTTTGCCTTCGTGAGGGCGCTGTATTAGAGTGTGACGTCATATTACCCCTGGCATTATGTGCAACGCTGCTGGTACGCTGAGGTCACGTGCACATTTTTACTCAGCAAGAGCAGCTGTCGTACAATCATCTGCCTGAGTGTGACGTAACATATAGGGAGTACGTGGCAGCTTTGGAGCCGGACAAATTAAAATCTATGCGCGTGACACAATGCAGTTAACATTTGTTTCATTTCCCCAGAAATTTCGCAGTAAACAAGTTGGAAGTTATTCGACCGGATACATTTGCAAACTGCAGGAACTTGAAAATATTGTAAGATTCATTAATTATATATTTTTACTGTCACTTTGTAGTTATTACTTTGTCACTTGTTGCATGACCTTTAAGTTGTGTTTAGAGAAAACTTTCCTCGAACTCACTGTTTACGAACATGGTTTACATCACGTACTCAATTGTTTGCTAGGCGTAAATAGCATGCAATACTATTTTTTTAGTGACCACGATCCCTACTGCACGCGTGCGCACTCCCTCCGTATCATCTATGGGGAGGGCGTTTGTGCAGTAACTTGGTAAGAGTTCATATTTCCATGAAAAGCCACAGGCCTGCTTTGATCATGAGGACAAACCCCCTTAAAAACATTTAAGAATAAAATTGAAAGCACCAGTAAATCTTTCCAAGTCTTAGTCAATTAGGAGTCCGGGAAAAAAAAAAAAAACATAAAATTGGGGTCACACTCTGTGCAGCGTTTTGTGTTTTTGAAGGACCTTTCAGACGTCTTATTGTTTGTAAACATTCAATGTGTGGTACAGGTAATATGAACTTTTCAAATATTATATGGTTTATCTTTTGGCGGTCAATATACAATGTAGCAGAGATGTTGAATGTATTCATACATGTGCATGTGTACGCTGTACATATGCACTGTCGGTACTTAAACGCTCTACATGTAAAATAAAGTTATGTACAATGTATGCGTAAGTGTGTTATTCCACTAGGGTGCATTTTTAATTGAAAGGTAACAAGGGTCAAACTTTATTTTATACAGAGAGATCATGTCCGAATTCCGAATCATACTGTTTGTATGTAGCAACATGGTTCTCCTTTTGTGATTGTTTTTATTTAAAACATTAATTTAATGTTATGACGTCATTCATGACGTCATCATCCCAAGGATTGAGTTGAAATCTACACACAAAGAGTGAAAAGACATGGTAAGTTAAAACATTACCGCCTCTGAGTAATGAAATTTTCAACTTCTGTTTTCGACCGGAAGTTAAGGTGACATGGGCAAACTTTTCTGTCAGATCTGTACAAACGTCAGGAGCTTCCAGATGGTGCAAATACCTTGTTTGTAGAAATAATGGTTCTTTAGTTATGAATTTTCGCAATACTAAACGTTTATTTAATGTTGTGTAGTCATCGATGATATCATTATCCCCCAAAATGTCGGAGGCATCTACACACTAAGGTCTAAGCACATGGTAAGTTTCAAGATTGAACCCTTTTTCGTTAAAAAGATATGCATTTTTTTCCTGTTTTGACCGGAGTAAAGGTCAAAATGGGTCAAACTTTGTGTAATATTTGTACAAAACCTCAATAGCTGACATATAGTGCAAATATCTTGTATGTAGCATTAATGGTTCTCCCGATGGAGTTTTTGTTAACAATAAGCATCGATTTCATGTTAGCATCGATTTCATGTCATCGATGTCGCCACCATCTTGAAGAAATTGCGGTTTCATTTACACACATAGATGTTCTTAATATTTAAATTGTTATCTTTTTTGGCCGAGTAGACATCGTAGATAAGTGTTTTACACTTAAAATGTTAGAAGAAAATGTCAAAAATAAAATAAAAATGCACCTCTCCGTGGGGATTTTTTTCAGCCGAAAGGCACAATCTGCTTATCTATGATAACGATATGCATTGATCCTTGGACCTCATCGGTGGCTGAAACAAACGGTCACCATTTAAAACACACACATAAACGTCTCCAAGCGAAATCAAGATGAAAGAAATCTTAGATAATACATTAAAATAATCTTGTGTCATTTTTGTAAAATGAAGCCTACACGTTGGGAAGTAACCTACTGAAATGTGCACCGCAGACCGTGTATGTGCGGACCAGCGACGACAGTGTTTCGTACAATGGTTTTAGCGCGCGCTCCAGTGATGAGAAGGTGGTGGTGGTTGTTGTTGATGTTGTTGTTGATTTTGTTGTTGTTGTTGTTGTTGTTGTTGTTGCTGCTGCTGCTGCTGCCGCTGCCGCTGCCGCTGCCGCTGCCGCTGCCGCTGCCGCTGTCGCTGTCGTTGTCGTTGTCGTCGTCGTCGTCGTCGTCGTCGTTGTTGTTGTTGTTGTTGTTGTTGTTGTTGTTGTTGTTGTTGTTGAAGTTTTTTCTTTCTTTGGGGAGCACAGAATCTCTTTGAGACAGAACCTCCAGCTGCATTCTGAAAACTGACCCGGATTATGGGTCCAAGGGTGTGTGACCCACCTCTTGGTCAATATGACCCCAAACACTGTTTTAACAATGGAACTTTCATTCAGACTCTTTGTCAGTTTGACGTTATTTCTGGGTCATTTTGACACAGTTAGGGTCATGCTGACCCATAAATGGGTCAGGCCAAAAGGGAAACGGAATCCGGGTCAATACTCAATTGATAAGTTGCATCCACTTACAGAGCCGATTTTTAGGTTGCACCTAAAAGTGAGCGTGATTCCTGGCAATGCGGCAATGGTTGTATGACTTCTTACTGTGCCCCAAAAGACAGTTGGTGTAGCACTTACTGAGTCATAAGGGAATTTTGTCCCTCGTTGTGTGCGTCTCCAACAGTAACACAATTTTACTGAAAGAGTTGATTTAAAATAGGGCACTATAAGACAATATGCAATGCGCATAATGAGGAAGGGGCACACAGAATCTCCTGCCACACAGGTACGCAAACCCAGTGGCACTTGCATCACACTCTAATTGTCCCGGAATCCGGATCGGATCCTAGTGGTCCTAACGCACCTCTGCGTCAGTATGACCACCGTATACTGGTTTAAAAGTGCGATTTTAATCCATATTCTTGCTTATTTGGACACAGATTCAGGGTCATGCTGACCAACAGATGGGATAGGCTCCAGGGGACACGAAGGCCGGGTCAATTTTCTGATCGGAGTATAGGTGCAAAACCCGCTCTTGTCTATTTTGTCCTTGATAGAACATAGATCGGTTAATTTTCCTTGTTGTGATTACAGAGAACTTGGTGGGAATTTCCTTCGAGAGATACCGGAGGAGTTGTTGATGCAGTGTTATAACCTCGAAAGCCTGTAAGTATTGAATATGACGTAATGCTAAATCAATCGTAGGCAAGACTGCAGATGTGTTGGTATTAAGCTATGTAATGGGCAGGGCACAAGTTGCGACAACAAACTGTACTGTATTTTTGTTGGTAACCGAGTTCTGTGCAAAACACGGTTGTTCTGTCCTTGTTAAGTTGTTTGCTCACAGATTTTATGGAATTGGGCCATGGTGATTCGGATTTATTTTTAGTAACGTAAATGTTTTTGATATTATATTCATATGCTGCAAATTGCTTACCAGCCCAAATGACCTAGGTTATTGTATGAATGAACAAAAACTGTTAATGTCCCCACGTTTTAACCATGGCAAACACAACACACACAGCTCTGTGGGCTTAAAAAAGGGCCCTGTAAAGGTTTATTATAAAGTGGAGCATTTTAGCAGGTTTTCTTTACACAGGGTTTAAGGCCGATTGCGTTCCATTTTCCTTTCTTTGATTGACTTTGTTCTTTATTTCAGAGATGTAGAGAGCAATCTAATTTCAAAGCCTTTTGCTGTTCCATCATCTCTTCAAACTCTGTAAGTTGAGTAGGCCTATAGTGATTTTTCTAATCTGGATTTAGGCTTAATATTTTATTTTAAAAAAGAAGAAGAACTAGATATTGAGTTTTTGTCAACTACAAAAACCAGGTGTTCGGCTTCCGGGAGTACAAGCATGGTGAAAAAGTAACAATAGTTTGTTTTGCAGTTGATTTGTTTTCAAGATATGTAACAAATGGTTGAAATTGCAAAAATTGTCAAAAAAGAACATCATGACGTCATCATGACGTCACTACAAATTCAAGCAGGTATTGAAGTAGGTCCTTGACTAACAATACACAAAGTTTTCCCTCAGTCGAACTTTTGGTTTGGCAGACACCTTTTTGAAAAGTGCACCTTTAAAGCATACCACGTGACACATGATGACGTCATCAAGCTAAGAGTCCACAGATATGTTGCTATTATGAAGGAAATTATGTATACCAATTTTGAAATAATTATCATAAACTCTGACACAGACATCTAGTAAAGGTGTATTTTAGATGTTTTTAATCTGTCGCTAGAGGGCGCACTTAAATTTGTTGACGTCATCGGTATTAATTTTTGAAACCAGACCCTTGCCAGACCTTTGCCAGACTTGTATTCTGTGATGTTAAGCATCAAAAGGTGTACATTTCAACCTTAAAGCCATTAAATAACGCCTTTTCCAAACATTTCACAGTCACTTTTGGTTTAGACAGATCAAAAGGTCAAGGAAAGGTCACCCATATATCTATTTTTGTGAAGTACGTAAAGCCCTGTCATATCATGTATAGATTGTCCAAATAGCTTATGTGGTTGAGGAAATATGAACTTGTGGAATATTGACGACTGTAGAAGAGACTAACTAACCAAAATGAAAATGTATGTTGAAAACGCCTCGAACAAAGACTATACACCAAGCGTGCAATCACTGGAGCGTGACTCTGCACTGCATACTGCACTTGTTGTACGTGTAAAATCTTTATGCACGACCAATGGGGGAACACAAAAATTCTGATTTGAACCAGACGGCAAGGTCAAAATGGGGTCATGTCTGCGAGGTGTTTACGGAGTTTTTAACGACCTTTCCGATGATGTGTCGATTTTAAGAATCCATTGTGTAGATCAAAAGTTATGATTTTTTGAAATAATAAACTTTGAATTTTAATAACTCAAGAAAGACTGACGTCATGACGTAACTCAAACGGTTTCTTATCCTAATGAATATCTAACTGTGTGTGAAGTTTGAAGTTCATACGAGTTTAGGAAAGGTGCTTTTGTTAGCGGACAAAGGACGCTGAGAAGAAGAAGAAGAAGAAGTATGAAGAAGAAAAAAAACTGGACTTATGTTGTTTGTAAATTACAAACAAAAGGTGTTCGGTGTGTTTTTATAATTTGGTTTTAACCCTTTCCCGATCTGTTTGAAGCACTGTATACTTAGTACTTTTGCGAGTTTTGTAAAAAACTAAAAAATGAAAACATAAAATAAAAACAATTAAACAAAGGTCACAGGGGACAAACTTTGTATAAGATTAAAAAAATACTACAGGGTCTTTCACATGTTTCAAAGATCTTGTGTGTGGCAATTATAGTTCTTCAGATATGAATTTTTTTCAATATTAAACATTGATTTAATGTTATGACGTCATCGATGACGTCATCATCCCCAAAACCGTTACGTCTAAGTACATGTATAGTTCAAATGCGATGAATATAAAAACAAGTAAATGGACGAGCGGATCTGGTTAATTAGCATTATACCTCCATTCAATGGCCGTAAAATAATTTCCTAAAGACTGTCGTTTGCAAAGGTAACTCTAGCGGGCGCTACATTTATTTGGGATGGATGTGGATGCACCAACGTAAACTTGGGACATAGTTGGGACATTATGGTACAACTGTTCAATGCATGATCCGTAGGTACACCTGTAAGTATTCCACGAAGTCCAAATTGCGCCGGAAAAGGGTAATACTATTGGGTTCACCCTACAAAGGCAGTTGTTCATGTGAGCTTTCCTTCGTGATGTGAGTGTAGTTGTGTGAAATACTTTTTTTTGCCAAAGTAAACATTTTTAACGGGCACCTCATTTTATACGCCGGGCGGATTACTATTTCGTCCGAACCCTTGCCCTTAGCACTTTACAGAGTTTTGTAAAAAAAAAAAAAATATATAAAGAATATTAAACAAATCAAACAATAAACTACAAGTCAATAAACCCCAAATTAAAATAAATAAATAAATAAAAACACAGGCAAATCCCTCGGGTGTGTGATTCGATCCCATGACATTTGAACTGCTAAAGCAGATGTCTCACCACCAGACCACCGAGCTAGTGTGTCTTTGATGACCGATAATAGTGCTACGTATTTGCGTGGATTAGACTATGGAGCTCCATGATTAGATGATTAAACCATTAAACTAACAAAGCCTCATACCAAATCAGGCTCGGTGGACATTCTGATCAATGGAGCGGAACAGCAAGCCACAGTGCTTTTTTCAAAGCATTTTGCTGTTCCATCATCTCTTCAAACTCTGTAAGTTGAGTAGGCCTATAGTGATTTTTCTAATCTGGATTTAGGCTTAATCTTTTATTTAAAAAAAGAAGAAGAAAAAGTGTAAATGTAGTACAATGATATTGGGATTTGAAAACAACAGGTGAGGTGAGTAGAGTCACGGTCACGGGCGTATCCAGGTTTTCGTAAAGGGGGGACGTAAACTTTAAGGGCCAATTGTGAAGTAGAAAAGTTTAATAAAATCTGCTGTTGTGTTTGAATAAGTTGATCAATGCGGGGGTTTGCGCCCACTCTCGGGTCCCGTAATAATGTCTGACCAAAAGATGATCCCTGGTAAAACATAAAACTTTTCAGAAGTAAATTAAGAGTAATTTTATTCCAACTTAAAAAAAATGATTTATTTGCAATTCAAATTGTGTTTTAGTCAGCGGAAATAGGGGCGTGGCAAGCGCACCCGATGCGCCCACCCCCAGTTTCGCTACTATGGGCAGCGAACCATATCGATACCGCTCGTTACCAACCCCTGGTTAACGCCCAACATAAAAAGACCGAAGTTTTAAAATGTTCACCCTAAACTGCTTACAGTTTGACCTATCACAAGATTAAAGATTGAGAACAGACTATTGCTCTATGACTTGATGCCTTTTGTGACTTGATCGGTCAAAGACCTAATTCAGATGCGCCATTAGTCATTACCAAAGGTTATGAGCGACTAAGCACTGCTGTGAAAAATGGCGATCAACCCAAAGAACGAGGTTGGTTGTTATACTTATAACAAAGACAAATACAAAGCGAGTCAATTTTCACTGTTTAACACTGTTTCGGTCACAGGATCGTTGATGACAATCATTTGAAGGATATTGGACTGATTATGAAAACTGGATATAGTTTGATTGAAGTGTGAGTACCCCTTATCTTTGTTGTTTGTGCAAACAAAATTACTTAACTTTCCTTTCTCTTCAAAACGTTTAGTTCGTTATATTCAAACACTTCAAATGATCTCGTTTGTTGTTGAAATGTCTTGACCCAGTTAATCTGGGGTGCGTTCAACTCTGGCAAACGGTCCTGATCGTTATTGTGACGTAATTTAAAGGTGACCAATGCACATGTATTTTCTCGAATTACCCCAAAACGTAGATCCCTGGCATAATGTTGACGGGATTGGATCATGCGAAGTTTTTACGCACCAATAACAGCTTTCGACCAATAATCCACCTTCTTTTGACTTCATGAGGGCGCTGTTTTAGAGTGAGACGTCATATTACCCCCTGGCATTACGTGCAACGCTGCTGGTACGCTGAGGTCACGCGCACAGTTTTACTCACTAAGAGCAGCTGTCGTACAATCATCTGCCCGAGTGTAACGTCACATGTAGGCAGTCTGTGGAAGCTTTGGAGCCGGATAAAATTAAAATCTATGACATAATGCAGTAAATATTTGGTTTCATTTCCCCAGATATTTCGCAGAAAACAAGTTGGAAGATATTCGACCGGATACATTTGGAAACTGCATCAACTTGCGAGCATTGTAAGATTCATTATTTATATATTTTTATTGTCACTTTGTCTTTATTACTTTGTCACTTGTTGCATGACCTTTTCGGTGACCAGGATCCCTATACTGCGCGTGCGCCTTACCTCCGTATCATCTATGGGGAGGGCGTGTATGCAGTAACTTGATAAGAGTTCATATTTCCATGTAAAGCCACAGGCCTGCTTTGATCATGAGGACAAAGCCCCTTCAACAAATTTAAGAATACAATTGAAAGCACCAGTAAATATTTCCAAGTCTTAGTCAATTAGGAGTCCGGGAAAAATACATCAAATTGGGGTCACACATCTGTGGTGTTTCGTGTTTTTAAGGACATTTCAGACGACCTATTGATTGTAAACATCCAATGTGTGGTTCAGATAATATGAATCTTTCAAAAACTATATGGTTTATCTTTGGATGGTCAATAGACAATGTAGCAGAGATGTTGAATGTATTCATACATGTACATGTGTACGCTGTACCTATGCGCTGTCTGTACATGTACGCTCTACATGTTAACTACAATTATGTACAATGTTTATGCAAGTGTGTTACTCTAGTAGCGTGCATTATCAATGTGGGTCAACATAAACATGCGCTTTAACGTCCGGTGTTGACCAGATGTAAATGTATGTTAAAATGTTGAAATTTGTGTGTAAAGGTTTGAGCAGGTTCACAGATCTATATAGCTTGATGTCAATTTTATGCTAAAATAAAAAGCAGTTCTTTAGATATGAATTTTTGAAACTTTCAACTTCCGGTTTTAACCGGATCGAGGTCAAATGGGGTCACATTGTGAGGTGCGTTTCTTCACCTTTCAAAGACCTTTTCGATGATGTATAGATTGTGTTTAACTTTGATCTATCGTAACTCGAAAACTAATGACGTCACCATGACATCATCGTGTTTGTGTCGTTTTGATGTTGAGGTTCAATTGTCTGATGAGTTTCAGTGTTCATTTCAATTTAAATCTTGACTTATGCCCAAAAATTGAATTTTCTTAACGAAAAAACACAAAGGCAGACTTTGACCTTCCGGTACGACCGGAAGCGAAGATCTTACGATTTTGACGTTATTCTTTTAAATGTTTTCCCAGTCTTAGGTAAAAGTAATTATTCCATTTTGAAAACCTTGTTATTCGAAACCTGATGACGTCATCATGAAGTCATGAAAACTATGCCGTTTTCATAATTTGGTTCAATTGTCTGATGATTGTCAATGTTCAGTACTATTTCAATATTTAGTTATGCTGTGGATAAGCAAGGAAAATGATTTTTTTGAAGAAAAAAAAGAAAGAAAAAAAAGCCAACATTGACATTCCGGTATGACCAGAAGAAAAGTCATACATTTTTTAGGTGAATTTTTCATGTGTTCGGCAAATAGCCAAAAACCTATTGTTATTGTCTTTTTCCCCACATTATCTGAAAACCATCTCTCGCATTTTTCGAGCGTCCTGTGTGTGGAGAGGTCCGTCGTGTTTGCGAGTACAGTGTCGTGTTTAAGGAGATGTCCGTCGTGTTTGTGAGCAGAGCGTCGTGTGTGTGGAGAGGTCCGTCGTGTTTGTCAGTAAAGCCGTAATGTTTTAGGAGAGGTCCATCATGTTTGTGAGTAAACACGACGGAGTTATCACAAACACGACGGCCTTACTCATAAACACGACGGACTTCTCCACACGCACGACGCTCTGCGCACAAACGCGACGGACTTCTCCACACACACGACACTCTACTTACAAACACGACCGACCTCTCCTCGGCCTTACTCACAAGTAAAGGTCATGTTTACGAACAAACGAATGACCGCAATAATGACGAGGACACCTCGGTCTTTCCTTTTGATGTTGGCCATGTTGCTCCTCCTGATGCCTCTTAAGGTTCGACAGGGAACTGCATTCCTTGAAACACAACTGGCACCTGTAACTCTTGTTTGGGCTCTTCTGGTGGACCGGTCTGTTGTCTCCCTGTGAGGTCGAACGGCTCCTACTCCGGGCTACTCTTGGCCCGCAGTAGCAACAAGAAATAAGAAAACACCTATTGTTAATAACACAAGTCACTAAAACGGTCAGGGTTTTTTCGCCTACGTCTACGTGAGTCAGTTGATTCAACTCCTGACGAATCCAGGTGTAGTTCTGTGTCTTCAGGTGGTTCAACCTCAGGCGAGTCTTGCCCGGGCAATCCGCCACCGTGTCCTCTTGCTCCCGAGTTCTCACCACATGGTCCTCTTCTGTCGTCCAACTACCTGGGGTAGTACCATCATCTTCGGTGGGAACTGTACCCTCGCCATCTGGGAAAATGCTAGAAGCTCCACCGCCATCTCTATTAGTTGCAGTGCCCAAGCTGTTTTGATCAGATGCAATCCCTTCCCTTGCAGAATTCTGGGCCTCAGTCCGAAGCCACGAGCGATCAACTGCTCCACAGAAAGGTTTAAGCAGTTTAGTGTGGACTACTTTTAGCTTATGTCGGGGCTTTTCTGGATCCTCACAAGTACATCGCTGAGATTATTGGTAATGACAAGCCAACATGCCGAGTATTGACTCGTAAGTGCTGCACCAGCTTCGTACCTCTCGTTGGTCAACTTAAATTTGTAATGGTTAAGTTGATAACATGCAGCCCTTTTGAGGTGATTCCTAGCAATATCGTGAGCCACCTCAATTTTCCTTCCCAGTTCGTTGACATACTCTGGTGCATCCAAGGGCTCTCTAAGCGGTGTGCCTCCAAACATCAGGTCGATAGAAAGTTGAACCATTCGCCGAAACATAAGCATATTTGATGTCATCCCAGTGCTTTCTTGGGATAAAGCACGATAAGCCATCATAACATGTGACACATGCAAGTCCCAATCTTTCTTGTTTTCACCTACATAAGATGACAACATCACCTTTAGCGTCCGGTTGAACATCCGCCAGCACCTTTGCAGTAATTGTCGCCGCAGAGTAAGCTTCTGCCCATTTTGTGAAGTAGTCCGACACAATTATTATGTAACGGTTACCTGCCTCAGTCTCTGGCAAGGGACCGGTGATATCAATTGCAAATCGCGCTAGTGGAACCCCGGAAATCTGCTGCTTCAGCGGGGCTCTCTTCGTCTTCGTGGGCATCTTGTATTTTGTGCATACCAGGCACCCCCGAAAACTGTCCTTGATATCTGCAAAGAAGCTCCTTCAGTTGCTCACCCTCGTGTTCCCATATGTGTAGTGAGGATCTTTCAGGCAAGTCTTGCAAGTAGTTGGGCAATGTCAAGTTCACCCTAGCTACCCCAGAAGCCATCCTGACTCTCTCACTTTCCACGTTAGCAGGGGGGTCAGTAATAACAAGCTCGGGGCTCGTTGAATCAACTGCATTACATATTGCTGCTGTTGTCCCTTGGTGGAGGGTAATGTGATCATCTCTGGGGCTCATTAGGCGTAGGGGCAATACACTGGATCCAGTTCCTATTAATGAGGGTGCTACCATGATGCAATTCCTCTCTGTCATAGAGACTGTGGCTTCTACAAGTCCACAGGACTCTCTGGAACTGCCCCCTTCATTTGCTCTCTCTGCAAAGGCGACATCAACAGTACAGTCTTAAATTCTTGACCTCGGACGATCGTCGTTCTTTCTCAGCCTTATAAGGCCTCCAGCTCCACAGCTGCCGCTACTGCCTAATCCAGGGTTTTTGTTCGCATCTGGATCACTCTGATTCTTATATCACTATCACTCAAGGCACCGAGAAAGTGATCACGGCCCATCCGATCTATACTGTCAGCTGGCAGGTCGCTGTACACCTTTTCAACAAGTTGCCTGGTCTCATCTGGAAGTTCTATCAAACTCTCCGATGGTTTCTGACGCCGATTCCTGAGCTAGGCGCAATGAAGTTCCTTCCTTCCGGTAAGATCTCAGCCAATGTGTCTATTTCATTAGTGACTCGTTGGTACTCCCTGCCAAAAAATTGTACAGATCTTGTCCATCCATGGCTGAGTAGTTTACATATCTGCTTTGTCTTGCTTCCATGCTTTTCGTCTGCTTTTGTTGTTTCAATCTAATCCGGTGCTGCATACCTTAACTGCGCCGTAAGCAGTTGTGTAGATCCGGGAGCGGGTCTTCCGAATACATAATTATGACTTGGAGACCAGTGTTGTAGGTCTCGAGACCGGTCTCAGTATCGGTCTCCCCCTCGGACCTCCAGGTCTCGGTCTCGGTCTTGGTCTCGGACTCCAAGGTCTCGACTACAACACTGTTGGAGACAGTTCTTAACTCTGATTCTTTGATTCTCTTCTTCTCGTAAAATCACAAATTACATATACCTACATTGTTGTCACTCTTAACACAAAACGGGGGAATCGGGAGCTCTCTAGGTTCGTGGCCACTCTTTGGGATCCAGAACAGCACCGACCGTTTCATCCAGATCACGTGGGAACCCAAGCCCACCATTCCATGATTCGGCGCGCAATGGTGCCTGCATTACCAGGTGCTCCGGATGTCTGCGGTCAGCGCTGCCTACCAGCGCTGCCTGCGAGCCTTCATGTGAACTCGGTGACCTTGTCACCCCTGCTCGCTACAATGTATTAAAGACAATTGGGCAGCAACCATTTACAGGAACTTTCAGATAGGCTGTCTGCAGATCAGACAGATTTGAAACGATTTGCACGATCTATGCGAGTATTTGTATTTGACTTTTCCGAAGAGACTTTACAAAAAGATTTGTGTGTGTGTGTAGATTTGGGGCTTTTCTAGAAGGATCATCGGAAAAGTCATTGTTTGACAAAGAAAGACCCACAGTCTAACAACCCTACGCGTACCTCACGGTATACAGATGACGTTGAAAAAAACCTCCGTTGAGCGAAGCAATAGACCATTTAAAATTATGCGTATGCTGAGTGCAACGACTAGTTATAATAAGTCTAGAGAATAAAGAAGAAACAAATATTATCCGAAGCTAAATTTGGGTCATTTTATGAAAAGACCTTTCATAACTAGTCATTGTACTCATTCTAAGCATACTTTTGAAAGCTATATTCTTTCGCTCCACAGTGATGTCTATAACGTCGCCTGTATACCGTGAAGTTTGCACAGGGTTGTTAGAGTATAAGGTCTTTCCTCATAAAAAGTCCTTTTTTGTGTCGATTTTGTTTTCTTCTGTTTAGTTTTTCCGAAAACGTTTTCGGGAAAAGTCATTGTTTTGTGATTGTTTTCCCCGTTTCTCTTCCTTTTCTTACCCAAATCTGTTGACGTTATACATGTTTTTTTTTTAAACGGCACTTTTGTTCTTAATAATGCAAGTATCCTATTGACAGTTGGCAAATACTAAGACCTCCTACTTAAGGTGTGAAACGAAAAGTTGGTAGGCTAAATACAAGTTGTTAAACACGTATTATTATTATTTTTTTTTTTTAACAATAAACACCCGCGAGTGGTAGATTTAATATTGCTCTTTATTTAATTGTAATACGACAGGTAAAAAAATCGAGAAGATCAAAAAACACTACCAAATTATTTTGTTCCCTCGAAAAATTATTTTGTTCCCCTGAAATGATATTTTGTTCCCTCGAAATAGCATTTAGTTCCCTCGAAATAGTATTTCGTCACATCTAAACAGTTTCGTTCCCTCAAAATCATTTAGTTCCCACATGGGTGTTGGTGCGGAGGAATGATCACAGATGGATACTTTATGGCTTTTCACGAGTGAATCTAAATAATTATAAACGTTAGTAATTAAAGTGTATACTAGTTAGCTCCACACCTTTTAATCGTTTTGTGAGTGTTTATTTTCGTCACCTTCCGTCTCTTCTCTCTGCTGCTTTCAATATATTTGCGGGCATCTACAACACTGTTCAAAAAGCTCAAAATATACAATTTCAATTTACTTTTACAGTATTCTGAATGACAATCACATTCGACAGGTTTCTCCATTATTGTTCAAAGGCTCATATCAATTCACTCAAATGTAAATCACTTCTTGGAAGCATGGTCGAAACTTGGGTAAAAGTTTAGAGGACCAAGGGATTTACCATTTATTTTTTTAGGGGCTCTCCTTGCCAAAATTTTGTTTGCCTCAGATAAACCTATTTTCAGCGGTCTTTTAATGTTATTAATTATCTTTATAAGATAATCTTCAGAGATGTAAATTCAAATGCATCGTCTAAGTTTAAACGGACATAGTTCAAAAACACATTGAAATCAAAAGAAAAATGTTTTTATAGTATTATATAGTATTATATTGTATTGTATTGTGTTGTTTTGTATTTTAATGCATTATATTGTATTGAATCGTATTGCATCAATTACGAGCTTTTAAAAATGAAACATATTACTCGTAATTTTAGCCTGAAAAGTCAAGATTTCAAATGGGGGCATCCAGGGAACGGACATCGATGGGGCACGTGCCCCCATGCCCCCTTAGTTACGCCACTGAGAAGGAACTGTGCAGTTTCTGAAAAGAGCCACTATTGTTTGATTTAATTGTTTTGATCAATTTCCTATAGACGTCGTTGAAAGACATACGTTATTTACGCACTTGACTTATGTTTGACTTTTAACTTTTTCAGATCTTTTGCTGCAAACAAGTTGAATGATGAGACACTACCGAAGGATTTACTTGTCAACTTGACGACTCTTTTGATGTTGTAAGTAGTCATACTAGAGTCATTGTAACATTCTAAACGGGGGTCAATACAAGCTGTGTTGCTCTCAAAGCAAACACAATACAAATACGGTTGCTGTGTAATGCACATAAAAGAACCCGACTAGTAAGTATACAGTTATCGCTATAAGAGAATAGAAGGCGTTTGCCCCCGGTGTTTCTGGCAAAAGCAAGTCTACATAGGCCTACATTGGCTCCCTATTGTCAAGAGGATCATCTTCAAAATCTGCCTTCTTGAGTGTAAGGCTCTGCATGCACTTGCCCAGCAGTATCTTTGTGAACTTATCTCCACCAAGCAAAGCAGTCGTGCTCTGAGGACTGCATCATGATCTCGTTTGTTCGTAGAGCGAAGATCAAGAACAATCTGACAAGGAGACCGTGCTTTTGCCAAAGCTGCTCCTGCCAGGGGAATAAGCTCCTAATCACACGTCGCAAAATAACATTACTCGACACCAACACCAAGATGGAGCTGAAGTCCCACTTTTTTTACATATATTTACCCTAATTATCCGCCGACCTATATAAGCGCGAACGCTACAGACGCCGAACTACGGATAATCACGTGGCTATTTTAACGCGAAATCATTGCATCATTGATAAAAGCCTGATTTACCTTATATGGTTGTATGGTATCTCAGCAGCTTTCATGATGTCATGCTGTGTTTGTCAGCTTTTTGTAGTAAAAACCCCAACAGTTGTAGGCAGTACCGCGAGAAGAAATACTGAAAAACAACTTGTCATGAAAACTCCGAACATGAAGCGTAGAATAAAGGTGATTTGATGCATACTTTGAGATATAAAAATGTGTGAAACAGACAGCAACTATCAAGTAACTTCATACACGTTTATATTCCCTGTTTACAGTGGTACGGCCTGTATTTATAACGTAATGAGCCCATGAAGTTAGTTCGGGGAAATTGTTGCTCCGGACGTTACGTGTGTTTTTGTTGTCGTGTGATTGCCCCGCATAGAGCGTGTTTTCGACACTTTCTTATCAAACGGCGATTTTCGCAACTTCATAAAACTTTTAAAAGGTCTCATTTTGGTAAGCTTCTTCATGTTACAGGAAAATGTATACACCAATTGGAAGCTTATAAAACAAACTATCTAAAAATAGTACTCCTGTAATAGCATTTATCCATCTACTTTTTTTCATTACTTGAAATAAAAAAAGAAAAACAGAGAATTTTTAATTGTGAAACTAAACAATTTTGCCACAATTTTCCTGCATTTTACTATTGACATGAATTATGAAACATGATCTTTTTTATATGAGAATAAAGATAATTTCTTACTCTTTCCACCAGTATATGGTTAGATTTTTGGTAGAACTGTAAAACAAAAACATGTTTAGTGTAATGCCCCTCCGTTTCGTGTGTGCTTGAAATAGGCTATGGTATTTTCGACCCTTGGGTTAGGCGGATATGGGATTTCATATCCACGTTTTCATTCATTTCGTATTGTTTTTTCTTGTTGTGTAGGCGCCTTGATTGGTTTTCCGGAGAAGCGCGCATTAAAAAATGTAAAGTATTAATATGGCATCATACTTTTGTATTACGTTTAAACACATTTATTAAACTGATGTCATTTTGTCGCGTTCTCGTTTGGAGTTATGGGTATTCTCCGAGTATCATTTGTTTTACTACAAATGAGGGATCTGACTTATTTTCCAACCATCTTTTCTGTATATTATACCATTCCGATGTAAAACCTTCACACTCATTGTGGCAGCAGACATACAATTTATACAGAGGAATGTATGTGTATGTAATCTAATTGAATAATTTAGTGGGCAGAAAGTATTAATTGATTGCTTGACTGATTGGTTGATTCCTTTGTTGGTTGATAATGCAAACCTTAGTTCTGGAGTGTTTTCCAAAAAATTGTGGTTTGTTTTGTTTCATCTAGGGATCTATCAAGGAATGAGCTGACAAAATTTCCCGTCGAACTTTTACGAACACTAGACAAGCTTAAGGACCTCTTCATACAACGCAATCACATCACCGTTTTGGACGAAACCATGTTCAAGGGACTTCACTCGCTCGAGACTCTGTAAGTTTTCTCATTATATTTCGTGTGTCTAGTTTTTGGTGTTTATTTTCATCTTTACTATTTAAAGGTTGGGCCATCGTTTGGTAAATGCCGGCTTCTGGCAAAACTGTAAAGATAGCAGATAAAATAAAAGTCACACGTGAAAGTTTCAGCTTAATAATTGTCTTCTAACTGAAAAAAACAAAACATAAAAACAATTCAAAATAAAATAACCTGTCACGGTATTCTCAGACAGACGTCAAATCAATCCACGTTTAGCGAGGTGGCAGTGGGTACAAACCCCATGTCTTGCCGAAACATTCGCGAACAGACACCAATCCTCAGAAATTTGAGAAACGATCCATGCACGAATCGTTTCTCAGATTCAAATGTCTTTGATGAATTCTAATCAACGGGGGCATTTCAGACGAAACAAATTCGCAAGATCCTTACAACCATTGATATCTTTACAACAAATAAGTTTTCGGTTATAAATTATACATTTTTTGTATGGGCCCTTACCAAAGTATGAACCTACTTTTTAAAGGGGCGATGTCGTCGTGCTTAAAGTAGGCATGTGGGTGCACTTGGAGCTGTGGAACTCTCACCCAGTTACTGCTCGCGCGCGCTCTCCCTCTATATCGCCTCTATGGAGAGAACGCGCGCACCTGCAGTAACTGGGTGAGAGCTTATCACTCCATGTACATCCACAGGCCTGCTGTGATTTTGAAGACACGGCCCTTTTAAGTTTGAACTTTAGCCTGTTTAATTTAAATTCAGAATACAACTGCCTGGTTTGTACTTGTGACAAGATATAATTTAAGATAACATTAAGTACTTGTTAGGTAAAAATTGAAACGGTAATAACAAACAGTAAACAAGTGATGTTTGAAGCTTTGCATGGTGTGGAAAAATAACAATTAACTATAAATAGCAAATTTGCAGCTACAACAATCTGTAATAAAGCCGGTGTAGTCTCGACATTTCAAACAGTATACTCAGCTCGTCTTCAGGAGAATGCTGCACTGCTGGTGATGATTTTCATTGCTGGATCCACTGAGCGCAGTCGAGAGGCAAATTGTATTACGGGTAAATGACTGTGTTTTGGGGGGCACAGGTTATGTTCTAATGGTCTGAACAGATGAATCGATGTTCTCTGGACCCACACACTAAATATTAAAGCATTCCGAAAATTTTACAAATTGGCTCACTACTAATTTTCAAAACAGTACATTATGTGCACAAAAATAGGGGGCAATAGGAATGTTGTAATTACGTTATAATGGGACCCATGGGACCCAGCTTTCTCACACTACTTGTTAACCTTTGAGTTCACTCACCTATAAATCACTATGGACGAGGGGGGTGTTTAAGGGTAATAAAATAAAATAAAAAAATCAGCGGAATTGATCCACACATTTTGTAGTTATTAAACAAAATATGAAGCTGGTCGGTTGTTGGCTGCATAAGGGCCTCTCACACCTAGCCGATTCAACTCGCCGGAGCTTTACCGGATTACAAATTTGGCGATTTTCGAGGATCAGTACTATCGCGGCAGCGCAACGGTATCACATCGCTAAAAGCGGTAGGACATCGTCGGAACATCGGCGAAAAAAATTAGCAACAGCGGGCGTCGGTATAAATTTTTGAACAAGTGCCTGTCACACCTATACCGGAGCACACAATTAGCAACGACGAGAAAATCGGCGGAGCGCCGTCAAGAAATCACTCGAAAAATCAATTGATGCGGAGTGATACCGTTGAGCTGCCGATGCACTGTCGATGCACTACCGATGTGATACTGAACTGTCGCGTGACAAATTTATAAAAATATGGGCCACTACCTGGAGAACCTCACCATTCCTCCAGTAGACGTCAGTTAGTACATCGTTAGTACACCGTTAGTACACCGTTAGTACATCGGGAGGACTACGTCTTCACATCTTTGCCAGTACGGTACACATTGAGGGCACCGGAAAGCCGCCGATCCATTACGGGGCACTTCCGCTGTGTACCGACATTTATAACGGAGTACCTTGTTTGGTGCTTTGTGGAAGGTCTTGACTTGAGCTTGGACGAATATTCATTGGAGCTGATGGTGTGATGCGTGGCCGATATGATGGTTTCCTTGAATTGTGGACTTTCTGCTGGATGCAGGCTTGGCTTGGGAAAGTTGGAAACACATGAGTAGAATGTGGACTTGTTCTGGAGTGAGGCTTGTGCGGCTTGTGATTGGTAGGGTAGATTGTAGGCTTTCTTTGGCGATGATGCATGCAAGATGAAGTCACGTCGGAACTGACGAGATGTCAGATTGACTGAGTTGAAGGTCCTTGGTGGTGTTGGCAAACAGGCTTGAGTTGGTGATGTGGTGTGGTTTGATGCTGGCCAGTGGGTGGATGATCTTGGTGAGGTGTCTGGCTCTGTTGTAGGTTAGTGAATCCCTGGACTGCACGATGGGGGCGGAGGGGAACACCAGGCTTGTGGATCTTGCAACAAATAATAAAAAAAACATTTACAAAATAATACAATAATTATATGTATGCATGTTGTAAACACGTTTTCTTACTTCCTAATGAAATGTTATGTAGTTGTTTTGTAACAAAAATGCAGCATCGCATTTAAATTCATACAATTAGGCCTAGGCTTTGTAACATGGATAAGTACTTCTAACTTTGTTTTGTTTTGCAGACATATATTTCAAAATCCGATTACGCAGCTGGCAGACTTTCAGTTTTATGAAACAAACCTCCAAAGCATGTAAGTAAAGAAGAAAAAAATAATTTTCGTTTTAATAATTTGGGTGAAGGATAAAAGCTAAGCTAAAAAAGAAAACAAATACAAATTTACAAAAAAAATTGAAAAAGCTCTAGGTTTTGTGTAAAAAGTCTCCCAAAAAGCTTAAGTTGTTGTATTGGAAAAGAACTGGCCACCAATAGTGTCTGTACACATGCGTTAATGCTATTAGCATACTTCGTGGGTTAATTCCCAAGAATGATGTCAATAAAATTAACACGTGCGTGTTTTTTTATGTACCGAGTGAGTGCGCTGTTTGGGGTAATGACGTCATATTTTATGAATCTTCCCAACTTGATATTCTTGCTACTCCCCTTCCCTCTCTCCAGTGTTATGTTCCAGTGTAATATATCAGAAGTTGGAACGAGACCTTTCGCTACAAAAGGAAACACCATCCAGCACATGTGAGTCAAACGATTTAGGAAAGTTAATAGTCGGCAGAAAAATTAGAGCAAAATGTGTTTTTCAACAAATATTTTCTGATTCCATTGCCCCCCCCCCCACAAAAATTATATTGATCCTACATTTCAGTCTCCAATTCTCGGCATTGTTGTTGTATACTTTGTGCTAATCGATGTCCCCATGCTAACCCATGCTATTTTCACAGAGACCTAGTTTTTGTAAAAAATTGTGTTTTTCTTTATTTCTCATGTTATATTAGATTGATGCACGGTAATCCCATTGAACACATTAAGGATACCATATGGCAAGATTTGGGACCCAACTGTAACGTGTAAGTACATCATTAACATGTTGATGCAAAGACAATCAAACTGTTTCAGAAACGTTTAGGCCTGCTTTCAAACAAATAACTTGGTTAAAACCCTGCACAGAGGTACGTTGTCAGCAAATGCTGACATATTGTAATATTTCCATTGTCTTAAAAACACCGTACACACTGGTCAGCTCATTTGCCATGATATCCTAAGCTGTATACTACGCAACACGTCCCAGAGGGGGTGTCATGCAACAGGGGTCAGTGATTTTGTTAGCGGGGGCAGGACAAAACTCTGCCAGAATCCTTTGTGTACAAAATCAAATTAAGTTTTAATGCACTAAGTCTCCAATACATAGAGAGAGTGAACGAAAGTAAAACATGATTTTACTTTAATCAATTTTTAAACCAAAGCAGATAAAATTCTTATCTTTGTGAAATATTGAAAACATGTCGTACACATTCAATCAGCCGATTTTGACCTTTCCCTCTGGTCGACACTGGAAGTTCGATTTTAAAATGTTTTGAGACGTCTACAGCCAATGTGGCAAACAATGGTTTTAGTGTATAAAGTCGTTATTTGTGTAGGCTTTCGGAATATTTGATGACGTCAACACATTTGTAAGAGCGGCCTCTAGCGTCAGGTTTAGAAAGGCACTTTTGTCAAAGGTATACTTGCTAATGTCACAAATGCACATTATTGTGTAACATATTGTGGCATATGACTAAACTAATTCAATAAAAAAAGTTCATATCTCATATCTCATATCGAATAGCATAATTTGAAGCTTTTTATTCAAAAACAAAATAATATACCCTGAATGACAAGACATGAACCATTGAAATGTTGCCATGTTGATGCTTTGTACTCATGTAATATTTCGTACAAAGACTTCACTCTGTTGACATTTCCTTCCGGTAGAACAACTGGACGTGCGACTAAAAACAAAACGTGTCAACTTCTGAACGTTTACAAATAAAGCTTTTCGACTTTGCTAATTTATGTGTGTCCTGTGTAAAGTACATGTACATGAAACAGCTCAGTGTCCGTTCATGGGGTTATAAGTGTGAAGCGCTTTGAGACGCCCTTCGGTTGTGTAAAGCGCTAGATAAAAACCGCCATAATATTATTACTAGCTGTTCCGACTTCTCTTAGAAGTCGGAACAGGTATTGTTTTCGTCGAGATTTTTTAATTTTGTTTTTCTTATTCTTTGTTTCCGCCCAAATCCCATAGCATTTGTACACGTTTTTTTTTTAAGCCTGGTATTCTAAAGCGTTAATACGATAGAGTTAGATCATAATATCAAATAAATGTTAAAATTCTTAATAAATTAGCCCTTTTACAGCGAGGTGAATATTTAATTAGCAAACCTTGTTCGAACGATATCTCAAAAAGTATACCCCCGATCGTCAAACTTGTTTCAGTTTTATACTTCTGGTATACTGTAGATGTGCCTTCCGGTCTAAAATTACGGACGACTTCACAATGACGTCATTTATTATTCGTTTTGTATCTGTGTACAAAACACATGGCGCTAAAAGTATTTTGCTGGTCAAAAACACAATTTTGTTCTGAATAAGTTAACTGTTAGTTTCCTAAATCACATATAGTGTTTTGATTTAAATGCTTTTGTTTAAAAGATATTCCTAGCCATTAAAAATAATCAAATACAATGTAGTTTCACGATAATTAACGATTTAAGATTTGGTAAATCTGACCTCCATGAAACAAACTCTGTATTGCGCAATCACGGCAATGCGTCGGAGATTGTGCCGCTGGTTATTCTTAACCGAAGGTGGACCAATTGGTTTGTACACACCCCTTTGGATTTGTGCGTGACCAACATATCATATGAAAAGTTAGTTTTTTTTAAGGCATTTAATTGGGATAAGTAACAAACCATCTTGTAGTTGTACCTTATAAAATGTATTAGTATGAAAAACTGTGACGTCATCAGGCGTTAAATTACAAAAATGTAAAGCTTTAATTAGTTAATCTTTGCAGCACCATATCTCAAGAAGTACACAGCTGATTTTCAAACTGTTTTTCCAGTTATAGACTCCTTGGGCATTGGAGATTAGCCTTGGGTTACCGTGACTCCATATTGACCTTTAGTTCCGGGTCAACCGGAAGTGGGACCATATCTCAAGAAGTACACTACCGATTTTCAATTTCTTTTCAGTTATAGATCCTTTGAGCATTAAAAATTGACCTTTGAGTACCGTGACCCCTTGATGACCTTTACTTCTGGGTCAACCGGAAGTGGGACCATATCTCAAGAAGTACAAACCCGATTTTCAATTTCTTTTCAGTTATAGACCCTTTAATTATTGAAGATTGAATTTGGGTTAACGTGACCCCAGATTGACCTTTACTTCCGGGTCAACCGGAAATGGGACCATATCTCAAGAACTACACAACCGATTTTCAATTTCTTTTCAGTTATAGATCCTTTGAGCATTAAAAAAAAAATTCGGTTACCTTGACCCCTTGATGACCTTTACTTCTGGGTCAACCGGAAGTTGGACAATATCTCAAGAAGTACTCACCCGATTTTCGATTTTCTTTCAGTTACAGAACCTTTGAGCATTAAACATTGAACTTTGGCCATGACCCCTTGTTGACCTTTCCTTCCGGTCCAAACAGGAAGTTCAAATATTAAAAATCATATCTCCTGAACCACATGTCATAAAGTCATAATCTTTGTGATGTTTGCTAGCTTAATACAGAGCGTTTAATCAAATTAAAACAAAACGGAACAGCTTTGTGTTTGTTCACAAACACCTAAGGTCTAGTTATTATTATTATTATTATTATTATTGGAATTATATTATTCATATAATGAACAATTGACGTTTAATTGTCATTAATTAACATTGTTATCATTTTGTTTTTCATTTTTTTCTCTCTAACATAGATTCATTGATAAAAGTCTCCGAAAGTTACCACACATGATTCTAAGAGACATCAATGTGTAAGTATCTGGATGTCGTAATTTTTGAAGTCTGGTGCACCGGACTCGTTTTTTTAATCATAAATTGTTCTTTCGCAACTCGCATTGTGATACTTTTTATATCTGTGTGGTTACTTCATCGAGGCTGTATATTATTGCTATGAGTTTGGCCGTGTTTATTAAATATTTGTATTCTTTGTTTCTGTTCTTCACAAATCGGATAGTTTTTACCTAGCTCAATGCGCAAAACACATTTTGTGTGAGGAGAAGATCGGTGGGTATTCGTATGTTCCCGTGGGTTTGATAAAAACTCCAGTGTTGAGTTGACCTGTTTCATGGAACCGCTTACCTTTGAAAATTGTCCAGTCAAGATTGTTGATCGAGGAATTTGAGGCCCCGCAGTGGATTTGAGGGTAGGGTGCATTTGATTTATGGTAATTGCCAGCTTTTTGAAACCCCAAACTTGTTATCCATAAATGATAAGTATTTCATCTCTATAGTACCAGCATGTGCTCAGCTTGTTGGCTAATTCAATTTTTTCGAGATCATGAAGGTTTATATCACAGATTTATGGGTTGGCTGTAGAGCTGGGACAACAATTTTTCTCGAGCGAACAACTGTGTTTCCAAATCGAAAACAGTTTTGTTTTACTGCAGTTATGACTTTCAGAAAGGTTCGGATGTGCGTGATTGTTTGTGACATAAATGGGCACAACATAATCGTTAATTTGTTCGGTCGAAAACCGGATGGTATTAGCTATTGACAACTTCACAAAATGGTAATTAAGTCTTTTAAATTAACAAAGCGCAACAATGTCAACATAAATTTGTCTGATCACGTGTTTAAGTTTCAAAGTATTTATTTCACAGTGACTTAGTCGGTGAAGACTTCATCCTTCCAATCGAAATGACGCATGGCTTAGCGTCGAGTTTCAACAGAATGTGGTTTTCAACGTCGGGTTTAGAGTGTGAGCCTGCTCAGCATAAACCAAGCTATCTATGTACGCCCTGTGAGCAGGGCTATTACGGATTGAAGTCAGGCTGTACTCCTTGTCCGTATGGTGAGTTTGCAGGAAAAACATATTTGCCTTAATGAAAATGTTTGGTAATTTTTATTAACTTAAAGCTTTAAATAATCATTTAAGCAACTATTTTTTGTTGTTTACCATTTTCTCCCAAATTGTGAAAAACATGCTCCAGATTTTACAAAGAAATTGTTTGTAGTGGTTATATAAACACCCATATAACTGTACAGATAACCTTAGTTCAATCCTGATGTTGTATGATATTAAATCAAAATGGCGTTTAAAATTCCTCCTTGAGCATCCTTTTGGGGGGGGGGGTCCGCCCATGAAGTTATATTTCAAACTTTGCTTTTAAAAAATATAATATAAAATTACATTTGCACCAAGTTGACGAGAGATTAGCCACTTTCAATTTCCCTCCACTTCCATGCAGCTTCAGCGTCAATTGTGATTCTGAAGACAATCGAGACATACTGATCGAAACGTCAAATCAATTTTAGTTCAGTAGGCCTAAAGGTTCGATCATAGATTGGTTGTTGTCAACGTAATGCTAATTAATAGGCAAAAATATAAAGAAAGATGCAACGAAGTCACAAATGAAAGTTTCAGCCTAATACCGTGTCTACTTGTTGAGAAAACAGCAACAAACTGTCACGGTAACAACAATTCTCAGAAATCTGAGAAGCGATGCATGCATAAATTGTTTCTTATATTCCAATGTGTTGGGGTTAAAATTGTCCAAACTATTTTTCCAACCAAGGGAATCCCTTTTCAAAAATATTTTACACTATAGGCAGCTGCAGTGCTTTTTACCAAGTATGTTTTTATGGTCAATTTTTTTTTAAGTATTTACCAAATCTATGACCCCACCTTTATTATTGTTATAATGGCGCGTCTGCTTCCTCCACAGGCGGATTTTACCAAAGTAAAACTGGTCAGGGTTCTGATAACGAATTGATGAACTGTCAAATATGCAAAAACGGAACTTACGTTTCGCCGGCGGAGGCTCACCCCGGCACGAGAGCTACTGACTGCAATGTGTGTCCAACAGGTACTGATAAAAGTACCGCTGCAGGATTCCGGGCTTGTCCATGTGTGGACAACTATTACCGCACTGATCGGTTCGGCGAATGTCATCAGTGTCCCCTTGAAGGGATTAACTGTTCCGGGGAATATCAACATCTTTATCCTGGCTACTGGTGGACTTGGAACTGGGCCTCGCAGCAGGAAAACCACGATTCATATCTTAATTTTGTCAAAAATATACGCATTGAGAATGACTCGTATAACATAAACACGCGGAGATTTGACGGGAAATTACCCCAGGTGCACAAATGTCCGCGCGCCGACACATGCCCAAATGGCGGGATTGGTATTGACACCACTTGCAGTGCTGGCTACACAGGCTGGCTGTGTTCTGAGTGTGCAAAGAAATATTACTCTTGGCTTGGCCATTGTATAGAATGTCCAGGGTGGCCGTTATTTGCTGTAGAAGTCTTTTGCATCTTGCTTGTTGTCTGCATCGTAGTCGGTTTCTTTGTATGGGATGCATATAGAAGGCACCGCCAGAATGAACGAAACATTGTGAATGTCTTCTTAGCACGTGGGAAAATTGTGGTTGGTTTTTGCCAGGTCATGGGGGAGATATTCTCTGCCCTTGACGAAATTCCTTGGCCAAAGACATTGCAGAAGTTGGGCTCATTCTTTAAAACATTGGAGGTCAGCATCGTCGGCTGGTTAATTAGTCCTCGATGCTTTATTCCGGATTTCACCTACCCCAATATTTACATTGAATTCTTGCTTGGTTTCAGCTTCATCATATCGGTTGTTGTGTTCGCCTTTTGCTACTATGGGTTTAGAAAATGTCACTTAACCGCAAAAGGTTTGACTGCTCCCCACCTCACAGATGACCTCAGTAAAAGTAAACGGCGATGTTTCTTGATTGTTGTTATTTTGCTCTTTCTGTCGTACCCAAGTGTTTGCAGTGTTATAATCACTCTGTTGCCAACTGGTTGTAACCTGTATTACCTGGATGAGGATAAAAAATTTAACGTCACCTTGCTGAGGTATGATTACGCAGTAGTCTGTGACATCCCACGACATTCTATTTACAACTATGCCGCTGAAACTGCTATGGTCTACGTTGTAGGTTTCCCGGTTGTTTTGTTCCTACTTCTGTGGTCTAGCAAAGGAAGCGGTGAAGGAGATAGAGCACCTGTTGCGAGTCTGGATTCCGATCAAGAGTTACCCCAAAACCCCCACCGTATGATCAATGATACCGATGACCATGTCACGGAGTCAGAAGCGACCGTCTCAACGATAAAGTCAGCTACGAAAATCGGCTGGGAGAGTTTTCTATGTGAAAACTACAAAGCTGAGTTCTGGTACTGGGAGATAGTTGAACTCTCCCGTAAGGTCTTGCAGACACTCTTCTTACTGCTGTTCGGGCCGGAGGACCACTTCACGCTCTTTGCGTCTGTCGTCTTGTCGGTCTTCTTCCTGCTCATCCACGCCTACCTGAAACCAATGAAGGATGCTGCTGAACAGCGTCTTCAGATGTGCTCGCTGGGTACGATTTTCCTAAACATGTTGGCGGCGTCTTTGCTTCTCATGCCAAATGACACTGGGTCAGACGGAGAGTTTAAAAAAGGAATTCTGGCAATCACATTGGTTCTTCTGAATCTCAGCGTTATTGGAATCGTCGCATGTAAGTGACCACTCAGGTTTAACTACTGTTTAATTTGTATAGTATAGAGCGCCCTCTTTTGACCCAACTATAATAGTCATTTAAATTCACCGCATAAGTGGACAACACCTCTGAGGACAGAGTCCCCTATGTGATATGTGTCCCCGACGGAATTTAACACGGGCTAACGAAGAAAGTTTATTGAAAAGATTGTATTATAAGTTGAGATTTTGCACATAATTGAACTACGGGGGCCAAATCTCCCGCCACATCAGCACTAATTAAAATGCATGGCCCTATTTTCTCCGATGTTTAAAAAATGTGTATTATGTTTGTTTTTTTTTTGTTTTTTTAGGTAAACCTGTTTCTAATAAAATATAGTTATCGCTTCATTCGTATGTTTTTATTGTATTTTAGTTAGTTCCATTTGGACTGGCATCAAGGCTCTTTCGAAACATCGATGCTTTGACAGCTTGAGAAATTTCGTGACGCAGATAAACATATGGTCCCAAAGACGCAGCAGGGAGCAAGATGGCAATGATGCTCGGACGGACGACGGAAATAGTCCACTTCTGGAAACTATTGAAGAACAGAATGAGCAGACCAGTGGAAACCAATACGCTGCATCAGGGTTGTCATTCATATCTTAGTCGTATGACCAAGTACTAACTAAGAGATCTGCAAACATTGAGGTGAATCGCACGAAAGTGAAATTACAAAATGGGAAAAAAACAAATGATGAAAAACGGAAAAAACAGCAACAAACGAAACAACAAAGGTCCACACGTTGTATAATCACAAATAATTGAATTCATTTACAAACAACAAAGGTGGGTCAAGGAAACTTACAATCAGTAAATAACGAAAAGCATGAATTATAGCGAATTGTTATACATCAATGAATAGTAATACTTGGCCAAATCAGAGATTTAATTACAGTTAATAAAATGCCGCCTCCTCAATCAACTCAGGTCCTGCGCCAACCACACAGTCACACAATAGAGCAAGGAACATAACGAGTTCCTTGCTTTATGGTCCCACGGAGCAGGGTAGTGTGTAACCTTCAACAGTGGCAAACTCCCTCACACGCCCAAGTGGTAGTAGCGCCAGTCAATCCCCGTGGTGTGGCCGGTCAGCATTCCATCCCGAGCTCTGAGTCGTAGGTGGTTGCAGGGTGGTCACACAATATCTAATTATATACGCACATTAGAGTAAAATCAAGTGCGACCACTTGATAATAGTAGTAACATCATTTAGGCATTCAGCCAGCCGATAACATTACAGTAGAAAGCAACACCCAAACTAAACTGAATTAAAAAGAATCCTTTTTGTGACGTCACAGGGGAGAGGGAGGGAGCGGAGGAGGAGGGAGAAAACTTTGTGTAACATTGTAGTTAATTAATGGCTTAATACGACGTGTTGTAGTCTCATAACACAATAGCGTGTAGTTTACGAGTAAGTACATTAGCACATATAATTTTTATAGCGCATATCGATTGTTTATTCAAGGGTAATATAATTGTTTATATTCGCATAATATTTTCTAAAATTAACTACATATATTACAATTTTTATAGCGCATATCGATTGCTTATTCAAGGGTAATATAATTGTTTATATTCGCATAATATTTTCTAAAACTAAATACATATATTAACATTTTTATAGCGCATATTGATAGCCTAATCATGGGTGATATAATTGTTTAAGTTCCCAGAATATTTTCAAAAATTAAATACATACAACACTTCAGTCGTATTTGATTTGAAGAGAGTGTTATCCCAAAAAAATAATGAAAACATAAATGTTTACTGCTTTGTTAATTATTTTATGGCAGAGAGAAAACGTTGTGTAACATTGTAGTTTATAAATGGCTTTTAACAAGACGTCTTGTAGTCTCATAATACAATAGCGTGTAGTTTACTGTTTACGAGTGAGTAAATTAGGGCATACAATTTTTATAGCGCATATCGGTTGCTTATTCAAGAGTAATATAATTGTTTATATCGATTGCTTATTCAAGGGTAATATAACTGTTTATGTTCGTATAATAATTTCTAAAATTAAATACATACATTACAACTTTTATAGCGCGTATTGATTGCCTAATCATGGGTGATATCATTGTTTATTGTTTAAGTTCCCAGAATATTTTCAAAAATTAAAAAACATACAACACTTCAGTCGTATTTGATTTGAAGAGAGTGTTATCCCCCCAAAAATAATGAAAACATAAATGTTTACTGCTTTGTTAATTATTTGATGGCATTTAAGACTATTTTAACTCTCTTTAAATGTGTTATTTGTTGATGTTGTAGCGTAATCTAAGCTAAAAGAAAATGTACATTCTTCAATGCATACCTTTTTGTGACGTCAAAGACAGGGGAGGGTAGAGGGAGGAGTGAAGTAGGAGGAGGGAGAAAACGTTGTGTAACATTGCAGTTTATTAATGGCTTTTAACAAGACGTGTTTTAGTCTCATAACACATTAGCGTGTAGTTTACTGTTTACGAGTAAGTACATTAGCACATATAATTTTATAGCGCATATCGATTGCTTATTCAAGGGTAATATAATTGTTTATGTTCGCATACTAATTTATGAAATTAAATACATAGTAATTTTTGTATAGCGCATAATGATAGCCTAATCATGAGTGATATAATTGTTTAAGTTCCCAGAATATTTTCAAAAATTAAATACTACAACACTTCAGTCGTACTTGATTTGAAGAGAGTGTTATCCAAAAAAATTAATGAAAACATAAATGTTTACTGCTTTGTTAATTATTTTATGGCATTTAAGACTATTCCAACTCTCTTTAAATGTGTTATTTGTTGATGTTGTAGCGTAATCTAAGCTAAAAGAAAATGTACATTCTTCAATTCATACCTTTTTGTGACGTCACAGTCTCAGAAAGACAGGGGAGGGTAGAGGGAGGGAGTGAAGGAGGAGGAGGGAGAAAACGTTGTGTAACATTGTAGTTTATTAATGGCTTTTAACAAGATGTGTTGTAGTCTCATAACACAATAGCGTGTAGTTTACTGTTTACGAGTAAGTACATTAGCACATATAATTTTATAGCGCATATCGATTGCTTATTCAAGGGTAATATAATTGTTTATGTTCGCATAATAATTTATGAAATTAAATACATAGTAATTTTTGTATAGCGCATAATGATAGCCTAATCATGAGTGATATAATTGTTTAAGTTCCCAGAATATTTTCAAAAATTAAATACTACAACACTTCAGTCGTACTTGATTTGAAGAGAGTGTTATCCAAAAAAATAAATGAAAACATAAATGTTTACTGCTTTGTTAATTATTTTATGGCATTTAAGACTATTCCAACTCTCTTTAATTGTGTTATTTGTTGATGTTGTAGCGTAATCTAAGCTAGAAGAAAATGTAAATTTTCCACTTCATACCTTTTTGTGACGTCACAGTCTCAGAAAGACAGGGGAGGGTAGAGGGAGGGAGTGAAGGAGGAGGAGGGAGAAAACGTTGTGTAACATTGTAGTTTATTAATGGCTTTTAACAAGACGTCTTGTAGTCTCATAATACAATAGCGTGTAGTTTACTGTTTACGAGTGAGTAAATTAGGGCATACAATTTTTATAGCGCATATCGATTGCTTATTCAAGGGTAATATAATTGTTTATATCGATTGCTTATTCAAGGGTAATATAACAGTTTATGTTCTTATAATATTTTCTAAAATTAAATACATATATTACAATTTTTATAGCGCGTATTGATTGTCTAATCATGGGTGATATAATTGTTTATTGTTTAAGTTCCCAGAATATTTTCAAAAATTAAATACATACAACACTTCAGTCGTATTTGATTTGAAGAGAGTGTTATCCCAAAAAAATTAATGAAAACATAAATGTTTACTGCTTTGTTAATTATTTTATGGCATTTAAGACTATTCCAACTCTCTTTAAATGTGTTATTTGTTGATGTTGTAGCGTAATCTAAGCTTAAAGAAAATTTACATTATTCAATGCATACCTTTTTGTGACGTCAAAGTCTCAGAAAGACAGGGGAGGGTAGAGGGAGGAGTGAAGGAGGAGGAGGGAGAAAACGTTGTGTAACATTGTAGTTTATTAATGGCTTTTAACAAGACGTGTTTTAGTCTCATAACACATTAGCGTGTAGTTTACTGTTTACGAGTAAGTACATTAGCACTTATAATTTTTATAGCGCATATCGATTGCTTATTCAAGGGTAATATAATTGTTTATGTTCGCATAATAATTTATAAAATTAAATACATAGTAAATTTTTTATAGCGCATAATGATAGCCTAATCATGGTTGATATAATTGTTTAAGTTCCCAGAATATTTTCAAAAATTAAATACATACAACACTTCAGTCGTATTTGATTTGAAGAGAGTGTTATCCAAAAAAATTAATGAAAACATAAATGTTTACTGCTTTGTTAATTATTTTATGGCATGTAAGACTATTCCAACTCTCTTTAAATGTGTTATTTGTTGATGTTGTAGCGTAATCTAAGCTAAAAGAAAATGTAAATTTTTCAATGCATACCTTTTTGTGACGTCACAGTCTCAGAAAGACAGGGGGCGGGGAGAGGGAGGGAGCGGAGGAGGAGAGAGAAAACGTGTAACATTTTAGTTTATTAATATAGTTATCATAAATGTTTACTGCAATTTTAAATATAATTTGGCATTTTTAAGACTATTTCAATTCTAGTTAAATTGTTAGTAGTTGATATTGTGGAGTAATCTAGCTTCTACCCGCATTATGTCAAAAAGAAAGACAGTTTTCAAACTCCCTAAATTTTCGGGGTTTTTTTCCTTCAAATTCTTATTAATTTAGACTTAATCCCATTTAAACTCAGTCTCATTTCATGAATATTTTTACTAATTTGTCTTAGGTTAACTCTCGTCACGCAGAGTTACTTACTTTTCATCACTTGAAAACTAGAACGGATGCTTAATTTTGTTTTACAATTGTTCGCTTTCCTAAAATTGATGATTATGATTGGTTTTTAATTCCTTTCGCAAAAACTTGAGAGAGGATTTTTCGAGATCTTAGTTTTTAGTTTTAAGTTCCTGCTTGGGTGTTTTTGTTTTTAAAAATGTTTGATTTAATGAGGTTTTGCAATTGCTTTTGTTTTAATGTTTTAATTTTGTGTAATATTCTGAATCGTATGTGTTCAATTCTTTTTTAACTATCCATTTTTTGTCTGTTGGCAAAGGTCTGATTGTACACATCTTTCGATGACAGTTGTTAGGCCTAAGCTTTTCTTTGACAGCCCCTGTTAGACTTTTAGTCTTTGTAAAATTGTCTTAAAATTTAAAATAAGTATACCCCATACATGAACTTCCGAGTCTTGTAGAACTCCCCCTCGGTAATCGAGCACCGTTTTTTGGTACCCGTTTTAGGCTAGCAAAATACTCTTACTCAAAGTTGATGTTTTATATTCGACTGAAAAAATAATCTGTTCTTTAAGTCATGTACTCGGTGTTCGACTGGAAAATACACTCAAACTCAATTTTAAGTACGTTTGTGCACTCGTAGTCAAATTACAGTTGTCTAAGTAGTTGAGTTATTTATATTTATAATATATATTTATAAATTACGTACTTGTACTCGATCGGACAACCAAGTATTCTTGTCACTTGGCTGTTGGACTTGGTACTTGGATAACAATGGTTCAAGTACTCGTAATCGAGTATTACTCATCCACCACTAAAACCCGTGCAGTACGTGATACTCGTTTGAGAAGTACTCGTTTACAACACTGTATCTCCGGTGTTTAAATTGCTAATTCTAGAGGTTAAGCATAAGCCTATTGGTTAATTACTTTACATTTTAAATATTTGGCTTTCAAACAAGTACAACTAAAAATTAATGTTTATGTAACAAGTGGTTTTTAATTGCCTCGTCCCATGAAAAAAACACAAAAAAAAAAAACACTGATGTACAATTTAATATAAAACCAGAGATAGCAAAGTTTCCAAACTAATCGTTCCCCGCCCGCCAGGTTGTATCATACTGCTGTGTTTATTTGTACATGCTGTGATTGTTTGTGCGCATTAGGCCGATCAAAAATACAATCGTTTTCATTGCTACATTCTGAACGAGAATCTGTACGAGCCCATCACACCGGTCTTGGGGCCGAGCGTTGCGGTAGCATACATAGCAAAATGAAGTAGCCCCCTATGGCACGTGAAGCGTGTTCTACCAATCAATTGAAATAGATTTGTGTTGGTAAATAAAAAAACAACAACAATCAAACAATAATAATACAAACTATAATTATGTTGAATGCATTTCACTCGCAAGTTTTCACTCGGCGAAATCTGGATAACGTTTTGTGCGCAAGCGCATTTCAATTTACTCTGCGTTGAATTATTTGGATGCTAGTTTGTATTTAAGAAGGTTTGTGAGCAGGTTTTGTGCTACTTCGATTCTTTGCAAGCTTCTTATACTGTACATTTCCCGAGGTTAGGTGTGCCAACAATACCAATAATAGAGATAATATTTCAGCCAAGATATGAAGCACTATGACATGTTTGCGTTAAATTGTAATTTTTAATGACTTAATCAGAATGCTTAGTCAGATATGCATGGCGCAAATTAAAATATTTACTGTATATACGGCTGGTGCAAATTAAAATATTTACTTTATATAATACTGAAAATTATGAGGAATGTGTACAAATTAATTAAACACAAATACAACAAACTAACATTCATGGTGTTTTAACAAGGGTGTAAAAATATGACTGCAGTTTAATTTTAAATAACTACACCCCCTTTTAAGGGATGGGGGCTTTTTTCCTTTACTAATTTAGTAATTTAGTAATTATGATATGAACATTATGTAGGTCTATATATCTGTAAGTTCTCCTTGAAATAATGTGTACACGTAGTTTTAGTGCGTATGTTTTATTGTGTATTTCAAAGTTTTTAGACACGCAAAACCAACCAATTGGATTTACCTGTATTATGTACACTTATGTAATAATAATAATAGTAACATTTATTCGGGCAAAACATTCACGTATATGTGATGCGATCATTAAAAATATATTAAAAACTTACATTACACAACAGAGGGATGCCCAGGAGAGCATAAAAGTAAAAAAAAACAAAAAAACAAAACAACTGTCGCCAAAAGGCGTGTCTCCCAAATGACTGTTTTTTCTGTCAACTGCACAGAATGGTAAAGCGGCAACGCAGGATTGTTGTTTCTATTTGAGGTAAAAAGTGCAACTGCTTTTTGGTGTGTGGATGCTTTAATTAAAATATATAATCTTAGCGAAGGAATTATGTCAGGTTGTTATTTGTGTAGTTGTAGTGTGGTTTTGCAGTAACTCGTCTGAAAGATTACGTTGCCGAATTACAAATGAAATTATGAAACTTCCAGTTTCAAACCCGTCGGAATACTCCAGTAACAATTGTAGTCTTCTAATAAAAAGCATCATTGGCCTCAACCGATGAGCAAATCGAAAATTGTATATGAAAAACAACCTCGACAAGTTCATCGAACATCATCTAAGCAGTGGAGGGGATCAGAAAAATGGAAGGAGTCAGGATAGGCATATATCTTAGCTTACCGTTCGTCGTCTTCAAACTGTTTTTGATATATTCTTACCAATATGCGATCTCCATTCTAAGTTTGTAGTCAACCCATAGGCCCTACGACAAAATCCAACAATCACACTCTCTCTATTAGACAAATGCATTTGCCCGTGTT
Source organism: Pycnopodia helianthoides (assembly GCA_032158295.1). Lineage (NCBI taxonomy): Eukaryota > Metazoa > Echinodermata > Asteroidea > Forcipulatida > Asteriidae > Pycnopodia > Pycnopodia helianthoides. The sequence goes on along the minus strand of CM063257.1, from coordinate 13,722,948 downwards.
CTACTCCTCAAATTGTTCCCGCTGGAATCTTTGGTATCTCTCCCACCACAGCCCGCTGTCCAGTGATGCTGCTTTTAAGCACAGAAAGTAGCTTAACACAACAGAAGTTTGCTTATCAAAATAAGGTTACCGGCCAAACTATCATTTTAACCAGCCATATCACTTGTAATCGCTTCTACAATTGAAAAAAAAAACTGTCTGTAAAATCCACGCATACCCGGGAATATCATCAGTTCGCTCTCACCTAAGGGTACTGAGAACCCTTGTATGGCTTGAATCTTTGCCACTTGTGTTAGCACGTGACCCTGACCGACCACATGACCTAAATAGTTCACTTTTGCTTTGGCAAACTCACTCTTTTTTTTTTTATAGATTTACCACCAAGTTTGCTTTAGAATAACTTATCAAACTGGGCACACAAGTGCTTCAGATGGTCTTCCCAGCTATCGCTGTATACGAAAATGTTATCTAAATAGACAACACATTTTTCTAGCCCAGCAATGACTTAGCTCATAATTCTGACATGTAGCAGGGGTGATTTATATTCCAAAAGGCATCGTTTTTACACTGGTAAAGACCAGTGGGTGTCAATGCCGACATTTATTTGGCTTAGTCAGTCAAGGGCACTTGCCATGGACCCTTTTACAGGACTGTATATTTTACTGACATATGCAGAATTTCCCTTTCGATCAATATAATAATACACATACACAGTGCTCATTATTAAGGTTTCATGCGTGAACCACTACTCTGTATCCTGCATATGTATTCCAGCCTTGGGATTTGATATAAATCAACCTTAGATTCTGCATTGACTTTTCTTTAATCTATACCAAATCTAAGAGTACCGTTGGGCTTTGGTACCATGACAATGAGAGAACTCCAAGAACTCTTACTAGGTTCTATAATGTCATGCTCTTCCATGAACGTAATATCTTTCCGAACCTTGGATAACTTGTCAGGGTTAAGTCGGTAGGGAACTTGTTTAATAGTACTTCAATCTCCAACATCATCACCATGAACTGCTACCGACGTACGGCCTGGTTTTTCTTAAGCGTACTGTATGAGAAGGTTTGATTAATCTTCCCGTGTACAAATGGCCAAGGATTTCATCGAAGTTAGCAAGAATTTAAGAGTTTGAAATAAAAAGTGAAGAGCTAAAAATTCAAGTTCAGACGGCTTCGTCTCCAGGTCTTCATTGCATGAGTTGCCATCTTCAGGCTTTGCCCCCATTGGTTGGCCATACTTATCACTCTCACAATACTTCTTGAGCATGTTAACATGACAAACTATTTGGCTCTCTCTTCTGTCTTGGGTACTGATTACGTAATTCGCATCATTGAGTTTCGTTTTGACACACAGTCGGGCCCACTAAACTTCGCTCTAAGGGGGTTTGCCAGGCAATGGCAACAGCACAAGCTCCTTCTCGCTGGGTCTAAAGATGCGGACATCAATTTTCGTGTCTGCTTTTGTCTTCATGACCATTGTTGTCACCAGAGCTTATTTAGAACCGGATAGTTTTACACTTCAGCCGAGCAAAGCAAGGTCCGGGGATGCAACCCACAGTGGGGTTTAATGGGGCAGCGCCCCCTTTCGGAAAATATTTAAATGTTACACTCTAAAATATACCTTTTTTCACGTTCTGTAGTTTGATAAAACCTTCTTTTTTTCTGACGAATTGATCAACAACCCATTTACACCACAAAATTGAACACCGTTTGCCTAAATAGCTAGAGTAACTCTTCACTCGGTCCAAGCGCCTCATCCAAAAGCGCGGGCTTAAGTATCCCCACGTGCATTGTACTATTCCCCCCGACCTATTAAATCCCTCAGTCACCTCTACCTGTTAACGAAAGCTTCGACTAATATCAAAAGTAATGTAGCTCTATTATGTTAACCCATTGCGAACAAATATTGTCATTATTTGCCGTGTCCAACAAATATGGCTTGATTGCAATATTATTCTCCCTATGTTTAAAAAACTCCAGATCGTTCCCTATTTGCCTGAAGCCTCCATGCTTTATAATTATGTGTGTACATGTTGTAAAATTGTTGGTGAAAATCGTTCCCATCATGCATCACTCAACAATAATTTGCACAAGTTCATTAGCCTATCCCAGCGGTTTTTGATGAGAATGGTGGGGCCGATCGAAAAGTAAATCCACCATTTTAAAAGCATACTCATGCGGACGCGGAACAATTTTTAGGTAATCGGCCATTTTGAAATGACCGTCGAACTTGTATTTGTGCGTGTGCCGAGTTTGTTGGTGCCGAAGTGACCACATACCACAAAGAGTTACTGCGCACGCGCAGCTTAATAAACGTGAGTTACCACAGTAGAGCATTTTCATACAAAGAATGACAAGACAGCCAAAACGTGTTAGTTGATGTATCCGAGTACTTAGAACGGAGTCTTCGATTTCTTGTTGAGAAGCCCGTTGTGATGAAGTTATTTGCGGCAGCCAAACTAAAGGTAGGTGACGCGGGTTCGAATCCCAACTGAGTGATAAGCATGTGGATTATTTTCAACAAGACTCCGAACATTACTGAGTAAACAGCAATTAATAATTTTGTTTTCCTCCCCGATTTGCATTAATTTTTGTTTAAGAGGTGTGGTAGGCGTTTATATAAATGTAATATGAATGTTCAGATGGTGAGCTTATTACACAATGCTTGTTAACCTTAATGACGCAACGTGGTACAGTGCAACCAGGCCACTATCTCTTTTATATTTCATTGAATTAAATAAATTTCAACGAGAAAGATTTCTTGTTGAGTAGTCGGTACATTTAGAATTTAAAATTGAAAATTCATTTAATTTAAAATTGTATCTTCAAATGAGAAAGTGGGCTGGTTGGAGTTTTAAAAAAAAAGTAGTTACTAAGTCATAATTGTTTTTAAAACAAGTTCTACCTGTGATAAGAAGGTAGTTAAGACTTTGTTTTATATATGTTTTCTTTATTTTTTGTAATTACTAGGATTTGTTGATTTACATCATTTGTAATGAACGGGAAGATAAGATTGCTTGTTTTGATTGAATTACCAAAACACAGAGAATTTAACGCAAGCAGTCAAAAATTTGACATTGTTCACTCGGTGTATTTGTTTGAAGAACATTTTGTAAATATGCTCAATTATTCAGTTAACCAATGATAGTCTTATAAAAGTTTAGATGTTTTTAATGAAAATGCATAGACACAATACGATTGTGAGTTATAACACAGATTATTACTGATTGAAATTATAAAACCAATCACCGTTTCTCAAAAAGAGAACACATTTTAAAATATTGTTTTCCTGATTCAGTAGTCCTTATAGTAATGTCTGCGTTGTAATTTTTTTAATGAAGGGAAGCAATTATTTATTTTAATTCTTAATGTAAGTATTATTTGTTCTTGGTAGCTACCTACAATTATTCAATAACTGCATACGGGATGAGGAGTTCAGATTGCTGTTTTGATTTAATATCCAAAAACAGAGAGAGATTTAGGCAAGGAGTTAACGAGTTGGTTTTGAGTTTTCTCTTAAAACGAACACAATCTTCTAATATTAACAATTTTTATTTTAATATTTTTCTACACAAAATAATAAAACTGAAAGGATGTATGTGGCAGGATTGTTTGGATCTTCATACAAGAAAGAAGCATTCACAAATAAAATCAATGTTTTTTTTGGGGTTTTTTATGCGGTAAAACTTTCAGTAATTGCTCTTTGTTGTGATTTTGTGAAAGTGACAAAATTTATTTTTCTGATTCAGTGAAGCATATCATATTTTCTTAGTTGTGGTTAGTTAGGGAAATGAAAGTAATTTAAAAACTAAACTGCATCTTGGTGGAGGATGTCAGCTAGACGTTTTGATTAAATATTCAACAGTTAAAGTAGCTGATAGAGAGAACAAGTGGTTTGAAGGTATAATAAGAATAGTATTATTATTTCATAGTCAATACGCTATAACAAGTCATAACTAAACGATTCATTTGAAAGTAGGCCCGCGTCTGGTATGACGTTCTGAATGGTCAAAAGGTATCCACGCGAGCCATCATTAGTGTGATATGGTTAGCCCAGTTCAATCGAAAGCAAACTTAAAGTTTCTGTTTTTTATGGAAACAAAATTATAACTACCAAATTTGTACGAATATTAATTAGCATCTTACATTTAATGATAATGTGTTTGATTTATTAATTGAATTTTGGTATAGAGAACATAATATCACGTTAGTTTTGTCTAACACCGATGTATGTTCGAGGCTGGTCGTTATACGGGGTCTCGTGCATCAGACACAAGTTCTGGTGGTTAAATCACGGGGTGTGTAGGCTTGAATCCCGGCTTTTATGTCATTGAGCAACACTTAAAATAGCTTCTCTCCACCAAGAGTGGGAACCTGTGAGGACAGAGAAGGTTAATGTGGTTGATTTAGCTTGGTGCCCTACAAATTAGGCAGCACAGGCTATATTCAGTGCAAAGCAGATTTGAGCGCTATAATTTACAAATTTCGTTAAGTTTAGTAATGCAAGCTCAGTGTTTTCCAAATCATGGTGGAAAAAGGCCAAGAAACTGAGAAGCGACCTTCCAGTATAGAATGATGGGATCTTCACACTGTGGTCTAGAATGCGGGAAACCATGGTTCGAACCCCACCAGGAATTCCTTTAACTGCCAAAAGTTTTAACCATACATCGGCTTAGAAGAAAACCAGATCATATTTATAATGTTACTTGCATACATTTACAATACTTTGGAGACAAAAGGAAAGAAAAAGGATCAACACAAGTGGAAATAATGTTGTGGTTTGTATTTGGTGGGTTTGTTGAAACTACTGTTTTTTTTTTTTTTTTTTTTTTTTTTTTGTCGATTCTTTTTTTATCAAGGCGATTTTAAATTCAAAATGACTTTCATTTGAAATTATTTGAATAGAATACATGGAAGGTTTGCGCAAGAAGTTAAAGAATGCTTAATTTATATTTCTTCTTCGTTTAATTAATTAAATTGATTCTAAATGTCATTGTAGTGTTAAGATTGCAAAAAGTATAAAATGTTCACTTTTTTACAATACACCTTGCAACTGGTTAATTGGGGTGGTCGGGGAGTTTTTAAGGCAAACAAAAGAACAAAATTACTGAAATACCAATAAGTAATTTTTCTCAGTAATGTCCGTCTATTAAGACAATAAAGTACAGTAATCGACACTTTAACTCCCTTGGATGACCCAATGAGGATCCTCCCTCAAGTTCGATCACCATGGTAACCAGGAATCAAATCTTTTGAAGGCTCTACTTGTGGTATTTTGTCTTACATCAAGCGAAGTACAATCTTTAGATTTGAACAAGGCTTTGTTATGATCAAGTGTTGCAAAGGGATTTCCAAGATTAGTTGTCAAGTGAACCAAACTATGAAATTGAAGCCCTTCTTCTCATTCATCGACAACAAATGGACTTTACTCTTTATGTAGACCAAGTGAACAAAGAGCCTAGACTTCCTGCAGGCACAAAGAAATATCAAAATCAATCTTATAGTAGTCTATGGAGATTGCGAAACAAGAGGGCACACCTTCAAACTTGTCCAGCAGTTATTACTATTATAACTTTAACTTTATAATTTATGAATAAGTTATTAAACAAAATTGAGGATTTCCCATTTAACCAGTGTAGTATTTTGCCTGCCAGGCAATGACATGGAATGTATTGTGTCATTCAAGGGTTATACACGGTTAAAGTAATATTCAATAATGAGTAGTATTTGGTTGACTCTATGTCAATGTAATATGATGGGAGTAAGGTGACAATAAACCAGTGTATTATGAAAAGTGACGAAGACAGACTAATTGTTGAATTTATTGTATTCGGAATATTTTGTTTTCTTTTTATGGACGCTTATGGACGTGCTCGAGCAAACCATCGACGCTTCACATGGAGCTTTCCTACTGATACGCACTGAATGTAAGATACCCTGAGTGCATCACCGATGTCATACTTTATCGCTAGACTAACATTACCAACACTTAAACTGAAACTGATTGGACACGCGACCAGGCTGACGTTCCGCTCGCCCTACCCTTAGATAACCAACCTACAGAACAGTACTTTCGTTAGAGGTGGTGCACTTATGCGAACCTATCACAGCTGTGTATTGAGAGAGTTACTACTTAATGGAGCAATTTTTTTGTTTCTCACATTGCTGCTGGACACCAAATGCAGAACAACCCAAATGTGCAGTCGAGTCTGGCACCCCTTATGCGCACATACGTTTTTGGATCGAAATTGGCTTCTTAACCCTTTATAGTCACCTGGAAATAGATTTTTTTTTTTTTTTAAACATAAGAGTTTGTGTTAATTAACAATAAAACAATTTTTTGAGTAATTGTTTGTGAGGATTTATATGTAAAAAAAAAATAATAACGTTGTTCGGGGGTTGACTCCGCCCATGCCCTTTCGTGACGTCAATCAAGGCAGACTTCGCCTCGATCGAACATCGACCCCCCTCGAATTTGCTTGCGTTTACGTTGTAAACACACGTGCAAGTAGGTCCCAGTAGTGATCTTGTACGTTTCGAAAAAGTTGTTTTCTTGCATTTGCCGGCCATGCCGACCAGGTGTGTTGCTGCTGTATGCAGCTAAACAACTAATGATGGGGTCAGTGTGCAATTGTTTCCTGCAGATCCAAAGTATAAGCTGTTGTGGGCCGCGAAAGTCAGACTAACGACGTCGTTTTCGGCGCGATGTGCCAGCTAGTATACGCTAGCTAGTACATGTATACTGTGATGTGGGTCACGTCCGCATACGCACAACATTTTTTCCCTTCAAATATCGTGCCTTGATTGACGTCAAGAACAGCGCCACCATGTGTCAAGGTGAAGGGGGGGCCTACTCTTAATTTTGTAATTAAAATAAAAACTAATTTTTTAAAACCTTAGTTAACTGTTTATTCACATTCCACTCATCAAAATACATATATTAATGACAAAATCTTTGTTTTGACAAAATACCACTGTCAGGTGCCTTTAATACAGTGCTAGCCTTGTTCTAGTAATTCTGTATCCACAGGCCGGCCATTTAAAAAACAAAATAATAATAATAATAAATAAAATTATGTCGAGTAGTAGAACGTAACGGAACTATGGCGGCCTGTGGATGGAGATTCAGTATGAAGTTTCAGAACGTTGGCAGCGCTCGAAGGGTTCCGGGCCGGTCGTGTTTTGGCCGTTCTTTATCTAGAGGGCAATTTTTTGGGAGGTCGAGTAGTAGAACGTATGGGAACGTTGGCGGCCTGTGGATGGATACTTAGTTTGACGTTTCAGAACGTTGGCGGCACTGGAAGGGTTAATGGTGTCGCAACTATCTCAATAAGCGGCTCCGGACACTGCCAACAGCACCTGATCACCTAGGGTAGCTTGTATTGACCTGAATCAGCTTAACCAAGCCACTCACTCGAGCAATGAAAACAAAATCAAAACAATTGACTCTGAACCAAGACACTAGGATCCATTGCAAAGGCAAGGCTGCCATCGCTGAGGTCACACATTGGAAACGTGCAGTGTGTTACGCACAGCTCTTAAACCATGGTCCCAACGGGGTTACAGCATCATGTCACAGAGGAGTGGCAGGCCCATTTGATAGGTTAAGAGGGTATGTTCTTCCTTATCTCAATGATTTATGTTTGCTAAATCAGTCTACTGCCAGCACAAGATCACAAGACCTTCATTCACAAAAGCCCATTGAACCTAGAGCGGTCAGACACAACATGCCTTACCACCATGCGGTGGTAGTGCTCTGTGGGCACCGTGCCTCAGAGATAAGATTTTGTGCATGATCTTTGGGAATTTTTTTTTCCACCACCCCTCCTGACCAAATTGACGACCCCTGTTGATTGATACCCCTCCTAAAACGTGTGCATTGGTACACTGCAGGATATCAAGGAGTATCACGGGGTTGGGATCTATCAATTTGAAATGGTTATGTTTTTCTTGATATGTGCCACAGCTCTGTGGCCAAATGCCTCCTTGCAAGGTTTTAACCAACTACAGAAATTCCTTGGATTTCAGAGATGGTGTTGTTTGATCTTGTGATGTCAAAAGCAGAGGGTCTATTCTATTCCTGACACTCGACACCCTTTATGATGTAGCAAAAACTTGATCACTTCATGTAGCTAAACCTTGTATGCTTGAAACTACACACGAAATTGGATAATGTTGCTGCGCATGCGCGTACATGAGTAGGTTGGTTGGCCAATAATGCTGCACACATGCATGCTAGAGCGGGCTGGTTGCATATAGATATACTAGACCTGCTGTCACACATGTGTCACCGGTGTATTTTCTTAATAGCCAAAGATTTGCAGGTAATTAACAAAACAAAGATATTCAGCCAGGTCTCAAGTCTAATAAACAACTCAAGATATTTGTTTTCTGCAAATTAGTTTCTAATAAATCGGAGTTCGCACTTTGTTATAGTAAAGTATCCTTGAAACCTCAACACAGCAATAGGCCTAGACTGTATTATTTGTACAATAACTGAATTATCACAAATCATTTATCTCATTCCTCCCAATCTTTATTATCCTCTGTAGATCTTTATGACTTTCTGATCTCTTAGAATGGTTAACAGCATAAGAGTACATTACATTGGATCAACGATAGGATAAGAGTTAGTGGTTTGATTTGGTAATACATTACTTGTACTTACTTCACATAAGGATTAACAATAAAGTGCGCCACAAAGAGTTTGCTGAAGACGTCGTTTTCAGATTAGACGGTTGATGCAGAGGCTTTAAAAACAGTTCAAACGGAAACGTTCGTTTTGCGCCAAGATGGGCCCCAAAACTTTGCATGCAAATATATTATCGTAACGCAAACGCCAAAAACATCTAAACGCAAAACTTATTTTTACGGTTAACTACACTTTTGTAAAGTGCACGGACGTTAGTAGATCAGCTGACGTGTGCTTTGTTTACGCTGAGTGGAATAAAACTATTGTCCATGGATACATACACCGTTAAGGCCAAACATCTGACAGACGCTACACTCTGGCCTTCAGTTGCAACTGAAATCTTAGCAACCGTTTACCAGCACTTCACGTACAGCAAAATGCGAGCTTCAATCAAAATGCAGCTTTGAAAGCTTACGTCACTGCATGCAAATTCAATTGAAACTATTTGGTCTAAAAGAGCGCTTCTTTTCTTTATCCATTTGGCTCAAGCATGGAGTTATCAGATAAAACTAGAGAGAGCACTTTAGTAGCGTGTTGTGGCCGAGCGGCTTGAACATCGGACTCCAGTTCTGGTGGCTGAGTCATCAGGGTGTTGGCTCGAATCCCCGTCATAACACTTGTGTCCTTGAGTAAGACACTTTACTATAATTGCTTCTCTTCACCCGAGTAGTAAATGGGTACATACAAGAGCGAAGACTGTTCATTTGATTGATTTAGCTTGGTGCGCTACGGCAGCACAGGCTGTATACTCCCCAGAGAGGCTGAAATGGTTTAAGGAAATAAATAACGGCCCTGTGACCAGGGGTAATAATGTATGTAAAAAGCTTGAGAGTTTTCCCAGAAATTAAATGCGCTCTATAAAGAAAAAACAGATTATTATTATTTATTATTAATATAGCACTCTAATTGCACACAAGGGATAGCGCATGGGTTACAATCAGTATGGATAACTTACATACAAATTTCACCTCACAAAATGTTGTTTATATCAACTGATGTGTGACCTGTGTTATACGATGGGTCAGCACCATTTCTCAATGGCGTAAAATGATCGTGTCACATGTTTTTTAAAGTCACTCCACACGTACATGTACACATTAATACTTTGCTGCACAGAAATTATGCACACGCTGCATGCAGACGATCGAAAGTGCAAGCTGACAAATTACATCACTTCGGACCAATCGTAGCACAGATATACAAAAAAGCTTACGTCACTGCACGTTTATCCAGTGAAATCATTATATCCAGTGAAATCATTATATCCAGTGAAGTAATTGGGCCTGTAGACCAGTACCTGTGTTTATCATTGCGGATAGACATGGGATCAAACTAACAGTTTAACCATTCGATAAACTGGGGTGCATCTGCTACATTATTGGATTTTAAAATTAACGTTTCTTACCAAGATGAACAGAGGAGAACTGGTAAAACTCTTACTCTCAGGTCAAACTTTAGCTAAAATAATGTCAGTTGATTATCAGTGTTGTAGGTTTGAGACCACTTTTTACTGGTTTCGGTATCGCTTCCGGACTAATGATGTATCGAACATTTGGCTGGTAACGAGACCAGCAATTTACTGTAAACATTGCATGTAAAATTACCGTATTTATTGACTTAACATCTGGAGTACATGTGAAAGCGATGAGATGGAAGGAATAAGAAGTAATTGAGCTTGGAGGACAAGCACGTATAAACAGTTCTAGAACCAACACAAACTCCTTTTAATCAAGGAGCTTAATAGTTCGCCAGTTTACACGTTTTTCTGTGTGAGTGAGATATAGTGTACAACTTCTCGGCCTGAAGCATTCTGTTTTTCTGTATCGATTAATAAGGTACAAGGTACAATCTTTTCACATAATGAATACATAAAAGGCACTTGATGATTTAAGAGTAAAAGTCTGTAAATAGCAATGATAGTGTGGCCACGGTCAAAATAGATTTTCTTTATAGTTTGTTCTTTAAATTGGCGGACCTTTGCCCCAATCTAACAAATATGGAAAACATTTCTTTAACAAAATATGTTACCATGGCAACAACCGAATTACTATTTAAAGGTTGGTTTCGCCATTTTTGTTTTCGTGAAATTTTGCTATTTTTTTAAGCTGAAGATTATTTTCTTATGAGTTATGAATAGGTTGGTCCTTAGGGTCTGCATTTAATAATGTATTGAACAAATCATCAGGTATGTAGGAGGGTAAAGCCATTCATTTAAAAAAGCAGTGTTTGTTACTTTTGCAAGTTTTAAAATATTTTTTTTTGAAAGCTCATAACCCATATGTTAGTTCTCTGATTTCAAAATCGACCACATTTTGTTGAGATGAGACAAGTGGGAAAAATAGCTGGGGGAAAAAACTACGTTATTCGCAGTGTAGCCGGACACTTTCTCTAATATCAATGCAAGGCTTACCTGATGCTTATTGATGTGAAAACAAAGCTTCATACCTTGTTCATATTTTTAGTCAATATTTATTGAAAAAACAAAAAACGATTTTATCAAATTAGATCAGCTGAAATAAGTCAGTTACAATAAATGACTGGAGTGAGGCCATCAATGGGGCTTAACCGGAACGGGGGGGGGGGGGGATAAATGTTTGCATTCCCCTCCCCAGATATTATAGTTTGACCCGAAAGTTATGATAAAATTAGCAGATTTTATGGTAATCGGCTGCAGGTATAACCTTCGGGTCTAACTATAATATATTTGTACTTTTTATGCCATGGCAACTACAGTGAAATAAGATATATTGAACTTTTTCAAAAGTATGAGAAAAAGTAGTATGGTATTAAATTGTACTTTTTTGCAGATAATACGACAGCCAATGAACATGTGTACACTCTACAATGTTTTATCTTTACTGGAACTGTTTTCAAACTAACAACCCCTTAATTACAAAATATTTGCATAGAATGTAATAGTTAACAATAAACTTTTGCCAAAAATGAAAAAGGTTTGCCAATGTTAAGTAATGTGTAGCCTTATGCAACAAATAACATATTTTTCAGATCTTTCAAGCAAACTTTTGTTAAACCTACATGATACTAGTGTTGTGGTCGAATTGTCTAAAACACCAAAATATGTTTTGCAGAAACTGAAGGAACTTTTTATTCTCTGTAGGTCACAAAGAGTGGGCGCTCTTTGCTGTGTAAATTTATAAATTTATATGCTGTAATAAAATATAAATAAATGGGTAAAATACACTGGACTGCTATTTGCTGGGAAAACTTGAAGTCTGAAGTTCTTGTTAAGATATCGCAAATATCCAGAGGAAAAATTAGCATTTCTGTGAATAAAATTGCATTTCCCTCCTCCACAACAATAGTAACAAACTACCCTGCTGAACATACTTAAAATTTGATAAAACCACGCGAAAATCCATTACGGCCGTTTTGAATGCAGTGTTATGCATGTGAGATGATCATGAAACACACCATCAAGTTTCTTGGGGGAAAAAAACCCTAAAGAACATATCTTTCTTTAGTCTTGTTTAAGAAAAAGCAATACTAATATTTAGAAACACACCTGAAAACGTGGTTACAAAGATCAACTGAAATGGTTACCAAAGCAACAACATAAGTTTGCAAAAACTGCTACTCTGACAGCTACAACCTTGGGATCTAAATAAATTTAGCAAGTTCCATGGTAACGGGATGCACGATTTAAAATTGACAGGAAAAATATTGAAGGCTCACTATTGTGTGTCCCCCCCACACACACACACATCACATAGTGTTAAACCCCAGTTTTTACAATACTTAAGTGGTTTATTATAAACCTGATCATTACAAATGATCTAATTTTATATAAATATTATATTCTTTACAGTAAATATTACGTACAAATTTTATTTAATTTGATTTCTATACTTTAAAACTCTAAGCTAGCCTTGCACTAAATTTAGAAGAAAAAAAATACAACAATGTATGCAAACACTGCGAAGAAAAAATAATTTTCTCAAGCTCTGTTTCCAATTTCCCATAATACCAATCTCTCATCTCAACTCAACATTTTTATGTGGTGGATGTTTAAATCGAAGCACTACTGTTATGAGCTGTCCAAAAATTGTATCATTTCAAATTTTGAAAAGGTCCAGAAACACCTCTATTTGAAAATAATGGTATATCCTATCCTCATACCTGGTGAATATTTGTATACATTCAATGCAGACTCTAAGACCAACCTATCCATAACTTTTGACTTTTTTTTTTGCTAGTTTGGGGCAAAGGTCCATCAAATATAACAGTATGAAGGAAATCAATTTTTTGTCCATGGCCAACATTTTCAAAAAATCTTTGATTTTTACAGTCACTTACTTTTAAAATCACAAATGATGATGAAATAGGCCCATAGCTTTTTATTTTATTTTTGACTTGCAATATGTTGGTAAAGAAAAAAGCATGGCTCTAAACGAGGCCGAAATATATTTCACACCTATAAAGAACAAGTGTGGTCGGAAGGAAAAGAGAGTTAGGGTTGAAATAAAGAAAATAAGAGGCTGAACTGTTTCCCTTGGATTGTTGTGTAGTGGAGACGATCGTGTAGATAGCTAGTGAACCACTTGATACCGTATCTGTCAACACCATATAGCTTGAGTTTCTGAATAAGGATATCCAGATCAACTGTGTCAAACGCCTTCTTCAGATCAAGCATAACCACACCTGTAATTTCCCCATTATCAAAACTGTTGAGCCAGTCATCGGTAATGTTGATTAAAGAGCAGCACTATTGTACCCCGACCATAAAACAAGGACGCACATCTGACGTTACGAAAGTGCAAACATAATTTTTTCCCCGGTTTTCTAAACATTTTTTTGTAAGCAGTTCAACCAATTTCTGGTGAACATGTATTTAAGTTGCTTTTCTTTAACACTAAATTATCACTTCGCCGCATGAGTGTTATTATTGTCGACTCGGATCTAACTTTGTCTTGGTTTAAACTAAAACCATTCAACTTTGCTCATTAGGCACAATTAGGTAGATAACCATTGTATAGATATGGAAACTGTTTATTGGGACCTCTCGGTTGGGGTTGAGGTACCATATATAATTTAGAAAGGTTGCAAAAAACATGTTTTTTAAACTGTTGACATTTCAAATGAGCCAAGTGACGATATCAATATTGATTCGTTGGTCCTTGAAGCGAGTGTACATTGTGGATAGAGAGCAAACTGTTATTAATAACTAGTGGTGATGTGTCAGTTAGAATCACTCGAGCAGTCTCAAAGTGAACTAACAACGTTTCAAAAGTTAATGAAAAATCTTATTGATAAACATTACAAAAATTATTGAGTCGAGAATCGTGTGCATTTAAGTGAAGAATTGTGGTGTGTCTTGCAGAGTGATATTGATCTACAGGTAGTCTTTGATTCATACGAAGCAATTATATGAAGCAAATGGTTGAAACAGTACACGTAGTCATGTAAACAACTTTAGATTTAGTAATGTTAAACCATTAACATGTATAGTCTTATGGTTTGCCCTTTCTAAAATGGTTATTTGCTTGTTTTAGGAGCCTCTCTACACACTTTTATTGTCCAGATTTAGTATGATTGTAATCTTTTTATATTATAAATGTATTAACATTTGGGACTGGCTTTATTGTGAAGATTTTGTCCTATTTTTGTTCTATTACAACAAAAGTGCCTAAATTATAGAAACATTACTGCCAATGTGGTTCAATAGCAACAATAAATTAGTCATAAAGCACAGTAAACTCAGTACTTCTCCGAGTTCTGTGAACACTAATTCACAGGCATATTACTCGGTGGGATTCAAGCCCACGACCTTTGCCATTCTAGAGCAGATGTCTAACCAACTAGACCACCGAGATTGCCTGCTAGCTAGAGGCAGTTCCAATCCTCCATTTTAGCACGTGCAGTGCCAACACGTAAAGTAATACGTTGTAAGTATTGATTATGCGGTCCACACGACCATCTCATCTTGAAGGTCGGACCATTACAATGGTGAATACTCTGCCAATGCATGAATATGGAAAAAAGAACATAAATTATAGAGACGTTACTGTCAAGTTTTTCAATAGACAGTATAATTATATTTAAAATTGATTAGTGTCGTAACCAAGCAATCTTGACCGAGAACAGTGCAGCCAATAAAAAACCTGCCACAGTTGGTTTTGTCGTTTATGTTCAGGCGTATAAAACCCTTCGGTCGTATACTATCATTGCTGTAAAAAAGCGATGTCAACAGGACGAACTACTGAATTCAAACTGTCTGCTACCAAATATTTAGCTCATTTTTGATCAGTTTAGTTGTGTCAAATACTAACTGGCAATGAAAATGTTTCTGATATTTGCTTAGAAATAATTTCAAGAACGTTCATCATGGAAGTTTTTATCACAACCGCAGTCCTGATACTGTTGGTACAAACCTGCCATAGTGAAAATCAACAACGGTTCACCGAAATGTTCTATTTGGCAAAAAATCGAGCCTTAGTGAATCATGTGTATCAGCGGAAGACTGTATCTTCTCCAGTGATCTGTGGGCGAGACTGCTCTATGGATTCACTGTGTGCATCATTCAACTACCAAAAAGATAGCCATGTTTGTGAATTCAACAATATCACCAGAGCAAACAGCCCTGACAACTTTATCGAATCGCAAGGAAGTGTCTACTATGATGAAAAGGTGGACACTCTTTCATTTGCAATTCCGAATATGAAGAGGTATAGCAGTTGTCTGAAGTTTTATCAAGCTGGTTACCGTGACAATGGCATATACACCATCTTTCCTTCAAGCCAAACAGACGGGTTACAGGTTTACTGTGATATGGAAACAGATGGAGGAGGCTGGATCGTGTTCCAGAGAAGACAAGATGGTTCTGTTGACTTTTACCGCAATTGGTCTGACTACCAATCTGGGTTTGGTGATCTACAGAATGAGTTCTGGTTGGGGAATGATATCCTGCGTGACCTTACTGGATCAGGACAATGGCAACTCAGAGTAGATACTGCAGATTGGCAGTCCAACACAGCTTGGGCTTCTTACGGTGAGTTTGCTGTTACAGGTGACAAGTACACTCTCCATGTTGGTTTATATGATGCTCGGAGTACAGCAGGTGATTCAATGACACATCACAATGGACATCCGCTCACAACAAAAGATCGGGACAATGATGCCAATCCAAACGAGAACTGTGCAGAGCAATATGAAGGTGCCTGGTGGTTTAATGAATGCTTTTGGGCTCATCTGAATGGTAAAATATATCCACAAAGAGAGGTGTCAAATTTACAGGGATTACAATGGGGTCGGTCAGGGGGACATTATTACTCCCTTATGAAATGCAGCATGAAAATACGGCTTGTCAATTGAAATAAATCCCAGACCCTTATTTGAACACACGCGTTTCGATCGAGAACAATCAATTCACAAGAAGAAACAAAGTTCTAGTACTATTTCTAAGTACCTGATTTGAAGAACTTTGTAGTTGTTGGTATCGAAATAAGATGGTTTGGAATAACAATGATAACAACATCATTGGCAAAAGTATTCGGCAATCGACATCAATTAAAATTGAGATGAACATAAACGATTCCTAAACTCTGAGATTGTACATTTTAAGATTAAATTAATTTAGATTTGAATACTGCCGACTGCTTGTTGAAGAAGTGTACGTACTGGCATCCATCCATTCAGTACCATGGACCAGGACAATGATGCATCGTCCGTTCATTGTGCTGTTATACGTAACGGTGCATGGTGGTTTAATAATTGCCACAAGGCTAATCTGAATGGTGAATACTACCAACAGGCATATGTGCATGTTGGAATGGGAATACAATGGAAAGCTTGGAGAGGTCAATTTTACTCCCTTAGCAAATGCAGCATGAAAATACGGCAAGTAATATAAACTCAAATTCCATCAAGAGTTAGAACCTGCAAATAATTATTAACTGATTTATATTCTGGCTTCTTTCTGAAACGCCGATAAAAATACATTTCATATACATTTATTTCAGTTTCGACCTTCAATTTGTACCCCAATGTTAATAGAGCGGCTCGAGGATGCTCTGGGAAATATTTAGCTTTTACATTTTTCCAAGAGATGGAGTCCACATGAAATTAAAATATATATTATGAGTCCCTTACCTCACGCCAAAACAGGATAAAAATGTATTTTCCTCAACTAGTTAGTTTGGACATGCCTAGATGTATGTACTGAGCTGACGTAAATACACCGCCAAACTTCACCATTTGCAATCAATACGGCCCTAAGTGTGACTCTTTAAAGGACGATCCAACATTTATTTGAGGATTTTTGTTCTTTGAGAGGCGAGGCGATTCCGCAGCTCGGCTTGATTTTTTAGTATATCGCTCTACACGTCAAGCATTCAACCCTAACATAATACACGGCAATAATTCACTCGACAGGTGCCGCGAAAACGTTTCTGCGCATGCTCGGGAATACGGTTATTCCCATGGTCTGCGGAGTTTAGTTCCTTGGAAATTTTAGTTTGCTTATAGCGAAAAACTACCCAACGTGTACGCCTCATTTTACAATGACACAATTTAGGATACTTTGGATGGACAGAAATAGTATTTTACTGTATGATGTAAGTTTTGTTTCTTCTTGATTTTGTTTTGTTTACCAAGCAAAGATACATTTATTGTGTGATTATAATGATTACCGTGATTTTTTAGCCGCCAATGACGTCAATGGGTCAATGCATATCGTTATCGTGGAATTGTGGGTACGAATCCCAGTCATGACACTTGTGCCCTTGCGCATGGCACTTAACCATAATTGCTTCGTAAAAGTTGGGAAGGTAGTGCATTCTGCTCTACCAGCCAGGCCCCCAGTGATGATACCCATGCCTACACCCTTGAGGACTGTGAAGGGGTAGCCCTATTTCAGCCCCAGGAGTAGGTGGCAACGTGCTCCTGGTGTCAGTTGATTTGGGTCAACAGCCCAAATCAGTTTAGTGTAGCCCTCACCTTGAAGTGGCCGTTCGGACTTGTGAGTGAGGCGATATCTCATTTTAAAAAAAATCTTAAAAAACAGTTTGTGACTTTCGACTGAAAAAGCCGCGCGGAGAGGTACATTTTTTACTTAAATTATTTATTTATTACCAAACGCTCATTTTAGTGTAAAATGGTTATTAACCGGTATCTACGATGTCTATTCGGCCATAAACAAGGTAATAATTAAAATATTGAGAGCATCCTAGAGCCGCTATTTAAAACACAAAAAGAAATTATAATTCGAATTGCCGCTGGCAACTAGTCCAACTCGGTGGTCTGGTGGTAAAACGTCTGCTCTAAAATGGAAGAGTCTTGGGCTCGAATCCAATTCGAGTGATAAGCATGTGGATTATTTTCCACAGACTCTGGAAATTACTGAGTAAAAAGTTGCAAATTGGAATGGGAAAATATCTCTCTTAAGAAATGTAGCATGAAAGTGCAGCAAGTACAGTAAATTCCCACTCTTTAACAAAGTTTTTAATCAATATTTCAATACAAACAGAAAGAAGAAATCAACAGTAAATTTGATAAGCAATTCACCAAAGTGTGAGGGCGGAGATGGTTCTTGTGATTAATTTAGCTTAGTAGTGCATATTTTTAGCACAGACTGTATACTCCCAGGGAGCTGAGATGGTTTAAGGAATGAAACTAATGGCCCAGTGACCAGGGGGAATAAGTGTGAAGCGCTTTGAGACGCCCTTCTGGTGTGTAAAGCGCTATATAAAAACCGACTATTATTATTAGCTGTTCCAACCTGTTAGGGCGGAACAGCTATTGTAATCGTCGAGTCACTTAACCTGTGACTTTTTTGACCGCCATAACTCAATTTTAGGAAAACAAAACACCAGTCAAATTTTATACCATATTGAAGGTTATGCCCTGACTTAAATTTTAGATGGAATTAGATTAAAATTCATAATTAATTATTCACGTGACAGCTGTGTGAATATTTAATTAGTCAATCTTGTGTCCATCATATCTCGAAAAGTAAACATCCGATCCTCAAACTTTTTTTCAGTTATGGACTTGGCTTGTGTTGTAGATGTGCATTCTGGCCTAACGTTTGCTATCTCGTCATCATGACGTCACGTTTTTGCGCGTTTTATATCTGGGTAAAAAACCAATGGCTCTATAAAAATCATGTTTAAAACATAACTTTCAGAATAAGTTACATTTTACTTAATTATAATACACAAATCAAATTTAAAACACAAATGCTTTTACTAAGAGTTATTCCCGGCCATTAAAAATAATCAAATACAATGTAGTTTCATGGTAATTAACGATTTAGGGTTGGTAAATCTGCCCCATGAAAAAAACTCAGTATTGCGCAATCACGGTAATGCGTCGGAGATTGTGCCGCTGTTTATTCCTAACCGAAGGTGGACCAATTGGTTTGTACACACCCCGTTGGATTTGTGTGTGACCAACATGACATGACAAGTTAGGGTGTTTTTTTTAAAGGCATTTGATTGGGATAAGTTACAAACCATCTTGTACCTTATAAAATTTATGAGTATGAAAAACACATTGTTGTTACTGTGACGCCATCAGGTGTTAAATTACAATAATTAAAAGATTTAATTAGTTAATCTTTGCAGCACCATATCTCAAGAAGTACATAGCCGATTTTCAAACTTTTTTCAGTTATAGACCCCCTTGGGCATTGAAGATTTACCATGGGCTACCGTGACCCCATGTTGACCTTTACTTCCGGGTGAACCGGAAGTGGGACCATATCTCAAGAAGTACAACACCGATTTTCAATTTCTTTTCAGTTATTGATCCTTCGACCATTACCATTAAAGATTGAACTTCAGTAACCGAGACCCCATGTTGACTTTTAGTTCCGGGTCAACCGGAAGTTGGAGCTTATTTCAAGAACTACACAACCAATTTTCAATTTCTTTTCAGTTATAGACCCTTTGAGCATTAAAGATTGAACTTGGGTTACCGTGACCCCATGTTGACATATACTTCTGGGTCAACCGGAAGTGGGACTATATCTCAAGAAGTACACCACCGATTTTCAATTTCTTTTCAGTTATAGATCCTTCGATCACTAAAGATTGAACTTCAGTTACCGTGACCCCGTGTTGACCTTTAGTTCCGGGTCAACCGGAAGTTTGACAATATATCAAGAACTACACACCCGATTTTCAATTTCTTTTCAGTTATAGACCTTTTGAGCATTAAATATTGAACTTGGGTTACCGTGACCCCATGTTGGCCTTTACTTCCGGGTCAACCGGAAGTTGGGCCATATCTCAAGAACTACACACCCGATTTCCATTTTTTTCCAGTTTTAGACCCTTTGAGCATTAAAGATTAAACTTGGGTTACCGTGACCCCATATTGACCTTTACTTCCGGGTCAACTGGAAATGTGACCATATCTCAAGAAGTCAACTTCCGATTTTTATTTTATTTTCAGTTATAGACCCTTTGAGCATTGAAGGTTGAACTTCGGTTACCCTGACCCCACGTTGACCTTTACTTCCGGGTCAATTAGAAGTTGGATAATATCTAAAGAACTACACAACTGATGTTAAATTTCTTTTAAGTTATAAATCTTTTGAGCATTAAACATTGAACTTCGGTTACCATGACCCCTTGTTGACCTTTCCTCCCGGTCCAAACAGGAAGTTCAATTATCAAAAACCATATCTCTTTAACCACATGTCACAAAGTCATAATCTGTGTGATGTTTGCTAGCTTGATACAGAACGTTTAATCAAATTAAAACAAAACGGAACAGCTATGTGTTTGTTCAAAGACACATAAGTTCTAGTTAGTATTATTATTAACGTGTTATTTTCGAAGAAGTCAGAATGATATTAAGCGAAGTCCATCTTCAGGACCTCTAAATGTTCGTCCCATGTAGCTTTACTAGTACATTAACCCTGGGGTCAGCGAAGGTGCTCACGCCGTAGGCACTTTTTTATATTTTGTTAATTACAACACTTTTTTTGTTCAATTTCGCTGAAATTAATTTTCATCCAACCCTGAACAGTCCTTAACAAAGTGGCTGAACCGATTTTGCCCTAGAGGTCATTTACCTGGTAGGTCAGTTGTCACAAAGGTGGGTGGAGCCAAGGCGGCATTCATTTGTACTATTTTTTGACAAAATCGCGGATTTCGACATGCTTTGGCAAATCAGTTTTGAACCTATATGCAATTGCCAGAATGTTAAAATCTTTGGTGTGTGTGTTCAGTGAACTTGGTTTCATCTGTTCAAACTATTAGAACAAGATTTGTGCCCCAAGACACAGTTATTCACACCAAAACATAAAACGCCTACCGCGTGAGCACCCGGGGGACGCGCGTAAAAATTATAAGCTGGCTGCTCGCAGGGTTAAAACGAAACAAATCATACAAAAGGGACAACATGAGAATGATTTGAGTTATCAGAGGTAAATGTAATATGAATGTTCAGATGGCAAAATGCGAGCTGATTACACCTTGCTTGTTAACATTAATGACACAACCAGGTGCAGTGCCATTGTGGATGGAATTCAAGTTGTTCGTTTAACAGCACCTTGGAAAATTAATACATTTTTAATAATAATTATTTCATCTTGAGTAGTCGGTACATTTAGATTGTAAACAACAATGTAGTAACAACAAATACTTTTTGAAATTACAATTTGTAAAGGTTTTGTTTGGTTTTAAACAAGTGATACCTGTGATAAAAAAAATAGTCATGATGATATTATTGATTATTCTTCTTTTTGCAATTACTATAATATGTTGTGTTTGATTGCAATGATAATTGCACATACAGTTCTGCATAATGATTCCGTTAGAACTTACATGTTGAACTACATTATGTATGGAACGGGAAGTTAAGAATGCTTGTTTTGATTGAATTTCCGAAACACGAAAAGAGTTTTACGCAAGCAGTCAAAGGTTTGACTTTGTTCACTCAGTGTATTTGTTTGTACAACCTGTTGTAAATATGCTCAATTATTCAGATAACCTATGATAGTCAAATACCATTTTAAATGTTTTAAATGGAAACGGAGAGACAAAAGACGATTTTTGAACCTCCTGATTCAGAAAACCTTATAATATTGAATATATGTCATTAGTTTAATAAAGGGGATGATGTCATTAGCTTAATGAAGGGGAAAATTATTTTAATGCTTAGTGTCAGCTTGTTTTATTAAAATAATTGTCAGCTTTTGTTATTCTCAATATACACTAACAATTATTAAATAACTACATACGGTATGAGGATTTCAGATTGCTGTCTTGATTTAATATCCAAAAACAGAGAGAGATTTAGGCAAGAAGTTAATGAGTTGGTTTTTAGTTTTTCTATTAAAAAAATGCAATACAAACAAACAAAAGCAAATTGTTTAAACTTTTGAACGATTTAATATTATTAAAAGGAAGTATGTGGCAGGATTGTACACAAATCTGACAATGTTTCTGAAGATTTTGTTTTTTCCGACTCAGTAAAAGTTTTAATTATTTTATTCCTGTTTTATTTTGTGGTTTTAAACAAGTGCTACCTGTGATAAAAAAATAGTCATGATGATATTATTAATTATTCTTCTTTTTGCAATTACTATAATATGTTGTGTTTGATTGCAATGATAATTGCACATAGAGTTCTGCATAATGATTCCGTTAGAACTCACATGTTGAACTACATTATGTATGGAACGGGAAGTTAAGAATGCTTGTTTTGATTGAATTTCCGAAACACGAAAAGAGTTTTACGCAAGCAGTCAAAGGTTTGACTTTGTTCACTCAGTGTATTTGTTTGTACAACATTTTGTAAATATGCTCAATTATTCAGATAACCTATGATAGTCAAATACCATTTTAAATGTTTTAAATGGAAACGGAGAGACAAAAGACGATTTTTGAACCTCCTGATTCAGAAAACCTTATAATATTGAATATATGTCATTGGTTTAATAAAGGGGATGATGTCATTAGCTTAATGAAGGGGAAAATTATTTTAATGCTTAGTGTCAGCTTGTTTTATTAAAATAATTGTCAGCTTTTGTTATTCTCAATATACACTAACAATTATTAAATAACTACATACGGTATGAGGATTTCAGATTGCTGTCTTGATTTCATATCCAAAAACAGAGAGAGATTTAGGCAAGAAGTTAATGAGTTGGTTTTTAGTTTTTCTATTAAAAAAATGCAATACAAACAAACAAAAACAAATTGTTTAAACTTTTAAACGATTTAATATTATTAAAAGGAAGTATGTGGCAGGATTGTACACAAATCTGACAATGTTTCTGAAGATTTTGTTTTTTCCGACTCAGTAAAAGTTTTAATTATTTTATTCCTGTTTTATTTTGTGGTTTTAAACAAGTGCTACCTGTGATAAAAAAATAGTCATGTTGATATTATTAATTATTCTTCTTTTTGCAATTACTATAATATGTTGTGTGTGATTGCAATGATAATTGCACATACAGTTCTGCATAATGATTCCGTTAGAACTGACATGTTAAACTACATTATGTATGGAACGGGAAGTTAAGAATGCTTGTTTTGATTGAATTTCCGAAACACGAAAAGAGTTTTACGCAAGCAGTCAAAGGTTTGACGTTGTTCACTCAGTGTATTTGTTTGTACAACATTTTGTAAATATGCTCAATTATTCAGATAACCTATGATAGTCAAATACCATTTTAAATGTTTTAAATGGAAACGGAGAGACAAAAGACGATTTTTGAACCTCCTGATTCAGAAAACCTTATAATATTGAATATATGTCATTGGTTTAATAAAGGGGATGATGTCATTAGCTTAATGAAGGGGAAAATTATTTTAATGCTTAGTGTCAGCTTGTTTTATTAAAATAATTGTCAGCTTTTGTTATTCTCAATATACACTAACAATTATTAAATAACTACATACGGTATGAGGATTTCAGATTGCTGTCTTGATTTCATATCCAAAAACAGAGAGAGATTTAGGCAAGAAGTTAATGAGTTGGTTTTTAGTTTTTCTATTAAAAAAAATGCAATACAAACAAACAAAAACAAATTGTTTAAACTTTTAAACGATTTAATATTATTAAAAGGAAGTATGTGGCAGGATTGTACACAAATCTGACAATGTTTCTGAAGATTTTGTTTTTTCCGACTCAGTAAAAGTTTTAATTATTTTATTCCTGTTTTATTTTGTGGTTTTAAACAAGTGCTACCTGTGATAAAAAAATAGTCATGTTGATATTATTAATTATTCTTCTTTTTGCAATTACTATAATATGTTGTGTGTGATTGCAATGATAATTGCACATACAGTTCTGCATAATGATTCCGTTAGAACTGACATGTTAAACTACATTATGTATGTACGGGAAGTTAAGAATGCTTGTTTTGATTGAATTTCCGAAACACGAAAAGAGTTTTACGCAAGCAGTCAAAGGTTTGACTTGTTCACTCAGTGTATTTGTTTGTACAACATTTTGTAAATATGCTCAATTATTCAGATAACCTATGATAGTCAAATACCATTTTAAATGTTTTAAATGGAAACGGAGAGACAAAAGACGATTTTTAACCTCCTGATTCAGAAAACCTTATAATATTGAATATATGTCATTGGTTTAATAAAGGGGATGATGTCATTAGCTTAATGAAGGGGAAAATTATTTTAATGCTTAGTTTCAGCTTGTTTTATTAAAATAATTGTCAGCTTTTGTTATTCTCAATATACACTAACAATTATTAAATAACTACATACGGTATGAGGATTTCAGATTGCTGTCTTGATTTCATATCCAAAAACAGAGAGAGATTTAGGCAAGAAGTTAATGAGTTGGTTTTTAGTTTTTCTATTAAAAAAATGCAATACAAACAAATAAAAACAAACTGTTTAAACGATTTAATATTATTAAAAGGAAGTATGTGGCAGGATTGTACACAAATCTGACAATGTTTCTGAAGATTTTGTTTTTTCCGACTCAGTAAAAGTTTTAATTATTATATTCCTGTTTTATTTTGTGTAAAAAGTGGGGAAAAGGCTTTTTCCGATTCAGTGAAGCATATAAAACTTAACTAATAACTAAACTGCATCTGGGAAGAGGATTTCAGCTGGACGATTTGATTAAATGTTCAGAAACAAAAAGGGAGTTAGGCAAGAAATTAATTGAGCTGGTTTTTATTGCTTTTAGGCAAACTTAACAGTGAAATAAACATTTTATAAATTTGGTAGAAGTAAAAAAAAAATGTATAAATGTCTTTAGATGAAAATGAATAGTAAAACTTTAGATAAAAATGAATAGTAATTTTTTTTTAACGAATTTTAAATAAACTATTACATTTAAGTATAATTTATTTGGTGCATTGATTTGTTGTATAAAGAAATAATATTATGTTAGTTTGTATAACACCGATGTATGTTCGAGGCTGGTCGTTGCAAAGGGGTCTCGTGCACCAGACTGAAGTTCTGGTGGTGAAGTCATTGAGGTGTGTAGACTCGAATCCCGGCTTTTGTGTCGTTGAGCAACACTAAAATGGCTTCTCTCCACCAAAAGTGGGAACCTGTGAAGACAGAGAAGTTTAACGAGTATGGTTCAGCTTGGTGCCCTACAAATTAGGCAGCACAGGCTATATACACCCCGGGGAGCTGAGATGGTTTAAAGAATGTAATCAATGTCCCGTGACCAGGTAAAATCATGTTGGCGCCATGATGCACAGCAGATTTGAGCGCTATATTTACAAATTTCGTTACGTTTAGGAATGCAAGCTCAGTGTTTTCGAAATGTGGAAAAAGACCAAGAAACTGGGTTGCGACCTTCTAGTAGGTGCCAGAATGGTGGGATCTACCCACTGTGGTCTAGAATGCGGGAAACCATGGTTCGAACCCCACCAGGAATTCATTTGACTGTTTACCAGAGAGCTCTGAAAGTTGTAACCATTCATCGGCTTAGAAGAAAATCAGATCATTTTTTTTTTAATATATGTTATTTGCATATATTTACAGCACTTTTGAGACAAAAGGAAAGAAAAATGATCAACACAAGTGGAAATAGTGTTGTGGTTTGTGTTTGGTGGGTTTGTTGAAACTACTGTTTTTGATTAATTTATTGTTTTTTCGAAAATGTTTCATCAAGCGATTACATGGAAGGTTTACGCAAGAAGTCAAGAATGCTCAATTTATAATTCTTTTTGTCTAATTAACTTAATTGATTCTAAATGCATTGTAGTGTTTAGACTGTAAACAATATAAAATGTTCACTTTTAACAGTACACCCCGCAAATCGTTAATTTGTAGGGGTGTTCGGGAGAGTTTTAATGCGTACAAAAGAACAAATTTAACTTAATTAGAAACAATTAATACTTTCTTAGTACAATAAAGTACATTACTCGAAACTTTTACTCCCGTGGATGACCCAATGAGGATCCTCCCTCAGGTTCAATCACCATGGTAACCAGGATTCAAAACTTTTAAGGCTCTGCTTGTGGTGTTTTGTCTTACATCAAACGAAGTACAATCTTTAGATTTTAACAAGGCTTTGTTATGATCAATTGTTGCAAAGGAATTTCCAAGATTAGTTGTCAAGTGAACCAAATTATGAAATTGAAGCCCTTCGTCTCATTCATCGACAACAATGGACTTTACTCTTTAAGTAGACCAAGTTTACAAAGAGCCTGGACTTCCTGCAAGCACAATATGTTTGAAGCCCAATGAAACATCAAAATCAATCATATAATAGTGTATGGGGATTGCAAATTACGAGGGCACACATTAAAACTTTTCCAGGAGCTATACTTAAAAAAATCTAGAATTTATGTAGAAATTATTACAAAATTGTCGAAGATTTCACACATGACCAGTGTAGTATTTTGGCTGCCAGGCAAAGACATGGAATGTATCTTTCATTGAAGGGTTACATGGTGTACGTATTATTCAATATTGGGTCGTACTTTTGGCTGACTAAGTCACTGTTATTATGATGGGAGTAAAGAGACAATAAACCAGTGTATTATTAAAAGGTGATGAAGACAGACTAATTGTTGGATTTATTGTATTTGGTATGGGTTTTCGTTCTGGATGCTAATGGACACGCTCGAGAATACATCGACGCGTCACATGGAGCTTTGAGAGGGTTGGTTGGACACTGTTGGTGTTCGTGTTTACACGGGTTTGTTGGATATCGTTGCTGCGCACATGCGTACAATAGTAAGTTGGTTGCAGTTAGACATACTGGACCTGATGTCATCACACGTCGCTGGTGCTGAATGCAGTTCAGTTGTTGCAGTAGTTGCAGTTGTGGAGTCAGTCTATCGTCATGCAGCAATGATCACCAACGGACTGGAGCAGGAGTCACTATGTATGTAGGCACTAGCGGAACTGACGCAGGGTTCGACCTTAGCGGTGGTCCGCTGGCCAAATGCCAGTTGAAACGGCGGCGGACCAGCTGAAACACCTTGGCAAGTGGTCCGGCTGGCCAGTCAAAAATATCAGCAACAGTACAACAGAACTCTGACTATTATTATTTTTTTTAACAGAGGAGGCTACCTTTTTATACACAAAAGCTGCAGTTTTATATGAAAAGACTTTTAAAATAAAAACTGCAGCTTTTGTGCAAGTAAATTTAATAAAGTTTCGCCGCACGGAACATCCAAGTTTTCTTCACACAATGTAAACATGCACCACAGCGTATGTACATGTACACAGTTTGCTGCATGTACAGCACGATCAGCCAATGGAAAAATTCGTTTCTCACTAGCTGTAGGAATTCAACAGCCAATAGCAACATTCCTTTCACAAGTGACAGTCCACTGTGTCTAGTTTTCACCTCCTTGGATAGATCGCCCATGTACTGTGTGGTGTGGCTATGCAGACTTACTGTGTAGGCATGGTGAACTGGTTTGCAGCCAGACTACAGGTACATGTTTCTTTTGTTTCACATGTGGATGATGGTTTGTTTATTTCGACTGAACGTCAGTGATTTGGATTTTTACAACTATCTAAACTGATGCCTCCTGCTTGCAAAGCAAGAAATAACTGAGATCTGGATATGTTGCAAATAGTTTGTATTAAATTTTTCTTTTTGTGGACGAAATTTGGAACATTGTAAGAACTTTGGTCTCATTTTTAATCAAGTGAAGGCAATCGGATCGCTACGAATACTTTAGTAAAACCATGGAGGAAGAAAACTAATAGGCTATATTTATTAATGATAAAATTACTACAGCGATCGTACATAACCCTCCCTCTTTGGTACCGTTGATTAATGACGATTATCAATAACAAGTTTATGGTTTTTATCGAGTCAGTTTACAAGTTATTTGTTTGTTTTAATTAGCCACAAGCATTTTTTCATAAAAAATGTACTTGTTATACTTTGAGTTTGAGTACAGTTTGAGTACAGTTTGAGTGCACTTTGAGTGCACTTTGAGTGCTGTCTTTGGTTACTGGAACCATGGACTGAAACTATCCAAAGATCATTTTTGCTTCTGACCAATCTGACCTGTGTTAAAGGAACATTACATAATTGGTAAGAAAAAATTTTGTAAAATATACTTTTTGATCACAGATTTACATAAAACTTACACAGTCTAGTAATGATGATAGTAGAAAACATCCCTTGAAATATTTCTGTCTGAAATGCCATATTTGATGAGAAATGAATAAACTTATTTTCCGATTGGAGTTTATCGCTCAGTGAGCGTTTTATTCATTTGTTGAATCTATAGTATATGATTTCATGCAAATGTGTTATCGGTTTTTCACTATTTTCTCGTGACCCAGATGGCCGATCGATCTCAAACTTCTACAGGTTTGTCAGTTTATGTATATGGTGGATTACATAAAGTGCTTACACTGCCAGCAACTGTTTTGTTAGCAAAAACCAATTCTGTAATGTTCCTTTAAGTAAGTATCTAAACATAATAAAGTTTGGCTATCAATGCAGTTAACCTTTTAGCCACTGGACCGCCCAGCCACCCAAAGTAATACACCGCAACATGGGTAGGAGGAAACGCTCACCAGCTTGTGTTTGGAGGGGGCGGGGGGGGGGAGTAACATCAAAATAAAACTAAATAGTCATAGGTACACGTCGACACAATGGCAATCGTTTGACCATTTTTCAAATTTATTTTCGCCCTTCACAGTTATAAGTTGAATTGTAAAAAAAGTTCGCTAATTATGATAAATTCTGTAGCTCTAATAACCAAAACCACGCTCATTTTTAACAACATATTTTTTCTTTCTTCATGATGATACTGTCGGAAACTAATGGTTAGCAATTAATCAGTATGAGCAGTTGACGCCAATTTACAGCCTTCAAAACTATTGTGTTCATTTTAACTTTATGAAAAATAACCTCCATGAAATTTAACGATAGCCGTTATTGTTAATTTCCCTTGGGACATGTCTCCTCCGAAATTGAAATAATTATGTTAATCAGTGACAATTCTAACGAAAAGGACGAAAGTTGTACCTAAATAATAAGTCTTGTGTATCTTTTAGAATATTTTAAACCATGATTCTAGTAATTCACTTAGAGAGTCTTGAAAACTAAAAAATGATGATCGAAAATCAGGATATTGTTTCAATCGTTATGAAAAATGTTATAAAAAGACTGACGGACCAGTCTAAAACCTGGCGGACCAGTTAAAAATCAAGCCAACT
Source organism: Pycnopodia helianthoides (assembly GCA_032158295.1). Lineage (NCBI taxonomy): Eukaryota > Metazoa > Echinodermata > Asteroidea > Forcipulatida > Asteriidae > Pycnopodia > Pycnopodia helianthoides. The sequence continues at coordinate 13,693,645 of CM063257.1, read as the reverse complement.
GGTCCTGCTGGCTAGTTGAAAAAAAAGTTAAGGGCAACCCCTGCTGACGGCGTGCTGGACGGTCGGTAGAGTTGGACTATTATAGTCAGGTCGCAGGGTCTGCGGTTGCTACTGGAGGCGTGGCAACGAACAGCTATAGGCCGTTGTAGCGGAGCCGAGCCGGGGAGTGCGAGCTCCGATACCTGCAGCCTCAAGGAAAAATACTCTAGGGCCCGATTTCATAAAGCTGAGCAGAAAATTCTGCCAAGCAAATTTCTTTGCTAAGCAAGAAATAAGTGGGATACCAGTCGCAGCATTGTAGACTGTATGGTATTTCGGCTGGTAATCTATTCGTGCTTAGCAAGATGAAATTGCTTATGAACTTGGGCACAGATTTGAGGAGGTGGAATACGCGCAAGGACGCCAGAGGCGTACGGCATATTACGAACACCCTGAGGCTTAACCCCAGCCAGGCATTACAGAGCCGCCCAGCACTGCATTACATTAACAGAAGCGCATAGTGCGAGGCTACTCATGTTATCAACTCATTATCAGGGATTTATTTAAACAAGCTATCATCAACAAAGGGTCTAATATGGGTTGTAAATTCATCAAAATAAATTAATTGGCAACTGAGATAATTGTCTACTGTGTAAATAGTTATCCATCCTAGTCAGTCCCAGAGGTTCAGAGTCCTGGGTGAGTGCCGCTACGCGTATAGGGCTGTACACTTCCATCCAAGCGGGCCTGCATTTCTGGCTGTCGGATAGCTGATCCACAGAGGGTTCTCCGGGGGGTTAAGTGACACAGATTTGGCCAGTCCGGCAACATATTAACAAAAAAGAGAGACTGCCAACATAGAACCATAGCCCTGTTGTTAGAGCGCTGGCACGTTTATTAAAAAATTACAAGTTCAAATCCCGCTCAAATCTAATGTTGTTCTTTTTTTCAACCCCAAAAATACCTATAAGTGAGGCTGCCAAGCATCACTGCATCACTTATAGAACACTCATTATGACGTTCTTAATAACCTATACTAAATTCATCTCGTGGATGGGTGGATACACTCTTGTTACCATGATATAAAGAATCATGAGCGTTTAATTCGATGAGAAATTCAAATTGTATTCAGCTTTTGTACCGTTCCCATATCAAGGCCAATCCTCCTTTTGATTTCCTTTTCACTGCTGCCAGAATCTGAGATGACTCCCTATTCTTGCGTATAAGGACAGGGGACCAATCTACTACTTACCTTTCAGTTGATTTACCTCATCTTAACCAATAGAGGGCACCAATTGTATGCTTGAGTCGGAGCTGAGTCAGAGAGAGTGGCGCTTGGAAGAACCAGTTTTCTTCGGACACGAACTTAATGGACGACATTTTCGGTCCAAATGTAGCATTTTGTTATTTTATTTTAGATACATTTATTTCATGTCAACATCATTCAATACAAAGCGTGATAACATTGCTCATTTAAACATACACTGTAACTTGTACAAATGAAGACTTGTTCTGTGCTATTGAAAAAATAAATAGATAATATGTGAGATTAACAGGTAAGAAAAAGGAGAAGCAAATGCTTTTTTTCTCCTTCCCTATAAAGACAAAAGACAAACGCAACGTATACAAGGAAAACGGTACCAGTACACGTGTACGTACAACAACAACAAAAACAGAATGTGGACACGGACATTTTATGCATGAGTGAGACTGGGCAATAGATATATTTAAAATAAAAGAAATACAAATAAATTAAGTGGTGTATAAATCAATCAATATATTCTTTAGTTTTTTACGAAAAGATAAAACACTGGCTGACTGTTTAAGTTCTGCATTTAGATTATTCCAGTAAAGGACACTTTTATGAAAGACACTATTTCTAAAAAAAAACTCAGTTCTACTTGGTTTTACAAAAAAATATTCGCTTTGGCTGAACTACGGGTCTGGTGAGTGTGAACTGAAGCACTAGCTAAAAAGAAGCCTTTAATTTGTTGTGGTAATAAATTACGAGATTGTTTAAACATAAAATTTGCTAAATTAAATGAATGAATATCACCAAGTTTTACAATACTTGATATGGCAAATAATGGGGAAGTATGTTCCAGTTAAAATAGGTGGAGCATTTCGATTGTATGTGTGTTGTCTTACAGAGAAAATAATATAATCGGTCTTGAGTAAATTAACACACAATCTATTTGACAAGAGCCATTTGCTAACTTTGACAAGTTCAACATTTAAATCTTGAATGGCCTTATCAACACTCTGATACGATAAAACTTGTATCATCTGCAAATAAACAAAAGGAAAGCTCCGAGGAATTATACATATCATTAACATAAATAATAAATAACAAAGGCCCTAGCACACTTCCCTGTGGAACTCCGCAAGTAATAATTTGTTCAGTGGAATGATACGAGTTATAGGAGACAAACTGCCTTCTTTTAGATGAGTAACTCCTGAACCAGTCCAAGACCAATGCACGCACTCCGTAGTGCTCTAATTTGGAAAGAAGTATATCATGATTGACTGTGTCAAAGGCCTTGGAAAGGTCCAGGAAAACATTCACAGAAAAATGTATTTTTTCAATTGCATCAATAATGTCACTGAGAACATCAAGAATAGCCATCTCGGTGGAACATTTAGCTCGAAAGCCATATTGTGATTGAGACAAAAGACCATTTTGTTTATAAAACATATCATTCGGCTGAAGATAAGCTTTTCAAAGATTTTTGAAAAGATCGATAAAATGCTGATGGTTCTGTAATTACATGTTTCATTCTTACTGTTACCTTTGTGGATAGGTACTACTCTCCCTGTCTTTAAACGATCCGGAAAAATACCAGAAGAAATGGACTTATTGAAGACCATGGCTAATGGTTTAGCAATGGCGTTCGTTGCTTGCTTGATAACAAAAGAGCTTACACCGTCCCAACCTGGAGCCTTACCAGCCTGGAATGTGTTAATAACATCAACAATTTCAAGCTCAGTAACGGGATTTAAATAAAACGAATGTGAGCATATGTCACACAGAAAAGAGCCAAACAATGTATCCGATGGAGGGAGGTTATCAGCTACTCTGTTACCAATGTTCACAAAGTAATCATTAAAAGCATTTGCAATAACTTTATCATCGTCTATCATGTCACCATTATGTACAAAATAAGGCGGATTGGTCTTAGGCTTTGTTTTTGTCAACAAAGAATTAATAAGATTCCAAGTACCTTTAATGTTATTTTTCTGCTGAAAGAACTTGGTAGTCAAATAATGTTTCTTGGCAGATTTAATTAAACCAGTGAGAGTATTTATATATTTGGAATACACGCATTTGTTTCGTACAGTGGGATTTTTTCAAGTATTTATTATACAGGTATTTTTTTCCTTTTAATGGAATTGTAAAGGCCCTCAGTTAACCAAGGTGATTTAGTTTTATTAAAACCACATGTAGTCTGAACCTGAGGGAAATAAAAATCGTATAATTTTAAAACATAATCAAGAAAAACAGAGTATGATTCATTTACATCAACGAATGAGTGAATAAAATTTCAGTCAGTGTCATACAAACCATGATTAAAACGTTGGATATTTATATCCTTGAAATCACGTTTCATAAAATTCAAATTTTCCCGTATGTGGATATTATAATTGTCAACAATGGCAAAGACAGGAAGATGGTCACTAGTATCATTAATTAATATACCGGAGTTATGATCAGCTAGATTATTTGTGAAAATATTGTCAATCAGCGTGGCACTATCGACGGTGATCCTAGTTGGTTTATGGGGGGGGGAAGAAATTAGAAGAAAGCATGTCAATGAACTAGTGGACATTACTGCTTAAATCACGCTGTAAAAGGTTTATATTGAAATCACCTAGTATAAATAACATTGTTGTTTTCATTTTGTATACGACCGAGTAACTCATTGAAACAGTTCATGCAGGTAGTGTCAGGTGGCTTGTAAATAATGCTTACAATGATGTTACCTGAAATTTTCAATCTCAATAAAACAGGATTCTATGTCTACAGTATTAAAACAAATGTCACCACAAGTCCTGTAAGGAATCTGCTCTTTGATAAACAACGCTACCCCACCCCCCATTTTATATTGTCTGCATCCTCCATGACATAGCCATCGAGTTTAATCAAAGGATTATCAATTTTTTCAACCATGTTTCAGAAATCCCAATAACAGAGAAATTATTACCAAAAGTGCCTGACACACTGTTGAACATCGGAAATGCTGCTTGTAAGGCTGCGAGCATTAATATGAAGGAGATTAGAGTTTGTATTTGAGGAAAAATTGTTAAGAAACTGATCTTCATTATAATAATCACACTTGATTTCAGGAACATGTAAATTAATGTCAGGATCTAAGTCAGAATTAACAACAGAAGAAGCAGTTTACGACTGAAACTAATAAATGCGCGAGGTCATTAAGTTTTACTTGGACTCCACTGAAGAGAATGTTTTGAATTCACCGGTTACGAGCTGGTAGCCAATGACTGCAGGGACTGTCCACGGGATGAAGGAAAACTTGACTCTAGTGTCTTTACGAAGGCCGGGAAGTAGTATCTCTCTCTCTCTCTCTCTCTCTCTCTCTCTCTCTCTCTCTCTCTCTCTCTCTCTCTCTCTCTCTCTCTCTCTCTCTCTCTCTCTCTCTCTCTCTCTCTCTCTCTCTCTCTCTCTCTCTCTCTCTCTCTCTCTCTCAATATTGTTCACTGCTGTCTCACCTTTCTTGTTACGTCGTCAGACACAAAAATGGCTGATCCTGCAAGTGGATTGTTCTTGAGCTGCTTGGGTGCATTTTTCAGGACGAGTACCTTATCACTGTACCGTAGAAGTTTATCGTGAATTGGTCTAGAGCGCTTGGTCGAACCACTTACGTCTCCTGGGTGTTGTTTACGGCCATTGCGATGTGCTCTATCAACTTCAATGGTGGAACTTAAATTGTTGTCACTGCAGTTTTAGCGTTGTAGATTTGAAGTTGTCGAAAGGATTCGGTGAAAACAAGAATTGATGAATACATGGCAATTAATTTGTGGAGCCCAATAGGAAAGCGTGTTAATGCAACTCACGCAATCCATGCAAAGGGAAATCTGCAGTCTAGACTGGCAACCTGTGTGGGCACATGCGTATTGTTTAGTTTTGTGTGTTTCTTTTAAACCGAAAATGGCTTGTAAACGCATGTCGTTGCAAATCTCTCAAAAAAGCTTTGGCCTGAGTATTCGCTCGTTTCTCAGCGCCGTCAGAAGATGCGCCGGGATGGGCTGACGTATGAACATGCGCATTGAAAAATCCCTGTCACCTCTTCCTGTTTACGAAAGATTCAACTATCACTAATAATGTAGCCCTTTTTTCGAAATACAAAGCAAATTGTGAACGTCATTCTTTGTCTTGCACTAAAAATACACAAAGTTAGGTCGCTACATTATTCATAGCATTGTTTTAATCTTGTAGCATTCATACATTATCATATCGTGTCTGTAATGTACATGATTGTTCGCATTGCGACGATCAGCACCACAATCGCTTCCATCTGCATCACTACATCCTAAACAGGAATGTTTTGAACAATGATGGTTACAAATGACTTTAGGACGCTGTTTCTGATAAAATGAACATAATCGTTATTATAAGAAGCGGTGGTCTGCGTTTGTGGTTTTACAGGTAAGGAGAACAAAAAGGTGAACAAAATGAAAGTTTTTCTGAAGTGAGGGAGTAACCCAAGTAATTGAATGCAATGTGGAAAGGCTTACAACTCTGCCCCCTCTTAGATTTGTGGAATAGCCAAGACTAGGATGACTTTCACTCCCCTGGGTATTGCACTTTGGAGAAAATAGTGAAATTAGATGCCACGATTTAGTATTACCAGCCCTTACTTAAGGGTTTTAATTAAGGGGATAGGGAATGGACCTTTTTGTTAAAGGTTAAATTAATAATTCCCTCCACACTCACACACCCCAGGGTCAACCCAATTCCAGGAATGCCCTACCCCTGTAATGGGGGGGGGGGGTAAAAACAAATAATACCAATTTAACACACAAACACATTATGTCGAGAATGATACCAGCACACCCAATGAAAAAAATACACAGGTGATAATTGTGTTACATTTATATATATATTTGTTCATTTGTGCATTTTTATTTTATATACATCAATTGAAATGTATTTACAACAGTGAAGTCAGGCAATCAATTAAAATATAGTAAGATAAGAAACCATTCAGTTAACCCAAGGGGGTGTTTTTTGTTTGTTTGTTTTTTGTCGTCTTCTTTTGTTGTTTTACGGTGGGGTGAGGGGCACACATTACTACGCTCCCTTCGTATTTAAAAAAACAAGTTTCCGAGCGATTTGTTTTGTGTTATTTAACTTGCCAAAATGTTCACTTAACCGGATTCTGCATAATGGTGTAAACAAAAATTCAACACTTTACTTTTAAAGGACACTTTAAAACAAAATGTTTGCCCATTCTTCTGGGTCAACAATTTGTATTTTCCCCATATTTTCCGTATTTATTGTCAAATTGACAAAAAATTGCAAAACTTGCTTATTTAGACACAAACAATATCGTGAAATTTACTTTTGTTTTCTTTCTTTAACTAGGGTCACTGTTGTGGGCGCTGTAATTATTGGTTTATCCCATTTCAGGGGATAGCGTTTTTCTTTTATTCATTTATAAATTTTGTTTAATTTTTTTCCACTGATAATTCGGTATTCCCGAGGTGAGGCTGCAGTGACGAGGTCTCATTTATGAATCTAAAATATTTCTAACTATTCAGGGTTAGGGTTAGTACATTCAAGTCTAAAACAATTAAAAAAAAAAATACAACATGACAATTAGTAAAATGGCAGTCGGTCAGTTGCTTTTATTGAATTTGTCGTTTTCAAATTTACCCTTGAGATACAAAGTTCTCAGATGCAAGGATGTGTAACACTTGATAGACTTAGACCATTTAACAACACTTACAAAGCAAGGCAGTATACCAGTCAGAGATAGTGAAAATGTAAACACATTTTTGCTGATAACCTTATTCTGGTAAGTATATGAATGTTGTGCTTGCAGTTCCATGAAAATGGGTCCATAATTTGAACGCATTGCAATTGAGTTTTGATCCCATGTTTACTTTCCTTCTAGCTATAAAAAGAGACAACTCACTGTTTAAAGGTAGGGTCATACTTTGGTAATGATCCAGACAAAAATGTATAATTTCTATCCAAAAGCTTGCTTGTTATAAAGGTAATGGTGGTAGCCACCTTCCGAAATTTTGTTTTTCTAAATTTCTCCCATTGTTTGAAAATCAATAAAGGTATGTCAGAAATGTGAATCTTCAAAACTCACCTCAAGGGGAGTTTTTGAGATTCGAATTTCAGTGGTGTCCGTTTGTGAATACAGTCAGGGATACGGTTCGTACCAGTGTCACCACGCTAAACGTGGATGGGTTCGACGTTCTTGATGACAGACAGTTTTGTTGCTGTTTTCTGAACAAGTATCTCTTTTTGATATATATTACGTTGACAAAATCTAATCTATGACCCTACCTTTAAAGTACAGTAATAACCAAATTAGAAATGCAATACCCACACGACAGTACGGCGTGTAAAACGTTGACCTTATTGCTCAAAACGAATCTCGTATCCATCTTCCTTCTTCCTTCTCTTACTCTCCAATCACGTTACCGCATTATTAGTTAATGGTCATTTCTTTTAAATAAAAGTGCCGTCATCAATGTCAAAGTGCAAATTAAACTAAGAAGATCACACTTGACGATGATAAACTGACACCAGAGCATTTATGTGCACACAATTATTACTCATGTAAATAAAATTTGTTATACAATAAGTATACAAGATAAAACAAGGTTGTTATTAATTGTACGAACAACTGAATACAATATTTCAGAGGTTATTACTGAGATTTATATTGCAAACGAATCTACCTAAAGTTGTGTTTTATTTCTCAACACAATCACGTTATTAAGTAGTTTCAACTTACTTGTCTAATCCTCGATGCATAAGTATCAACCGACAATAAATTTGTTTATGATTACAACTTACAATAATTATATCAACGTATTTTATTTGTTAGCTTTGTCCGGAGAGTCATTATCTTTTATAAGTTCGCCATATATGTTTGTTTTGCTATGTTTTTGTTTGTTATAATGGGATGTTGTTTTGCTTGTTTAATGTTGTTGTTGTTGTTGTTGTTGTTAATATTGCTGTTGCTGTTGCTGCTGCTGCTGCTGTTGCTGCTGCTGCTGAAGTTGTTGCTGCTGCTGAAGTTGTTGTAGTTGTTGTTTATTGTATTCCATTTTTCATTTACCCGACTTTAATTACAAACCAAATTTTGAAGAAAAAAATATATACAATTTTTAGTAATGTAAATTAAAATGTGCTCTCGAGTAATAATTGTTTTTGTGTGTGCATGGCAAGTTATATTAATGTGAAGTGCCAAGTATTTAATAGCAAGTAATAAACAATTTCCCTTAAACATTCATTTATTTGAGTGAACAATAGACTCTATAATTTGATGGATTTTATGGGGAGTGCTTCTGGACAGGATACAAGGCAAATGGCCTATGTCCCAGTATCAGCTTTGATCTACTCACAAAAGGTTGTTCTATACATTAGACACTTGGCCTGTATAATTAAAAAATAACCCAAACCAAACTGTAAACAACACAACAACACAACATGTCAAACCTAAACGCTATGTTTAATATTGCAAACGAATCTACCTAAATTTGTGTTTTATTTCTCAACACAATCACGTTATTAAAGTCACTAGAGCCCTTCGATTATTTTTAAGTTTTAAGATCATGGATAGCCCTTTTGTGTATTATTATCATGCAACCTGTGATAAAAAGAAGAACAAAATGTCACGTGGTAAGTAACTACTTAATAACTGAACTACTGCTAATATCGTTCTTCAAAAGATCGATATCATTTTATATAGTGTACAGTTTATCTTCAGACATGCATTGGGAAACAGGGGAAATGCTAGGGCGCCACCTACAGACATGGCGGTAAATATTATGTTTAGCATAATGCTACCTTATATCAGATACAATTTGTAATAAACAGAAAACTAGTAGGCTATTGTAAACTCTGGTCACTCTATTGTAATATCAAGAGCTTGTAAAATGCATTTTCTTGGCGGTACTGTTATGGATTTACTATTTAAAAGCTGTGAATGATTCGAAAGTTAACAGTTTGTGGGTAGCAACCATGTTAAGATCATTTGGATAATAGTTATCTTCTCCCGCAGTTCACTCTTGAGCAATTTAATACCATCCTGACACCATCGGCAATTTATTTGATTAGGGATCCGTACAGCCTTGCTAAGTAACTCGTATCAATGCTTCGGTTTGCTTTCAATAACCTGATTAATCAGACTTATTGGTTTACGGCTCGTACGGGAGCTTTCTCGTTGTACTGTATTTACACGTTTTCTTATAAACGGATCTTGGAGGTTCCTTTATTCATGAAGTGATTGGTACGTTCTAATTAACGTTTCTTACTTGGATTTGTCTGAGTGACAGTTTTTTTTTTTCATTCTTGAGTACGTCTCGGTTCGAATCTGTCGTTTATTATTTTATTTTTTTGTACTATTTGTAAGTTGTAAATTGTCTGGTCAACTACGATATTGCATCATTTTCGACAACGACGTCATGGACACTCACAAAAAACATATGGAATTTGTTTCATGAAAAGGGTAATATTTAGTAGCAGTGCTACATTGTCCTGTGAGATAAGAATATAGCTTAGCAGATCAAACCATTCTTGAGAATGGGGGGGTTCTTGTACAAATAGCACCAATGTGAATAATAAACAGTGTGTCCAATCAAAATATTAACAAAGCAACCCAGATAAAAATAATACAAAACATTCATTAAAACTACAGAAAACAGCTTTTTATGTTAATCATGACAATTAGAGGGTGGCAATTAAGTTTTCATGAACTGAAACTTGACTTAACTTGACAAGGCCATCGTTGTGCACCTCGGTTCTTAAATCCCCCCCCCCTCAAAAAAAAAAAAAAGGCAAAAACAAAAACAAAACAAAAACAAAAACAAACAATGCTCTGGCCCACACTTGTGAACCGCAAAGGTATGCAGTCGTAATTTGTTTTCTCAAATATACTCAGGTTGAACATTTTTTCTGCCCTTTTCTATCCCAAATATACCACTAAACTGCTAGATCTTCATACGATTATACTCTTTAAAATATGGCCTTTAACGACCATTCAACTATTAGTAAATGGCTGGTTCAATGAAATTAAATCGGAGCATGTCCGTAACCGTGTACAGATTTTGCGGACTTTATTGCCATTGAATAGGTTCTTTAAAACATACTATATTAATCGAGGTTCCATTTGACAAGTCCAAAGCTTATCCAATCAAACCCTTTGTTACTTCATTGTAAAGAGCATAGTATAAGATTCAATATCCAAAGTGAGACTTTTTAAGTCCCTGTAGTTCGTGATTTACACTTTACAACAAGGCAATGCATCAACATCATTGCCGTCACACACACAAACCTAGCAGATTCATAATGTAAAGGATTTTGACAGGTCCAATGTTTCACCAACTAGAACATAAAATGTACGACTTTTACGCAACGAATTGAATTTAACCGCTCCGACTGAAACCTTTTGAAACATTGAACCGTTTTTGTGTTATTAATTAAAATGTCTTCAAAATGAGCGTATTTTTAATAGCCAGAATTCCGGCACTTTTGTGTTTGTGTACTGCCGATGCGCTTAACTTGAGACAACAAATCCATCGCAAGACCTTGATCGAGTGTATGTCAGCAACGATGAGGTCATCGGTAGGACTAAATGTTATGCCACCAGGATCGTACAAGCCACGAGCTACACACCCGATGTGCTCACCTGATACATCGTAATGATGTATCTCACCGGTTCCCATTTTACCGCAATGAATAGACACATATATGTCTCCAGCATCGTCGCAGCATACAGCATAAGGGTTTACAGGTTTGCCGTCAATGAAGGTGCTGATTTTGAACACCTCGTTACCCATGAAATCCACACAAACTAGTTTCATATGATGGGTGTTTGTGAAGATTACACGCTCCTTGCTGCTTAGAGATAGAAAGCATGGAGAGCTAATATCGTCACGACATATTGTAGAAATGATGGATCCATCCATATTATGGAGAGATATTACCTTTCTCCCAAAGTCAGCCACTGCAATACGATCTTTCTGGTCCACAGCGATTTCTTGTGGTCGACTCTCTGACTGCCAGTTGACTGCATTCTGTGAGGGTCTGAACTGACGGATGTATCGCAGATCTCTATCATAAACCTTCACAACCTGTTCGTCAGCAACTAGAAGCAGGTCATGAGAGGTCACCGCGACACCAACAGGGTGTTTTAGTTGACCATCCCGTGTTCCACTTCGAACACCTGTAGATTTGTAACTACCCATTGATGTAAATGTGAATAATAGCATCCGTATTATGTCAGAAACGACAATGTCACCATTGCTAAAACATGTAACGTTCCTTGCAAACATGAACTCCCCTTCACCTTCCCCTTCTTTACCAAACTGCATGCACCGCCCACTTCTCTTCCTCTAGTATTTCACCGAGATCTGCATCAGTGACAATATTATGACCTTTGATCCCGAAAAAAACAGCTAAGAAGATTCGACAATCCCTTATCTGGGATTAAAGTTTTCTCTATACACACTGGGCAAATAATAATATCCGTCTTCGGATCATGTTTGTCTTGAAGTTCCTGAATACATTTTAAACAGAAGTGGTGCAGACAGTCCAGGATTTTTGGATCGATGAACTGAGTCAGGCAAATTGGGCATTTGGTGTGCATCTGTCTATTTTTGCAAGTGGTCTCAGTGGGTAGTGCAGCTTCGGCCATCTTAATGAGAATGGGCTGATGTTACCTGAAGTAAAACGAATGCCAAAATTTTTAGTTCATATATTCAATGAGTGCAACAATGGATGGATACTTTTAGACGCTAGGTGGCAGGACAATAACCGTTGTAACTCTTTTGCACTAAAAAAAATAATAATAATAAGCGCATGCCCAGGATTTCGTAAACAATGGACTTACGACTTACATTACAACTAACATTGTGTCATGAGTGTGCCATATTAATGAACGTAGACTTTATACCAAGACTACCGACGCCCAACGGGCAATCACAATGTTTAGCATCCATCCTCTACACAGACCCGAGTCAGCGTGGTTTGCTTTCTGGGTCAAACTGAAAAACTATGTCTGAGTCTGAGTTAAATTTTTGGGATATTGACTCGAAAATACGTCCCGCTGACTTTCCCTCGTAAAGTGTTTGTGGTATCAACATTGTTGTTATGCAAATAAAGGCGACAAAGTGAACCACCTGACTGATGATAATACAATCACAATCTAGATGTGTTTGCTTTTTCCGAAATGTGTTTGTATGCTACTTTAACCCATTCTCAACATGGTGTAAAGTCCTGCTATTTGGGATATTTTTTCGTTACGTGCCTTTGTTTATAGTTTATAAAAAAGGGTCCGATGTGCTATTGTTAAAATAATGACCAATAAACCAGTAAAACAACTGTATTTGTTTGTATGTATTTGTTTTTGTTTTATTGTCGTTTCGTTTCACGGGAAGTGCTTTGTTGCGCTAACTTTACTCGAAGAAACTTGTTTAAATACCACCCCACCTTTAGCTATAAAACAGATTCCAAAACTTCAGTACGCACGAATACAAACATATACATATAAGTCTGAACAACATGAGCTACATCAAGCAAAAGTTCTAACTCTGTTAAGTATCTGGTGTTAGCGTAAAACAGCGTTGGATTTAACTCAACCAGACTGGATCTCTTGATGTGAAGGCGATGTCAATTGTATCATATAAATTACTGCACCTAGTAAAAAATTATGTCATCTTAAAATTAACCGTCCGTTCAATCCAACATTGGAAACTATGGTCTTGTTTGTGTACAAAATAGTTTCTTTCTTGTTAGAAGGACCACTTTAATTCGTTACCAAAGGAGGTCCTAGACGCAATGTCAAATTGTGTGTTTTAGATCCCATTTTGCAGGTGTTGGTTTGTGAAAACTCTGTCGTTTGTGTACGTGTACAGATCATGGTGCAATGCCCGAATGCGTTTTTATTTTGAAAAGAAGCATTGCAGTTTGGGTAAGAAGTATCGAGAGAAATAATGGCTTAAAGGCACTGGACACTATTGGTAATTACTCAAAATAATTGTTAGCATAAAAATACTTACTTGGTAACAAGCAATGGAGAGCTGTTGATAGTATAAAACATTGTGAGAAACGGCTCCCTCTGAAGTAACGTAGTTTTTGAGAAAGAAGTAATTTCTCAGTAAAATATTCGAATTGATTTTGAGACCTCACGCGTGAGGTCTCAAAATCAAGCATCTGAAAGCACACAACTTCGTGTGACAAGGGTGTTTTTTCTTCCATTATTATCTCGCAACTTCGACGACCAATTGAGTTCAAATTTTCACAGGTTTGTTATTTTGTGCGCATGTTGAGATACACCAAGTGAGAAGACTGGTCTTTGACAATTACCAAAGGTGTCCAGTGTCTTTAAATGAGATCGAGGAACGTACTACGATGCCGTCAATAAACTTAATGTACGAAAACATGTGGGATTTTCATGCACACCATCATCCCCTTTATACTGTATTCCAAGACCAAGACTAATACCAACGAGCAATCAATATGTTTAGCATCCATTGTCTACACAGACCCGGGTCAGCGTGGTTTGTTTTTCCGGGTCAAACTGACCAGATTTTTGTTACTGAGATTCTCTTTCGATTTTAGGATGTTGACTCAAAAATGTCTCATTTGACCCTTAAATGACAACTTTGCCCCCACGGACCCAGGACTTCTTTAGAGTGCTTTAATTCGTAAATAATTGGGTTTCCCCCCCCCCCAAAAAAAAAAACTTCTAAAACATCAATAATTTCCCATAGCTTTCACACAACTTGTCAGGTCAGGACTGGTTTGTGTGAACCGAATCAGGATCACACGTTCACAATGTCCCACATGTCAGTTACACACGTATAATTGGCCATGTGCATAAATACAGCGTATACCCTTATAAAGGTAAAATCCTACCTGAAGCTGTAGATGTACTGTGGCAGACACTCGAACCTCTTTGATGAATAGGGACTTGGAAGATGGCCGGCAACAGTTATGGATTATGTACGATGATAAACAAAGTTAATAACATAACATACAAAAACAGTGCACCTCTTCGCCAACTCTACTCCGCCTATGAATGTACAGTACGAGTATGGTCGGCTTAAATACCATGTCCAATGGTAATAGTTTCAAACGACTGGAAAAACCCACACCTATTTATAGTGTTCAATAGTACAAGGGTTGGCACTGCATTCTAAGGTGGCCTGTTGTGACCATTGCGATAGTGCGTGCTTCATAAAGATTTCCTCATTTCAATGACATTTCGCAGATGTGTTTTTGGAACTTGATGTTTAATCATTTACATGTTAACCCAAACATTAAACCATAACTTTGAATACCTGGCTGGTTGTGTGCCGAGAGTTCAGTTATCTAGGTTCCGAAATGAACATGACATGACAAATCAACTTTCAAACCTTACAAAGCACGCTAACCATTTGTTTTCCTTTACCCCCTCCTAAAAATATTCCACACAGATAGAACCAAAACATAAGTTTGAACAAGTTTTAGATACATTAGGGCAACGAACAAGTTAGCAAACTCACTCCTAACCATTTCCATAACATTGGCTCTACCTAGGTATCTCCGGTTAAACAAGTTAAATATGTAAGTGTAGTCTTCAACTCAATGTATCTCGAGTCACAGGCTTCAAACTGTATTAAACTCGCAACTACAACAAGACGACCATTCCATACACCAGTTTTAAAATCTCGTCACTTTCTTCCCTTTCGAGAGCGAGTACCTTACACAATTTGTTTTTTTAACTTGTAGTGCCCTCATTGGCTTAGCCCCTGGCTGCATTTCTTGCCTCATTCATTCTCCCTCAGTCACTCTTCCTGCGGTCTACGATCATCTAGAGCCTCTTAACATTTTCCATGTATGTGTATGTACGGTTTTGTAATTTATTGTATTGGATTAGTGCATCTTATCACAGCATGCAAAAGAAAGATTACATTTTCATTTGTGCCGGTTACTCCTCGAGTCAGGCTACGTCCCGTAGCCTTAGATCTCAAGGGTCTTTCTCAGGATCCTCGCTGTTCCCAAAAGCGCCGCCTTCTGTATTAGATCTATCCTCACATTTGTCCCTATTTCATCTAGATGTTTCCCCAGTGCTTTGGGAATGGTGCCAAGTGCTCCAACAACCACAGGGACTACTTTCACTTTCACCTGCCAAATCTTACGGAGTTCCCTGGCCAGGTCTTGATACTTGTGGATCTTTTCCGTCTCCTTCGAAGCTACCCTGATATTACCCGGCACAGCTATGTCAATGAGATAACACATCTTTGTCGTCTTATCTAAGACTACAACATCCGGACGCCTATGTTCTATAACATGATCAGTCTGAATGTTAAAATCCCAGAGAATCTTGACCTGGTCGGTCTCTACAACTTTCTCCGGAACGTGGTCGTACCATTTCGCATGCACTTGGACACCAAACTTCTTACACAGATCCCAGTGAATAACCTTGGCCAACTTGTCATGTCTTCCTTTGTACTCCGTCTGGGCCATCATACTACATTCGCTGACAATATGAAATATAGTCTCTTCTGCCTTGTAACACATTCTGCACATAGGCGAGACGTTTGCTTTCTCTATCCTTGCCTTCATAACATGTGTCCTTAATGACTGGTCTTGCGCCGCAGTAATCAAGCCCTCGGTTTCCTTCTTTAGTTCTCCGCTCTTTAACCAATGCCATGACTTAGGGCTCGCTAACTCTTCAGTACATCTCAAGAACCGGCCATGAAGTGGCTTGTTCCTCCAATCTTGATGTCTTTCCTCTTTCTTTCCCCTCTTGTACTCCTTCGGCCCAACTTCGTCTTCCCTCATGTACTTTTGGGCAACCATCAACAAGTTCTCCTCGGTCCTCCTATATGACAATGCAAGCTTCTGCGCTCGATGTTAACACTGTCTGCCACGCTCAGTAACCCCCTTCCGCCCTCTGACCTCGGAAGATAAAGTCTGCTGACATTTGACCGCGGATGTAGCATGCCATGCATGGTCATCAGTTTCCTTGTTCTCCTGTCCGTGACATCTAGATCTTCCTTGGTCCACCCCACAATACCCCCACTGTACCTCATCAAAGACACGGCCCACGTGTTAATCGCCTTAATCATGTTCCCCCCGTTCAGTTTGGACTTTAAACATTTCTTCACCCGCCTGATGTATTCTGCCCTCAGCCTTACCTTTGATTCCTCGTGAAGCACATGGTCCGATTCAAGAACACCAAGATACCGATAACTCTCCTCCTCACCTAGAGCCCTCATCTGTGCACCATCTGGCAGAGCGATGCCATCGGAATGTACCCTCTTTCCCCTCTTCATGGCCATTGAAGCACATTTCTCCAGACCGAACTGCATCCCGATGTCATCACTGAAAATCCTGACGGTCTGCACCAGAGAATCGATCTCCGCCTCATTCTTTGCAAACAACTTTAAATCGTCCATAAAAAGCAGATGGTTGATCTTACATCCGTCGTTCTTCATTACATAACCTGCGCTCACCTTCTTCAGAATCATCGACAGGGGCATCAGTGCCAGAACAAACAGCAGTGGAGACAGAGAGTCACCTTGGAAAATACCTCTTCTTATGCATACCTTGCCCAGACTATCGTCGTTGGCTGTCAGTTTTGTTCGCCACGTCTTCATGCTCTCACCTAAAAGTCGTTTTACTGCATCAGCCACTCCAACCATATCCAGACATTCCATTATCCATGTGTGCGATACCATGTCATACGCCTTCTTGTAGTCGATCCACGCCATTGCCAAATTAGTCTTTCTGCTCCTGCAATCCTTCAGTACAGCCTTGTCAATGATAAGTTGATCTTTCGTACCTCTGGACCGCTTCTTACAGCCTTTCTGCTCCTCTGGAAACAACTTCTGGTCATCCATATGGCGATAGAGGTCTTCTGCAATCATACTGGTCAAGAGTTTATACATCACAGGTAAGCACGTGATTGGTCTATAATTACTCGCAATGTTACCTTTCTTGACATCCTTAATGATCAGAACCGTTCTTGCCTCAGTCATCCAAGATGGGACCTTACCCTGTACTAAACAGTCTTGCAGTTGTAAGGCCATTCGCTCATGCAAACTACGGAAGTTCTTCAACCAGTACCCATGCACTTGGTCCGGACCCGGGGCTTTCCAATTTGGCACTTTCTTTACCTGTCTCTTTACCTTGTCCACGTCAATCTGGAACCCTTCTTGCTGTTGCACCCCTCTCAATTCATCTTTCACATTCGTTAGCCATTCCGCTTGTCGGTTGTGTTGTATTGGTTGGTCCCAAATACTACCCCAGAAAGTTTTTGCCTCTGCTGGCCTCGGGCCCACTTGCGTGCTGTCATTCTTTCCGTCTAATTCCTTAAACAACCGACGCTGATTGGTGTTAAATAGCCTATTTTGGTGAAACTGCTTGACCCTATCAACATATCTCTTCACCTTTGCAGCCTTAGCTTTTACCCTTTGCTTAATCTCCTCTATGACAACATTCACCCCTTACCTTTGACATTATACTTTGTCATGATTGTATTCCTCAAGTCTGGACCTTTTATTAAACCCTTTTTCATTTGTTCTATTCTACTAAGGTCTTTCCGTAATTCTTTAATTTGACCCTCCAGATGACGTTTCCACCATGGTGTACTGTTTTCCTGTTTTGATTGTGAAGCCTTCACACCTAACTTTTCCCCTACTACAACTGCCCCAGCAAAAATAAGACGGTTAGTTTCCGACAGATTATTTGTACTTACTGACCCAAGGACTTTACTTACCACGGCTGACATTTCTGTCAGCCTTTTCCTTGGGACCCGGCGCAAAGCTGGCTTTCACCGTTGACTTGATGCTCCATAGCACTCATTATAAACATCACACAATTGTGAGAAAGTTTGTAGTTTTAGGGAGAACTACATACAGCAACGCTGTAGAATATCCAACCCTACGGAGACCACTAAACACTGTTGTAATCAAGCAGTTGATACGCGCATCCGTTCACTGACTCAATGTACACTGTGCGGTCAACGTTGAAGAAAGTTTTCTGAATACAGAAAAATCCAACACTTTTCCACCAAAAATGGCAACAAGATGGTAACTAGTTGTCGTCAAACTTGCCCTGCGGTGTCTACCAAGTAGTACCAACAAGGAGTTAACTTTTGACAGCAAACAGCAGGAAACAATATTTATCTTCTATAAAATTGAGAGCCGATCTGAAGCAGTGTTCCTTGTCTCGCCGCTATTACTATTATTATTATTATTATTATTATTATTATTATTATTATTATTATTGTTATTATTACTATTATTATTATTATTATTATATTTCATCTTATCACAGCATGCAAAAGAAAGATTACATTTTCATTTGTGCCGGTTACTCCTCGAGTCAGGCTACGTCCCGTAGCCTTAGATCTCAAGGGTCTTTCTCAGGATCCTCGCTCTTCCCAAAAGCGCCACCTTCTGTAACAGATCTATCCTCACATTTGTCCCTATTTCATCTAGATGTTTCCCCAGTGCTTTGGGAATGGTGCCAAGTGCTCCAACAACCACAGGGACTACTTTCACTTTCACCTGCCAAATCTTACGGAGTTCCCTGGCCAAATATTCTAGATATAATATGTTTTTTTGTTGTTTTGTTTTTCAGACTGATTGTCAAAATATGAAATATTAACCTAACGAAGAAATTGTCCCAATAGCAGGACTTTACGCTACCTTTGAGACTGGGCACAATATACATTAACACGTACCGTAAAAAGCAAACACAACAGGTTAGTGCATGTATCTTCAGTCAAGTGGTCCACATTGTCGCCCGTATTTGCATAACAACAATGTTGATGCCACAAACACGATGTCCATATTACGGAATGCCTTGATCATGCATACAGCTCATGACGTGGTAATCTGGTCACGTAGACCATGTCGGTACGGTGTTCCATACCCACCATGTGCAAAAATACACTTTTCATTTCCATCATTTTCCATTAGCTTTTTTTCGTTTTTGTAAATGAGAATGATCCCAATAAACATATTAAATATTGAAACCAATGAACATATTATAATATTTGACTCAAGGAATTGCACGTAGTTATCTTGCATTTATTGAGACCAGTCCATGCCACTTTACATTTGAACTACAAACGGTTCCACGTAAGGGTGGTGAATGAACAGAATAACTAACATTGATATTATTGTATATGGCAGTGTGGGATGGTTTGGTCTCCGTCTAGCCCGTAAGAAGGGGCGGGGAAACTGAAATGAAGTATGTGCTTTCATGGACATTGTACTGGGGAAACTTTTCAACGAGTCCGTACTGAGTCAATAATGGTTGAGTTGATGTAGTGGTAACAAATGCATCAAACGAGGAGCAGCAGTAGCAAACGTCCTCTCTCCCACCTTCTCTTGAAACGATCAGGCTCAACAAGTAAGAGGCTCTAGATGATCGTAGACCGCAGGAAGAGTGACTGAGGGAGAACGAATGACACAACATACGTACTCAGGGGCTAAGCCAACGAGGGCGCTACAAGTTAACAAACAAATTGTGTAAGGTACTCGCTCTCGAAAGGGAAGAAAGTGACGAGATTTTAAAACAGGTGTATGGAATGGTCGGCTTGTGTTTGTTACAACGATGTATTTGATTGTGAGGCAGACCAACATGTAAAGAATTAGAGTTGTCAAGATACGAGGGGACAACGTTATGATTTAACTGTTCAGCAGCCACAGGATTAAGGTATCGTCTTTTTGAACGGATGTTATAATTGCGAGTTTAATACAGTTTGAAACTGGTGACTCAAGATACATTGAGTTGTAGATTACATCTACAAATTTAACTTGTTTATCCGGAGATACCTATAGGTAGAGCCAATGTTATGGAAATGGTTAGGAGTGAGTTTGCTAAGTTGTTTATTTCCCTAATGCAACTAATACTTGTTCAAACTTATGTTTGAATTCTACCTGTGTGGACTATTTTTAGGTGAGGGTAAAGGAAAACAAAGGGTTAACTGCCCCAATTAGCCTGCTTTATGACGTTTGAAAGTTGATTCGTCGTGTCATGTTCATTTCGGAACCTAAATAACTGAACTCTCGGCACACAACCCGCCATATATTCAATGTTATGGTTCAATGTTTGGGTCAACATGTTAAAGACTGAAAACATTAAGTTCCACAAACACATCTGCGAAATGTCAATGAAATGAGGAAATCATTATGCAGCACGCACTATCGCAATGGTCACAACAGGCCACCTTCGAATGCAGTGCCGACCCTTGTACCATCGAACACTATAAATACGTGTGGGTTTTCCAGTCGTTTGAAACTATTACCATTGGGCATGGGATTTTAGCCGTTCATACTCGTACTGTACATTCATAGGCGGAGTAGAGTTGGCGAAGAGGTGCACTGTTTCTGTACGTTGTTAACTTTGTTTATCATCGTACATAATCCGTAACTGTTGCCGGCCATCTTCCAAGTCCCTTTTCATCAAAGAGGTTCAAGTGTTCGTCAAAGTACATCTACAGCTTCAGGTAGGACTAACGGCGCTAGGGTCTACGCTGTCTTAATGCACATGGCCAATTAGACGTGTAATAACTGACAGGTGGGACATCGTGAAAATATGATCATGATTCGGTTCACCCAAACCAGTATTGTGTGTAGTAACAGTACACGCTCTTGTATGAAAGCTATGGGAAACAAAAACTACATCTATGTGTTGGAAGTTTGTGTGTTTTTTGGAAACCCAATTATTGACAAATTATTGCACTCTAAAGAAGTCCTGGGTCCGTGGGGGGCCAAAGCCACCATTTAATGGTCATTTCAGAAATTTCGGAATCAACATCCCAAAATCGAAAGAGACACACAGTTCCCTAAACGCTGGTCAGTTTGACCCGGAAAACAAACCACGCTGACTCGGGGCTATGTAGACGATGGATGCTAAACATTGTGATTGCCCTTTGGTATTAGTCATGGACTTGGAAAACAGTACACAGGAGTAAAATCAGATGGCGTGCATGAAAATCTTTATATATATTATATATCAAATAATAAACCACAAGGGAAACTGACTTGGTATATTTTTTAAATGATTTCGGGTTGAACAAAGAAAAATTGACTATAGCGGGATTTGAACCAACGACCTCCGGTTAAACGTGCCGGCGCTCTACCAACTGAGCTTTCTAGCCCTATGTTGGCGGTCTCCCTATTTTGTCAATATCTTTGTTCGGGGGTGCCTGTCAGAAGCCATTCAACCGCAAACTGCCGTGTAGCCAGGGATCACACCCAGGTAACGATACAACCTGGGAAGCGGCAGACAGGGGATCACCTTAAGGGGATGCGACTTTTTTATATCAGATATAAAATAATAAACCACAAGGGAAACTGACTTGGTATATTTTTTAAATGATTTCGGGTTAAACAAAGAAAAATTGACTAGAGCGGGATTTGAACCAACGACCTCCGGTTTAACGTGCCGGCGCTCTACCAACTGAGCTTTCTAGCCCTATGTTGGCGGTCTCCCTATTTTGTCAATATCTTTGTTCGGGGGTGCCTGTCAGAAGCCATTCAACCGCAAACTGCCGTGTAGCCAGGGATCACACCCAGGTAACGATACAACCTGGGAAGCGGCAGACAGGGGATCACCTTAAGGGGATGCGACTTTTTTATATCAGATATCAAATAATAAACCACAAGGGAAACTGACTTGGTATATTTTTTAAATGATTTCGGGTTAAACAAAGAAAAATTGACTAGAGCGGGATTTGAACCAACGACCTCCGGTTTAACGTGCCGGCGCTCTACCAACTGAGCTATCTAGCCCTATGTTGGCGGTCTCCCTATTTTGTCAATATCTTTGTTCGGGGGTGCCTGTCAGAAGCCATTCAACCGCAAACTGCCGTGTAGCCAGGGATCACACCCAGGTAACGATACAACCTGGGAAGCGGCAGACAGGGGATCACCTTAAGGGGATGCGACTTTTTATATCAGATATCAAATAATAAACCACAAGGGAAACTGACTTGGTATATTTTTTAAATGATTTCGGGTTGAACAAAGAAAAATTGACTACAGCGGGATTTGAACCAACGACCTCCGGTTTAACGTGCCGGCGCTCTACCAACTGAGCTTTCTAGCCCTATGTTGGCGGTCTCCCTATTTTGTCAATATCTTTGTTCGGGGGTGCCTCTCAGAAGCCATTCAACCGCAAACTGCCGTGTAGCCAGGGATAACACCCAGGTAACGATACAGCCTGGGAAGCGGCAGACAGGGGATCACCTTTAGGGGATGCGACTTTTTATATCAGATATCAAATAATAAACCACAAGTGAAACTGACTTGGTATATATATATATATATATATATATATATATATATATATATATATATATATATATATATATATATATATATATATATATATATATATATATATATATATATATATATATATATATATATATATATATATATATATATATATATATATATATAGGGAGACCGCCAACATAGGGCTAGAAAAATTGACTAGAGCGGGATTTGAACCAACGACCTCCGGTTTAACGTGCCGGCGCTCTACCAACTGAGCTATCTAGCCCTATGTTGGCGGTCTCCCTATATATATATATATATATATATATATATATATATATATATATATATATATATATATATATATATATATATATATATATATATATATATATATATATATATATATATATATATATATATATATATATATATATATATATATATATTTATATATATATATATATATATATATATATATATATATATATACCAAGTCAGTTTCACTTGTGGTTTATTATTTGATATCTGATATAAAAAGTCGCATCCCCTAAAGGTGATCCCCTGTCTGCCGCTTCCCAGGCTGTATCGTTACCTGGGTGTTATCCCTGGCTACACGGCAGTTTGCGGTTGAATGGCTTCTGAGAGGCACCCCCGAACAAAGATATTGACAAAATAGGGAGACCGCCAACATAGGGCTAGAAAGCTCAGTTGGTAGAGCGCCGGCACGTTAAACCGGAGGTCGTTGGTTCAAATCCCGCTCTAGTCAATTTTTCTTTGTTCAACCCGAAATCATTTTAAAAAATATACCAAGTCAGTTTCCCTTGTGGTTTATTATTTGATA